>CM046878.1:551440677-552681235 GCA_025667525.1 Glebionis coronaria | reverse complement strand
AAATCGAAAAGCACACACCCACACGCCGGTTAACCTTCGATGCCGCTGATTTCTTCGTTTCCGCCGTTCATGGTGTGCGACGTTTGTGTTTGGCAGGTGATATTGGTTAGCTTAGGTAGGTAGGTGGTTTTGTGGCCTGCCTTCATTGGTTTATGGATTTATGGTCAATAGGTTTACGGAATATTGTGATCTACGATTGTTTGTTACGGGTTTATGGTCAATGGGTGATTATTGAGACATTATCAACATGTCTTAATTGATTTGGTTTGCTGGAAAACCTATTTCTTTCTGTCGTTTTGTTAATGGAATGACACGTAATGGGTTTTTTTCTTCTTATTGTTTTATTTAGTTAGGTTTTTGAGTGATGGTCGATCTACAAATACTTTATGATGTTTCATATTTATAAGTCCCTCTCAAGAGTCTCATTTGCCCTTTCTTTAGATCTTTAGCTCGGCTTATTAGCAACTCCAATTTGTCAAGTTCTAAAATTGGATCCTTTAATGACCATGATGTTCTTGCTAGAGATTGATCATTGTCATGTTTCTCAATATTCTTTTTCCATACAAGTAGAGCTGTTTCCAGTCTGTTGATGGCATCCAGTGAGTTGGTTTCAGACTTTAAACTCATGGAGTTGAGCATAACAGAAGCCAGGAAAGAAAGCTGGTTTACTATCCTATATGGTAGCATTGTTGGGAGGTACTTATGATGTCATATTTTACTTAAGACGAAGATGAAAAATATCACTCATGGGATCTCTTTGATTAAAGCTGATGACAGTCGCATCTTGGCGGGGCAACTTACTGGAGTTGCAGCCATGGAAGATCTGGTAAGCCCAGTTTTTTTGCCCACCTAAATAAGGGTGTAAGTATGGGGTAACTATTATTTTACAGGCAAATTCATTCTCTATTATTATATTTACAATGATCTTTGGCAAAGGCCCGTTTATGCACCGACAACGTCCGCATCTTGGCATGGCAACCTTACTTGGTTTGCAGCCATGGCGGATGTGGCACATTCTGTGGTTTCGTTGGCGCTCTATAAGGCGTGCCGCGTGCGACGATAGTGACGGGTGTGTGATGTCATTTCAAATATGATTCCTGCATTTTCACTTACATTAATGTTAATGATGAGACTTTTATTAAGTCGTGATGATAAAAAAGAATCTGATATATCTAAGCGGGCCGACTAAAGTTGAGAGTGTGTGCATCTTGGCGGGTAATCTTTATAAGTTTAAGGTTGCCGGCTGCCGGCATACATATGTCCAGGCGACCTTTTAAGGTTGCAGGCGTACGTATGATTGGTGATGTGACCAAGAAGCTGCCCACTAGCTCTGACCCGGGTATATGTATTGCTGGGTAGAGGTTTTGATTTTGTTTATATTCCGTACAAAGTATTTAACTGTGATGTGGCGTTAATATAAGTTATAATGTGTTTCCGCCTCTTATAGTTATTGGCTGTGATATTTTTGATGCATTTTTAGAGCAATAATCAAAATTTTATAAATAGGCTGTGATGACGGTATTTGAATCTTCATAGACGGGTTCGCGTAAAATTTTGGTTACATGCAGCTTGGCGGGGAAACCTTGATGGGTTTGCAGCCATGGTGGCTGTATTTTCTTTTTCCGATTACATACTTATCTGAGCCTCCGTATTTGCTACATGGTTTACTAAATTCTTATGTCGTTGTCGGCTACAATGCAAAGTAATTGCAATTGTCCCAACAAACGTGGTTTTCCAACGTTTCTTGGCGGGCGCGACCATGTGATCACAGCCATGATGGGTTTGGGGTGAGGTCTTCCAATCTTTGGGCCATGGCTTACAAAATGATGTTGTATATGTGATTCTAAGGGCCTCACTTGGATTTTGTTATTTGTTTATAGTCGTCTTAAATGAGCATTGTTACGTGTTGTGATGAATACAGTTGGTTTCAATCAAGATGAGATCGTCCGTGTCTTGGCAGGCAACTTAAGTACTTAAAAATGTTGCAGCCATGGCGGCCACATCCTCTCTTTGATTGTTACCTTATCTGAGCTTCCTATAGATCTGAAACACTACTTATGAGATGAGGCTGATTGTCATACAGATTGTTAGAGTTGGTTTCAATCAAGATGAGATCATCCGTGTCTTGGTGGGGCAACTTAACAATGGTGCAGCCATGGTGGCCGCATCCTCTCTTTGATTGTTACCTTATCTGATCCTCCTATAGAACTGAAACACTACTTATGAGATGAGGCTGATGGTCATACAGATTGTTAGAGGCTGTAATGAATGTAATTGTGTTCGATAAACATGAGACTCGTCGCACCTCGGCCTTTCTTACGTTTCAACAGGAATTGGTACACGAAATTTAAGGAGACACATATGCTGTGAACAAACTGCCAAGATGCTGCAAGCATGTAAACTCTTGATTGATTTAATGGATTTTTTTGTTTTTTACTTTGGCTTTAATTGTGTTTAATTATTTGTTACGCTATGTGATTGTGACAGATAATTAAGAATCGAATAGTGTGTGATAATATTAAGTAAAGCGGAAAAGTGTTTATGATGTATGAGATTGGTGTGTGTGTGTGTTGTGGCATCTAAATGTGATAGTTATTACATTAACGAATTGAGGATTCTTGTATGCTCTATTGGTATTAGAACTGTAACAAAGATGTAAGAATCAACCATGTTGATTGGGTTAGATTAAAAGTAAAACAGAGAATGAAATCCTTGATGGAATATGACAAGTGGTTTAACATTGGAGAGGCCGAGAGGGATGGGAAGCAATGAGGCGTGAAATTTCTGTTCTTTGTAGTCGATTCTGTAAGTCGTACTCGGATGACCTTCTAAAACCTGAGCGAAACATCAAGGATCCGCTTGAAATTTAAGGAAATAGTATACAACCACTTATAATGCAATGAGAAGATGTTTTGTAAGATAATAAAACCTAGCATTAAACACTAGCGGGGAGAAGTTGATTAATAAGTGTGAAAACACTTATCCTTTTATCACTTAATTACAATAATAACCAAGCCAAAACGTGTATTTTATGTCGTAAATGTCGAAATTATGCGTCGTTTGTGTTTTTGTTGTGATTTAGGATCAAAATGTGCAAAGGGAAGAAAACACGGGCTTTCACGGGCTTTTATCGAAGAAAAAGACAAAAGACGAAGTCAAAAGATCAAGAGTGAAAAAAGAACGGAAGTCCAAGGCCCATTCTGAAGATTTATCGAAGAAAAAGTCTAAAGACGGAAGTTTAATGAAGTCGAAGAACTCAAGTCTAATTATTGAAGAAATTATAAGACGAGTTCAATTAATCCCGAGACAAAGTCGAAAAAGTCGAAGAATTTAGAAGACAAAAAGACGAGAGAAGAAAGAAAGGAGCAACACATGCTAACCTCCCTAATCTCCTATAAATACCCTCCTAATCTCACATTAGGAGGTGTTAGCTAAATTGACAACTTAGTCTTTCCACCTTTATTTTTCATGTCATTTATTTACTTGTCAATTTACATTCCTTGTCTTGCACCTAAATTTGTAAGTCCTTTAATTTTACTTTTAATTGTTGTTGAATCTTTAATTTAAATGAAGTATTTAATTTATCTCTCATTCTATCTTTCTTGTTTTGATTTAATCTTTATGTTTATGTGCTTATTGTTATGCTTATTTGATTAATTGTTATGTTTTTATGTTTTTGATTGTGTTAGCTTATTGATTTTATAGCTTATTGTGTGTTTGATTTGATTTTAGTTAAGTGTCTTTATTAGTTTATTTTATTAAAAGTTGATTTTTATTATTTAGATTAATTAGTGTTTTTAAAGTTTTTAATTTGTGGTTTAATTAGTTTTTCTTAAAAGTGTTTTAGATTAAGTTTTGGTAGATTGCTTATTTGATTTTAGCTTATTCGTGGCTTATTTCTGATTTTTAGTTGTTACTGTAACTTTTTATCTGATCTTTTGGATTTTCGGATTAGGGTTTATTATTCCGAAGTTTTCTCTGAATTTGTCATTTTTCTGAAATTATTGCTTTTCCGAAGATATGCCATTTTTCTGAAAAAGTTTGATATTCCAAAGATTTCTCTGAAATTAGTTAATTTTCCGAAAAGGTCAAAAACTCTGAAGAGTAAAAACTCTGAAAACCAATTATTCCAAAATAAGTTCTGAAAATAATTATTCCGAAAAAAGTTATTCCGTAAAAAATCTCTTAAAAATAAAGATTCCGAAGAATCAGTTATTGCGAAAAAACCTTATTCCGAAGAATGTTAAAAATAAAATGGAAGATTTCGAAATGTACTGTATATATTGCGAAGAGTTTGTCATCCCTGCTTGCTTGCTTAATTTTTTCCGCCAAATTGAGCAGCTAGCCTGGCTGCTTCCAGCTGCTCGCCTGCTAGCTTGTTTATTATTTAGTATTGTTTCGTAATTGTTTAGTTTTATCTGAAAGTTTTTCCGATTTTAATTTTGAAAGTTACGTATTTTTAGTTGATTTTTTCGTCAATTTTTAAAATTAATATTTTTTCGTAAAGTTCAAGTTTTATCTTTTATTTAGTACCCGCTTTAGGTTTTGCCTCGTTTAGTTTTAAAGTACCATTTTAGTTTTATTCTCTCCTTTTTCATTAAGTGAAATTTATTTTTCAGTCGAAAGTTAATTTCTTCGTTTAGTTTTATTTTTATTAATTGTTTTGCTTAAATTTACGTTTTATTATTTGTTTCGCTCCTTTATTATTAGTTATTTGTTTTAATTTCTCGTCATTTATTTTTTAATCATTTATAGCTTTATTTACCTTGCCTTTTACTTTAAAGTTTTGCAATTTTATTTTACAACAACGACCAATCTATTTCTTTTTCACCAAAAGACGACTGAGTCGCACTTAAACCAGTAGTCAATTCGAATTGAACCGAGACGAACAAATTTTTATACTTGGCAAAAACCTTGTATTAAATGGCGCCGCTGCCGGCTCTTTTCGTGAAGATTAACGGTTTTCTGTGAGAGACGCGTAGAATTTAGGGATCCGTTCACTCGTGAACGTTATTTTTCGTGTCAAAATTTTTCAAAAATCCATAAAAATAAATTTTTTTCAAAAATACAAAAAAATTAAAAAACATATAAAAAGCATTTCTTTTTCAAAGTTTTGCACCAAAAAGATTTTATTTTTATAAGTGTATATATATTCTCTATTTCTTTGGTATCTTTTTCTTTTCCTTTTGCAGGTGTATGCGCACTAGATCTTCATCTTATTCAGAGCCCGAGACTCTAATCCTTATCACCCACCCGCTCAACAAGCCCCACCTATTAATCAAGATGTTGAAGCTTTCACGAGGACCCAAGGAGAGCAAATCAAGAATCTGCAAAGCCAAATTATCAACTTGAAAGGAGATATCACTAAGCAAGGTAATGATATTAGAACCGATCTTCGACATGATATACAAACCTCTTTTGTCACTCAAACAAATGATTTGAAGAATATGCTGGCTAGTTTCTTACCAACTACTCAACCCTCTACTTCGGGCTCTCTTCCTTCAAACACCGTCACCAACCCAAGAGCAAATGTGAGTGCTATTACTACACACAGTGGAGCAACCTTAGTAGGACCATCTACCCCTCCCCCAGTTACTCCATCTACACCTCATCCACCACCATTTATCCCTCCTACTCCCACGCCTAGTATTATTTCTCCATTACCGTCTCTACCTATGCATGAAGAAGTACCTAAGAAAAACCCTTCACCCACCCCACCTTCCACCTATAAACCCAACATCCCATATCCTTCTCGCTTAGACAAAGGCAGATTGCTCACCAAGGATGACATTCAAGTTTCGAACTTTTTGAAGAAGATTTCCGGAGTGACCATCACCCTTAGCCTTGTTGAAGCTCTTGCCCAAATGCCGACATTTGTTAAGATGTTTAAGAAATTGCTTAATAAGAAGGAGAAGATGGCCGAGTTTGTTAATACTCGATTGAATGAAAATTGTTCTGCAATCCTTCTTAAAGAACTTCCGAAAAAACTTGGAGAGTCCCGGTCGTTTTGTGCTACCATGTACTTTTAACCAAACCGAGAATTTACTGCCTTAGCCGATGTCGGGGCAAGTATAAATTTAATGCCTTTAAGTGTTTGGAAAAAGTTATCATTACCCGACCTTACACCAACAAAGATGACTCTTGAGCTAGCAAATCGCACTCTCGCTTACCCTGTTGGTATTGCCGAAGATGTGTTTGTTAAAGTTGGTACCTTCACTTTTCCGGTCGACTTTGTTGTTGTTGATTATGAAATGTACCCTCGTATTCCGTTAATACTTGGTCGGCCATTCTTGAGAACCGGAAAAGCCTTAGTCGATGTTGCCGAAGGTGAGTTAATCTTAAGAGTCGAGAATGATGCACAAGTATTTAAAATGGGGAAGATCATAACCAAACCCAATGGAAGAGAATCAGCGAATATGATTAATGTGCTTGATGATTTTGTCGTCTACAATAATCCTCTTTTCGATTCTTACTATGATAATCCACTGTTCAAAGATGATGTGGATGATTCTCTCTCCAATTTAGATCCCCCACAAATTCATGAGTCTCCACCAATTTATGATGACGATTCTAGTTCTGATATGGATGATTCTGATGATTTTACTTCTGAGTATAAAGACATGCCAACATATGATGATTTTGAGGATGTCGATACTCTTTCGAGTGATTCTTCACATGATGACCTTAATCCTACTTTCGATGAAGATCCTCCACCAACAGTGCTTGATCATACTTTGGATGACTACTCATTTGAAGAAGATTTTGCTACTTTTCTCAACACTTACTTCCCAAATGAGAGTGATTCTCCTCCTTTGAACTATGATGATTATGGTCTTTATCCTCCTTTGGATATGAAGAAACCCGTTTCAAAGGAGAAGAAACCGACCGACACCGATATCCGCAGTACTTATGTCTTGACACCTCTCTATCCACCTTTTGAGGATGAGATTGTGCGATTTATGAGCGGATCCTCTTCGAATTCTACTGAGCCTGAGTGTTATTTTCCCCTAAAGGAAAAGGTGTTCGATCCCGGTATTGCAATTTTTAAGCCATCTCAGTATCCATCTGATGAAATAAGAGGAAACATTTTTGGAAACAATGAAGATATGCTAGCACCTCATCACACTTGTTACCACTGTGCTCCATCTTTGCTTAAGGGAACCTTGCCTACTCTTCTTTGGCTTGCCTTGTTCGCCTTATGCTTGTGTTCCTTGATGGATGAAAACCATGTATTTGATCCCGGTGGATGTGTTTCAAGCTTCTTCATATGCTAATCAAGGTCGAGTCAGGCTCACGACTCGGTTACCAAAAACAAGCGCTTCTCGGGAGGCAACCCGCATTATCTATCCCTTTTATTACGTTTTATAATAAGTGTAGGGGAGACCCTAGTATGTGTTTGTTGTTTTCTTTCTTATGATGTGCAGGGACTCGAGCTTTCAAAGATCCATTCTTGATGACTTTTGACAACCCGTGATTCCGTGTCCCGTCTTCCCGTTCTATCCTAAACTCTTTTGATTCTCTATTTTATATTTTTCAATATTAAAATAGGAATCACTTTAGTTGTCTCTTCCTTAGCAATATTTAAATAAAGTTCACAATGTCCTAAGTGTAGGGGAGTTTACTCCCACATGCTTAAACATTGAGGACAATGTTTATATTAAGTGTAGGGGGGACTTCTATCGAAGTTAAGTGGGGTTTTCCTTGTATTTTTCCTTATTTTAACCGGAAAATTAATTTTTCGACATTTTTCAAATTTTTTGATCTATTTTGGCCTAGTTGTATTGACCTTTATTATAGTTATTTTATTTCGTTGCTAGAATAACTTTTAATAAAGTGGTTTTAATTTTCTAACGTTGTGAATCTTTTGACTTAACCCGACTTTACTTATCCAAGTTTACTCTAGCTAGTATCCTTAACGTGTTTAAGTCAAGTTTTGAGGCTTTTATATAGGGAACTTTAAAACGCGAAAGTCTTAACTCTCACGAGTTAAGAACAAGAACTTTTCGCAAGTTCCTATAACTGATCCTAGAAAGTCGTTTATCAAGGGAACTTTAAAATGCGAATTCTAAACTTGAAAAAGCCTAAGAAGTTGCAAGATCCTATAGATGACTTGAAAACCCAAAACTTTGATTTAATTGGCTAAGCATCCATGAGTCTCATTCCTTGAGATTTTAAATTATGGAGAACGAGAGATGATAGAGTCAATTATAAGTTTGGTATTCTTTCATGAATTTATGTGAGTTGATTATAAGCTTTTTCTCCCATCGCTTGCTAATAAATTTAATTGCAATAAATAAGGTTGTACGATTTGAAAAGTTACTTAGCTTCTAGCCCAAGATCGTTTAAAAGTTGCTCGGTATTGATTAGAGTTCATAGCCAAGGCATAACTTATTGAAGTGGGATGCGAAGATTGGCGAGTCCGAAAAGGCCCTCACAAGGCTTGAGGGCTACATTTTGTTGCTAAAGATCCCAAGTGATGTGAAGAATCATTTATCAAAAAATCAATATAAAGGATCGAGACACACGACGAAAAGCAAACACTCCCCAAAAGATCATGGAGAAGTCTATCCAAAAAGACCCTAGCAAGGTATGAGGATAAATAGATCCAAGTCCTAAAAGGAGGCGGATCGTTGTATATCAAAATCCCAAATAAATATTGGAGAAAAATGAAGAAGTCATGGTCCAAATATGAAGAATCTCTCAAAAAGTTCAAGTGAAGAAATTCCTATTATGAAGAGAAGACCATTATTTCATGAACGTCTCTTCAGATTTAAAGTATGAAGTCAATGCCAAATATCAGTCCGAGAAAGGTCTCAAATCGTGAAGCGAGTTATGCCAAGATATGAACTTTATTAGGTCCCGAGAAGCAGTTTTAAAAGATTTTGTCCTTTAGCTAACAATTGATTAAATCGTCCTACTTTATTTTCAGCCTAAATAAACTATCGAAATAAGTCAACAATGCATCCTCGTGATCATTCAAGACAACAATAAAATATAAGAGATACACCTAGGAATAAGGGAGTCTAAGTGAATAATTGGCCCAAATGAGTTTGTGATAGTTTGCTAACTTATAATAACAATGATCTCGTTTTTAAGCTTGGTATGGGGAACGTGAAACTTGAGGGTGATAATCATTCATGACATTTCAAAACCCCAAGGTAAGTTTTTGATCTTTTTACTTATTTTCTTCCTTTAAATATTTTGTCTCTTTAATAAAGACCAATGTGGATTGATTGTGATGGAAAATGTAATCTTGCTTTGTAACTAATGCATTGCATGAGGACATTGCAATGGTCAAGTGTAGGGGATTTAATAAGTGTGAAAACACTTATCCTTTTACCACTTAATTACAATAATAACCAAGCCAAAACGTGTATTTTATGTCGTAAATGTCAGAATTATGCGTGGATTGTGTTTTTGTTGTGATTTAGGATCAAAATGTGAAAAGGGAAGAAAACACGGGCTTTCACGTGCTTTTATCAAAGAAAAAGACAAAAGACGAAGTCAAAAGATCAAGAATGCAAAAAGAACAGAAGTCCAAGGCCCATTCTGAAGATTTATCGAAGAAAAAGTCTAAAGACAGAAGTTTAATGAAGTCGAAGAACTCAAGTCTAATTATTGAAGAAATTATAAGACGAGTTCAATTAATCCCGAGACAAAGTCGAAAAAGTCAAAGAATTTAGAAGACAAAAAGACGAGAGAAGAAAGAAAGGAGCAACACATGCTAACCTCCCTAATCTCCTATAAATACCCTCCTAATCTCACATTAGGAGGTGTTAGCTAAATTGACAACTTAGTCTTTCCACCTTTATTTTTCATGTCATTTATTTACTTATCAATTTATATTTCTCGTCTTGCACCGTAAATTTGTAAGTCCTTTAATTTTACTTTTAATTGTTGTTGAATCTTTAATTTTAATCAAGTATTTCATTTATCTCTCATTCTACCTTTCTTGTTTTGATTTAATCTTTATGTTTATGTGCTTATTGTTATGCTTGTTTGATTAATTGTTATGTTTTTATGTTTTTGATTGTGTTAGCTTATTGATTTTATAGCTTATTGTGTGTTTGATTTGATTTTAGTTAAGTGTTTTTATTAGTTTATTTTATTAAAAGTTGTTTTTTATTATTTAGATTAATTAGTGTTTTTAAAGTTTTTAATTTGTGGTGTAATTAGTTTTTCTTAAAAGTTTTTTAGATTAAGTTTTGGTAGATTGCTTATTTGATTTTAGCTTATTCGTGGCTTATTTTCTGATTTTTAGTTGTTACTGTAACTTTTTATCTGATCTTTTGGATTTTCGGATTAGGGTTTATTATTCCGAAGTTTTCTCTGAATTCATCATTTTTTTCTGAAATTATTGCTTTTCCGAAGATATGCCATTTTTCTGAAAAAGTTTGATATTCCGAAGATTTCTCTGAAATTATTTAATTTTCCGAAAAGGTCAAAAACTCTGAAAAGTAAAAACTCTGAAAACCAATTATTCCGAAATAAGTTCTGAAAATAATTATTCCAAAAAAAAATCTGAAAAAGTTATTCCGTGAAAAATCTCTGAAAAAAAAAATTCCAAAGAATCAGTTATTGCGAAAAAACCTTATTCCGAAAAATGTTAAAAATAAAATGGGAGATTCCGAAATGTACTGTGTATATATTGCGAAGAGTTTGTCATCCCTGCTTGCTTGCTTAATTTTTTCGCGCCAAATAGAGTAGCTAGCCTGGCTGCTTCCAGCTGCTTGCCTGCTAGCTTGTTTATTATTTAGTATTGTTCCGTAATTGTTTAGTTTTATCTGAAAGTTGTTTCGATTTTAATTTTGAAAGATACGTATTTTTAGTTGAATTTTTCGTCAATTTTTAAAATTAATATTTTTTCGTAAAGTTCAAGTTTTATCTTTTATTTAATACCCGCTTTAGGTTTTGCCTCATTTACATTTAAAGTACCATTTTAGTTTTATTCTCTCCTTTTTCATTAAGTGAAATTTATTTTTCAGTCGAAAGTTAATTTCTTCGTTTAGTTTTATTTTTATTAATTGTTTTGCTTAAATTTACGTTTTATTATTTGTTTCGCTCCTTTATTATTAGTTATTTGTTTTAATTTCTCGTCATTTATTTTTTAATCATTTATAACTTTATTTACCTTGCCTTTTACTTTAAAGTTTTGCAATTTTATTTTACAACAACGACCAATCTATTTCTTTTTCACCAAAAGACGACTGAGTCGCACTTAAACCAGTAGTCAATTCGAATTAAATCGAGACGAACAAATTTTTATACTTGTCAAAAACCTTGTATTATTGATACTGTGAAAAGTCTATAACTCAATAATTAGTTGTTAACCAGGAAGCGAAGATACTTTAAAATAAACTCTTAGGTGGATGGCTAAGTGATCATGTATCTGATTATTATTAAAGGATATTTAGATACAGATGAGTGGTTAAACACTTTACATGTCAAATTTCCGATTTTCATGGTAAAAGGTTTTTTACATGTAGCATTAAAATCTAAAACAGTGAAATCGATTGAAGATGCAAAGCATTATCAAACCAGAGGACTATGTACCTGAGTCATGATTGTTTTTTTAACTTGTCATCATATGGCTTTTAGTTTCACGGTTTATAGCATGATTTTCATCTTTTTTTCAATAGCAGTGTGAAGAGGGGTCCGACTGATGATGTAATAAGCATGTATTAAGATTTCTGTGAGTATTCGCAATGTCATACGCATACGCTATTAAGCTTTTTGTGAGTATTTCGCTATGACCTGATGTAATAAATAGGTGTTGTTTTTGTACCGTAAAAAATTTGTATGTGGATTAGTAAAATTAAATAGCGCAATGCCATACGCATGCGATCATACGAATTCTTTACACAACAGGGCTTACTCTGACGGTCTGACATTATTGGTTTTATGTTTTTCTGTGACAATCATCTTACATTTCTAACAGTTTTTGACCAACTACAGTAGCTTTAAACCCAAATTTACCTCTTCCCCAATGCCCTCAAGATCTAGCTTCTTAAATAAATTCTGCAAGAAAAACACTTATATTCTTTTTGTTTTATGCGCAAGTTCTCGATGTTTTTTCCTTCGTTAGATGTCTCCTCAAGCAAAATAACAAAACACAATAGCTTATGAAACCGTAGAGGTAGCATTCCTTTTAGATACTACGAGTATAACTTAAGCTATAATAGTGATATGAGACATCATTATTGATACAATATTCTGATTATTGGTTGGCTTTGGATAAGTCTATTCGATGAAGATATTCGTAAATTTATATTTATGATAAACAAATATCCTAGTAATAATAAGGAGCAGTTGATATGATATTCTATAATAATGACTATTTTGTTTTATAATGACCATTCTATCTTATTGAAGTAAACTTCAATAAGAGCAGAACCATTAAAGGTTGTGCATGATCTTATGGGGACAACTCGGTTTTGGTAGAAAGTTAAATAGAAATGAAGTCACGAGGGTGACAATAATTAGAGGACAACAACTTTAATGACTTATGTTCACCTCTTTTATTTAACTATACTTCCCTTTACAAACATATATATGCTGGTGCAAGTCTTTGAATTTTATTTCCAAACATTGAAACAATTTTTTACTTATCCTTGATACATAGTACTAAACTTGATGACTTGTTTTTTGTAAGGGAAACTTCAGACTAAATTCACCAAGACGACGTTATTACCAAAAAACACAATTTTTGGCAAATTATGTATTTAAAAGATGTTGACATTCTAATATCGTATTTAGGTAGTTTGGAATTTGAGGTTGGTCACAGGAACTAAAAAAATAACGAATGTTCAACATCTTTTAGATTTGGGTTTCCAACTACATATGCGGCTCTCTTTTGTTGTGATTTTCGCGGTCCCTTGCTGATGTTTGGTGTTTTTACACCCAGGCACTGACCAACACTCTGCAGTGCCATCTAGAACCTACATGGATGACACAAATACGCAACACACCTGTCCTAATAGAACTGTGAGAAGATGCTTGAACCCAGCTGATATGACGAGGGGACAACTTTTCCAATATGTCCTATTAGTTGTAACTTTAAAACCAACTTTTTCCAACTGCCACTCTATAAAATGCATTTTTGTAGCAAACATGAACCAAACACTTCTAATTTAAGTCAAATTTATGTATCCATACTTTCCCGTACAAGCACCAAACCAGAACACCCGCGGCGAAGCGCGGGCATCCTACATAGTAAATAAGAAGGATAAGATTTATCCTAGTAGCCCAATTAAAACTTTAGGCCCATTAAGTTTTCATACGTATTACTTTCTGTACTTCTTTTTTAGATATAAACACACAACATGACATTTTCTGTGGCACACAATGTTTATATGTTTGATTATATTTTCGTTTTACCGTGTACCGTGTAAATGAATATAAACTTACCAGAATTTTTATTTTTCAAATTTCATACTTTTTTACTTTCGTTATTTTTATTATAAATAGTTATATCTTAATTATTAATCAAGAAACTATTTACATCAACTTTACACGTACACGATTAATAAATTTATAATTTTTAATGCATAACATTACTTTATTAAAAAGTATTAAATTTTCAGTACTTAAATAGTTAAGATGCTTATGCACCCACGAGTTTTACATGATTTTTTATTATGTGACAATATTAATTGATATTTTGTATAAATATTTCTTGCACAAATGATTTGACTTTGTTTAACTGAAATATTCGCTATTTTTTTAAACATTGTGTGTTTAGCAACACATAACGACCTTGAAAAAATATATGTTGTTGCAATATATATAATCTCGTGTATTTATTTTCATCTCACACCAATGTCTGATGTCCTATATTATTTTGATATTTATATTTAAGCTAATAATTTATGCAAATTACATTGTTTGACTTTGTTAAGTGTCAAAATAGAAATAGACAATAATTTTTTTTAAAATATTTATAATCATGTGATTTGTTAAGTTTTTAATATCACATATATGTTGTATGTTCAAAATATAAAAGTCTACATGGTATAAAGTTTAAGGGGGTATTTTGTTTATTTTATAAAGTTGTTAAAAATATGAAAAATTATAAGTTTACACTTACGTCTATCTAATTTATTTAAAATACAACAACTAAAGTTTTATTAATCTCCTCCTTTTTGTTAAGTTTTAATTTTCATAAATTTGACACATATATCTTTGTGTGTTTTTATCAAATCCTTCCACCAAAATTTTTAATTTTGACTAAATTAAATTCAATTTTGACTTTTTCACCAATCACATTGCTCAATTTTGCTTATGTGTGAAAATTAAATTATTGATTGATCCAGTTGTTTTTTTACAACCTTTACTTTTCACTGGAATTTTCAAATAATCTAATTCTTTTATTATATAAAAGATTTATGGTCAAAATTTTCAAATAATCTAATTCTTTTTTTATTTCTCAATATAGCACGGGTTACACCCAAGTTTAAGGGTGCGTTTGTTACGTGGGTTTATCCCACATTAGATTGAAAGACACATCGATTAACTTGTTTCCAAATTCTAACTGAGTACACGGGGTTTGACTATTTCTTCCAATAAAATACATTTTTCAACTTTGAAATTTTTCTCAGCCACATGGAAGTATAACATGTTGAGAAAAGTAACACCGGATTTAAGCAAACCTACGACTAAAATATAAAATGCAATAAAAGATGACACGAAGATTTAACATGGAAAACCCTAATAGAGTTAAAAGCATGGGCAAGGAAAGATACTTCTTTATGTAGAAACTAGGAGTTACACATTCTTCCTAGTTACAAGGATACCATCGCTTGTATTTAGGAGATACTAACCAACCTCTCTATTCTACACACACAAGAACTAGGAGAAAAAGAAGAGAATGGGATGAGATATAAGTGATATACATGCCTCTATTTATAGTTGAAGTGCATGTAAATGTTGTAAATAGCCAACAAATAACAACCACAAGACCAAGGGAAACCAACGTGTGTTAATTCTCCACCATCCAATGAATAGGCAACCTGTCCAACTTGCAATGCACATGATGCAATGTATCATCCATTTTATTCCAACAATCTCCCACTTGAAGATTAGATTTTAGCCCAATCAATCTTCACACAGTTATATTTCCTTGCACTTCCATGTCGCTTACGTTTCCGCTAGGCCACATGAGGATCGAAACCATATAAACTTGTCACCGTTGATTGCTTTTGTCAGATAGTCTGCCACATTATCATCAGTATGAATTTTCCGCATATCTACGGTTCCTTCCTCCACTTTCTCACGAACGAAGTGATAGTAAACTCGTATATGCTTTGTCTTTGAATAAAATTCTGGATTCCTTGCCAAATACAAGGCACTCTGGTTGTCACAAAATAGAGTAATTATCTCTTGTTTGTGCCCGAGCTCCTCCAACAACATCTTCAACCATACTGCTTCTTTGCTGGCTTTAGCAGCTGCAACATATTCTGCTTCTGTTGTTGACATAGCCACGACTGACTGCAGTTTTGAAGCCCAGCTTACTGTTCCGCCACAAACCATGAACACATACCCGGTGGTTGATTTGCTTCCATCAACATTACCTACATAATCTGAACATATCCTTTGACAATTAGATTTGATTCCCCAAAACATAACGCAACATCTGAGGTTCCTTTGAGATATCTAAGGATCCTCTTTACAGCTTCCCAATGCTCTCTACCAGGTTCCGCCATGTACTGACTCACTACTCCCACTGCATGTGTAATGTCTGGTCTTGTACATATCATCGCGAACATTAAATTTCCCACTGTTGTTGCATACGTTACTCGAGACCTCTCAATCATCTCTTCTTCACTGCTAGGACTCATCTTGGAGGATAAGTTGACATTAGTAGGAAATAGGGTTGATATTGGCTTACAATCTTGCATGTTGAACCTTTGCAAGATTTTCTTCACATTGTTTTTCTGTGAAAGCCAAATTTTCCTACTAGCTCTATATCGGTGAATTTTCATCCCTAGAATCTTGTTTGCAGGTCCCAAGTCTTTCATCTCGAATTCCCTAGCCAATTGAGCCTTCAGTAAACTGATACGATCTTTGTTGGGGTCTGCTACCAACATGTCATCAACATATAACAATAAAATGATAAAATCATCCTTTCCAAACCTCTTAAAATATGCACAAGGTTCTGCTACAGTCTGTTATATTCAAGGCTCCTGATGAAAGAAACAATTCTCTTGTACCAACACCGCGGCGCCTGCTTTAAATCGTACAAAGATTTGTTTAACCTGCAAACCAAGTTCTCTTTTCCCTTTTGTTTAAAACCTTCTAGTTGGAGCATATAAATTTCTTCTTCAAGATGTCCATGAAGAAATGCGGTTTTCACATCTAGCTGCTCTAGATGTAAATCATACGTAGCACACATTCCCAGAACCACCCGAACAGTTGTCATTCGGACCAGAGTGAAAATATTTCGTTGAAGTTGATTCCCTATTTCTGAGCATATCCTTTTACCACCAGTCTTGCACGATAGCTCTCCAATCGTTCATCACCGTTTATCTTGATCTTATACACCCATTTGTTTCCAATGGGGTTTTTTACCTCTCGGTAGTCGCACCAGTTCCCAGGTTTTGTTCTTATGAAGAGCTTCAATTTTTTCTTGCATTGCTTCCTTCCAAAATGATGCATCTTGATTATTCAGTGCTTCTTGAAGAATCGATGGCTCTCATTCCTCCTTAAAAAGACAATATGCAACATTGCTCTCCATAAGATAATCTGAGTGCTACGTCGGACGTCTTCTTACCCGATTAAGAGTACGAGTCGCTGGATCTTGAGACTCGGTTGTCTCTTCTTCTTCATGCTCTGGTACAGCTTCAGAAGAATCACTCGACTGAAATTGCTTTTCCATCTGTATTAATGTAGTTTCTCTTGTAGTGCTATCACCTTCTTCATTATTTTGAATTTTGTCTTCTGTAAAGACAACTTCCCTGCTGACAACTACTTTGTGGGCAGTGGGGTCCCACAAGAGATACCCCTTTACTCCGTCAGCATACCCCAAGAACAAACACTTTCTGGATTCAGGATCCAGCTTCCAAATATATGAAGGTCTGAATAGTTGACTGGCTTTCCCGTCCACATCTCCATCGGTGTCTTCAACTCAATTGCAGTTGAAGACAAATGATTTATCACATAACATGCGGTATTAACTGCTTCTGCCCAGAATGATTTTTCCAATCTTTTTGTTGCCAACATTTTCCTTTCTCTTTCTAACAAGGTTCTGTTCATCTGCTCTGCAACTCTATTATGTTGAGGAGTGTATGCCGTTGTGAACTACCTTTGGATTTCTTCTTTCCTGCAAAAAGTACCAAATTCATCACCAGTGTATTCACCTCCATTATCCGTCCTCAAAAACTTGATCTTCTTTCCAGAATCAAGTTCAACCCGCGCTTTGTAAACTTTGAAAACTTCAAATACATCAGACTTCTTCTTTATTGGGTACACCTAACATCTCCTGGAATAGTCATCAATAAAGGATACGAAATACTTTGAATCCCAGGGATTGAATCGGTGCATGCTACACATCAGAATGAACCAATTCCATAACTATACCACTTCTAGAAATTGATGTTTTGAACCTTAAATGATGCTGCTTGCTGATAACACAATGCTCACAGAAAGGTAAAGAAACCTTTGTGAGGCCAAGAAGTAGCTTTCTTTCAACAAGAATCTTCATTCCTCGTTCAGACATATGTCCAAGCTTCTGATGCCATGAAACTACTACTCTATGACTTGGAGTATGTGAAGTAACAAATGCTTCTCCTTCCTCTATTATGTCTCCCTTCAGCTGGTATAAGTTTGCAGCCACCTTTTCTCCTATCATAAGTACTAGTCCGCCTTTTATGACTTTCATGATCTTGTTTTGTATTTCCACCTTACAATCAAGATCATCCAATTGTCCAAGGGAAAATAAGTTCTTTTTCAAGCCCTCCACGTGTCGCACATCCCGAATAGTACGAACTGTACCATTATGCATCTTCACCATGATACTTCCAATTCCAATGATCTTTAGTTCATGATCATTGCAACTGTACACAGATCCGCCTCCAGAGATTGGTTTATATTGATGAAACCATTCTCTTCTTGTGGTCATATGAAAAGTAGCTCCCATATCAAACAGCCATACATCTGCAAATCTCTTTCTGCCTTCATTTGCAACTGCTGCTTCACAACATAGAGCGATGCCATCTTCTGAAGTGCTAGCGACATTTCCTTGAGGATTAGAGGTACTAAAACCCCGACAATCTTTCTTGAAGTGACCCGTCCTCCCGCATTTGAAGCACTTTAAACCATTCTTCTTCCTCCCTGTTTTAAATTTACCATGACTCCCACTAGAGCCATGTTTCGTTGATCTACCTTTAGTCACCACCAAAGCCTCCACCTGTCTTGAACTGGTCTGTCTGTCCTCCCTATTTTCCCGAACAACGGCTGCAACATCATCGAAGACTAGATAGTCCAAAAGTACATTAGTGGTTAAGGTGATTATAAGTTGGTCACACGATTCATGTAAACTTTGAAGTAGAATTTGGGAAAATAGAGTATTTAAACTGTTGACGTGCTCCGTCACTGAAGTAGATTTAGACATGCGTAGAGCATATAACTTCCTCTTAAGGAAAATCTTAATGTGGAGTGACTTTGCCTCGCAAAATCGGGCGAGATGATCCCAATTCTCATTCTCACTTTTCTTCTCATCTATGCTCGACAAAACTCCATCTGCTAATGTCAGATGAAGATTTGCAATAGCATTTCCGTCCATCTCGTCCCATTTACTGTCATCCGTGACCTCAGCTGACCTTTCGTCAATGGCCGCTAAACATTTATCCTTTCTAAGGATAACCTTCATCTTTAATTTCCACAATGACAAATTACTCCCATTGAATTTTTCGATTTCAATTTTGGCCGCTATTGCTACAATCACAATCTACTTTTCGGCACAACTATTATTTGATAATAGTTTCAAACACTTTTTGAGCGAGTATAATTTTATTTATCTTTTGATGTGGAGGGTGCACTTATTAGTGGCAACCACATAGCATACGATAAATAATTATACACACACCCAACCTTAGCTCTTGATACCACTTGTTGAGAAAAGTGACACCGACTTAAGCAAACCCACGACTAAAATATGAAATGCAATAAAAGATGACACGGAGATTTAACGTGGAAAACCCCAATAGGGTAAAAACCACGAGCAAGGAAAGATACTTCTTTATGTAGAAACTAGGAGTTACACATTTTTCCTAGTTATAAGGATACTATTGTTTGTATTTAGGAGATACTAACCAAACTCTCTATTCTGTACACACAAAAACTAGGAGAAAAAGAAGAGAACGGGATGAGATACAAGTGATATACATGCCTCTAGTTGAAGTGTATGACAATAATGTAAATAGCCAACACAATAACAACCAGAAGACAAGGAAACCAACATGTATTAATTCTCCACCATCCAATGAAGAGGCAACTTGTCTAACTTACAATACATATGATGATGCAATGTATCATCCATTTTATTCCAACATAACACTCTTTTTTAGTTTAATTTTATAATTAAAAATAGAATTTTATTTATATTAATTAATAAAATATACATATTTCTAAAATAATAATTAATATTTTCTCTTCTGATTTTCTTTAAATCTTTCTAAATTTCAAATCAAAATCTAACCTTAATTACAAACCAAACAGACCCAAGTCACTAAATAATTATTAGTACGCATAATAAAAAAATTACTCAAGTAAACTTTCCCCAGGTTTTTACATTCTCGTAACCATCAAACAACCACACACCTTCTTCTAAGATTTCTCAATTTTGAAAGCACACACATCGAGAAGTACGATGATCATAAAGTTAAAAAAACCAACAGAAACAAAGCGTTAACAAACGCAGAACGATGGTGGTCTTCAAACCAAAGGCAGAGCTAACAGGGAGCCGGGTGTGGCACGGGCTACACCCGTTTTAAGGTCACGAAATAAAAAAAAATCTTCAAAAGGGTTGCTTTTATGGTTTGTGGAATCCCCAAAAAAAAAATTTGTTACCATAGTTTCTTGAGGAGTAATTTAGTTAACCTAAATCTTTTTTGTGCGACACCCCGTTAAAAATCCTAGGTCCGCCAAACATCTCCAAGAAAACTCGGGTTATCAAGAAACTGATCATGCATGCGGCTACGAACGCAAAACATGCAAGAAAAGGTTTTCAAAGAATTCATAGAAAGATTAAACCCAACGAAGACAACGTCGATGATATGTGCATGTTAAGTCTTACTGTAATATTATTCCTAGTGGGTCGCTGTGCATCGATGCAAGATGTGTACGAAAGAGTTTGAAACTCGGCAGGCATTGGGCGGGCACATGAGACAACATAGGGTTGAAAAGTTGCAGCTGTGGAGGCAGGAGGCGTCGAGTTGTTCGGTGTTGACCATGGAGGAGCTAAAGCGACATCAAGAGGAGTTAGAGAGAGTTGATCTTGGCAGCGAAAGAATTCTGATTATGGTTTTGATTCTTAGGTATAAATAGGATGCAATAGGTAAATTAGGCAAGTCAGTTAAGTTAGTTAAAGTCTTGAGTGTCTTGTCGGTTCGTAATTCAGATTAATGAAATCTTCTTGGCTGTTCAACTCTGTATCTAAACTAATTATTGCAGGATACGTCCAATAACATATATTAACAGTCAGAAGAAAGTTTACGAGGAAAGCCATGGACTTGTTAAGCAGGCTGCAGAGACGAATGCAGCTGCAACAGAAGTGGCATAGGGCTTGAACTTGTACCGGGTAGTTCAAGTGTTCAGTTAGTGCGACATAGGTAAAGAACTGGTTTAGTTAGGGCTGAGATTTAACTTTATTGATCTACTAAAGGCAACTTTCATCCAAATTCCGAAATTTAACGTACTTTTAGAGATGGTCTAATCTGGTTACCTAAGACTTTTTTACGTCCATGAATAAAAGTATAACTATACCAGCTTTGCAAAGTACTTTGTGATGCACTGTAATTGAATTTTCCCTTCTGGAGAGGGGGCTCCTTCTGGATGACAGTTAATTGATTTTGCGGATTCTTACTGAACATCAATATTAGACTTGCATTTCATAAGGTTAATTAGAAGAAGAGTAAATAATGGTGTTGCAAAGATCAATGTAGACAGTGCGCTGTTATTTTTACGGTAAAAAAGGTTTTTACATTAACACATCTTTTATACCGTATTCCTACGATGGAACATTAAATAGTCAAAATCTTAGGCTCAACAAGATTAGCATCTTCAATTAGACTGAAAGTCGACACAGATAACATTTTACGTGGCCTTAGTGGGTTTTGTTGTCAGTCCAAACCCAAACGGGTACAACGGGTCATAATGTGGGTCTCCAACATTCATAGGTAACTGATCAACCGACTTAAACCAAGTACGTGCCAACTTCCCTGTGAAACCATAATCACCAAACAGAACGTCCGCGACACCTTGGCCTTCTGATCCAGGAAGCCAAGCTGCTACAAGTGCGTCAACGGTATCAACAAATGGCTGCACCACCATGGGTCGCCCAGTGATTAGGACCACCACACATTTGACAGACCCACATACGTTTCTGATAGTGCTTTGACCTGATTCTGGAATTGTAAGATTTGCATTGTCGCCAAAAGTATCTGCGTATGGTGGCTCTCCTACCACAACTATAGCGTAGTCAAATTTATTGGACTTGAAATACTCCTTGTCCGGATTCTCGTTGTAGACTACTTTAGTTTTTGGATCAACTGTGCTTTGCACAGCAGAGAGGATTGTGGTACCTGTAAGATTCAGAGGATTTAATTATAGCTAGAATCAATGAGTTGGTCGGGTTGTTTGAGTAATGGGTCAAGACGTTTATTTCTGGCATAGGTCATATTCACACCCGAAGAACTTTTTGTCCAACTTGTTAAATAATAAGGTAGTGACTCCAAACGTTTATTTCATAACAGTTAATCCTTGCTTAACCAATAATTTTTCTTCTTTATCTAAAATCTTTAAGGTAATGACTCTAAACGTTTAGGACTTTAAATGAATAGTCCATACCTGCAGTAGAATTGCCTGAAACTCCTTGCCACTCCATTGTCCACCCACCACACTGAAGACCAATATTATCAGCATGTGAGCCCGCAACTAATATTGTTGAAGTCTTCTTAGGAAGTGGTAGTAATGGCTGTGAAGATTTTCCGTTCTTAAGTAACACAAGTGATTTCCTCACGGCTTCCCTTGCTAGGTCTCTATGTTCCTGTAAAATATAATTACAATCTTTGTCAGACCATTAATACAAGTTTCTCGACAATAGTTGAACCTGAACAAGTTTGACTAAATTTACCTGACATCCCAAGTACTTAGCCATGCTGTTGTCAGCCAATGGGTTCTCAAAGAGACCCATTGTGAACTTCACCCTTAGGATCCTTTGAACTGCATCGTCTAATCGGCTCATGGGTATAAATTTGTTCTTGACAAGGTAAGTTAGACCATCAATAAACTCTGTGAAGTTCATTGGGACCATGAACTGCAATATACCAATCAATGTATCACTTACTTATTGTCCAAACGAGTGGGTTGAATTATATAAAATGTCCAAAACTTTGAATTCTTATAAACAATTTGGGTTTAAAAAATAATGGCAAAACTATTATTATTTCGATACGACAGAAAAAGAATAGTAAATTTTTTTAAGAGGCTTTATGCATAAAAAATAGCACTTCAGGCGACGTGTGACCTTTTTAGCCCGTTTAACCATTGGAGATCTGACCCATTTTCTTTTTAGCCACTTCATATTATCTTACCCTTTTGACCCATTTGAAATAGTATACAATCTGAGCCGACTTAAATGGGTGCTACCTCTAGTACAATTTGTCGAAGATAGTATACGCAGCAACACGAAAAGACAGGAGAAAACCTACCATGTCAATGCCAGCATTCATTCCAGCTAATATAGAGTACGTGTAATTAGCATGTAGAGGAGTGGTGATCCCGTCAATCCCTTGCCAATCTGATATGACAAATCCCTGACATAAGATAAAAAATTTATCCACAGTTTTTTTTGGGTCACATGTATGGAACAAAGGTCCTAATCTAACTTTATAAGTGAATATACTTTGAAATTGAGCTTGTTTTTAAGGTAGTTGGTAACAAGGTTACGATTAGCATGCATCTTAACCCCGTTCCAGCTCGAGTAAGAAGTCATGATAGTGGCCACGCCCTTGATGATTGCATCATTGTATGCCGGCATATGTATGCTGAATAGCTTTTCACTGTTTAATATTGTGTTTCCTTCATCTGTGCCTAGATGAGTTCCTCCATCTCCCACATAGTGCTTAGCACATGCTGCAACTTTTTGCCTGCAATAATAAAGATTCAAT
Source organism: Glebionis coronaria (assembly GCA_025667525.1). Taxonomy (NCBI): domain Eukaryota; kingdom Viridiplantae; phylum Streptophyta; class Magnoliopsida; order Asterales; family Asteraceae; genus Glebionis; species Glebionis coronaria. The sequence goes on along the minus strand of CM046878.1, from coordinate 552,657,851 downwards.
GACGAACCTAAATATACATTACGTATCTTAGAGGCCCGCTTTTTAGTAATTATGTGATATTATTAAGTCAGAATCATATAATTTGTTAGAGCTAGTATGAAACTGTTTATCTAACTCCTAAATTATCAAAAAATATTATCGACCTTAGCACATTTGAATCTTCAAGTAGCAATAGTTAGATAACGAGGCCGGAAATACAAACCCAAAGCCATGATCCATGACCTGACTCAACTACTATAGTGGACTATTCTAAAAAGTCGATAATCAAATAAAGAACAATCAAATTTCATGTCACTAATTTCAGTCCACAGCTCTTAATCTTATGTTACTTTAGATAATTGACTCGAATAAATATGTTATTACTTACTGTCCATTGACAAAAGGAGCACCCTTTTTTGAACCATCAGTAATTTCGCCTTGCAAACCTGGTATGATCTCAGTCATTAATCTAACGATTTCGGTATCTTCACTGTAGCTTTCGTAACAACGACCCCATCTGGGATCTCTACAAACCTTTGTGAGGAAAAAACTATAACTCATTTAGCGATTAAGTTAACACCATCCAGCAGTAAAAAATAGCCATGCGTTAATTTTATTCGCTTACCGCAATACAAGGTGCAAAAGTATATTGTATGCCAGTTGCTCTAACTTCAAGCGCTGTAGCAGCCCCAATCTTCTTAGCTAGAATTGGATCCCTGTTCAAATATGCCGAATAAATAGTGTAAAAATTAGTGCATTTTATGGTTCGACTCTACTTGTTGTCACTTGTACTCGTCACTTGTACTTGCCTAGTAACTCCAAGACCAACATTATGGGGAAAGATTGTAGATTTGTAAACATTATTATTTCCATGGACTGCATCAATTCCATAAATCATTGGTATTCCTAAACGTGTTGATAACGAGCCTTTCTGAAAATCATTAACCATATTGATCCATGTCTTGGGAGTTGCCTGTTTGGATGGAACACTCCCTCCTCCACTCAGTATGCTACCTGAAATCACAAGAACGACGAAATGACTTGACCATACAGAAAAAAATGACATAGGTGGAAAAAAATGGATGGGTCGAGTGTGGGTTGGGGAACCGGGTCAAAATGGGTAACTCTATTTTTTACAGTCCGGTTTAGGGTTGGGATGACTTGTTGACATTTCGTATGTCCGCTTTTTGAAATTTATACAGCTAATGAATTTAAGTAGTTGAAGATAACTATACTATGAAATTATAAAGGGGCAGATTACTGATTCAAGTGCTTATCTGCCTATCGGCTTAATTTCAACCATAAGTTCAGCTTTTGGATAAAACTACTTACATACTACCGTAGTTAACTCTAATACTACTACTTATAAGCAATAACACTTAAAAGGTTTTCTTTGGGTTCGATTACTTTTCATACCTATGAAATACTTCTTCATGACTTCATTGGATGCAACTGATCGTTCAATTTGACACATTTGACCAATCTTTTCCTCAAGTGTCATCCTCTTCAGTAAGTCATTTATACGAGCATCTAATGATTGATTTGCATCTTTGTATAACATATACTCTTGTTCAGCCATTGAAGCCCAGCAACACATGACCATCATTAAGAAAACCGAAAATTTCCCCATATTTCCGACTCCCATTAGAGTAAGCTTTATCACCAATTCTACAAATATAGGCAAAAAAGGCCATTCAGACCAAAAAATATAAAAGATTCAATCCAAGATAAAAACAAAGGGTTCTGCCATCAATAAACATGTGCACATTGCATTATTTTTATGAATGTGACATAAGATAAGTTTAGCATATTGTGCACATGATATAACATGTAGCTCAAAACTTTACATGCTATTTTTTGCAGTATAGAAGCCAAGAAACAAAGGTTCCTGTCCCCTAGCCTAGTGCACCGAGACTCGAATGTGGTTCCAAAAGACTCAACCCCATTAGGCCTACCAGGGACGAAGCCAGGCCGAAATATGACGGGGTGCACACATTTTTTAAACCGTAATATAACAGATGTAAAAAATGTATTAAAACGAAGGGTAGAAACACGTTCCATTTGACTGGGTGCATTTTAGATGCATTTAGAAAAAATCGATGTTTTCTTCACAAATTAACACTACACATAAAAAATCCATAGGGGTCACGGGCACCCGCGCGCAGGAACCCCTAGCTCCGTCCCTGAGGCCAACTTGGTGCACAAAGTCTCAAGGCTACAATAAAACCGATATCATATATAAAACTAAACACTTTGAAGCTCACTGCAGCTAAAAGGTTATCGTTCTTTCGGATACTTAATGTTAAACATGCAGAGATAAGTGAATACTTACTAGTTACTACTACAAAGATAGGATTCAGCGAGAGACAATGCTATTTTGTGGAAGGAAAGAATGGATATTTGTACTGATATTTCAAATAAATTCATTTTGGTAGCTAATTGCTTGGTTGTCTTTTCTTGGGGGCCACTAAATTATTTTACATTTCGGACCTCTAACAAGTAAAAATATTGTTGCCGTCTATAAATATATTGTTAGGTCAGTGAATGAATTAGAGACCTTTGTTTTCTTATTACACCAAGTTGGTCACATGTCGGTCTTAAGAGAGAGAAATCAAATAAGTTTTGTGTGTTAAATGACGTGGCACCCGTGGAGCCAAAGTGAGGAGGTGTTTTTGGTTCATGACACCTAGCTCTCTAAATATGTCGGTCTAGTGAGATAGTCTAATATCTAGCCCATACAAAATCTACTTCCCGAGACTGGCTGCCATTTTTTAGTCATTTTGCTCGCATAGGCCGGTTCAATAAGTGAGCATGCCTCTAATTAGTTGAAGCTAGCGAGTTTCGAACTTCGTACATTTGTTTTGTGGACACCAAGCTTTACTATATGTACATCTGAAGTTGACTTCTTTTAATGCAAAAATCATACTCCATAAACAAATTTAATGTTGCTAACAACCTTAGTTTCTTGATTAAGAAATACTATCAATTTTGCACTTCACATGTCTCAAACAAGTAGGAGTTGCCTGCTAGTCGCCGCCGAAAAAAGAAATTAACAATATTTACTCGGTTTCTTGAATTTTAACTAATCTATAAAGAATGACTTGTTAACATCAGCATTAATTTTTTGTTAATTCTTTGTAAAGTGAAGTGATTATTACGTGATATTTGTAACACGAACAATACCTAAATTTAACTCAGGACTGTTATTGAAATCAATAGGTAACCAAATCCAAAAGTACTATTTTTGTAGATTTTCAAAATACATAGCACTTTCAGACAGCTAATGATTCTCAAAAAAATACATAGTTCGTCGGCAAAAACCATGTGTGACATGTGCCACAAGTGACTTATACCTAGATCCGCTCATCCGCCCCTGAATCTAGTTACCCACATATCGCTATTGGCTATTGCTGACCAATAACACGCAGTGGCGGACCCAGAAAATTGGAGAGTGGGGGGGAGCAAATTTTTTTTTTGACAATAGCAAAGCGAAAAAAACTAGAATCTGAATTAAAAACCGAATATTTTAACTTAAAAATGAAAATTTTCAAGTTTTAGAGTGTTAAAAGTTGGATTTCAATGTGTGAGTGGAGTCAATTTGCGTTTTGAATGGGGGCATTTATAAAAAACTTTAAAAATCAAAGAAAAAATACACTATAATCTTGTCTTTTTGATCAAGCCATGAAAGAGGTCACCACCCCGTATATTATACATAAGTCCGCCTCTGGCCACACGACCAGAAACATATCAAGACAATATGCAAGTTAGTTCTCAGATTCTTGTATACAAAAATGTTGAAAGTTTAAATTTCTTTTGTAGTTGGAGACAAACATATATGTTTACAAACAAAATTATGGTCCTAGTCTGGTATTTATAGTAGTTTATACTTTATGTAGTAGACTGCATATTCTATGTACCTTTCTTTGTTTCATTGTGCTGTTTTTTTCTTCTTAACATCATTATAATTTCTGTACCTTCTGATTCTATTCTACCAATTTATAAATCAAAAACTTGTCAAATGAAAATTGACCCGAATAAACCACAGGAAACAAATAAAGTAACTCAGTTTCCTTCATAGCATTTGAAATAACTTTGAGAGTGATCCTCAATTTCCTATTGCTGAAAAAGGTTCTTATCGATCTTTTGGGAATTCTGCCATCAGATGGCCGGATTCTGGAATAGAACTAGATTGTTCTATTATTACTCCATATTGTTTCGTAATTTTAATAGCATTTTGTTCGGTGGACCGGCAAAATTAGGTTTCAATTTCTACAAATCTGAAACTAACTCATTTTCCATGACAAGTATGAAACCATATAGTAACTACTGAAACTAAGTAATGTGTACCATAAGAACTATTCCCTCCGTCCTATATTAACAGTCCAGGTTACTATTTTTGGACGTCCTAAATTAATAGTCCAGTCCAAAAATAGATAAGAAATGTTGATTAAGTTTACCATATCACCCTCACTTGAGAGTATTATTACAAAGAATAAAGAAGTTGTAAATTAATTGGTTAAGGGTAAAATTGTCATTGTGTAAAAAGTAAGAAAGACAAAGCTGTAAAAATGAAGTTTTTATTAAACTGCGTGTTTTTGGTCAGTGGACTATTAATATGGGACGGAGGGAGTACTATATACGAAAGCATAGCAAGTCTTCAATTCATTAGTCTTTGTTTGCAGTTATCTGATAACCACATATCTATCTGCAGATAACTGTTCAACAACATATAAGTCTTCATCCGGAAGTTATAGATGGATTAGATATCTGAGCATGTTGTCAAGGAAGAGATCAGTTTGAATACGGAGTGTAAGATAAAAGAAACTGATTAAGGCAAAGGATATGAAGTTGCAGAATAAATGGGTTTAAAGATAAAATCAGTTGAGAAAGAGAAGCTAAAACATAAGGAAAGTAATGTCGGCAAGTGCAGGGAAAATGATGAAGCACAAAGACGATAAAACATGTGTAATACTGAAGTTGCATCAAGAGAATTTGAAATATATGGAAATGATAAATAAGTTAAGGGAGATAAAAAGAAGCTCGATGCAAAATACACGGATCTTGACTGATGAACAATAAAATCGAAGCTCTCTACTAGAGAAAAAAGCTGAAATAGTGAGGCTAATTAAGGAAAAGGAGGAAGCCATTGCCCTGATAAGGGCGCTGCAGAGGCGAATGCAGCTGCTACAGAAGTGGTATAGGGCTTCAATGTGTACCCGGTAATTCAAATTTTCGCGTTTCTTACTTTCATGTTTTCTGTTATTGATCGGTAGTATATATACATGTTGTTTTATGACTTTATCGTTTAATATCTCAATTTATGAACTTTTGTGAATACCAACCACAAGTGTCATTTAGTGCCACATACATGAATATCGGTTCAGCTTTGTTTTTGCAAAGTAAGTCGTGAGATTATAGAATTTCCCTTTCGAAGAAGGCGGATCTTTCTGGATGACATTAAATTGATTGATTTTTCGGGTTCTTACCAGAGATCACCATCGAAATTGCATTTCAAAGGGTTAATCAGAAAAGAGTAAACATTGGTATTACAATAATCAATGGAACCTCAAAATAATCTTTTCTACTGTAATTCCTACCATGGAACCTCAAAATAATCAAAATTCTTAGACTCCACAAGATTAGCATGTTCAATTAGAACGCAAACTCGACATAGATAGCATTTTATGTGGCCTTAGTGGGTGTTGTGGTAAGTCCAAACCCAAACGGATACAACGGGTCATAATGTGGGTCGCCAACATTCATAGGTAACTGATCAACCGACTTAAACCAAGTACGTGCCAGCTTTCCTGTGAAACCATAGTCACCAAACAGAACGTCGGCGACACCCAGGCCTTCTGATCCAGGAAGCCAAGCTGCTACAAGGGCTTCTACACTATCAACAAATGGCTGCACCACCATGGGTCGCCCAGTGATTAGGACCACCACACATTTGACTGACCCACATACGTTTCTGATAGTGCTTTGACCTGACTCTGGAAGTGTAAGATTTGAATTGTCGCCAACAGTCTCTGCGTATGGTGGCTCTCCTACCACAACTATAGCGTAGTCAAACTTGTTGGACTTGAAATACTCCTTGTCCGGATTCTCGTTGTAGACTACTTTAGTTTTTGGATCAACTGTGCTTTTCACAGCAGAGAGGATTGTGGTACCTGCAAGATTCAGAGGATTTAATTATAGCTAGAAATAATGAGTTGATCGGGTTGTTTGAGGTCAAGACTTTTATTTCTGACATAGGTCATATTCACACCCGAAGCACTTTTTGTCCAACTTGTTAAATAATAAGGTAGTGACTCTAAACGTTTATTTCTTAACAGTTAATCCTTGCTTAACCAATAATTTTTCTTCTTTATCTGAAATCTTTAAGGTAATGACTCTAAACGTTTAGGACTTTAAATGAATAGTCCATACCTGCAGTAGAATTGCCTGAAACTCCTTGCCACTCCGTTGTCCACCCACCACACTGAAGACCAATATTATCAGCATGTGAGCCCGTAACTAATATTCTTGAAGTCTTCTTAGGAAGTGGTAGTAATGGCTGTGAAGATTTTCCGTTCTTAAGTAACACAAGTGATTTCCTCACGGCTTCCCTTGCTAGGTCTCTATGTTCCTGTAAAATATAATTACAATCTTTGTCAGACCATTAATACAAGTTCCTCGACAATAGTTGAACGTGAACAAGTTTGACTAAATTTACCTGACATCCCAAGTACTTAGCCATGCTGTAGTCAGCCAATGGGTTCTCAAAGAGACCCATTGTGAACTTCACCCTTAGGATCCTTTGAACTGCATCGTCTAATCGGCTCATGGGTATAAATTTGTTCTTGACTAGGTTAGTTAGACCATCAATAAACTCTGTGTAGTTCAATGGGATCATGAACTGCAATACACCATCAATGTATTAGTTACTTATTGTCCAAACGAATGGGTTGAACTGCATAGAATGTCCAAAATTTCCGATAAGACAGTTAAAGAGTACTAAAAGAATTTAAGAGGCTTTATGCATTAAAGAAAAAAAACTTTAGGCGACTTGTGATCTTTTTAGCCTGTTCAACCATCGGAGATCTGACCCATTTTTCTTTTAGCTAGCTTATATTAGCATAGCCTTTTGACCCATTTGATAAGTATGCAATCTGAATCGAGCAAATGCGTCAAAGCTGGCCACCTCTTGTACAATTGTCAAAGACAGGAGACAACATACCATGTCAATGCCAGCATTCATTCCAGCTAATATGGAGTACGTATAATTAGCATGTGGAGGAGTGGTGATCCTGTCAATCCCTGTCCAATCTGATATGACAATTCCCTGAAATAAAAAAATTTAATTTCATATTAGTTTCTTTGTTATCACAATGTACGGACTAAAGGTCCTAATTTAACTTTATAAGTGAATATACTTTGAAATTGAGCTTGTTTTTGAGGTAGTCGGTAACAAGGTTACGATTAGCATGCATCCTAACCCCGTTCCAGCTCGAGTAAGAAGTCATAATAGTGGCCACACCCTTGATGATTGCATCTTTGTATGCCGGCATATGTATGCTGAATAGCTTTTTTCTGTTTAATATCGTATTTCCTTCATCTGTGCCTAGATGAGTTCCTCCATCTCCCACATAGTGCTTAGCACATGCTGCAACTTTTTGCCTGCAAAAGTATATATTGTGTATCTTAGAGGTCCGCTTTTAAGTAATTATGTGATATTAATTAGTCAAAATCATATAAATTGTAATCGCTAGTATGAAACTGATTATATAACGCCTGAATTATCAAAAATATTACTATAGATCTTAACATTTTTGAATTATCAAAAATAATTAGGCCGAAAATGCAAATCCAAACTATAAGATGAATTAAACAAGGTTCCAAAGATGAATCTTGAAAAGCATTATTCTTTTATATCAGTTTCTAGTAAGTGGAAGCCATGATCCATGACCTTACTCAACTAATATATGGACTATTCTAGAAAGTCAATAATGCGCTAACACTTACTGGCCATCGACAAAAGGAGTACCCTTTTTTGAACCATCAGTAATTTCGCCTTGTAAACCTGGTATGATTTCAGTCATTAGTCTAACGATTTCGGTATCTTCACTGTAGCTTTCGTAGCAACGACCCCATCTAGGATCTCTACAAACCTGCATAAAATAAAAAGTCATTTAGCCAACATATTAACAGCATCTAGCAATAAAAAGTAGTGACTCGTTAATTATTTGCTTACTGCAATAGAAGGTGCAAAGGCATATTGTATGCCAGTTGCTCTAACTTCAAGAGCTGTTGCAGCGCCAATCTTCTTAATTAGAATTGGATCCCTGTTCATATATGTAAATAAATAGCGTTAAATCTAGTTCGGTTTATGGTTCTACTCTACATATCGTTACTTGTACGCGTCCCTTATACTTGCCTAGTAACTCCAAGACCAACATTATGAGGAAAGATTGTAGATTTGTAAACGTTATTATTTCCATGGACTGCATCAATCCCATAGATCATTGGTATTCCTAGACGTGTGGATAACGAGCCTTTCTGAAAATCGTTAACCATATTGATCCATGTCTTGGGAGTTGCCTGTTTGGATGGACCGCTCCCTCCTCCACTCATTACGCTACCTGAAATCACAAGAACGACGAAGTGACTTGACCATAAAGACAAACGTGGCAAAACGGATGGGTCAAATGGGTTGGGGAACGGGTCAAAATGGGTAACTATTAGATACAGGTTGGTGTTGGGTTGGAATTGTCGACATTTCCCATGTCCGCTTTTTGAATTTATATAACTAATGAATTTAAGTATTACGAGTAGAATATAACTAACTATACTATAAAAATCATAATCTTAGAGGGGACAGATCGCTTATTAAGTGCTTATCTGCCCATCCCCTTATTTTCAACCATAAGTTCAGCTTCTGGATAAAACTACTTACATGCTAGAAAGTTTTAAGAACTTTATATCATTTTATACGACTTGATAATATACTTCAGGTTAAATTACTTGTCATACCTATGAAATACTTCTTCATGACTTCATTGGATGCAACTGATCGTTCGATTTGAGTCATTTGACCAATCTTTTCCTCAAGTGTCATCCTCTTCAGTAAGTCATTTACACGAGCATCTAGAGATTGGTTCGAATCTTTGTATAACATATAGTCTGCTTCAGCCATTGCAGCCCAGAAACATATGACCATAACTAAGAAAACCGAAAATTTCCCCATATTTCCGACTCCCATTGGAGTAAGCTTTATCACCACTTCTACAACTGTAAACAAAAAAGGTGAATCAGGCCATGACATAAACAACGGGTTGCCATCAAGAAACATGTGCATACATTGCATTATTCTCATGCAAGTGACATAAAGATGACATATCACACCTTCTCGTAGCATATATTGTTCACATGACATTGCATTAAAAGTCAAAATCTTAAATGTTACTGTATTTTATAGTACAAACCACCACCAAATGGCAGTTCAAACCTCGCTAGGTGTATACGTGTGTGAAAAACCACGTAAGAAAAAAAGAACATGCATGATAGAAGCTATAAAAACCAAGAAACAAAGGCTGGTTCTGCGTCGCGAACCTGTCCCTTAGCCTAGTGCACCAAGACTCGAACCCATTAGGCCAACTTGGTGCACAAAGCCTCAAGGCTACAAATTTTAGGACTCTTTTGAGGTCACTGTAAATACAAATAATGTTAAACATGCAGAGATTAGTGAATACTTACAAAGATAAGATTCTGAGTGGGACAATGCTTATCAATGGAAGAAAACCCTTTTATCTATAGAAAAATAGTACATAAAAGAAATTAGTAATTCATACATAATTTAATACTCATTATTAAAACTAATTAATACATAAATATTAAAACTAATTAATACATAATTTAATACCCATATTAAAACTTATTACTGTAATACATAATAATTAATACATCCATACAAAAATAATTAATACACCCCATTATTTAAAAATACTATCATATATTCACATTGTACAACAATTAAAAACATATATATCTACAAAATCGTACATATTATCTACCTAAAATGAAGAAGTTTAACTGAAACCAGAGTCACAGTTGGTTTAACTAGCCAATAAAAATCGTCAGAAGATGAACCAGAGAGGACCCACCGAAACTGATAAAACGGTATCGTTAAATTAATTTGTATTGCTTTTTTTTTGAACAACACATAAATCTGTACTATTTATAAAAGAGCACTTCCTCTATCCAAAAATTTAAGTAGTACAACGTTATAGGATTTTGGTACAAACCTTTACAACACAAAAATTTCATAAATTATTTCTATATTAATTAGTGGGCAATACATATTAAATGACAAGATTAATAGTACAAATTAATATGCAACATCTACAAATGTTTATTGATATAAATTCTAATTTTTTAGTTACAATTATTCAAATTATTAACTATATCGTCTATGTATGTATTTTAGTACACATTGAGTGAAATACTAATTATTTTGTTAATTAATTCGATTAAATCGTACACATCAAAGCAAGAAGATTTTAAAGTCATCATAATATATGAAAACGTGTAAACATATAAATTAAGAAGATTTTCTATATTTATATGTTATATAATATTACGACGAATGTTACACAGTTTCGCAAATACCTTCACAATCTCTTAATACTATTTATATATTATTATTACTCAAAATCATTCCAACTTAAAGCTGTCGTCATTATATATAAATATAACTATAAAATATTACGCTTGCGGAATTTATTTTTAGGATACCCGCAACCGCAAAACACAGATAACCTGCTAGTATATTTAAAGAAAACACCTTCTATTTTTATAAATGTTAAAAAATCAACTTACAACATTGGGTTTTGCTAACTAATGCCCACTGGACAGAGGTTAATGAGAAATAAATTAACACAAATTTTCCAAATATGCATACAAATATATTAAATACGCATTAAATAAACTCATAAATTACTATATATAAACATTATTTTCACTAGAGTTAATGTGTATTTAATACATGTTAATGTATATTTTGAAAATTTGTGTTCATTTATTACCCCTAACCTCTGCCCAGTGGGCACCAGTTAGCAAAACCCTTAATACATAATTTAATACTCAAATTAAAACTAATTAATACATAATATTAAAACTAGTTAATACATAATAATGAATACACACTTGTAAATAAAAATAATTAATACCAGTTAATATATAAGTGATTAATACACTATATTAATTAGAAATATAATTATAAATTTATATTGTACAACAATTAAAAGCGTATATTTACAAAACCGTGCATATGTTGTCTTCCTAAAATGATGGTGTACATAGTTTTGAAAATCGAACAGGACCAACTGGGAACCAGAGTCACGGTCGGTTCAACTAGCCAATAAAAATCGTCAGAAAACGAACCGGAGAGGACCACTGAAACTGATAATAACAACATAGTTACATTAACTTTACTACTTTGTTTGAACGAGCACATAAATATGTACTACTTATAAAAGAGATCGTACTCTCTCTCTTCAAAATTTAAAGTAGTATGACGTTACAAGCTTTTGGTACAAACCTTTACAACACAAAAACTTCATAAACTTATTTTTGTATTAATTGGTAAGAATACACATTAAATTACAAAATGAATACAAATTAATATGCAACATCTACACATGATTATAGTTATAGATTCTTATTTTTCACATAAAGTTATTTAAATTGTTCACTAATATAAGTTTAATATCAAATCTGTGTTTGATTTTGAACCATTCAATTTTTTTATAAATTTGCATATTCAGAAACATATATTGTCTATGTATATGTTGGAAATACGTTTTTACGTATTTAGAAAGGATCGGTCACTCCAACGATATTGGGCTCGTGATCCAATATAGCCCATATAGCCCACATGTAGGGTGGGCTATATAAACCCCCCTCCTAGCATGTTAGGAGGGGTTGTTGGTTCACTTACCATTCCATTAATCACATTTCCATCTTTCTTAACTCTCTCCTTTCTCTCTCTTCTTTCTCTCTCTAAAGTTCTTCCATTTATCATCATTCAATAGATAATCCATAACTTGTCTAATCCTTACAAAACTAAGATCCTACAATTGGTATCAAGAGCATGGTTGATTCTTTGGATTAACACGTTTTCATCTATTGATTTGGTGATCAAATTTTCTTCTTTCATAATTTTTTTTTTTTTTTTTTTTTTTTTTTTTTTTTTTTTTTTTTTTTTCTTTCTTTCTTCTCTCGTCTATTTTTTTCTCTTTAAGTCTAAGTTTTTTTTTTATTTTAAAAGGTTATTGATTTTCATATTATAAATTTCAATCTTTGAAATTTATTTCAAAACTATTAAATTTATACAAATTTTAATTTCAAAACATTCAAAAACAGTTTTGATCTCGTTCAAAAAAAAAAAAAAAAAAAAAAAAATATCAGTTTGTATTTTCTAAAAAGTATCAATTTTTTTTATTTTTGTTTTTTTAGTCTTGTCCTGATCCAAGTTTATTAGTCTGTTAAAGTTGTTGTTGGTTTTTGTTTTTTGTTCTGTCCTGTGTATCGGAAAAGGATTTATAGATTATTCCGATGCATTCACTTTTCGTCCCATTCCGATAGAAAACTGCCTTGCTTTATTCGTGATACTTTGACATCTCGATCGCAATAACCGAAAGGTTCTACTTTGCGATCAAGGATTCCGATACCCTAATCCGACGTGTATTCCGATCGTACTTTGCGATCGTGAATGCGACGGGTTTAAGGAAAAGAGAGTCGAAACTCTGCCAAAATTTTATAGACATTGCGATGGAAGTTTTGAATATTGCGATGGAAGTTTTTGACTGATATTGCGATGGAAAATATATCACACATTGCGATGGAATTTTTTTTGTATTGCGATGGATTAAATTGATTTTATCAACTGTTTATCTTGACTCGACCTTCGAACTCGACACATCCAAAACTTTCGACTCGACTATTCAAACACCAAGAGACTCAACTCGACACAACCTCTCGTTTGAAATAATTGACTCAAAACCACTTTGACCTCGACTCACACACTCACCCTCACCCTCCCCCTAGACTCGACAGAAGGACACCCACTCTCGACTCCCACTTTGACCCTTATCCAGACACGACTCAATCTGACCCTCACCTCTCGACTCGACAACCCTCGTCTCACCTCTCGTATCTCCACACCCTCCTTCGATCTTCAACCCAGACTCGACAACAACCACTCAAACAAGATTCCACATCTTCCAACACCTGCTGCCTCACCATCACTCACTCGACAACCACAAAAACATACCCTCGACTCGAAAAAGATTTTGACAGACTCAAACTGACACACCAAAAACACACTCTTTTAAACTACAACAAACAGTTTCACTTCTCCGACCCACCCTCATCATAACCACGACAGCCTCAAAACCCAAACCTCACCAATCAGACTTTAACACATTTCAAAAACCTTCGACTCAAGAAAATCATTCAATCGACTCACAACTCAAAAACACTCACCTCTCTCGACTCAACCACACTCGTCTCACCCTCACCTCTAACGACACAAGACTCGACTTCACCCGATCTCAATCAAAAGATTATCATTGATCTCAAAAACCAAAATAAAAACAAGTTAGCATCACCTACCTGAGACCTCACATAGGAGACCTTAACGTCGAATCTTTATGGTTCTTCGAACAAAATCCGATCTTTTCGAAAAGGATTAAACGGACTGGATTTAAGGACTTTTTATTTGGTGTTTAAGCTTATATAAAGATTCGGATTGATGGCTGTTTGAAGGAAAATAGATGAAAGAAACGGTTTGATGTCTAATCTACAAAAAAAAAATTAGGGTGAAAATAGCGACGGAGTTAACAAGAGAGGTGTGATTGGGTTATATTTAGTCCCGTGAAGATTATATCTAGTGGATTTAAAATGAGATAAATTCGATTAACACATTAGTAGGCTGAGTATTTATAGTCTGACGAGCATATTAACACGTGCCCCCAAATCTCTTTGCTGTTACATCTCTTAGTATCCATGTGTGAGGCGTTTTGTGTTACTACAATACTTGGCCACGTATCTAAAGAGATTCCGATGATATTTAAAAGTACTAGTTAATCACTTATTATTTGGGCCACGTTAGGGATTGGTTGTGTCTTATTTCTCATTAGTCAAAGTTTTACACATTTTAATTATTCTAAGTTTTTGGCTAAGTTATTCACAAGTAATTTATTGTGGACGAAAATTAATCACGAGTAAGTTATTCTTGATTTTGGCTCAGTTAAATCGGGTCGTGTCAAAGTATTTTAGTGTAAGTGGTTGTCGGGCCGTTCGCTAGATTAATTGAAGGTTCGTTTAATTAGTTTATGAGCTTTCTTTTTAGATTGAACCGCGGTTGAATTGGACTCCGTTTTTAATTTTTTTCAACGTTTGAGTCGACAACAATTTTTGAGCCGAGCAAAGTGTGATCTCATCTGTCGTGGATTTTTTTTAAAAAGTTATTTACGGATACAACTACAATCACGATCATTTTTTCAATGGAGTCTTTGCATTCAAAATTTCAAGAGGGAGACTTGCATCACATGCAATACACAGCTAGAGAAAGCAGTATAATGTCATGTCGACTACTTCAGTCACATCTTAGGACTATTGCATGGGTTCAAGGAGGAAGCGAATTTGTGACACTCTTCGGTCAACATCAGTATACATTCATCGAGTCATTATTTCTCAACTTGAACCACCTAGCTGAGCAACTTCACAAAGAAGACTTTAATCACTCTGCATCAGAAACTGCATATCAAGATCTTGTGACACAACTCACGCCTTTCCTCCAATTCAATATCATCAAGTCTGACAATTCAGGGATATGCCGGTCATTTCTTCAATACACACAGAACGATGTTAAAGATTTCCGTGATAAACTGTTGAAATTTATGACATCAGTTTCGTCTTCGATTTATGAAAGATCCAGACTTCACCAAGCGTATGATAATGGAGTGCAAGAATCTATGATGCAGATACAAGAGGAGAATGGTAATACGGTTGACAACTTGGAGCATAACGATCGCAAGAGCACGGAATCAGGAGGACAACATGATACCAGTGGCACGTCAGGCAATGTTCACGAGATATCTTTTGATGACACCTTACCCGTTAATGACGAAGAGCCTGCGGACATGGTACAATGTAATGTTGATGATGTATATGCTGATGAAATACCGCATATTGAGCACTCTGCACCTAACTATGACAAACATGGGATGGAAAAGAGTGATAGAAATACCACTTCTGATTCATCCAATGTGAGTCATAATGGGGGAGAAAGTGTTCAAAATGCTAAACATCATGAGAAGTGCTTTATGATTGCTACGTTAACCAATTCTGCTTCTAGGATTAAAGAGCTTGAAATGATTTTAGCTCAGCAATCAAAAGAGCTTGAGGATGCCAAAATTGAATTTTCGAAGAAAACGGAGAAATTTGAAACATATTTTGAAAAACTTGAAAAGTCAAACGTTATTCTTGAACGAAAATTGGATCAAACTGCTCTAGATTCTAAAGCTGAAAAAGATAATCTTTTGAAACAAATTAAGTTGCTTGAATCTAAGTTGGCATCTCAAGATGAATTGCTCAAAGAGAATGAGACTTTAAAAGCTCAAGTACAGGAAAAGGTCTTTGCTATAGCTGCGTTGAAAAATGATTTGAGGAAAACTAAAGGACATAGTGTGGACACTAAGCTTGAAAAACCATCAATCTTGGGGAAACCGCCTACAAATCAGTTCGTCAGACAACCGACTGTCAGACAACCTACTGCATTTAGATCCGAGCGATCACAATCCTCGAGACCGCGGTTTGCCTCCCAAGTTGATATGGTTCATCTTTCTAGAACAGTCACTCCACCATCTAGGCCCAATGTGACTAAAACAGCTTTTGCAAGACATAATCACATGATTGCCTCTAATTTCCCTAGACATAGTCCTAAGAATACGTCTGGAACTAGTTCAAATAACGTTCGCCATACTTTTGGTCTCAGGGAAGCTAAGCAAAAGACACAAGTAAGAGATAGGAATTTCAAACCTAGTCAGATGCCTTCTAGTTTACCCAACACTGCTAACCGTAGCATGTCACATCCTAGGAGCATCAATCAATCATCTAGGAATTCTAGATCTTACTCGGACATTAAATATGCTACTTGTAAAACATGTAGAAAATGTGTCTTTACGGCAAATCATGATTCTTGTATCAAGAAACTACTTAATGAGGTGAACTCCCGTGCTAGACTTAAATCCCAGTGGGTTGCCAAAATCAAACCCATTGGTAAAATGTGGCGCCCCACTGGTAGAACTTTCACCCTTGTAGAAAACGAGTGCCCTTTAACTAGAATAGCCTCCGATTCTATTAAGCCTACTAGGGAGGAAATTGAAAAGGAGGATGCATCACCTAAGCCTAAACTTAAGGTTTTCTATAAAAGGAAACGCTTACCAGCTAAGACAAGTGAATCATCTCCTCAGAACACCTCTGGCACAAGTAAGGCCAACTGTGAACCCCCACTTGCTTCTAAGATAGATATCGCTAACCTTTATCCAAGCATGCAAATTCCTAATGAAAATGCAGGTACCAAAGAGGATGTTCCAAAAGAACGAAGCGGTCCAATCATTGTATACCATTCAATTAAGGACACTCTCAGAGTTTGGTTGCTAAAGAAGCTGATATCTAAGAAACAAGTGTCTCAGGGGATTTCCAGTTAAATTTACAGTGCATAAAGGACTTACAGTCACATAACAGACTGTAACTCGCTCTCAAAAGACAGGAAAGTTCATCCCGATGATGACTTATCCTCAAAACGAGAAATTAAATTTTCTCGGACACGAGCTTACATTTTAAACTATTCAAGGGTTTTAAGCTCGTGAAAAGGACTTACAGTCACATAACAGACTGTAACTCGCTCTCAAATGACAGGAAAGTTCATCCCGATGATGACTTATCCTCAAAACGAGAAATTCAATTTTCTCGGACACGAGCTTCCGTTAAAACTATTCAAAGGTTTTAAGCTCGTGTAAAAGGACTTACAGTCACATAACAGACTGTAACTCGCTCTCAAAAGACAGGAAAGTTCATCCCGATGATGACTTATCCTCAAAACGAGAAATTAAATTTTCTCGGACACGAGCTTACATTTTAAACTATTCAAGGGTTTTAAGCTCGTGAAAAGGACTTACAGTCACATAACAGACTGTAACTCGATCTCCAAAGACAGGAAAGTTTATCGCCGATGATAAACTTATCCTAAAAACGAGAAATTCGTTTTTCTCGGGCATGAGCTTATATCAAAAACATTCCAAGTTTTTAAAGCTCATGCACAAAGGCTCTTCATTAAATGTCAGATGATGACCCGATCTTCAAATTAAGGAAAGTTTATCGCCGATGATAAACTTATCCTCACAACGAGAAATTAATTTTTCTCGGGCATGAGCTTATATTAAAAACATTCAAAGTTTTTAAGCTCATGCACAATGACTTACAGTTAAATATCAGACTGTAACTCGGACTTCAGTTTTAGGAAAGCTTATCTTTAAAGATAGCTTATCCTCGTAACGGGAAATTAAATTTTCTCGGTCATGAGCTTGTATTAAAACATTCCAGGTTTTAAGCTCAGAAAGGAAAGTGAATCTTTTAAATAAGAGAACTTTTCTTCATAACGAGAAATTCACCTTTCTCGGTCATGAGCTTTACGTTAAAACATTCAAAGTTTTTCAAGCTCATGAAAACGACTTCTAAGTAAATGTCAGCTTAGAACTCGTTCTTCAATTAAAAGGAAAGTTTATCGCCGATGGTAACTTATCCTTAACAACGGGAAGTTTACAACTTCTCGGACTTGAGCTCGTTTTGTAAGATATTCAACATCTTAAGCTCAAGTAATTGGTTTTCAAAACGTTGAACACAATTTTTCGAGAATTTCTCAAAAAGGTTTTCTAAATCTTTCAAAATTGTGTGTTCAAAAAATGTTTTGATAAAAAGAGCATGTCTTCTGGAATCGATAATATTTACGATACTAGAAATGTCATTCAATAATGACACGGGGTTGTAAATAAAGTTCGAGCAGAAGTTCAAATGTTTTAAAACATGCTCAAAATGGTTTGCTATTATTTCAGATAGTAACCCGCTTTTCATAATCAAGTCAAGCATTTCACCGGAAAGCTTTGACTCAACAACCATGTTAGGGATTGTGTTTACTTTATATCACAATCTAACACGAATATCTGTACGTGTCAGTGCATTTATTTGTTAAAACAAGAGAAATCTTGTTTTTATGAAGTTATCATCTCCACCAACCGTAGCAATTTACAATTGATATCTACATACTCGACGAGGCGACTACTCAAACGGTGACTACAGCTCTTTCAATAGAACACGGGTCAACAATTGAGGGGGAGCAATTGTCCAGCAATCAGAATCTTTGACGCTAAAAGTGCCAAGTTCACATGTTGATGTCAAGACAAAGATATCAATCGTACACATGGAGTAAAGAGATAACTTCAGACATGATGAGGCGACCAACATTCGTGAACAAGAACCATGTGCTTCTTTCATATGATGTTCTCCATCATTCAGGTCCAACCTCATAAATTGCTAATCTTGTGAATACATTACCATATCTGATCTTTGCACGTGATAAATACCTTACACTTGTGTTTAAAAGGTATTTAATTTATGTTTCAAGTACACCCTCATTAATTTGAGGGGGAGCTTGTGTAATTCATGAAGATTATTGGCTTTGCATTTTTCTTCCCAAAATTTTTCTTAAAATGCTATTAAATCAATTGATATTAAAAACATCGATTGGGTTAATATTTTTAATATGGGGGAGAAAATATGATTTAATATGGGAAATGATTAATCACAAATGGTTTGACTTAACGTGCTAGCTCATCCCGACATGTGCGAAATGTTTTCGGATATTGTGGCATATGTTAAGGGGGAGCAAAATGGATTTGCACTATCAAAATGGATTTCATGGTGACATACACTTACCCAAAACATCTCTATTCACGACGGTGAAGATTGTGGTGACATAAGGATGGTAGGATAGGTTAAAGTCCAATGATTCCTCTAGAACCGGAGGAATCTTCCCAAGGACATTCCATAGCTAGAAATAGGAGTCCTTAGGAAAGATGGAGAAAGATTGTGAACGTAGCTGAATGCCGACCAAGTACTTAAGTTAGCACTGGAACAATCACAACAAGGTGCTAGTGATGACGTATTGGTAAGCATTGAAGGGGTTGAAGAATGAAAAAGAATTGTAAAGATAAAGGGTGTAAAGAAAGAAGCCCTCCTTACAACTTAGGCAGAAACCGGGTCAATACATATGCTATTAAGATCATTGTTTAATGATTCTTGATATTGAAGACAGACATCATGGACCCAGTGATGCAAAGCACAACCCATCCCAGCTAACTCAGATATCTCTTAAAAGATATTTGTTTTAATCACACGGAGACAACACGTTATCTATTGATTTATTCACTCCGAATAAATTGGTATTGAAAAGGTGGCACTCCTCTCCAGCCTCCGATCACTAAAATCCAAAGTGCACGATCGAGTCTAGAGCCATTTGAGATCATCAAATATCTCATTAGGACACACTTTCATATTTCCTTGCTTCTTCACACACTGTGAAAAGTAAAAAAGATCTTAAGAGTCCTACGCAAAATCTTCATGATCTTGCCTGAACATCCGAGTAATACGAAAGTATTTACAATGAAGATGGAAATCCTTCTTGAGCGAATATCAAAAAGCTCATGGTAGGTGACTTGTGCGATTCTTTATGAATCAAACTTGTGATAACTGGAAAGCAACAGCTGTTTATTTCTTAAATGAATTTAAACACGTTCCAGGCCTCTACGCAATATCTCAGTGATCTTGCCAGAACACTCAGAGTGATACCGTTGTGTTCACGGTGATGAGTGGAAATCCTTCTAGTGTTAACCTCAAACAGCACTTGGTAGGTAACTTGCAAGATTCTATACGAATCAAGCTTGTGACAACTGGAAAGCAACGATGGTGCGGTTCTTAATTGAATTTCACTTGTTCCAGGAACATGAATTGACGGCTTCAAATCATGCGGATATTATTATCCAAATGATTCACTCTTTATGTTCGCAGTCAGCTTTGGACGGTCGAATAAAGAGAACGGGTTTACCCGCGAAATCCTGTCAGGAAGTTACTTAATTGAAACTATCCGTCACGGGTACGATATCTAATATCGTCCAACGGTCTTCACCGACCGGAGGTAAAATGCTACCGATTTAGAATGAAATGTTCAAAGCCATTTCTTTCGTGTCTACTTATGTTGCGGCATTTGAAGACGGTGGCGTTGCGGAATCCAAGAAGAAGTCGTCCCCACATGCTTATACTGCATACACTCAGTACTTCAACTAATTCAAGAAAGTCTGAAGGTCAAGTCTTCCGCTGTATCAAACTCTGAAGCTTTCAAGAATTATAAAGGTATAAGTGTGTGGAACATGAAGTCACGAAGAGGCGAATATCACAAGTGATGAATGCACAAGGTCAAGGCAAGAGAACATGCTCAAGACTAAAGTCAAAGATCTCATCAGCATATTCACAAGAACAAGATCGAAGACTAAAGCATAGTATGCTAGGTTTAAGATTTTGTAAAATGGTGTGACCTCCCTTTGGGGGAGATTGTTGGAAATACGTTTTTCCATGGAAAGTCTCGGTCACATCATTATTAGCATAGATCACGAGCTTTAGACTATTTAGGACATTGTAACTTGGAGTGACCTCCCTTTGGGGGAGATTGTTGGAAATACGTTTTTACGTATTTAGAAAGGATCGGTCACTCCAACGATATTGGGCTCGTGATCCAATATAGCCCATATAGCCCACATGTAGGGTGGGCTATATAAACCCCCCTCCTAGCATGTTAGGAGGGGTTGTTGGTTCACTTACCATTCCATTAATCACATTTCCATCTTTCTTAACTCTCTCCTTTCTCTCTCTTCTTTCTCTCTCTAAAGTTCTTCCATTTATCATCATTCAATAGATAATCCATAACTTGTCTAATCCTTACAAAACTAAGATCCTACAGTATATAATATAGTAAAAATATAGTGAAATACTAATCACTTTGCTAATTAATTCGATTATATCGTAAATATCTAAGTAGAAACATTTTAAGGTTATCATAGTGTATGAAAACGTGTAAACATATAAAAATTGATGTTTTTCTTAATATTTACACGTTATATAATATTGTGACGAATGCTACATAGATTAGCAAATACCTTTCACCATCAATCATCGCAATCCCGTAATACTATTTTTATATGAAATGATTTATTATTGTTAAATTTATTCTAAATTAAAACTATCATCATTATTCATAATATAATCATAAACATTTTGTAACTGATGGCTATATAAACATTGGCTAATTTATCAGAAATAAAATATATTTGATCTATTGTGATCATTTTCCCGAGAAACCTATATGAAAGTTATGTTAAGTACTTTTTTTGCTTAATTGAAAAAAAGACCAGCTGCATGAAGGACAATAGCGGAGCTAAGAATTTTATTGTGGGAGGACCAGAACCGAGTATTATAGAAATTAGAAGGTCGAAATATAAAAATGATAATTTATTAAATAATAATAACTAAAACTTACATTAAGTTAAAAAAAATTGGGAGGGCCCAAGCCCCTCTTGGTCTCTATGTCCCTCCGCCTATGAAGAAGGAGATTATATGTTCTTGTGTATGTATCGAAGGGCCCACATTTATGAATTGGAGTGATCAATATGGAGAACATGTATATGAAATCTAATATAATCATCAATGATTATAGTATAAAAGTTTTTATACCAATCATGCATAACTCCTAAGAGGCCACGATCATAAATGACAAGCAATATGTTAGGACCACTAGCTGGAACAATGTTCATACCCAGCAATCTAGTTGATTCTCAAATAAGGTTGCTGCAAAACTATCAAAATACAATTGGTTATATTGAGAGTTAAAAACCCAACATCAACAGTGTAAGCTAAAACATTTTTTTACTTTATGGGATGTATTTTTCAGCTTATACTGCTCGCATATGTTTATTTAGTTTTGTGCTTATGCTACATAGGCTTACTTTTTAAGGTTTATTTGAAAACTTCCAGATTATCATAAAAAATAAACTTATAAAAGTTTCAAACTAAGCTAGAAAAATGAGGTTACGAAACATAAGTGGAAATCCAAATAAGCCATAATCGAGTTGTTGTGACAATTATTACCCAAATGTAAATCAACCGCAACACCAGATCTTATCTCAAATGATTAATCAGAATAGTCCTCAAGTGGATCCTATTCAACAAATACGAAGGAAAAGATGTAGTCCCCAAACGGATGTTACACAAGAAATACAAACTCAACAATACAACCTAACCACACTATCAAACATATCAATCACAAGATGTAAATGATCAACAATGAGTCAAGAACTTTAAAAGAAACTCAACAAACCCTAAACAATATGAGAGAGATGTGTGTGTGAAAAGATGAAACGATAATAACAAGAATGAGCCAGATTCCAGCTTTTATAGCTCCAATAAACTTCCATCACTTAGCAACTTTGGTCCCTAAAGTATCAGCACATATACAAAAGAAGTTAGACGGATATAATTGCAACCAAGTCCCTTAAGTTTGTAAGCTTGTACACTTCAAATATATACTTTTAACACCCTCCTTTAAGCTTATGAACTGAACAAATTCTTAGAGGGAGCTTGTAACACAAAACTGATGTTGAACTGTTCCTAAACCTTTAGTGAAAACATCTGTAATATGAGCTTCAGAATCAACTTTAACAGTTTTAATAAGACCTAAAGCAACATTCTCTCTTACAAGATGAACATCTAAATCAAAATGCTTAGTTTTCCATGCATAACAGGATTAGCTGCAATTTGAATAGCAGAGCTATTATCACAGAACAAAGAAGCACATTCTTTATGTTCAAATCTTATAAAAATTTAACCAACCACATAACCTCACAAGTAACAGAAGCCATAGACCTGTATTCAGCTTCTGCTGATGATCTAGAAATAGTAGACTACTTCTTACTCTTCCAAGATACCAAACCATTAAACATATACACACAATATCCAGTAACAAACCTTCTAGTTATTTTTCACTTAGCCCAATCAGAATCATCATATGCACTTAAAGTTTTACAATTAGACTTCTCATATTCAATTCCCTCACCAAGAAAAGATTTTAGATACCCAAGAACTCTTAAAGCTGCTTCTAAATGAGATTGTAAAGGAGCATGCATATATTGACTCAAACAATGAACATAATATGAAATATCAGGTCTAGTGTTACACAGATATATAAGTTTTCCAACAAGCTTCTGATATAAAGACACATCATTAAGAAGCTCATCATTTTTAAACTCATTATGAGCTAATATTCTTAGTCATAGGAGTTGTTACAGGTTTACAAGCTAAAAGCCCATATTCATGTAACAACTCAATACAATACTTTCTTTGATTTAGACACAAACCATTTTTCAATTTAAAAACTTCTATACCCAAGAAAAACTTGAACACCCTAAGATCTTTAATCTTAAACTTTTTATTTAGAAACTATTTAAAATTAGTGATCTCAAACAAATCCAGTCACAACAATATCATCAACATATACTAACAAATCTAAAAACACATCATCTATATTCTTAACAAACAAAGAATGATCATTCTTAGTTTGTTCTAACCCAGCTTCTAGCAATTTTTCAACCAACTTTTTTTTACACTGTCTAGAATCTTGTTTGAGACCATACAAAGATTTGACTAATTTGCACACTCTAATATCATTTTTATCAAAATAACCAGGAGGTGAAAACATATAAACTTCTTCATCTAAATCACCATATAAAAAGGCATTATTAACATCAGTTTGAAATAATTTCCAATCATTTTGAACAACCACTTTAATAAAACACCTAACAGTATTCATTTTGACAGTAGGACTAAAAATTTCATCATAGTCTACACCTTCCTTTTGACCACAAACCTTAGAAACTTACCTAGCTTTATAGCTTTCAATTTCACCAGATGCTTTATACTTCATTTTATATAGCCATTTACAAGGAATGGCTTTCCTATTATTAGGTAATTCAGTAAGCACCCAAGTATTATTAAGATATAAAGCTTCCATCTCATTATTTGATGGTCGTAGAAATACGTCTTTTAGGAAAAAGAGCGTAAATAGGGCAAGTGAGCACGACGATTTAGGAAAACCGTGTGTGTATGACCCTAAAAGTGAGTTCGTTCTCTCGAGGAGGCACGTGTGTTGTGTAATGAATTGATTTGATTGATTTGTTTTTGATTATTAACAAGAAGAAAAGAGAAGATGACGAAGACGAAAAAAAAATAAAAATTAACAAAAACACTACTAGAAAGTTAAGACGTAGAAACGTAAAAGAACACAAAAATTAAAATTTTAACCTAAAAATTCCTAAAAATTACTAAAAATCCACAATAAAATTCTAAGAGTTTACAAAAAATCCAAACTTGCTAAAACCTTTTAATTAATTAAATAATGACTTTTTAATGCTAATTAAAGCCCTAAAAATCACAATTAATTATTAAAAAACCCCAAACAAGATTTTATAGTTTGTAAACCTCAAAATAGACCTAATTAAGCTAAAAACTATTTTTAAAAATTTTAAAACCAAATTAAACTATTTTTAAACTCCTAAAAACTATTAAAATTTAAATTAATTCTAAAAATTAATTGAAAAGCCTAAAAATTAATTGGAAAGTGACAAAGTTCCTAATTTAATGTCTATAACCTAGGAAAAATGAAAAAAAGTTAAAAATAAAACTTTGAATTTTTCTTAATAAAATAATATTAAAATATTCCAAAAAATAAAAAGTTCAAAAATAAATTCTAAAAATTTTTCAAAAATCCTAAATATTCTAACTAAGATAAAAATGAAAATTAAAGTTCCTAAAACCTTTTAATTAATTTTATATTAATTTTTAAAGTTGTCTAAAAACCCTAAAATCAAATAAAATTAAAAATAAGACTTTTTGAAAACTTTTTTGAATGTAAACCTCAAAAATATGAATTAAAACCTAAAAACTATTTTTCTGGATTTTTAAAATGATTTTTACTATTTTTAAAATACTTTCTAAAAATAAAACTAAAAATAATCCTAATAAATAAAAGAATAATGGGAAAAATAAATTTTAAAAACAGAAAAGTCCTAAACCTTAATATTATCCTAGGAAAATTAAGCCTGGCCAAATAAGCTACTTAAGTAAGCTAAAAAGAACCAAATAAGCTACGGCTTATTTAAATAAGCCAAAACCAAAACCTGTTTAAGTAATTAATGAAATGGAACTTAAACATAAAAAGCTATCTAGATCACTGGTAAACACGCACACTCCCCCAACGAGGGGTCCCGTGTTCGAGTCCAGGCGGGGTATGCTTTTTGATTTTTATTTTCTTTTTTTTTCTTTTTTAACACTCAAATCCAGTAACTTTTAATCTCACAAAAACACAAACCAAATCAAAAACAAACAAAGATTAAGCAGGTTATGAGCTAAAACGTGCCCAGTTCAAACTTATGTTTATGATGAACAAGTGTTTATCTTCACTTGTGAAAGTTGACCAAGAGGACTTGGTTTGCTGAATTTGGTGTTGATTCTTGGACAAGCAAGGCACCCTTGTACTCAGTTGAGTACAAGGAGTCAGTATAAGCACAAATCAAGTAAGCACTTAGCAAAAATCCACACAAATAAAGCACAAGTAGCAAATCAAAGCTGCTGATGTAAATGACAAGGTCTGGTGGGTGTTTGCGTTTTTTTACTTGCACTATGATGAATTTCAAAGCCCAAGATTTTGCATACAACTCAATGATATGACAAACCAACAATCTCAATACCTTAGACAGCCTATTTCTAACAGATTTGAAGATTTTGATGGCTTAAATCCACATAAACAATCAGAAAAAGAGACTTGGCAGATTTTTCTATATTTTCAACTTTTTAATCATGCACTTGATTAAAACTTACCCCAAACAGAAAACCAAGCTAATAAACAACCTTTAACTACCCTAACAAGTGATTGCAACACGTTTCAAAGCAAAATCTAATTCCCTAGACCCTGATTAAACCTTGATCCAAACACTCCTTAAAAACTGATAAGTACAATTTTTACAAAGCATATCAAACCAAATCAACTCCAAACTGACTAGGAACACTTGAAACATGCATGTTAATCCTAAACAAGCAATATCCAACACTCTAAACAACAAATTTCCAGCTTTCATGTAAAATCATATAATTTCATATAATTTTCAGAAACTGAAAATGGAAAAGGATTTTACCTTGAGGGACTTACATCCAAGTCCCTCAGTGGTTGAATAACCACCTCCAATCAGGCTGGGGCCTGAGCTGGACCTTTAACAGCAACAAACAACAATTAAACCTGCTAAGAGAAAATCAAACACAAGAGCACAACAACACTTTTCTGATTTTCTGAAATCTTCTTAAACCTTTTCCTCAAACCATAAAACCTTTTTAACACCTTTCAAAAACAGCCCAAACTCACAAATCCAAACCCTCCTTATCCACTTTCACTTCAAAGGATGTTTTGGATTTCTGAAATTTTGAACCTTCTTGAAACCTTTTGAAAATTCAACACACAAAATCTTTTTGGAACTTAGTATAAGCTTTCAACACACACACAACTTTAACAAACATAAAAAGGAATTAGATTGTTTTGACAAATACCAAACTTTTACTTCATTAAAAGGAATTACAATGTGAAAGCTTAAAAACTGGAACAAGGATAGAGGTCACAGGTCGACCCCTATTTATACAAGAAGTAGAACATACTAGAACTATGAAACAATGTGAAACCCTAGCTAACTGAATTGCCAAACTTGCCCTTGAAGTTTTGACTGAAAATGGGTCAAAATGAACCCATGTGATAGCCAGCTGTTGGAATCTTGATCTTGGACGTCCATTTGAGCTTGGAGGACAAGGGGGTCATCTGAGTCGTTTATTTGGTCGGGTTTAGGGTTTTGGATGAGAGTGACGTTGCAAGGGAGGGTCCCATAGGTCACATGGTTGTGTTGGGGAAAGGGGTTTTGTGTGGGATAGGATGAGAGAAGTGTGAATTGAGGATCTGGACAAAAAGGGGAAAAACCCCTTTGGATTGAGTCTAATTAGGTCTGGGGATTAGTAGGGTTTATAAGGTTAATTAGGGGAAGTTTGATCTGTTTTGGGGGTAAAGAGATTTAAATCCCTTGTTTAGTGGGAAAACCTTTTGACCAGTTGACCAAGTTTTTAGTTAAAACCGGTTTGTGGGTTTGGGTTGGGTGGATAATGGGTAGGGTATGGGTATTTGGGTGGGTTTAATGACGTGTCATAGTCTGGTTGGGTGGGGAGGTTTGGATGTTTGGCAGTTTTGACCCCCAAGCTTTTCACTTTCTTTCATTTTGTAAATAAATGCTAACAACGCCCAACTTGCACTTATCAACTTTTGGAAAGTTGTCAAAAGTGGCACAAAAGGTTTATAAACTTTTCCAAGAGCCTTATATGTATATTCTTCAAACTTTAAGGACTGATCTTGTAATATCTTCAAACATCAAGGACCATACTTGTACAATTGACATTTGGAGGGTCAATTGTGACAAGTTCTTCAAAGATGAGGGACTAAAGTTGCCAATCTTCAATTCTTCAAGGGTCTTTTTGCAATTTTCCAAACTTGGGCCTGGTTCATTGTGCGGCTTCGTTTCCCGTGTTCGTTTTTGAATGATTCTTGTGATCTTTTGCCATTTCCTCAATATCCGTACCTAAAAATACACAAGTAACAAACACGAGCATATATTTGGCATATTTGATGATATTTAATTGATTTTAAGCCCGATTTGGACGATGAGACCATGTATAAAAGCAGTCTCATCACTCCCCCATACTAAACCATTGCCGTGCCCTCACGCAATGCTAGAATAAAGTATCAAAGCATCTCCAAAAATTTAATTTTATTCACTTTATTGAAATGATAAACTAGCTACACTACACTATTACTACTACTTGCGTTTTAGACATAATGTATGATTTTCATCGCAAAATGGGACGTTTAGGTTCATAGAATAAGAACACGTGAATGCTTCGTTAGAAATAATTTCATCGTCCTCGATTTTCACCTTAATTCCATGCCAAGCGTGCAACGAGATCATTGTCATTATAAGTTAGTAATGCTAACACTACTCATATGCCCTAATCACGTATTTATTCTCCCATTATTCCTAAGTTGTGTCTCTTATATTTTATTATGTCTTTAATGATCACGAGGATACATCATTGACTTATGCGATAATAGAGATTTAGGTTTAAAAATAGAGTCCTAACGGTGTAACTAAGACCATCAAATCAATAACCCCTCCTAATAGACAACGATGTTAAAAAATTAAGTTGACAAGAAGGATCGATAAACACGGTTTTATAACGGTTTTGAACATGAGACTTATTACCAAGACTTTTATACGCCCCCTAACGGAAGGGCCTTATTATCTTTGGTTTACCTCCATCTTTTATTCAACTTCGCCATGAAGCTTTTATTATGACTTCGGTCTTGCCTTGCCTTTTATTATCCGCCTCATCGGTGGTTTTATTAGCCAAAGACGTATATCCTCACGCTAAGGCGAATTTTGGATCTTTAAAGCTTCGAAGATTAAGGCTTGATTCACTTTCAATTTTGCATAGATTTTAGGCCTTGTGGGGCTTCAAATTGTTTGCTAGATTTAGGTGAGCACTTGAAGTGTTATTATTGGGTGAAGCTTTCGATTATTGGGGTGCCAATACTTCAAAACCGTGACGCTGGCGATACCTTAATGTCTTCCCAATTTAATTACACGGAAGCTACTAGAAAAGACTAGAAACCCAACAATCCTAACTAAACCGCTAAGTCAATATTTATTAAGCAAAAAATATTTACAAGCGAAGGGAGAATAAGCAAACAACGAGAACACATGAGTTTTTGAAAGAATACGAGTACTCTACGTTTAGCATAGTAACTTATAATTAACCCTATCATTTCTCGTCCTCATTTAAGAGACTTAGCCTAATGTAAGTTAAGGAATCAAAGCTAAGTGCTCAACACGAACGGTCGAGTCAAAAATTACTCTTATTCTCGCCATCGGAAAACCTACATTCGTGTCTTCAAACACTTATAAAACATGAGAAAATTTTTAAAATTTGGCCATTTTTAGCCTTATTTTGCAACAAAACGATAACAAAACGATTAACTTTGGAAAGCGCGAAGGTTTGGCAAGGCAAGTATCTATTCACCCCCCCATACTAAAGTTAAACATTGTCCTCAATGTTTCGAGTCTAGGGGTGCAAACACCCCCATACTAGAGACGTAGTCGAATGCCTAATCTAGCATGGAAAGGGTGTAACCAATAAGTAATAGCCGTTTATGAAGTGTGCTAAAAACCTAAGGTTATAACGTAAAAGGATATATCATTTGGATATTGGGAAAGGCCTCCAAAGCAAACGATCGAGTGCTCCCATAAAACGAAACACGAGAGGCTCCAATCGTGAAGATCATGATCTAAAAACCACAATGCACAAACAACCACGGAACAAAGGTTGGAAGGGCACAAATCCCCTCACATTAACTAATTAGAAAGCAATAATATGTACATGGATAAGCATGGGTATCCCCCACGAGGCACCTTGTTTTTGATAACCGAGTCAAAAGCTCGACTCGAATCCCTATAAATGTGATCATTTAGGGATAATCATGGTATGGTCAATTTTTGGTGGGGCTTACATGATAAACAAGACCCAAAAGTACGTGGAGTACTTTAAAAACCCGATAAACGTATAACGGGGTCAAAGATAGCGTCTTCGTTTTCGGATGAAAGACGAAACAACGCCACTTCAACACAAACCCCAATGGGGTAGAAGAAAATAGGAGAGAAGAAATAGAAGGGTGGGACAATGGGTAAGTCATAACATTGAGCTACTCGAGGTAGACTCGCACCAATCAAATGAAAAGATTTTCCATTTATTGCATCGGTGGAAGACAAAAATTTCCCTATATAAGCAATTCCAGGATCAAATATCTCGTCCTCGGTGGAGAAAGGGGAGGGAACATAAGGGGCTTCCCCCACACTAAGTCCACACAAAGCATAGTCAAAAGGAGAAGACGAGCTTGTGGTACTCAATAAACGCGGTGATGACGGAGTTAGAATTGTAGAAAAATCTTTTAAATTAAATTCAAAATCTTTTCCTTTTTCATCTTTTACACTCTCCTTGTGAAAACCCGATTTAATTATGTCAAAAATATTTGGTGTATCTAAAACAATGTTAGTCACACTAAAAATTCTCACATTTTGAAATCTTTTTGGCTTAGGTGGTGGTAAGTTTTCAAATCTTTTGTTAACAAAGAAAACTTTCCCATCGGGATCAACGTATTCATCATCCGAAGAATCACTCGAGATTGGAATCATAGGCTTAACACTCTTAACCTCCATCGGCGGAGGGGACGGAACTTCATTTTTCTCAACTCCCAAAACTCTATTGGAAATCTTTTTGCAAATGTTTTTGATGGGATTGACATTGTACAAAGATGTGATAGAATACACATGAGAAAGAGTGGAGTTTTGGGTTGCATTAATGACGAGTTCTTCCTCATTGAAACGAAGAGTGATTTTTCTTGCATGCACATCGATAAGTGCTCTCGAGGTATCCAAAAAAGATCGACCTAAAATTAACGGAACTTTAGGATCGATGGGAATATCAACAATAATAAAGTCTACAGGATAGTAGAACTTTCCAACTTTCACGAAGACGTCCTCGGCAACTCCACAAGCTAGAATCGTAGAATGATCGGCCATTTCGATTGACATTCTTGAAGGAGTGAGATTGGGAAGACTGAGCGATTTAAAAATCTCAAGAGGCATCAAATTAATACTAGCACCAAGATCGGCCAAGGCGTAGCATTCTTCCATGTCTTGGATAGCACATGGGATTAAAAACTTTCCAGGATCACCGACTTTTTGAGGTATGCGGCTTAGAAAAACCGAAGAACAACTAGACGATTTTTGCAATTTCTCTTTGTTATTCAACATACTTTTGAAGTTTGCGGCAAATCGAGGCATCATGACTAAGGCGTCGGCAAAACTTATATTAAAATGCAAGTCACGAAACATTTTCATAAAAAGTTCAAATTGATAATTATTTTGTTCTTGTGCCTTTTCCTTGTCTCGTCTTGAAGGGTAGGGTAAAGGTGGTGTGGGTTGGGGCAAAGTAGGCATAGGCATCGGCCTTGGAATCTCGGGTTCCATGATTGGTGTAGGTTCAACCGTAGGTGTGGTTTGAGCGGTACTTCGTGGGCTTGTAATTTTCTCCTTTTCAACCACAACCTCGGGTTCTTTCTCTTTTTCCTTCTCCATAGAAGTACTTGGACGAGAAATGGGTTCTTTGAAAGTTTTACCACTACGAGTAGTAATAACCTTCAATTCTCCTTTCGGGTTTACGATGGTATCACTAGGAAGACCACCCGAAGAAGAGGGCTTACACATGATAGCTTCAAACATTTTAGCCATACGGTCTTCAAACTTAGATTGCCTAGCATCCGCTTTTAACAACTCTTGCTTAATCTCATGTTGACCTTGCTCCATTTTTTGTTGATTTTGTTGGAGTCGTGTGACATTTCCTTCCATTTTATTAGCATGAGTTTTAAGTTCATTAGCAAGTTCGTTTTTAAGCTCGTTTTTCAACTCGGATCTTAAGCTAACCATTTCACGTTGCATATTGTCAAACTTAGCATCATTAGCCTTAGTATAATTCAAAAATTCTCCTTGAAGATTTTTGGTGTGATCGTTTTGAAAACCTTGAGTCGATGTTTGAAAATCACGTTTTTGGTTTTGGTTAGAAATTTGCCCATTTCCACTTTGGTAATTACCTTTGTTATAGTTACGTTGATTTCCTTGGTAACCACCACTTTGATTGTTTCGATAGTTATTAGCATTTTGATTTTGTGAAGCTTGATTTTGGCGGGAACCTTGGCCGATTTGGTTATAAGTTCCCGTGGCTACAAAAGCATTCGAAGTGTTACCATCCGCGGTAATGCACTCGGAAAAATCATGAGCTCCACCACACAAAATACAACTCTTAGCAATCGCTTTAACCGAAGCGGAATTTGAAGCTTCTTGAGCTTTCCAATGAGACATAAGAGTCGAAAACCTATCGAAAAACCGATTCTCCTCATTTGCTTCATCTTGCAAGGCATTAATGGAACGAGATGATGACGAGCCCAAATTGGCAACACTCAGTGTGTTACGAGGGCTATAGACCTTAGACCTATTTTCTATGATTTTTAAAGCCTCATTGGTCGTTTTGCACAAAAAATTACCACCCGCGGCGACATTTAAATAATCTCGTTCATGATCATTAAGCCCATTATAAAACGTGTCAATTTGATGCAATTCGGAAAAATCATGGTGTGGACATTCATGTAACATTTCTTTAAACCTTTCCCAAGCCATTGAAAAACTTTCATTAGGTCTTTGTGTAAAACGTGAAATCTCGTTTTTCAAATGTGTTGTCTTAGATGGTGGAAAAAATTGATTCACAAATTTAGACACGAGATCGGCCCATGTCAAAATTGAATTTGGCGGTTCTTTCTCAAGCCATATCTTGGCGGGTCCATCTAACGAGTAAGGAAACAACATCATCTTAATGGCATCGTGTGGTACATCCTTAAACTTGCTTGTCGCGGTGAGACGATTAAATTGCCTAATGTGATAATGTGGGTTGTCTTTTTCGTGACCGCGAAACTTGTTTGCTTGAAGCATAGACATCAAACCCGTCTTGATCTCAAAGTTGTCCGCAAGGATGGCGGGAATCACAATGGCCTCTCCAAAACCCTCGGTGGGTGCTTGAAGCAACTCCATCATAGTACGATTAGCCATGATAGCTTCTTGTTCTACAATAGGTTCCTCACTTGGAGACTCCTCACTAGAATGATTTTTAGTAGGAGTTTTGTTCTTTCGTCTACGTGCACGTTTTGCTTGATTACGAGTGAGCATAAACGTCACGTACAACGTGGAGACGAGCAAAGAAGATTCTTTTTGGTATTTTGTGTTTTTCAATTTTTTTGTGGTTTTTGATTGTATTAACTTTTTTGGAAATTGGTGAAATGTATTAAGTAGACAAGAAGTCCACAAATCTCCTCCTTAATCAAATCTCTTGATTAACGAAGCCTCAAGGAATGAAAACGATCACGTGGAGTGAACGCCTTCGATGACTTTAGAACGATGGTGGAACACCAAATCGTTCAAGAGGGTTTAATCAATAGAAACCAAGAAAATATATATGATATGTAATAATACTTTGGGCGGCAAAACCCTCGATTCACTCTCAAAATCAAATACGCACAAGCAAGCGGAGGAAACGAGGCGGCGCGAAGCACTTAAGAGCCTTTTTCCTTTAGGTTGTGAAATACAACCGCCTTATACCCACCTTATAGTTTGTATTATCAAGATTAAGCTTCACGAAAGTATTTATCTATTTTTGCCTTTTTTCTTTGGTTTGAGATTCGAATACAATGATCGAGTGATGAAATCCCGAATCAAGGTTGTGATTGCTCACGTATTTGGAGTACTTGTGTATTTATTGTTCTACGTATACAATATAGTAATAATATTCACACAAAAACCAAAAAACGATAATACGTATTAGTAGAGTGCTACTAATACAATTACTATTATGGCTAATATAAAAAACAACAATTGTTCAATCAAAACACAACACGCCTCCCCGGCAGCGGCGCCAAAAATGATGGTCGTAGAAATACGTCTTTTAGGAAAAAGAGCGTAAATAGGGCAAGTGAGCACGACGATTTAGGAAAACCGTGTGTGTATGACCCTAAAAGTGAGTTCGTTATCTCGAGGAGGCACGTGTGTTGTGTAATGAATTGATTTGATTGATTTGTTTTTGATTATTAACAAGAAGAAAAGAGAAGATGACGAAGACGAAAAAAAAATAAAAATTAACAAAAACACTACTAGAAAGTTAAGACGTAGAAACGTAAAAGAACACAAAAATTAAAATTTTAACCTAAAAATTCCTAAAAATTACTAAAAATCCACAATAAAATTCTAAGAGTTTACAAAAAATCCAAACTTGCTAAAACCTTTTAATTAATTAAATAATGACTTTTTAATGCTAATTAAAGCCCTAAAAATCACAATTACTTATTAAAAAACCCCAAACAAGATTTTATAGTTTGTAAACCTCAAAATAGACCTAATTAAGCTAAAAACTATTTTTAAAAATTTTAAAACCAAATTAAACTATTTTTAAACTCCTAAAAACTATTAAAATTTAAATTAATTCTAAAAATTAATTGAAAAGCCTAAAAATTAATTGGAAAGTGACAAAGTTCCTAATTTAATGTCTATAACCTAGGAAAAATGAAAAAAAGTTAAAAATAAAACTTTGAATTTTTCTTAATAAAATAATATTAAAATATTCCAAAAAATAAAAAGTTCAAAAATAAATTCTAAAAATTTTTCAAAAATCCTAAATATTCTAACTAAGATAAAAATGAAAATTAAAGTTCCTAAAACCTTTTAATTAATTTTATATTAATTTTTAAAGTTTTCTAAAAACCCTAAAATCAAATAAAATTAAAAATAAGACTTTTTGAAAACTTTTTTGAATGTAAACCTCAAAAATATGAATTAAAACCTAAAAACTCTTTTTCTGGATTTTTAAAATGATTTTTACTATTTTTAAATTACTTTCTAAAAATAAAACTAAAAATAATCCTAATAAATAAAAGAATAATGGGAAAAATAAATTTTAAAAACAGAAAAGTCCTAAACCTTAATATTATCCTAGGAAAATTAAGCCTGGCCAAATAAGCTACTTAAATAAGCTAAAAAGAACCAAATAAGCTACGGCTTATTTAAATAAGCCAAAACCAAAACCTGTTTAAGTAATTAATGAAATGGAACTTAAACATAAAAAGCTATCTAGATCACTGGTAAACACGCACACTCCCCCAACGAGGGGTCCCGTGTTCGAGTCCAGGCGGGGTATGCTTTTTGATTTTTTTTTTCTTTTTTTAACACTCAAATCCAGTAACTTTTAATCTCACAAAAACACAAACCAAATCAAAAACAAACAAAGATTAAGCAGGTTATGAGCTAAAACGTGCCCAGTTCAAACTTATGTTTCTGATGAACAAGTGTTTATCTTCACTTGTGAAAGTTGACCAAGAGGACTTGGTTTGCTGAATTTGGTGTTGATTCTTGGACAAGCAAGGCACCCTTGTACTCAGTTGAGTACAAGGAGTCAGTATAAGCACAAATCAAGTAAGCACTTAGCAAAAATCCACACAAATAAAGCACAAGTAGCAAATCAAAGCTGCTGATGTAAATGACAAGGTCTGGTGGGTGTTTGCGTTTTTTTACTTGCACTATGATGAATTTCAAAGCCCAAGATTTTGCATACAACTCAATGATATGACAAACCAACAATCTCAATACCTTAGACAACCTATTTCTAACAGATTTGAAGATTTTGATGGCTTAAATCCACATAAACAATCAGAAAAAGAGACTTGGCAGATTTTTCTATATTTTCAACTTTTTAATCATGCACTTGATTAAAACTTACCCCAAACAGAAAACCAAGCTAATAAACAACCTTTAACTACCCTAACAAGTGATTGCAACACGTTTCAAAGCAAAATCTAATTCCCTAGACCCTGATTAAACCTTGATCCAAACACTCCTTAAAAACTGATAAGTACAATTTTTACAAAGCATATCAAACCAAATCAACTCCAAACTGACTAGGAACACTTGAAACATGCATATTAATCCTAAACAAGCAATATCCAACACTCTAAACAACAAATTTCCAGCTTTCATGTAAAATCATATAATTTCATATAATTTTCAGAAACTAAAAATGGAAAAGGATTTTACCTTGAGGGACTTACATCCAAGTCCCTCAGTGGTTGAATAACCACCTCCAATCAGGCTGGGGCCTGAGCTGGACCTTTAACAGCAACAAACAACAATTAAACCTGCTAAGAGAAAATCAAACACAAGAGCACAACAACACTTTTCTGATTTTCTGAAATCTTCTTAAACCTTTTCCTCAAACCATAAAACCTTTTTAACACCTTTCAAAAACAGCCCAAACTCACAAATCCAAACCCTCCTTATCCACTTTCACTTCAAAGGATGTTTTGGATTTCTGAAATTTTGAACCTTCTTGAAACCTTTTGAAAATTCAACACACAAAATCTTTTTGGAACTCAGTATAAGCTTTCAACACACACACAACTTTAACAAACATAAAAAGGAATTAGATTGTTTTGACAAATACCAAACTTTTACTTCATTAAAAGGAATTACAATGTGAAAGCTTAAAAACTGGAACAAGGATAGAGGTCACAGGTCGACCCCTATTTATACAAGAAGTAGAACATACTAGAACTATGAAACAATGTGAAACCCTAGCTAACTGAATTGCCAAACTTGCCCTTGAAGTTTTGACTGAAAATGGGTCAAAATGAACCCATGTGATAGCCAGCTGTTGGAATCTTGATCTTGGACGTCCATTTGAGCTTGGAGGACAAGGGGGTCATCTGAGTCGTTTATTTGGTCGGGTTTAGGGTTTTGGGTGAGAGTGACGTTGCAGGGGAGGGTCCCATAGGTCACATGGTTGTGTTGGGGAAAGGGGTTTTGTGTGGGATAGGATGAGAGAAGTGTGAATTGAGGATCTGGACAAAAAGGGGAAAATCCCTTTGGATTGAGTCTAATTAGGTCTGGGGATTAGTAGGGTTTATAAGGTTAATTAGGGGAAGTTTGATCTGTTTTGGGGGTAAAGAGATTTAAATCCCTTGTTTAGTGGGAAAACCTTTTGACCAGTTGACCAAGTTTTTAGTTAAAACCGGTTTGTGGGTTTGGGTTGGGTGGATAATGGGTAGGGTATGGGTATTTGGGTGGGTTTAATGACGTGTCATAGTCTGGTTGGGTGGGGAGGTTTGGATGTTTGGCAGTTTTGACCCCCAAGCTTTTCACTTTCTTTCATTTTGTAAATAAATGCTAACAACGCCCAACTTGCACTTATCAACTTTTGGAAAGTTGTCAAAAGTGGCACAAAAGGTTTATAAACTTTTCCAAGAGCCTTATATGTATATTCTTCAAACTTTAAGGACTGATCTTGTAATATCTTCAAACATCAAGGACCATACTTGTACAATTGACATTTGGAGGGTCAATTGTGACAAGTTCTTCAAAGATGAGGGACTAAAGTTGCCAATCTTCAATTCTTCAAGGGTCTTTTTGCAATTTTCCAAACTTGGGCCTGGTTCATTGTGCGGCTTCGTTTCCCGTGTTCGTTTTTGAATGATTCTTGTGATCTTTTGCCATTTCCTCAATATCCGTACCTAAAAATACACAAGTAACAAACACGAGCATATATTTGGCATATTTGATGATATTTAATTGATTTTAAGCCCGATTTGGATGATGAGACCATGTATAAAAGCAGTCTCATCATTATTCATGGGTTGAATCCGATCAACATTTTTAGCAGCTTCATTAAAACTAGAAGGCTCAACAGTTTTGTTCAAATTGGATATAAAACAACAATTATCATAAGATAACTTAGTAAAATTACCATATTTATTTAAACAATATATGATCTTATTGTCTAACATAAAATCATATAATTTCTCAGGCAATTTAGAAATTCAATTAGATTTTCTAACAGTTGAACTAGAACCCTCAACTTCTGTTCTGTAATTGGAATCAAATATGGGAACGTAGTTTTGAAAACTTGGGACATTGCCCTCAGAGATAGGATTATCATCCATTGATGATGCAACATGAGTACTATCAAATGATTGCTCCTTTGCAGTATCATCTGAATGACCCACAGATACCTCCCCTGCATTATCAGATGGTCCCTCTCCATCATCATAGGGACTTGAGGACTAATGAGTGTCAGGCTCTAAAAAATAAAAATAAACTATTATTTAAACCATAAAATCTATTTCATAATAAATTAGAACCTAATATTTTACAACCAAATATAAAACTCAAATAAGTATCATACTAAGACTATATTTTTACTCCGAGTCAATGTACAAATAATTAATGCACAAAGTACAAGTTTTTAAAGCATATGATTCTAATCAACCCTATTACCTCCTAGGATATGATTAACCTATGAAACTTGTTAAACCAAGTGTGTAGACTCTTTAGAAACCTTAAACACATCATATAAGCCCTATAATAAGCTAAGACAATTATATAAACACAAATTACATAAAGTACAAAGTCATTAGGCATAATGACCTAAAAACTCTTATATTAAGCATTTTACTTAGAATCAATACCTAGTCTTTTAGGACAAGTGTACAAACTTCAATAGTATTACATTTAGGTTATAATATCCTCATAAGATAAGATACAAGTACTATAAATGAAAAGTACAATATTTCCATGCATGACTTATAAATTAGGTCAAAATAGTATTTTCACTATTTAGACATTTTTACTTGGAATAACTTAGTAAAACCAATGTAGAGACTTCATGAACACATTAGGGAAAATGTAGGATGTATAAATTGAGTTTAAATCAGTATATAAATCAAGAATAATGGCTTTAACAAGGATTGAACCCTAGATCACTAAAAACACTAACCCGGCTAGGTTTTCTTCCCAATTTCACTTCAAACCTTTGTTAAACTTCCAACCAAGGACCCAAAATTATTAATTACAATGTGTAAACACTAATTACACCCAAGTGCATCACTAATCACATTCTTAAACCCTTAATTACAAGAATAACAAATTACAAATTTACAAGCTCTAAAAATA
Organism: Glebionis coronaria; assembly: GCA_025667525.1. Classification (NCBI taxonomy): domain Eukaryota; kingdom Viridiplantae; phylum Streptophyta; class Magnoliopsida; order Asterales; family Asteraceae; genus Glebionis; species Glebionis coronaria. The sequence goes on along the minus strand of CM046878.1, from coordinate 552,618,933 downwards.
CATCCAGCTAGGTTTTTCCCTCCAAAAATGATTCAAATGACTTTCCCTTCCAAATTTAAACATATGATCAGATCTAATAGAAATTATGAGATATTTTTAAGTAGGTGAATAAGCTACTTGAAGGCTACACATCACCATTTCTATCTTAATAATGCCATGGCACCCTTAAGACCTTAAACCATGGATTTGCTTGAGTCTAGCTTATATGAATCATCTCCTAGACCTTATGAATCATTCCTAGATTCCTGTCACTTATCTACTGTTATGACACGTTTGCAAGGTTAACTTGGAGGCTAAGTGTTGAAAATAGTATAAATAGGAGCCTTTAGGTTCATTTCTAAATCATCCCTCACTTTCACTTCTAAACACCTATAAATTATGTTCCTATACCACCAATGAAGCCCTAATAAGTCCCTAAGATCAGTATCAATATTTGGAAGAAGTTCCAAGAGTTCTTGCAGAGTTGTGAAGAAGATATAGTCCATATGCCCCATTAGGAGCCCTAGAATTCTGATTTTCTTGTTTGTAAGTATCCACCCTTTTCAACAATTTTTTTTGATGTTATAAGTCTTAAATAAGCTTAGTTATAATCTAAATAAGCTAATACAAAAATTCTTAGTTCATATGATCATCTAAAATGGAAGTTATAAGCTAAAGATGTACTAAAACCCTGTTTTTGTAATCTACATGAAATAATGAGTTAAAATCCATTTCAAAAGCTATAAATCCGGAAAATTAATTTTATTATGATTTGAAATATGTTTATAAACTTTTTTTAAGTTCCTAGATCTTTTTGTACAATTTTGTGGTTGTTATGTAATTTTAAGCAAGTGTATGGACTAAAACTGTCATTTTTGAAACTATAAATTTTGGGCAAAAAATGTCATTTTAATAAATTTGAAACTATATGGATTAATATTGTTAAGTTTTAAACCTTGAGGTTAATATGAGAAGGTTGAAATCATAAATACTTAAACTATATACTTAAAGGGTTAAAAGTGTAATTAAGCTAAACTTAAACTAAAAGGACCATTTTTGCCAACTTTAAAACTAATGGATATAAAAGTATATATTATAATATACCTATCATTTGAAGAAAGTAATGAAAGTATCATGTTAGTAGGGAGCTTTGTACAAAGATGTTCCATCTCGATATTACGTTTTGACTGAGTGGTTGGGTTTACGATTTAAAGTGACCTTGCTCCTCAAATGTTTATAAAATAGATTTTAAGTATGATGGCCTGAACAATGATGCTCTAATTACAATAATTTACAAATCAAAGAATACATAATTAATACTTAAAAGTATTGAACTCAAGATCAAAGACTTGATACTATACAAAATGTGTTAATCCAGGTTTGTGTGAGACCAAGTTGTTGTTTGTAAGACCAAGTTGTTTATAGTGAATGAAATATATCTAATTGCAGCTCAAAATCTATGGACATAAGGTGAATTCATAGCCTCACTTTTGAAAGTTTGTAAATGATTTGAAAACCCGTGAGAGAGATATATGCTAAAACTAGAATACAAGTGTTTTTGTATGATGCCTGATATGATTATTGACACTATGTTTACTACAACTATAGGTCACTTTTTATTCGTGGACCGCTAATCATTTCTAGAAAATGAGCGCTAATATTGTGAATAGTACTATTTGTGGTTGACATCCCCTCTCTAGGCAAGTCGCGCTTGCCAGCAGCTAAAGGTTATGACCTAGGTTAAACATATACACTTTATTTTACTAAACTAAGGTTAGGTGGCAGACTACCTTCTTATAAGGGAAATTTTTTATTATGATAATGCCCAGCAGCGGGGTCATGAGCATAGTCCAGTAAGACATCTATTTTATGTGGTTGTATAACAAGTAACCTTGAAGATATACTTGTATTGAAGTTATGTTTAAACCTATGAATTCACTCAACTTTTATGTTGACTTTTAAGCATATATTTTAGATAATTGTGACTGATAGCATTGAGCTGCACAAGGATGGCATGAAGAGGCACAAGCTTGAAATTATTATCCTAGATTTTGGGAACCTCATATTGTAAAACTGTGATTTTAAATGATATATAAAGAAAGTTAATTTGATCACTCTTGAGTTGTTTTCTATCATTATGACTTGTGTTCTATGAAGTAATACCCCAAATAAATGTTCCGTTGCGTTAAGGTAAAAATCAGGTTGTTACATCATAGCAGTAGCCCAAACTCTATAATTCTCAAAACCAGTAAGTTTTATATTAATCAAAGAATTATTATTATTATCATTAGACTGTAAATGCAAAGGATTACCAACATCTAAACTATTAATCACACTATTGTTACTATTATCACCATTACCACCCCTATTACTAGGTCCAACCATGATAACAACACACAAAGAAAAACGATAAACCCAAAATCAAGCCGAAAAATAGTTCTGAGGCTTCCAAACCACTATAGTTGCAGGTCAAGAGCTGAGACTTGATTAGGATTTAAAAAACACAAGAAAACAAACAAGAACCAAACAAGAAACAAATAACAACAAACCACATAATAAAACAACAACCAAATAACCAACTAATAACAATCACTAAACAATAAATCCACCTTATCACTCCACAAATCCAACAATCAGATCAAACCCTTTAACACCTAAACCCACTAAAAAATTAAAAAAAAGAGTGCGAGAGGTGTTACAAAGCACGCAAAAGCTTCCAAAAAATTGATCAGGAAGATCAATCAAACTAAACCACATAAAGAAACCAGCACCGGGTAACCAAAAAACAACCTCCACCATTAGAAGAACAAGAATACCAATAACAAACTATCTTACCTGATCTTGAAAGAAAACCCTAATTACTGATTTTAGGGTTTCTTCAAGAAAAATCAAAATTAAATGAATTCCAAGTGTTAATCGAAAATTAACACTAACAAAAAATCAACCTAAGTTGAAAAACTAAAAATCAAAAAAGAATTGAAACCCTAATTTTTGAAAAATCCAATTGATAAACAAATCTAAAAGATCGACTCGATTAAACTCTAATTAAACCCAATTAAATGATATTTAACCCAACAGAGCAAATAAGCTCTGATACCATGTGAAAATTATTACCCTAAATGTAAATCAGCCATAACACCAGATTTTATCTCAAATGATTAATTAGAATAGTCCCCAACTGAATGCTATTCAACAAATACAAAAGAAAAGATGTAGTCCCCAAGCGGATGCTAAACAGGATATACAAACTTAATAATACAACCTAACCACACTATCAAATAGATCAATCACAAGATGTGAATGATCAACAATGAGTCGAGAACTATAAAATGAACTCAACAAACCCTAAACAATATGAGAGAGATATGTGTGTGAAAAGATGAAACAATAATAACAAGAATGAGCCAGATTCCAACATTTATAGCTCTACCAACAAACTTCCATGACTTTGCAACTTTGGTCCCTTAAGTATCAACGCATATACAAAAGTAGTTGGACAAATATAATTGCAACCAAGTCCCTTGAGTTTATAATCTTGCACACTTCAAATATATACTTTCAACAGTTGTTAAGGCGTTTGCAAGGTTGCTCCAAACAGATAGAATCAACTATTTTGCATCCATTTAGAAAAACCCTCATTGTTGTAGCTGCAAATTTCAAACCACTTGATGTGTAGGGTTGGATACTATGAGACTTTGGGTTTTCCACATATCAGTGACTTACCACATGGATAAAAAAACTGTGATCCTTTATAATTTCTATAGGTTACATCTAAAAGTATAGGATATGAATGTCAAAATTAGAGTTTACATTTTAAAAATAAGTAATAAAAACTTCAGTCAATGATAACCTTAGAGTATCTTATCTAATGCAAACCCAACGCCCCCAAAATAGAAATTTATTTTTAGAAACCAACAATACTTATATATGGTACCATTTATGTTTTGCAGCACACCCAAACGCCACCAAAGGCACAAAGGAGACCACACACTTCATACGACACATTAAACTAATTCATAAGTTGATTCTTATCTAAAAAATGACATGAAAATTAACAGATTTGGGTTAAATTTGAATATATTTCGAACGATTCACCCTATCTCACCCTTTTATTAATAGTTAGGATTAAATTAATCGGGCCAACTCGTTAACTCATTAACTTTTTTCCTTAAATAAAAAATTATACTACATATTTTGTTATACAAGCTAAAAAAGTTGAGCCACAAACCTATTTAACTTGTATCAACTTTTATGTATACAACTAATTAAATTGATCATGTTCGAATTACATGTAAACATGTTAAGATTGACATATATAATTATTTAAATAGCCACCCGTCAACCTGTTAACTTGACCCGTCAATCCGTTCTGACTGGTAGTGGCACCCTAACGAAACCTTCTAAATTTACATTTTTAACAAAAGAAACATCAAAACTAACTTGTTTATGTTCCTTCACCGGAGAAAAGTTAAACATAAGTTCAATACTCACTTTCATTCGGTTTTTTTATCTAACCAAAAATATCATTTTCATACCTTTATTAAAAATTAAATATTTCACAAACCGTTAATCATTACGCAAAAAAATAAAATATACAACCAGTCGACAATTTTTATTTCGAATTTTTTTTAGTCACGTCTAAACAAATCATATATGATGCATATCACAAATCATATAGAATTTTGTGAAATGCTATATAATTTTTGAAATCATATATAAATATATGATTTGTGATATGAAACATATATTATTTTTTCAGACGTGATTGAAAAAAATCAAAAAAAATTCGTCGAAATTATACATGTGCCCCCTATAAAAATGATTTAATTCACATCGCGATGGTTTATTTTTTTGTGCTTAAAGATTTACAGTTCATGAGATTATATAGCAAATTTAGGTCGATCTCCACTCTCCTTTACTGTTTTATTGTTCTCACTTCGTTGCATTGCATCATTATAGAGTTAAATATAACATGTGAACCAACTTTGAGAGTGATCCTCAATTTCCTATTATTGGAAATAGTTCTTATCGATCTTTTGGGAACTGCCCACAGATGGCAACTAGAATAGAAATAGATTGTTCTGTTATATTGTTTCATAATGTTAATAGCATTTGTTGGAAATTTAGTGCAATTGTGAGATCGGGTCAGACTTGTAAATGGGTTTGGAGGTATGGAGTGTACACATATTAAGTCTCTGATCTCCCTAGAATAAATATAGTGATTTTGCTGATGGTAATATCATCAGTGAGAAGGAAAGAGTTCATCAGTGGGTAAGTTGTTCATAAGTGGGAAAGTGATATCATCAGCAACACTAATGAAACACTGCTAGAAATTTTTGTAACCTCTTCGACCGTTTAATGAGGGGTTTAAGATTGACTTAATAACCATGATTATGGTCATGTAACCACTATGCATTCATATAGGAAATTATGAGATTAATTGGCCGATTAATGCTCATAATTCCTTTGACCTTGAGTTACTTTCTTAGGAATTCTATCTCTATATAAAGAGATAAAACTTGCATGAGGAGATATATAGAAAACATAAACATTTGAAAGCGTAGGTTCTTGATTTATTCCTAAAAAGAATAAACACTTGGTTTTATCCTAAGAAGGTATTCGTGTTAACACATGCATAAGGTCGAATAATCTTCTTTGGAAAGTGATTACACGACTTCAAGTGATATCTGTTAACCATTTCAATGGTACGTAGTTAGGCTATTGATTATCTTACCCTAGTTGGGATGAATAAACACCAACAATCAAAGAAGATTATTTTGTGATAATCAATGGCGGCTGCAATGAAGCTGTTAATGCAAAGCAATGCCTAAAACATTGTTAGTGCTAACTAATCTTTCTTAGTTTTGATCACGACAAATTACAAAGACATTTAGCATAAAATATAATCGTAAAACGAATTATCTAACAAACACTTTCATCAAGGTAATAATCATTACACTAACATATCTTAATCATGCTTAGTGATCATAAAAGTGATTAGCCTTAAAACTCACTTTTGTCAAATGTGACAAAAGATTTTTAATAAACTTTATTTTTAAGAAAATATTTTATTAAAATGAAAATGTAAATTTGAATATGGCATATTCCAAATGCCACAAGAATATCCTTTTAAGGTTTTAAACTTCCTCAGATATTCCTACCCCACTAAAATACAAAAAGGAGCGAAGTCTACATCCGTGATTCTTTAAGTACCTATGTGGTTCTTTATCGATAAGGAACCGCCTAGGGAGATAAAGAACCACACTCAGCTATCCGTTGGTTTTTGTCTCTTATAAATAGTGGATCAAATCTGCATTTTCTATAACTCTTTTTGGACATTTCTTTCAGCCTTCTTTCTCCTTTCTAATCCTAATCATTTTTAATTGATCACTTAATGTGTTAAGTATATTTACTTATGATTATCCTCTTGATCACCTTCTTTACCTTGTCCAAAGAGAAGATCACTCACACACTTGTGATGAGATTAAAGATGAAGCCTTGACGAACATCATCCTCTCCTAAAGATCTAGTCATGTTCATCATTTTTTTATTTGTGTCTTGTGTAGATCCAATGTATTTGTGAATACTTGGACTAGTTGTGTTCATCCAAGCTATTTGTGAATACTTGGATTTGTGTTATGTACATCCATTGCACATGTGTGTGCTTGAATTTGTGTTGTGTAAATCCAAGTTACATGTGTATACTTGGATATGTTTAGTTGAGTTGTAATAAGTTGTGTAAGTTCTCACTAAACTATAAAGTGATGTGGTTGTGTCTTGTGAGTTCTCACTAAACTATAAAGTGATGTGTAGTTTTGTTGTGTGAAGTTCTCACTTAGCTTCAAAGTGAAGAGTCGTGAAGATTGGTTCTAGCTTTGGATTAGAATTCGACATCTAGCCTTGTGTCAGAAAATGGTGAAGTATGCAATGTTGTGAAGATTGGTTCTATCTTTCTATTAGAACTCGACATCTAGCCTTGTGTCATAAAATGGTGAAGTGGGCGACGTTGTGTAGATTGGTCCTAGCCAATATTAGGTCTCGACATTTAGCTTAGTGTCAGAAAATAATGTAAGCGACGTTGTAAGGTTTTCTCCGCCAAGAAGGGAGCTTGTGGATATAGTGGAAATCTCAAGTAGGTGTACTCGAGGAGTGGAATAGGAACGAGGATAGAGCTTCGTTGCCGAACCACTATAAATCTTGGTATCTTCCTACTAGGTTGTTTCTTTCCTTACTCTTTACTTACCTTCACCATTATTAAACTTACTGCTTGTCATTGTTAATGCATTAGAATTGAACCTAATCATTATGCAACTATCTTTCAAGTAAAAGATAATTTTGGCACTCACCTAGTTGAAAGGAATTTTAATTAGGAGATAAATCGAAGAGAAACTATTTAACCCCCCCTTCTAGTTTCTACAATTGGTATCAGAGCAATGGTCACACGAGATATTTGAAGTATATTTTACTTTAAAACTTGGATCGATCCATTGTCTACTCAAATTATAAGGTTAAGTTGTACTTAAGTTTTTCTTTGGTCAAAACTATTTTTTATTGAAAATATGCCTTTTAATTGGTAATATAGCATCCCATTTAGATTGGTAATTTATGCATTTTAGATTTACTCTTGAAATGTATCTACTAGTTTGCATCTTGTTATGTGTAGGTATTCATGAAGATCAATCATTCAATTGATTGTGGATTGAGTTACTTACACTTGTAGAAGACTCATCTTCTTTAATTTCCAATGTCATTGAATGATGATATCAAGATGGATGAGAGTGATACTAGTCCATTAAGACTTAGTAGTCACTTTACTCATAGTTGGGCTTTGCACTGGTTCCTTGAAAGCTTGGAATGCATTTTGTGGCTAAGGTACATTTTTGTTCTTCCACACGCCCTATTGATCATTCTTTTTATCATTAATTGACTATGTGCTTGTGCTTGGCATCCTTGCCTTGATATTTGTTTGTGGTTTATGATTCTTTCCTTTTTCCCTCTCAAACCCTCATTGCTTGGATACTTGACAACTATGGAGATGTAGAGTGAGTTAGTAAAAGCTTAAAGTATCAAGCATGATTTCCATGGTTTGCACCTTCATGGTTAGTAGGCCCTATATCATGTTTAACTTGTGCAATTGAGCTCATCTGTAGGATGACTGATGAATCCCTTGAGATACCAAACTACTTCACAAGTTGTAGTTGGATTTTACACATTTGGAACTGAAAAATTCCAAGGATATTGTTATTGTAAATCCTAGCAATAATAATTGTCCGATCATGTGGGAGAGAAAGTGAATCTATACTTTGCTCACATTTTGAAGTAGAGTAAGACTAATCTTGAAAATGATCTTATTCTATGCATCAAAATTGCCTGGTGTAGTTCATTACCAAAGTCGTTTAGACTTTCGCCGGAAAGGCACGTCTTAAACCACTATATATGACACAAGCTCTTCGTTTCCTCAATTTGAAGATTGTCATTTGTCTCTTGAGCATTGTTCTTGGTCTTGATTCACTCCTCTTGACTTCTCTTCTATTATCTTATTTGCTACGAGTAGTCGTTTGTCCGTTTTGGTCTTTTCCTATCTTGATTCAACTCGTAATCCTCCATTAAGGCATTATTACCTAGTGTTGTGGTGGTCTAATGATTTCCAAAAGGCTTGAGACATATTTTAAAGATTTAAAAAAAATTGGTTTTGAAAAATTCTTTGATAAAAACTCGCCACTGTAGGCGGTTCTTTGTATGTCGCGGCTCAAATGCGCGGTTCCATATCGATAAGGAACCACGGTCAGTACTTGCGACTAAAGTGCCAAACTTTTTACAAAAATCATTTTTCAAACAAACCTTCTCTCTCTTATCCAACATAGCGACGATTTTCTCCATTTTCCACCATTATTGATCTTTCAAAACCTTCAATTACTCAAGATTAATTGATTCCAATTTGTGGGTTTCACTCATCCTTCATCCAAGATCAATTAATTGTAAGTTATTTCTTTCAATTTCATCTAATTTGTTCTAGGTTCATACATTCATAATTGGGGATTTTTAAAATTGATTTTGAATTAGAACCTTACTAGGAATAAGAGTTGACATAGTAATCTTGCTATGATTCCTTAGGTTCATATACATTGAGATTTCACTAAAACCCACTTGTAGAACAATCTGAATATTGACTAAATAATTTTGGTTAATTGATGGAATTGATATGAACCCATGAACAAGTTGGTAATGGCATACTTAAATGCTTACCTAAAAACTTGTTTTGAAAAACCAATGTTCAAGTTCCTTGTTGATTTTACATAATCAGTGTGTTATTGTCAATGATGAACTAGGTACATTGTAAACATGGGTGTTTGTCAAGAAATTGAGGAAGCACATTCTCATCTTTTTTATTTTTGGTTTATGTGTAACAAATGAGTGATTGGGAAAATATTTTTTTTTGCTTATTTAGGTACTAATCATGCCTTCGGAATATCAACAAGATCACCAATACACTAAACAATATATGCCAAACCCAGCCAAAGTGTGTCCTTCCCTCAACTTGCAAACACCTACTCCTCACTCCAAAACCGTTGCTTTCACGAGGGTAGAGTTGTCCAAGAGAATATTGAGCGCTATATATATACTCAGTCGATGTTCGGACAAATCAGGTTTGATTGTTTGTTGAACATCAAGGAGGATATATATCCCGAATTTCTTTTGGAGTTCTTTAGCACATATTCTCTTGTTTATGATAACGGTAGAGTATATGTTAGGTTCATCATTGAAGGTAGACTCATTAAACTCTCTCTTGAAGACTTTGGTCAAGCTCTTCGTGTTCCATTTAGTGGCACTTGTCGATTTATGGATACATGGAAGCTTGATTATCTCCTTGAACCCTTTGACTGTGCTCCAAATGAAAATGAAGAGATTCACCTTGACTTCATCCTTGATGTCATTTGTAAAGAGCATAGTGGAAACGTTATAAGAAGCCTCCACTCTAACAAGCGTCGGGTGAAATGCTATGAGGTTCTCTTAAGCGACCTTAATGATTGTATGGTCCGATGGGCCGACATCCTTAGGGAAAATGTGTTTTGTCTTGGTGGAAACTGGGATCATATTCCGGCGTGTATGGCGCACATGTTATGTTGCATCACTACCAACGCCAAGTACAAAATGGCGGCAGAATTCTCTTTTCTTCTTCATGATTCGATTTTTTGATCCTGTTAATCTCTAAATCTTATAACAATGCTGGTTTCTCGATTAATCTTTGGTTAATCTTGAGTTAACATAGTTTTTATTTGACTGAAAGTTTTTCTAGGGTTTCTTAATCGTTTTTTTATTATTCTGCTTGCGTTTTTTGTTGCGATTGTTCTTGTTAATCTAGGTCGGTTCGTGTTTTGTGTTATGTTGTGTGTCCTCCTTGATTACCTACACGATTGTTTCTCTTGTGTCTTTGTTCTTTCCTGTCGTCGTCGCTGTATTAGGGTTTGGATATAATTATTTTATAGGGTTTGGTTACTGTTCGACTTAGGGTTTCATTCTTCGGGATGGATTCTATTGATTATGCGAGTTTGGATTCAAAAGGCAAGGCTATTGCTATCAACAGTATACAGTCCTGTAACATGGATGTGATTAGGAAGGTGTTTGGGGTGCAACTGGCAACTGCTAGCGACGTGCATGATTTTATGCGCAGCTTGAAGATGAATGAATATGACTTTTGGTCCTTGGTGTCTAGTGCTCGATCCCAAGAAGTATTTAATATGATGTGCTCTTATGAATTCGGGTTGCTTGCGAAGGAGGGGATTGATCAGACTAGGGTTTCCTCAAACACGCAACCGGTTAGGGTTTCATACCCGTCATTCGATGTGTAACAAGATGAGTTTGTTACTATGTCTTCTCCTATGGTTTCTCAATTCCTTGATGGGGATGCTGGTTTGTCGCATATGGATGGAAACCCTATTATGGGTTTGCATGAGCGTGAGGGTCCATCGTTTGCTGGAGAGGGCTTTGTGGTTCGAAAGGAGCATGATGGGCTAGGTTCGCAACTAAAAGATGAGTTTGTTAGTATGTCTGTGTCTATATCTAGTGAAGAAGGTGTCAATGTGAGTAAGACTGTCTTGTCGAAGGTTGATGATGTGCCTACTGGTCTGACTCTCGATGGTGCAAGTATACAGTTGATTGAGGATATTACCGCTGATTTTTCTAATAAAATGGATACGCTTGCTTCTACTTGCAGTCATGTTACTAGTACAAAAGAAAAGGAGCAGTCCGCAGATACTGGTAGTTTCCGTCACTTGGTGTCAGAAGATGTTTTTGAAGGTGTAAATGTCTCTATTCCTTGTAAAGTGGTTCAGAAGGTCAGTAATCGTCTTGAACATACTCTATATGGTTACTTTATTGGAAAGAGAATGGCTTTCCCGGTGGTGGATTATTTTGTTAGAAACAACTGGGTGAAACATGGGTTGACACGGATCATGATGAATTCTAAGGAATTTTTCTTTTTCAAATTCAAGTCACTTGCTAGGTTGGAAGCTGTATTAGGAGAGGGCCCGTGGTTGATTCGTAAATCTCCGATCATTCTCAAAAAATGGTCGATGGATATTAGGTTGATCAAAGAAGAATTGACTCGTATTCCTGTTTGGGTAAAATTACATGATGTGCCTATTCAAGTTTTTGAAGAAGATGGAATTAGTTTGATTGCTTCTTTCATTGGTAAACCTGTAATGCTAGATTCCTATACTAGTTCTATGTGTAAGGAGTCATGGGGTCGGAGTAGTTTTGCCAGATGCTTAATTGAGGTTAATGCTGAGGCTGATTTTGTGGATGTTGTAACAATTGGTGTCCCTTCTCTTTCGGGGGAGGGTTTTACAAAGGAAACTATCCGTATTGAATATGAATGGAGACCTCCTAGATGTGCTGAGTGTAAGACTTTCGGTTACTCTCTTGATAAATGCTCTAATAAGGTGGTTGTTTCTCCTATAGTTCTTACTGCTAGTACTGGTCCATCTACTTCTGTTGCTATTCCTGTTGTTGAGAATAATGATGGTTTCTAAACGGTGACAAAAAGAAAGAAAAAGATGAATATGTCGACTTCTATTAAGGGTGGTAAGTTTACTGGTCCATCGGTTCAACCGAATGTCAAATTTGTGCCTAAAGTTACAATTAGTAACCCGAAGAAGGGGGTGACTAGTGCGAAGACTGGTTCTTTGCCCAATTTGAAGTCTATTGTTACGTCATCGTCAGGTGCTGGTTTATCTACATCAAATTCTTACTATGTTTTGGATCATGATGATGAAGATGACGAGGTTGAAATGGTATATGATGAAACAACCAATTTATTCTCTAAGACAAATGCATGTGGAAACTCCTTCACGGCAGCTGTTAGCTAGTTTGGTTTGTTTTGTTGTGTACTAGGTGTTTTGTAAGTGTTTATGGCCTGTCATAAGCACTAGATTTAGGTGTTTATTCAAGCTGTTTTTAGCTTGAGGTTAATGTGGTACTTTAGCCACATTCCATTTGTACTTCACTGTTTTTTTGGTTAATCTATTTACCGGGGAAACCCATTACCAAAAAAAATCTCGCATATTTTATCGCTCGACGAATCACTTATGCTCTTTCCAAACCCAAAACAAACCTTCCCTATGCCCTGCTCCTTACTCGCCTTCTTAAGAAGGTTGGTGAAGACTATCCCGACATCAACACTTTTCTCTTTCGTTCGATCAAACGAGTTATGCTACCTATTCAAAAGGTACAACCACGAAAGCCTAGAAGTGATCGAGGTTCGAGAAAGTACGATTAACAAGAGTCCGATGATCAGGACTTTGAAATGTCACCAAGTAATGGTGGTGACGTAGGCACTAGTACTCATGTTGGCTCTTCGAGTGACTCCCACCCATCCATGGACACTTTCATGGACGGGTTAAATGAAATTATCCATCCTCCTCACTTTGCCACTAGTAGACTTCCGGATAACTTTGGTCTTGAAGATGTCTATCGTGCTAATCTTAAAACCAAAGGTGAGTTGTGTGATCATCAAGTGGAGTCAAGAGGATCGTTCAAGAGCATAAGCAAATTGATCAAGGGACTTGGCAAAAAGAAGAAGTGAAGCTTTGGTTTATCATCGTTAACATGTTTGTGAACATGTTTGGATTGTTGAACATTATTTCCTTTATCCTTTTTTTGGATGTTATGTTTATTAACTAATGCTATGTGTTTGGATTACTTAGTATTTTAATCCTGATTGCCTATGTGATCGATCTTTCGATTTACATAGCTTTGTGCATCTTTTGTGTTAGTTAGCTTCCTAGATTTTGATTTATAGTTCACTTGTGCTTGATAATCCTTTGTGTAAAATCTGGGCTAGCAAAAGCTTCAGGAAGTGCACTTTTTTGAACCCCCTGGTGGCGGTTCTTTATCTTCCCCGCGGTTCTTAATCGATATCGAACTGCGGCCCTACATAAGGAACCGCCAGGAACTGTTACGACAAAATCTTTGCTTTACACTGTTTTCCTTAATCTGTGTAAACATTGATAAAAATTTAGCAAAAAAACATGCACTTTCCTAAACTAGGCTACCTAATTTCATTATTCACGTAAAATTATTTTAACCCATTACTAGTTTGGATCATCTCTTCATCTTCTTATACCCTCTCTTGTTGATTGTGTTATTCATCCCTTCCACTTCTCTCTAAACCTAAACTCACAACCATGGTGTCCACTAGAACATCCAATTCTCCCAAAATTTCCTCTTCCAAAAGAAACCTCAAAATCAAGATCAAGTTACCCAAACTTGGTTCTTCTTCTTCTTACCATACACCTAAGAATGAGACTTCTCCCGTTCTCATTTCTTCATCACCTTCACAGCCTCTTTCTCCATGCAAGACCAACTCAACTCATGGTATGAACCATTCACATGGTTCTACCTCCTCATCATTCCAATCTAGAATGAATGAGTTGTCATTACCCTTCACACCTTGTCCTCCCTTGTATGTGAACAATCAACCTCAACCTTTTCAAAGCATTCCTTTTGTGAATGATGAGCCTTTGATTACCTCTCCTTTCACCCTACCAAATCACCCAGTTCACCCATATCACCTTTGGACACTATGCCTCCACCACCTCCTCCTCCCTCAAACACTAATGCTCCTCTTTCGGGCACTCCTATCTCTCACTTCATGGGTGATCCTTACTTCTTTGGTTTTCTACAAGCTCATGGTGCTAATTGCCCATGTTGTCTCTATAAGAACTACATCATTCAAAACCTAAGGTTGGAGATGCTTGGTCTTCATAAGAGGTTGCATGATTTCTTGCTTACCTTGTTCTCCATGTCTCCTCCTCCTAGGAGATGAATGATGATTTTCAAAATCAAATCTTTTTAAAGAAAGTCAAGCCAAAGAAGACTATACTATCAAGAACTAGTTTAAGCTAACTTTGTATTAGTTAGTTGTTATTTCTTTTCTTGTATTTCCTTTCCTTCATGAGTTTTTCATAAAGTTGTTCTATGGATTTAGTTTTATGTGTTTCAACCTATATGGTCACATTAATCAACCTCAATTCATTTAAAATTGAACCTAAATCTATCACAACCTCTAAAACTTGACTTAAAATTAGATCAAAATGTTATCTAAATATTTTGTCACCCTTTGTCAAGACACTCTTTGTGAGTGTGTTGCTTTTATGCAACCCTAGCATACTCTAGTGCTAAAAGAGGTAAAAATCCAAGATTTGCAAAATTTTGAAAAAGTCCTATTTTTCTTCAAAACTTTGAAAATTTATGGTTTCACGTCCACTGTACGAGGCTCCATAGCTAGTCGCGCGGCTCCATATCGATATGGAACCGCCAGTTCCTTTAAGGAACCGCGGACAGCAAAGCTGTTTTTGGCTTATTTTTTGTCTTTCTTCTTTAACCACTGTCTTGGTTAAGATTCCCTGTTTACCCAATTTGGCTAAACATTCCCTAAAACATTTTGTTTTTATTTCAAATCTTTGCCTTGTCTACTTTCTTTAAATTCTTCTCTTTTGGGAGTTCTTCTCTTCATCCCTCACAATGCCTAACTGAAAGTCCCTAAACCTATCTTGAAACGATTAAGAAAGATAATTAACACAAGTAAATACTTTTCAAACCTAGTACTTTATTATTGTATAACAAGTATTACATGTGTTATGGATAACACAGTTTGAGGACAATGTGTTGTGTACACTTTGGACAAAATAAAGTTAACTTAAGAACACAGGCACAGCTGTTCGTTCTCTAAGTTCTAAAGAGTTAATGTGTGAAATCTAACAAAGTGAACAACATTAACTCTAGCCTACATATCCTATTTATAGGGGTACGAGGTTGACTTGATAACCGGTTGATGGTGACAACACAAAACAGACAATGTCAGACATCTGTCAAAAGATGCTCTTCTATTCTTGGTAGTCTGCCACAACGCTTTAGAGAAACAGAGCTGGCATAGTTTCCCCTTTCTACATACCTTGTACTTTAGGCTCCATAAATTCCCGCCTAAGCACTTAGGTATGTCCAAAGTGTACTGAGTGTTAACAGGGTATCGCAACCCCTGTTAACACTCAACCACTCAGAGTCCCTGATACATCTTGGTTGTTATCCATCACAGCCAATGAGTATGTCTTCAAGTAATCTTCGACTTCCTTGACAATGTCTCTGACATGGACTCCTCTGTGGTTGCTCACAGAGACTTATAACTTTGTGAGTCTTGGGTTACTTGCCTGTCACCTAGGCACATGCATGTTTATATCAAACAACTTAATTTAAGTTTAAATCTATGACTAAGGGAAATCTAACAAACCTAGATTCCTTACAATCTCCCCCTATTTAAACATAAATACAGCTAGATCTAAATGAATTATAGTAAGTGAGATAACAACTTCTTCTTACACATAATAGATCTAACAAACAACTTCATAATTCATTAATACTTTAAAAAAATTACAAGTACAATACATGAGTAAAACAAAATATGAGTGTAAACGTTCAGTTGTGAATACTTCAGTAATCATCATTCTTGATTTTATCTTCAACTTCAGCTATGTCTGTTCTAGTATCCAATTCAGCCTGCAAAGCTTGGGCAAATACCTTGGAATACTCTGTGTTGATTTTAAGCACTTTCTGAAACACAAGAAGCTGAATAGTTGATGCAAGCCCCAACTCATCTTCCCTTTGGAACACATATTTGCATCCCCTGTTCATGTAGGCCATACCTTTTTTAGACTCAGTGTAAGTCTGACCATCAATAGGACCTACAATCCCATTTGGAAGAATCAGATCCCTGTGCATCCCATCCACTTGGATATCATCAGTCACAAAGGTTTATTTGAGGAATTAGGTCATCCTTTTCCTTTTCTTCTAAGCCTTTGTTGGTTCTGGTTCAAATAGCTGTGGGGGAGGATCAATTTTGAGTTTGGTAGCTGTTTCTTTCAGCCAGTTGAACTTAGCTTTCAGAGTCTTTAAGAGTAAGAAATTAGCCTGTCCAGTCTATTTTTCAGCTAAAGCTTCAAGTTCAAACCATTCAGACTGACCAAGTGTCTTAAGTTTGAAGTCCTCAAATATGTCCATGTTGGCCACTTGATTATCTCTCCATATGATCATCTGTGGTGTATGAGTTGACTTCTTTACAGTGTATTTGAACTTGGTTATTTTCCCTGGTGCATATCTGTTATTGACGCAGGCATCATAGTCAGCTTTTACCTTTTTCAGAGCCTCTGTGTGTTTAACTTCCATTTCTATTAACCTTTTTCTTTGTTCCTCTCTGAGTTGAGGAGACATGGCTTTTAGCTTGGCGTCATCCAGCTCTTTAGCCTTCTTGATTTCATCTAATCTTGTAAATTTAAGTGCCTGTTTTTCAATTTCTTCAACAGTTAAAGGTTTTTCATTTGCAGCTTTAAAGGTTGAGAATTGAGATATTTTAGTGATTGATCCTCCTGTCTCTAGCATCGCATCTATCTTCTTTAGTTTGGCGTTTGAGTCTACCATAACTATTTCTTTCCCTTTCTTCAAGACAGAGGATTCTTCACTTGCTTACTATAGCTCTTCAGCATGTTTCAAGAATGCTAACTGAGCTTGGTCTTGTACAGCTTTTGGTAGGGAGCTGACAGTGAACTTAAGTTTCTTAGCATTTGGTTCACCATCGTACACAGCCTCATTGGTGTTAACCAGAGACAGGGAATTTGATAAATTAGCTGCTTTGTTAATCTGTTTCTCCCCTTACTTTCATCATCATCAGGTACAGTGATTAGTGTGATGACGTGGAGTGGAATGGGTGTAGGGATGATGTTTTCAGTTGTACTTGTGTTAGTGTTGACAGGTTCTAGTTTTAGTAATTCAATTTTCTCAAGCTCACGTTTAGCCTGTCTCTTGAGACGCTTGGCTGAACGTACTGAAGGTACCTAGCAACCTGTTCAACAGATGTAGCCGATTTCTTTTGCCTTTTCCTTGATCCTCTGGCAATTCTTAGAAGCATGTTGCAATTGCGATTAACAGAGTGATCAACATGTCCAACCAAGTAGTAAGTGTGACGTTTTTGCCTGTTACACACAGCCTTAAATTCTTTGTGCATCACCAACTCGTGGGCTAAAAACATGTCAGGGACTTCTTTAATGATAGTATCTTTAATGCGAGTGGTTAAGTCCCTCAGAAACGCCTTTTCTTGTGCCATCTAGGATAGGTTTAGTGATAGCATCTTTAACAGCCTGTGAGATTATCTTGGGAAAATGGGTTGTGAAAGTATGAATTTCAGACCCCATTTGATCCAACTTATGGGACAGGCGTTCAATATCTGAGGCGTGATGATAGGGATTTAAACCATGAATGTTTAGGCTTTGTTGCTCATAGTCATATCCCTTTGGAAAAAGATCAAAGTTGGTTTGTTGTGGATGATCGAATAACAGAAACTCTGCAGTGGGATCATACACAGCTGTTGGAAGCTCCTTTGTGACAGATGTTGTTGGGAATAAAATATGGGTCAGTTCACTAGACGCTGATAAGAGGAATGTCAACGCTGATAAGAAGACATTGGACGCTGACAGCCAAGCGTTGACATTGAAGAAGTCAACGCTGACAGCCTTGAAGATTGACACTGATGGAATATCTTCATATATATCTTTTGTTTATTTGTTTCTTTATTTATGTATGGTAAAGATAAGCACAACATTGTATTTTCTATTATTATCTTTACCTAGAATAGTTGATTCATAGCTTATTGTTCAAGACTTCTTGTTCTATAAAAGAAGGTCTTTTAGGTTAAAGTCATATATCAGTTTTCATAAGTTTTCGATTGTTAAGCTCTTTCATTGTAATCAACAAGAATCATTCTAAATACAAGTGAAAGTTTGTTTAACATCATTGTGTTTTAGATCAAGTGTTAATTCCGCATAACACTTTGTTACTTTGTTCATAAGCAAAGGTTTCTCTACGTGTAGTACTTGATCTAATCTCGTATACACAAAGCTTAATCGATCTAAGTTTGGGATCAACAAGTGGTATCAGAGCTTGTTGAGAAACTTTTGATCTTTAAGTAACGCAAGAACCCTAAAACACCAAACCCTAAAAACCCTAAATTCTCAAAACCCTAAAAACATCATGTCTGGCACAGATCAACCTGCTTCTTTGCTACAAAACAACTTCTCAAACCCTAGTATCAAAATTCCCATGTTTGATGCCAGAAACTTTGAACTTTGGAAGTCCAATTTTGAGCAATACATAGCTATTCATGACTACACTCTTTGGGAGATCATTGAATATGGGAACACATTCGATAAAGCAGCAAAGATTACTGCTGCAATTGCTACAAGGACAGCTGTTCCTAATTGTCCTGAAGCTGATAAGGTGGAAAAGCCTGGAGATGGGAGAGCTGTAGCTGTTGAAGATATAGCCAAGAAGAGGGTGGACATGAAAATCTTGAACATCTTGAAACATGCCCTAGGTCATGAGAATCAGCACAAGTACAAACGTTTTGAGTCTGCAAAAGAGCTTTGGGAAGCTCTTGAAGTAGCACATGGTGGCAATGCTGACACAAAAGAAGAAAAGAAGAAGCAACTATTGCATGAGTATGATGTCTTTAAAGCTCAACCTAATGAGAATCTCAGCAGTGTGAGAAGTAGACTTCTTGACATCACAAGTCAACTTTCCTTCATGGGAAAACAGATTGATGATCCTGAATTGAATGCTACTTTTCTCAAAAGCCTTGGTGATGTATGGAAGATTGAGACAAGATCCATTCTTGTCAATAACACTCACAAGACTTCCAGGTTTGATGACATCTTCAACAAACTAAGACTGTTGGAGAATGAATGGCAATTGGAAAGTGATAATAAATCTTCCAGCAGCAACATGGCCTTCTTCTCACAAAGTGAAGGCCAATTTGATTCCATGAACTTCTATGGACATTCAGCAACTGGATCTCATGGTGTCAGCGCTGGATGTCAATCTGTCAGCGCTGGATCATATCCTGTCAACGCTTTATACTCAAGCGCTGACACACACAATCATGGCGCTGATAGAATTAAACCTGCTGGTTTTGATCTAGATACTGTGTGTGCATTCATTGCTTCTTTGCCCAGTGATTCAAGGATTACATATGAAGATCTTGAGCAGATAAGTGATGAACAATTGGAAGAGATGGACATCAAGTGGACTATGGCTCTTGTAAGTTTAAGAGCAAACAGGTTCAATAAAAGGTTCAAGAAGAAGATGACCTTTAATGCTAAGGATGTTGCTGGCTTTGACAAGTCCAAGGTTGAGTGCTACAACTGTCATAGGATGGGGCACTTTATGAGGGAATGTAGATCTCCAAGAAGATCTGATGCTGGGAAGCCTTCAAGTCAAATGATTAAGAGCCCAGATCCCAAGGCCATGGTTGCTGTTCAACAAATTGATGGTGTTGGAGAATGGGATTGGAGCTGGATGGCTAAGAATGAGGAAGAGGACAGAGCTTTGGTTGCTGAAGTTAAAGAAGAGCATGTTGAATATGCTCTCATGGCACACTCCTCCTCTTCATCAGATAATGAGGTATATGATGATGCTTTCTGTTCTAAGGGATGTCGTTTAAATACTGAAAAATTAAAACAAGAGATAGTTAAATTATTAGATGAGGCAAGTACTGAAAGGTGCAAAGTATCTAATTATCAAATTGCTCTTACCCAAACAGAAAAGACAGTAGCTGAGTATAAGAAAATGGAGTTTGATTTAAAGGATCAAATAAATATCTTAAAACATGAGTTACATCAGAGTAAGGATGTTCAAGATATAGTAAATAGGGTTAATCTTGATTTGATAGCTCAGTTAGAGGAGGCTAACAAAAATAAAGATAATGTGAGTCTTAAAATCCAGAGATTTGATAAGGCCACACAAACCCTAGGAGAGTGTGTTAGTAAACAAAGAGACTCTAAGGATATGAGTGGGATTGGGATGAATAACTATACTGGTGTTCCACCACCAGCTGGGGATTTCTATGGTGTCCAATCAAAGGACTTATCTTGGACTGGCTTGCCAGAATGCCAAGAGGAGGAATTCATTCCTCCACCTAGAGTGACTTCCCCAGTTGAGGAATACAAGCAAAAACTGACTGACCTAGATGAGTGGAAGAAAGCAAACCACACCTTGTTTGTTAAGGGAGGGTTGTTGTGTGAAAGTCCAAATGAGCCCACACCAAACATGATACCAATTGATGAGTCCATTGATCGTAAACCTATTAAGATCACACACCCTACCACTGGCAAAGCTGTTGACCTTGGCCCACAAACTGTTAGAAAACCTAGTGTTAAGTATGCAGAGATGTATAGAAATACTAGGTCACCAAAAAGCCAAGTTAGTAACCATGGAACAGGCTACTTTGCTTCTAGATCTAAGACTATGTCTAGAAAAGCTTGTTACACATGTGGTAGCTTCTCACATTTGGCCTACAAATGTGTCAACGCTTCCAATGTCAACGCTGATAGGAACCATTTCAGCGCTGACAAAAGTCAACATAGGTCAAACACTGTCAGACCCAATACCTTTGTGAGCAAGAGTTCACAAGTTGTTAGACCAGCCCCTTTCTTTTCTAGAGGGTCTAACACACAAGGCCTAAGACCTTTTCAAAAGTCAAACACTTGGTCAAATAGGCAATGGGTTCCTGTAGCAAACCCTAGGTTCAACGCTGATAAGAGCAATCGGGGCGCTGACAAGAGAAATTTCAGCGCTGACAGACACACTGCTAAACCTAGGTATTTGCAACCACAGGGAAATAGGTCTAAAGCTTCTACTAGCTTAACATGGAGACCAAAACAAGACTAGAACCCTAATTCTGCTGGTATTTCTATGACATGCAACAGATTTCATTATATTTCAAAGGCATTGTCAACACCAATTGGGGTTAACTGGGAATTTCATTCAAACAGGGATGAAAATGGGGTTGTTATGAGAACTAAGTCTGTTCTTGTTGAACAACCAAATGAATCCAAGTCTTCCAAGGCTTGGGTTCCCAAAGAAAACTAATGTGTTTTCTTTATGTGCAGGGCATTCAGAAGAAGATCAATGATTATGGATACTGGGATAGTGGATGCTCAAGGCACATGACAGGAAAGGAAGACTATCTGACCAATTTCTCTCCTATTCAAGATGGTGATAAGGTATACTTTGGAGGGGGCTATGGAACAATCACAGGAAAAGGAACCCTTGTCACCAACAATCTAAGATTTGAGAATGTCTTCCTGGTAAAAGAACTGGATTATAATTTGTTTAGTGTATCACAAGTGTGTGATAACAAAAATAAGGTTCTTTTCACAGATACTGAGTGCTTGGTGTTAAGCAAAGATTATAAGCTCCCTGAGGAGAAATACATAGATTTTAGAACACCAAGGCATAAAGACATATATAATGTAAATCTTAATGGAATTAAGATAAATAATAAAATGTCATGTCTGTATGCTAAAGCCTCAGTAGATGAAAGTAATCTTTGGCACAGGAGATTAGGGCACATAAACTTTAAGAATATCAATAGACTTGTGAGGCTTGGTTTAGTTGATGGTTTGCCTGAGAAGGCTTTCCACAATGACCACTCTTGTGTTGCATGTCTTAAGGGCAAGCAGCACAAGGTCTCATTCAGGTCTAAACAGGTGCATTCTAGTTCTAAACCACTTCACTTATTGCATATGGACCTCTTTGGTCCAACTAATATAGAAAGTTTGAAGGGAAAATCATATTGTTTTGTTATCACTGATGATTATTCCAGGTTTACATGGACTTTCTTTTTAGCCAAGAAAAGTGAAACTGCCCAAAGTCTGATTAATTTCATTACCCAAATTGAAAAGAAGAATGGTAATGAGGTCAAGATTATTAGAAGTGACAATGGGGGTGAGTTTAGAAATCAGTTGTTAGATGATTTTTGTGCCAAGAAAGGGATTACTAGGCAGTTTAGCATAGCTAGAACCCCACAGCAAAATGAGGTTGCTGAAAGGAAGAATAGGACCCTTATTGAAGCAGCCAGAACCATGTTGGCTGATGCTCACTTTCCTATAGCCTTTTGGGCTGAAGCTGTTAACACAGCTTGTTATGTTCAAAATAGGGCATTGGTCAACAAGATACATAATAAGACACCTTATGAATTACTTTGGGGAAGGAAGCCAAATATTGGCTTTCTCAAACCTTTTGGATGTCATGTAGTTGTTCTAGAAACTAGTGAGGCCCTAGGTAAATTTGATTCAAAAGGTGATGAAGGTTACTTCATGGGTTATTCAGTGCAGAGTAAAGGATATAGGGTTTACATTAAAAAGGAAAAACGTATACTTGAAAAGGTACATGTTAGGTTTTTAGAAAGTAAACCTAGTGATCCTGAAAGTGGTCCAAATTGGTTGTTTGACTTAGAACCTTTATCTAGAGCTTTAAATTATATGCCTGTTACTGATCCAGACATTGTGAAGGTAACTTCAAGTGTTTTGGAAAAGAGAATTGGTAATGTTTCAGGTATTCAGGTTGCTAAGGAGGATGGACCACCAGCAGTTAAATCATCTCCCACACAAGAATTTGTTACACTTCCTATATGGACAGATGAGTATTATGCTGCTGCTACTGCTGCTAGGAAAGATAATGGTGGTGTTCAAATACCACCAATTACAAACTTGCATACTTCTTCAGGCACTGACAAAGGGAAATCAAGCGCTGACAAGAGCAATTCAGACGCTGATGGATCAGACGCTGACACAAGCAGTTCAAGCGTTGTTAGCCCAAACGCTGACAAGCAAGGTTCAGAGTTTGATGACACCTTTGCACATCTTTTCTCTTCTCATTTTGAACAGGGTGGACCTTCTAATGTGCATGAAGAGATTTCTGTTGATCAAGAAGAATCTGAAGAAGATATTGGCAACATGGAGCGTGAAATTGAGGACACCAGACTCTTTGAAGGAGGAGTTCTCACTTCCACAGCAAAGGATCACCCCACATCTCAAATCATTGGTGATGTTATGGCTCCAGTTCAGACAAGAAGATCCCATCAGGGTCTTGGTGGATTTATTGCCAATATACACAAGAAGGTTGATACCCCTCTTGTACAAGCATGTTTGTTTGCCTGTTTTCTGTCACAGGAAGAACCCAAGAAGATTTTTGATGCTCTCAAAGAACCAAGTTGGGTGGAAGCAATGCAGGATGAGCTTCACCAATTTGCTATACAGGATGTTTGGGAGCTGGTTGATTGTCCTAGATATGTGAGACCAATTGGGACAAGATGGGTTCTAAGGAACAAGAAAGATGAAAGAGGCATTGTGGTCAGAAACAAGGCACGTTTGGTAGCTCAGGGATATACACAAGAGGAAGGAATTGATTATGAAGAAGTTTTTGCACCAGTTGCAAGAATTGAAGCTATAAGAATTTTTCTAGCTTATGCCTCTTGTATGAATTTTACTGTTTACCAAATGGATGTGAAGAGTGCTTTCCTCTATGGGACAATTATTGAGGAAGTATATGTCATGCAACCTCCTGGTTTTGAAGATCCTGAAAATCCAGACAAGGTTTATAGAGTGAAGAAAGCAATGTATGGACTCCATCAAGCCCCTAGAGCATGGTATGGTACATTGTCCACCTACTTGGTGGAAAATGGTTTCAAAAGGGGCACCATAGATCAGACACTGTTTACAAAGAAGAAAGGAAAACATGTGTTGCTTGTGCAGGTCTATGTTGATGACATCATTTTTGGCTCTACTGATCCAAAAATGAGTGAGGACTTTTCCAAGCTCATGACAGATAAATTCAAGATGAGTGCAATGGGTGAGATGAACTTCTTTCTAGGGTTACAAGTTCAGCAGAAAGAAGATGGTATCTTCATCTCCCAAGACAAGTATGTAGCTGAAATCTTGAAGAAATATGGTTTTTCTCCACATGAAAAGGAGGCTTCCACTCCTATGGATAGACAACACCCTTGGGGAAAAATTGGAGCTGGAAAGGATGTGGATGTTAGGCACTATAGATCAATGATTGGATCATTGATGTATCTTACAGCCTCAAGACCTGACATCATGTTTGCTGTGTGTGCATGTGCACACCATCAAGTGACTCCCAAAGAATGTCACCTTTTTGCTGTGAAGAGAATTTTTAGGTACCTAAGGTGTTATCCAGATCTTGGATTATGGTACCCAAAGGATTCTCCATTGGATCTTATTGCATATTCAGACAGTGACTATGGTGGTGACAAGTTTGATAGGAAATCCACAACTGGTGGATGCCAATTTCTTGGGAGCAGATTAATATCTTGGCAATGCAAGAAACAAACAGTGGTGGCAAACTCTACAACTGAAGCGGAATATGTGGCTGCAGCTGCTTGTTGTGGACAAGTCTTATGGATTCAGAACCAGCTGTTGGATTATGGGTATAATTTTCTGCATACCAAGATTTTTGTAGACAATAACAGTACTTTATGCATTATTAAAAATCCTGTACATCATTCTAAAACCAAACACATAGAAATTAGACATCATTTTATAAGAGATTGCTTTGAGAAAGGTTTAATACAACCAGATAGGGTAGATACAGAAGATAATGTAGCTGATTTATTAACTAAACCTTTTGATGCTGGAAGATTTCAATATTTGGTAACAAATATTGGAATGGTTAATCTCACTTAATATGTGTTTTGGAACCTTTTTGTAAAAGTATGTACAGGATAATGCATTGTTATTGGTCTTTGTGATGATTTAGATTTTCCACATTATTTTTCTAACACTGACAAAGGTAAATGTAACGCTGTCAAGTGTTATTTTGCCGTTGTTGGAGATATTATTGTCTAACGCTGACAAGAGTTCCTTCAACGCTGATAAGTGTTGTCGGGACGCTGTCAGCAACAAATGTTAGTTTTGTGGTTTTCATCTAAATGTGCAGGTGATGGTAGCTTTATACCATTGGATACAGAGTTGCTTATGGATCTTTGAAGAGCTATTTGGACATGTTTTGTTTATGGATGATGGTTGGAATATTTATATTCCTATCTTGACATAAATTTTTAATGTTCATATATATATTTTGAGAACTCATGTATCATAGTTTAAGGGGAGGTTTAAGGAACCTTTAGGACTCTTGGGTATTCTTATAATACTCTCATCACAATTATAGATTGTGTCCACAGGTGAGTATGGGTTAGTTTTACTAAACCATGAGGCACTGTAGCATGCAAAGGTGACAATCTATGCATGCTGCCAAGACATTTTTGGCCTAGACTTGGTTGTGGTCTGATGGGAGACTTGGGAATACTTTGGATATGGGTTTACCTGGGAGTTACAAAGAATTTTATGAAATAACTTTGTTGGTAAGTATTTTGGTTAGCAAGGGACTCTAGAGGACATTTGTGTCTATCTTGCTTGTGCAAGTGTGCATAAATAGACAGTGCTTGCCGCCCAGTAATTATTATCAACTTATAAGATATTTCCCTTAGGATAAATTACTTTGTTAAGGTCTTTTTCTTTTTAAATATTTTTATTTTTTAGACGCTGACAAGTTTTTCTCCAAACGCTGTTACGTCCAATCGTGACGCTGACAAGGCTTTAGGCAAACGCTGACAAGAAAATATTGCCGTTGGGCGCTGATGGGCTACTTTTGACCGTTGACACCTAGTGGGCCCTACCCAGTTGTTATTTTTGACTAATCTTTGGCCATAATTTTGGGGAGAAGTTACTTTTAATTAATGCATGAGATAAGTTATATTTGATTCAATATTTTCATGATTGCTCTTTGAATATAACCGCCTCATTTTTGACCAATCAAAATCATGCTTCTCTCCTATAAATTTGGCTAATCTTTTTATTCTGGGTATTCATATTTTCTTGTCTAACTTTTTCTCCTAGATTTTTCCCATCTCACATAATCTAAACAGCTTTCAAACATGGCACCCAAATTCAACTCAAAGAATTTAACATTGGAGTTCAAGAGCCAACATAATATGGTAGCTTACTTGACTGCTGATGATGATTTGTTTCCTCAGTATTCACAGGTGGTGGCATTTTTAAATGCATCTTCATTGAGGTATGCACTCTCTCATACACCATTAGTCCCTGTCGCACACATTAGACAGTTTTGGAACAATGTTAGTTCCACAACAACTAATGGAGTGACCACATTAACATCTACTGTTCATGGAAGAACATGGGTGGTCACTGAAGCTTTGGTTCGCCAAGCTTTGCGTCTTGATGACGCTGATGGTGTGACTACCCTTGCCATTGCAACAATAGAACAAGGTCTTAGGGAATTGGGTTATCATATTCCTGCTGATGTCACTTTAAATAAATATCATAAGCAGGAATTTCCCTCTGACTGGAAATATTTGATACATGTCCTTTTACAATGCTTAAGTCCAAAATGTACTTCTTTTAATGAAATAAACAGGTCAATAGCAAGTGCTTTGGTTTGTATAACACGTGGGCTTAAGTATAATTTTTCAAAAATGATTTTTGAAGGGATGTGTAAAAATAAGGGAAGTAAAATGACTTTGGCTTACCCTAGATTTTTGCAAATGGTCTTTGATTTACAAGAATATTGTTCTAGGGATCATGACACTTTTTATGAGATCCCTAAACAACAGAAAACCATTTTTGCTAAAATGAACTCCACAAACGACCCCATACCTCTTACCCAACCCATGCTTGAAGTCATTCAGGCTGCACAACCACCACCACAACCAGCACCTGAACCCCAACTTGAGCCTATTGATGAACCATTACCTTCCCCAGACCACATGGACATTGACCAACCCAGCGCTGACATTCACAATGTGGGCGCTGACACAGCCAGTCCCAACACTGATACAATCCCTGAACAATCCCAAACACCCCTTAATCAACCCACACCCACACAATCTACTTCATCTTCCACCCCATTACAATCTAGGTTGACTAAACGCCAAAGGGTTACTGGAGTGTTCTCCTCTAGTGATCCTAGCCTTGTAGCAGAGAGAACCACCTCCACAAGTGTGGCTGGTGACATGGGTGAGGCTGGGGCTATTGACACAGGCTTAGATGCTGGTCAAGACAGTCCCAACATCATTAAGACCTCATCCATGCCCCATGATTCTATTTTGGGAGGTCAAATCCCCATTCTAGCTGAGGGCAGATTGGAACCTATGACAATAATTGAATTGACGGCTGCTGTCATTAGCTTGCAAAAGCAAAATGTCAGCCTTGTACAAATTGTCAACACCCAGGGACGTGAACTCCAAGCTTTGAGGGAGCGTGTGACTGTTTTGGAGAATCCAAGTAGTAGGAGTCTAATGGAGGAATCTTCCAAAGGGGAGGATGAAGAGGATGAGGAGGATGAGTTGATTCATACAGCTAGTGAGAAGAGTTCAGAGAAGAGTTCACAATTTAGTGAGTCTTTACAGGTTGCTGAAGCTCTCACAAACTTGAAGAAGTACCCAGTTATTGATACATCCAAGGTGACACCATTAAACTTGGAAGGAACTTTCAAAGAAACATTGGGTGCTGATACAGGTTTGAATGCTGACACATCCAGCGCTGACAAAGGTAATCGTGGCGCTGACAGGAGTAACTTGAACGCTGATAAAGTTGCAGGTGGTGTTGATGTATTCCAGCCATCAACAATCATCAAAGATGTGTCCACACAGGTTTCTTCTTCTATTTTACCTATTATTGATCCAAAAGACAAAGGTAAAGGTATTTTGATTGAAGAAGATGTTCCAAAGAAAGATGCAGCACAAATAGCATTTGATGAACAGTTGGCTGCACAACTTGTGGAAAGGGATTTGAAGAGGAGTAGAAGATCACCATTTGTTGTTTCTGAGAGTGAGGAAGAAAGTGGTGATGATAAAGAAGGTGATAGCTCAGATTCAAGTATTCAAATTATTGAAGATCCAGAAAGGCTTGAATATGGGGATGAGCTTGCAAAGGAAAGGTTGAGTGAGTTGAAGAATCAGATTGATTGGGACCTACCAGAAATCACCAGAATGTACCATGCTTGGGAAGACAAGGTGATGGACAACCCAGGTATGAGTTTATCAGATCAGATTTGGGGGTTGGAAGTACTTCTCAGGGTACAAGATGACATAAAGGTGATCATGAGGTTTAATGCATAAGAGGTCAAGACCTGGCTCAAAAGAGATAGAAGGCAGTTGTACTATAAGTTGCTTAGATGTCATCAGCCTAATTGGACATCAAAGAAGTTGCTGGCCTTATCTTTTGAGGAGTTAGAGTATAGGGCACATCCTATTTGGAGGAAGGTGCAAGAACAGAATGTCTACAAGTTTCTTTCAGAAGAAAGGAAACAAGAGCTTGCTGAGGAAATGCAGATTCAAAAGGAAATGAGGATTGCTCAAAGACCAGTGAAGAAAGGAGATCCTTTCCAATTTCCTAAAGACATGGATGTGTATTTTCCAACTGAAGGTGTTATAAGGAAGCATCTCAAGCTTTCTCCATTGGAAGCTTCAGATTTGGTAAATGTAGTACCTCTAGATGACAGAAATCCAATTATCAGTTTTGATGAAGATGAGTGTGGATTTTGGAAGATTGGCAGATTTGGAAAGGAGGTACATACTTTCACTTCAGTTATTGCTATTTTTGCAAGCATAGACAGGGAAGACTTGGTGCATCTATGGAGGTTAATAGAGGCCAAGTATACAGCTGAAGCACCTACTTCAGCAAATGGAATAAGACTTTGGAACACATTTATGACTTTGTGTGGTCCAAAAGAAGCAGATCCTGCCATATGGAAGGATCTTGAAGATGATCTCAGTAATCTTCATTGGAGGCTTTATTCTACTTGTGGTGTATTTCATATGAGCTCTACAAAGTTTTCAGAGTATTTACTTGTGGATGCTGACTATTTCTTGTCCAAAGAAGTGTTGGAGAAGATGCTAGAGACACCCTTGGAGATTGATTATACTAGTGACGTGGCCAAGGACTTGATCAGATATGTTTATCACCAACATAAGAAGTTTTTGCAAGATTCCTCCTAAGTCTTAAATGTTTATTCAGAAACTTGATCATTGGAATGGATATCAAGTTTAGGGGAGGATTGTTGGGAATAAAATATGGGTCAGTTCACTAGACGCTGATAAGAGGAATGTCAACGCTGATAAGAAGACATTGGACGCTGACAGCCAAGCGTTGACATTGAAGAAGTCAACGCTGACAGCCTTGAAGATTGACACTGATGGAATATCTTCATATATATCTTTTGTTTATTTGTTTCTTTATTTATGTATGGTAAAGATAAGCACAACATTGTATTTTCTATTATTATCTTTACCTAGAATAGTTGATTCATAGCTTATTGTTTAAGACTTCTTGTTCTATAAAAGAAGGTCTTTTAGGTTAAAGTCATATATCAGTTTTCATAAGTTTTCGATTGTTAAGCTCTTTCATTGTAATCAACAAGAATCATTCTAAATACAAGTGAAAGTTTGTTTAACATCATTGTGTTTTAGATCAAGTGTTAATTCCGCATAACACTTTGTTACTTTGTTCATAAGCAAAGGTTTCTCTACGTGTAGTACTTGATCTAATCTCGTATACACAAAGCTTAATCGATCTAAGTTTGGGATCAACAGATGTAACAGAAGTAGAAGTCACAACAGCTTCTTTGGGAGGAGGAGTTTGTTCTTCAGCTAGTGTGGGCACAACTGTGGCTTTGGGAGGTGACATAGAAGGCTGTTCATCTTCTTCTTCATCCTCCTCCTCAATCATCCCCTCAGGGAGAATTTCATCATCTGGCATAGATTCTGGCTCAGATAAGCTTTCAATGAAGGCAAGCACATCATCTTCAGCATCTAGCATGGGCTCATCTTCTTTGGGCTGATCCTGAATCATATTATCAGCTCCTTCAGCTGTAGCCAGAGAGTCTACAGTTGGCTGTTCAACATTAGCTTGCAATTGGTGTAAGTTAGTAACAGGGAAATAGATAAGGGGAATGGTCGCCAGTTCGCTGTTCCAGAGAGGCTGAGGATGATTATTCAGCCACTCCAAAGTATAAATCCTTGGGATTCTTTTAAGTGTGAAAATAATGAGGTTAATGGTCGCCATTCGCTGCCCCTAGGAAAGCTGAGTGTGATTATTCAGCCCCTCCAAAAGGATAAATCCTTTGGGACTCTTTTATCTGTGAATTATATATGGGTTAATATCGCCTGGTACGCTGCCCCTAGGAAAGCTGAGGGTGATGATTCAGCTCCCCCTGAAAGGATAAATCCTTTAGGATTCTTTTATTTTTGAAAAAGATGTAGTTAAAGATCTTCATATTACGTTGTCCCTAGGAAAGCTGAGGGTGATGATTTAGCTCCCCCTAAGAGTTAAAATTTTGGGATTATTTTTCCGAGGGAACCTAGAGGCTGTGTGAAGTACAAATACTCTAGGTCAAGACATATATGTATTCAGGTTGTTGTTTGCCTGAATAATGTCTAAAAGGTGTAGGGTCATCAGGGTGCTTTATAAACACAAATGAATCACTCCCTAGTGCAAAGACAGGGTGTACAGAAGTCTTAAAAGATTTCTAAGTGCATACACAGACTCCAATGAGAGTGGCTGCTTGTGTACCTCTAAAAATGATAAACTGATTAGCTGTGAGATATCAGCGGAATTTGGCTGGTTCCCAGTTGTCTCTGCTAAGTTAGAGACGCTAGACTCTTGTTGTTTATCAGCCGATGTCTCTGTGTCCACAGAAGTCTCTGGAACAGAGGAAGGAGAGATGGTAGCGATGTTCTTAACCCTGGCCTTAATAACAGTTTGGGTATTGGAAGAAGAGGGATTGATAGGTGTGAAAACACCCATCCTTTTACCACTTAATTATAATAATAACCAAGCCAAAACGTGTATTTTATGTCGTAAATGTCGGAATTATGCGTGGTTTGTGTTTTTGTTGTGATTTAGGACCAAAATGTGAAAAGTGAAGAAAACACGAGCTGTCACGGGCTTTTATCGAAGAAAACGAGAAAAGACAAAGTCAAAAGATCAAGAGTGTAAAAAGAACGGAAGTCCGAGGCCTATTCTGAAGATTTATCAAAGAAAAAGTCTAAAGACGGAAGTTTAATGAAGTAGAAGAACTCAAGTCTAATAAATAAAGAAAATTATAAGACGAGTTCAATATATATCGACAAATCCCGAGATGACGTCGAGAAAGACAAAGAATTTAAATCAAGTCGAGACGAGAAGAAAGAAAGAAGAAAACATCAACATTTCCTCCGACTATATATAGTCCTTAAACACTTCATTAGGGAGTAGTAGATTTTAGTTTTAATTTTTGTAAGGTAATTAGGAGTAGATTAATATACTTTCTCTCTCTAGTTTTCTTAATGTTTTTCAAGCTTTTTCTTTAATCTTGTGTAAAATCATTGATCTTTAATCTTTTTAATTCAAGTTTTTAATCATTCTCATTCTTCTCTTCTTGTTTTAAAAAATATTTTGTTTGATTTGTTTAATCTTCAAGTTTCAATCTTTATGCTTATTTCAATTTTAAGTGTTTTCATAAGTTTAATCTTTTTCTTGTAGTTTATCTTATAAATCTTGTTGATTTAGTGTTTTGAAAGTTTCTTATTAGTGCTTATCTATTTCTTTTTATTGTTTGATTTGGTAAGTTTCGATTAGTGCTTATTTAAACATAGCTTATTCGGTTTTGCTTATTTCCATTTTAATTGCGCCGGAAAAGGGTTTACTTTTCCTACTGTTATTCCGATACATTGTATCGGAAAAGGGTTTTTTTCCGATTGATTATTCCGATACATTGTATCGGATTATGGTTTTGGATTTCGACAGGTATTCCGATCGGGATTCCGATAGCTTTCGATTTTCATTATTCCAATACTATCCCTTATATTCCGACAGTTTTCTATGTTCTATTCCGATGCTTTTGTAGTTATTCCGACAAGATTACTTTTGACTCATT
Source organism: Glebionis coronaria (assembly GCA_025667525.1). Lineage (NCBI taxonomy): Eukaryota > Viridiplantae > Streptophyta > Magnoliopsida > Asterales > Asteraceae > Glebionis > Glebionis coronaria. The sequence continues at coordinate 552,586,617 of CM046878.1, read as the reverse complement.
CCGACAAATTGTCTGATCCACATTCCGATGAGATTCTGACAATAGCATTCCGATGGATTTAAGTTTTTAATTTTATCTTTTATTTTAATTTACAATTTTATTTTTCCCGCCATTCTTACTTAGTGTTATTTTAATTGTCTTAACTTAGATTTATTTTGAAGTTTTCATTTTTACTATGTTTTCAAAATTCACTTTTTAAAGTTTTAATTTTTCGTCATTTATTTTTAAGTATTAATTTTTAGTTTTAAATTTCAAACTTCCACTTTTACTTAACGACATTTACATTTTCGTTTTACTTTTAGTTTAAAATAGATAAACACACCATTCTTTATTTTCCACCAAGAACGACTGAGTCGCACATTTAACTGGTAATCAATTCGAATTGAATCGAGACGAACAAATTTTCATACTTGGCAAAACCCAGACTTTCAAATGGCACCGCTGCCGGCTCTTTTCGTGAAGATTAACGGTTTATTGTGAGAGACGCGTTGGATTTTGGGATCCATTCACTCTTGAACGTTATTTTCCTTGTCTAATTTTCAAAAAAATTTCAAAAATCCTAAAAATATAAAATTTTCAAAAATCCAAAAATATAGAAAAACATAAAAAACCAAAAATATTTCTTGTCTATCTTTCTTTTCCTTTTGTAGGTGTGTATGCGTACCCGTGCTCGTAAGAAGAAAGCAACTCAAGCCGAAGTCGAAACTCAACCTATTGTCACCATGGACAATCGACCAATGATCGAGCTTTTGCAATCGCACGTAGAGGGCAACACCGATGCTATTGTCATACCCGAGATTGGAGCCAACAACTTTGAGCTCAAATCCGGCTTCATTCAAATGGTCTCTGCTCAACCATTCTTGGGGCGTACACTTGATGATCCTCATGACCATATCAAAAGGTTTCTTCAACTCACTAATACGGTCAAGTTTAATGGGGTTTTACAAGAGGTAATTCACTTGCAACTTTTTCCTTTCTCCTTAGAGGGACAAGCCCGGCATTGGATTGATAAGGAACCGCCACAAAGTATTCTTACGTGGTCGAATTTAGAGACCAAATTCATCAACTACTTTTTCCCACCCTCACGTACTACCGCTTTGCGGAAAAGTCATTAACTTTGAACAAAAGTACGGTGAGACATTTAGTGAATCTTGGGACCGTTTTAAGAAACTTTTAAGAAAGTGTCCACAACATGGTTTTACAAAAGTGCATCAAATTAATACTTTTTACAATGGTTTAAGCATGAATGACCAAGATTCACTAAATAGTGCCTCGGGGGGTAACATTTTGGTTAAGTCTTCTAATGCCGCGTGGGATATTATTGAGAATAAGTCTAGAGTGCAAACTAAGAGTGTTCGGGCTAATGTGGCTAGTGCTAGCCCTAGTGACACCGACAAGAGACTTGATAAGCTTACTACGGTTGTTGAAGCACTTGCTTTACAAGCCATTAACAATGCCAATAACAACAATGCTCTTAATATAACTTGTGAAACTTGTGGTGGGCCACACTCTTATGCTAATTGTGATAAAGCTTATGATCAATCTCACGGGGAAGTGTATGCTTACAACAATACCGAGAGAGTTCATTTCAAGCATAATGTCGATGTTAATCACTTGTCTTACAACTCGACAAATTACTTTGCTCCACTCGGTTTTCAGCAAAGACCTCACCCGCCCACCCATAACAACCAAGGGCCACCAAGAGAAAATGTTCCACAAAATGCTAATGTGAGGGGCTCCAATGCAAACCAGGGAAATTATCACATGCAAAACCAAGGTTTTCAACACCAAGGTTTCAATCCTCAAGGTTTTCCACCTTATAACCAATACCCAAACCAAGTTTTTCAACAACAAGGGTTCAGTTTACCTCATCCGCCAATGGACTTGGTTTTGCAAAAATTGAATGAACATGAGAAAATAATGCAAGCAATGCAAGAATCTACTAGACAAATGCAAGAGTCCACGGATAGGAAATTCGTTCAAATGTTGCAAACCCTTCGTCCCCAAGGTGCTCTTACTTCCACAACTGAAACAAACCCTAGAGCGAATGTGAGTGCTATTACTACTCAAAGTGGAGCAACTCTAGTAGGCCCTTCTATCCCTCCTCAAGTTACTCCATCTACACCTCCTCCACCTCCATTTATCCCGCCTACTACCACACCTAGTACTAGTTCTCCATTACCGTCTCCACCTCTCACGGAAGAAGTACCTAAGAAAAACCCTCCACCAACCCCACCTTCCACCTCTAAACCCTCTACTTCTTAACCCTCTACTTCTCAAACTTCAACATCTCAACCTTTACCTGCTACACCTATACCATCTAAACCCAACATCCCTTATCCTTCTCGATTAGACAAGTGCAAATTTCTTACTAAGGAGGATTCTCAAGTTACTTCCTATTTGAAGATGATCTCTCAAATGAATTTCAACATTAGCCTTGTTGAAGCACTTGTCCAAATACCGAAATTTGTCAAAGCATTCAAGGAATTTCTTAACAAGAAGGAAAAGATGGCTGAGTTTGTCAACACACGCTTAAATGAAAACTGTTCTGCAGTCATTCTTAAAGAACTTCCGGAAAACTTGGAGATCCTGGTCGTTTTGTGTTACCATGTACTTTTAACCAAACCGAAGAATTTACTGACTTAGCCGATCTCAGGGCAAGTATAAATTTGATGCCTTTAAGTGTTTGGAAAAAGCTATCATTACCCGACTTTACTCTAACAAAGATGACTCTTGAGCTAGCAAATCGAACTCTCGCTTACCCCGTTGGTATTACCGAAGATGTCTTTATTAAAGTTGGTACCTTCACTTTTCTGGTCGATTTTTTTGTTGTTGATTATGAAATGGACCCCCCTATTCTGTTAATACTTGGACGGCCATTCTTACGAACCGGAAAAACTTTAGTCGATGTTGCCGAAGGTGAACTCATCTTAAGAGTCGGGAATGATGCACAAGTGTTTAAAATGGGGAAGATTAAAAACAAAACCAATGGAAGAGAATCAGCGAATATGATTAATGTGCTTCAAGACGAGCTTGATACAACTACTTGTGAAAGTACAAAGCTTGATGATTTTGTCGTCTACAACAATCGTCTTTTCGACTCTTTCTACGATAATCCACATTTCCAAGATGATGTGGATGATTCTCTCTCCAATTTGGATCCTCCACCAATCATTTATGACTATGATCATGATTCTAGTTCCGATGGGGATGATTATGCTGCTTTTGTTTCAGAGTATAAAGACATGACAACTTATGATGATTTTGATGATGTTGATACTCTCTGGAGTGATTCTTCACATGATGACCTTGCTCCTACTTTTGATGAAGATCCTCCACCAAACACTATTGATACTTTGGATAATTACTTATTTGAGGAAGATTTTGCCACTTTCCTTAATACATACTTCCCAAATGAGAATGATTCTCCTCCTTTGGACTTTGATTGTGGTCTTTATCCTCCTTCGGATATTAAGAAACCCGTTTCAAAGGAGAAGAAGCCGGAAGACACCAACATCCGCAGTACTTATGTTTTGACACCTCTCTATCCACCTTCTGAGGATGAGATTGTGCGATTTATGAGCGGATCTTCTTCAAATTCTACTGAGCCTGAGTGTTATTTTCCCCTAAAGGAAAAGGTGTTCGATCCCGGTATTGAAATTTTTAAGCCATCTCAGTATCCGTCTGATGAAATAAAAGGAAAGATTTTTTGAACTTGTGGAGATATGTGATAGGTGTGTAAACACCCATCCTTTTTACCACTTAATTACAATGATAACCAAGCCAAAACGTGTATTTTATGTCTTTTATGTCGGAATTATGCGTGGTTTGTGTTTTTGTTGTGATATAGGACAAAAAAATGAAAAGTGGAGAAAACACGGGCATTTACGGGCTTTTATTGAAGAAAAAGATGAAAGACGAAGTCAAGAAGTAAAGAGTGCAAAAAGAACGGAAGTCCAAGACCAATTCTGAAGATTTATCGAAGAAAAAGTCAAAAGACGGAAGTTTATCAAAAGCCGAAAAACTCAAGTCTAATTTATTTAAGAATTAAAAGACGAGTTCAAAGAAATCTCAAGCCAAAAGTCATTAAAGTCCAAGATTAAAGAAGATTTAAAGGCTTAAGGACTAATGGTGCAATTAACAAAGAGATTAAGAAGGAAGGGCCTAATGATGCAATTTAGAGAAAATGAAGGAGGGGAGGAAGCTTCCTAATCTCCCCTATATATATAGATTAGTTGTTAATCATTTTTCTTTGTTGGCTAATAGTGACAATTAGTTCTTCCACCTTTAATTACCTTGTCATTTAAATACTTGTCAAATTTAAATTCTTGTCTTGCACCTTAATTACCATTTAATTTCAAGTAAGTTTTTCTTTTAATTCTTGTCAATCTTTATCTTTATTGTTCATCTCTCATTCTACCTTTCTTAATCTTTGATTTTTGTTGTTTATGTTTATGTTCATGTTCATGTTTTTATTTTGATCAAAGTGGGTTTTGATTATTGTGGTCAGTTTTGTTAGTTTTATTGATTTGGATAGTTTGTTTATGATTATTGGATGTTTTGTTATTAGTTTGGTTTAATCTTGTGCTTGATTTTGCTTAAGTTTGGATTGGATTCGTGTATATTGTGCTCCCTGTTCTTCGGGGTGTTTGTTTCTGTTGCTGATCTTTTCCCAGGCAAGTTCCGAACCAACTTCTTCTTCAGTCAGAATTTCTTCCGAACCAAGAAGTTCCGAACCAAAAACTTCCGAATCAAAGAAGTTCCAGATCAACGTCTTGTTCATTCAGAAGAGTTCCGGACCAGAGGGCAAGTGATTCATTCGGAACATTCAGAAGTTCCGAACCAGTGAACTTCCGAACAGGAAAGTTCCGAACAAGCAAAGACTTCCGAATCAGAAGCTTCCGAACCAAGAACTTCCGAAACTTCCGAATCAAGCCAGCTCATTCGGAAGAGTTCCGAACCTAGGATTCTTGTTCATTCAGAAGAGTTCCGGATCAAGGAGTTCCGAACCAGTTTAAGGTTCCGAATCAAGAACTTCCGAACCAAACTTCCAAACCAAGGTTTTGTTCCAATTGAGTTCCGAATCAGTTAAGTTCCGAACGAAGGATTGTTCTGGATAAGTGACATATTCAGAATAGAAAATTTGTTCCGGATCAAGGATTTTGGAAAATATTCCGAGTGAAGTAGAATCATTCCGAACGAAGGTGACATTCCGGATGAGTGATTGTTCCGAACGAAGGATTATTCCGAATGAGCTGTTTTCAGGTTCTTTCTAGTTTTTGTCTTTGATTATTAATTTCAAGCTTTATTTTTCCCGCCTTTTTCTTAGACGCACTTTAAGTTTATTTGCCTTAGCTTTATTTTAGCCTTGCCTTAGTTTTAAGTTTTAGTTGCGTTTTAAGTTTGCCTTAGATAGATTTAAGTTTGTGTCATTTACTTTAATTGCCCTTTTAATTTCTCGTCACGCTTTTAAATACTTGCCCTTTACTTTAAGTTAGATTTAAATTACCTGCCTTTTACTTTAAAGTTTTGCACATTTTATTTAAAAACAACCAAAAATATTTGTTTCACCAAAAACAATATAGTCATGCTTTAAGCCGGAAATCAATTCGTTAAGATACCGAGAACTGAACTTTCTTACCATGCAAAAATTAAACATTAAAATGGCGCCGCTGCCGGCTCTTTTCGTAAAGATTAACGGTTTTCTGTGAGAGACGCGTTGCTTTTTGGGATCCGTTCACTTGTGAGCGTTATTTTTCTTGCTTAAAAATTTCAAAAAACCATAAAAATTAAAAATTGATAAAAATCCATAAAAATTAAAATTTTCAAAAATCCAAACAGATTTTATCTTTATTGTGTATATATATTGTCTTTGCGTTTGGTTTCTTTTTCTTTTGCATTTTCAGGTGTATGCGTACTAGATCTTCTAATTATCAAGAGCCCGAGACTCGAGAAGATTTAAGTATGTCAGGTGTTAACAACAACTATAATCCACCGCACCTCACCAATAACAACAATGTTCTTCCACAGCCCGATCTTCGGACAATGGAGGAACTTTGTCAACCTACCATGTTTGGACGAGGAGGAACGATTGCGCCGATGCAAATCAACGCTCCTGAGTTTTCGTTGAAGCACCATATGATTCAGCAAGTGCAAACAAATCCTTTCTGTGGATTGCCTGATGATGATGCCAATAAACACCTTGACAAGTTCATTACAATCACCCAAAGCATGAAGTTGCCTGGTGCCACAATGGATGTTCTTCGCCTACAACTCTTTCCACATACTTTATCACATCACGCCGAGAAATGGTTTGATCGTCTCCCGAAGAATTCTATTCACACTTGGGATGACATGACTCAACGCTTTTTGTCGCGCTACTTTCCACCATCCATGGTCACGAGCCTTCGCAATCAAATCAGCGGTTTCATGCAAGATCCCGATGAATCTCTTTTTAATGCTTGGGAAAGATATAATGTCTTGATTGATCGTTGTCCAAGCATATAAGTAGTAAGCCCACCCCAAGATGAGTGCTCTCCTATTCCGACTTCCCCAGAGCCTCCGGTAGCACAGCCGAGACAACGACGGGTTCTCTGCCCCTGCGGGGATGGAGCGACAGAAGTTTTGAGAATTCAAGAGAAGGTCACGGTGAGACGAGCCGTTTATCATTACGATAGGTGTCAAGTGGAAGTGCAGTGATGTATGCAGCTGAGGCATCCTAACCGACCGGTAAACTTGAACATTTTCTTTGTGCGTCGGTAAAAAAAACATGCTTTTTGGGGGAGAGATACTATTTCAGCAATCGAGTCACAGGTATCTAACATATTAATACCTAAGGCTTTTCCACAAAGTGGTGACGAAACGTATAACTTGTACAAATCTTTCCATTTTCCAAGTAGATCCAATCCACTCGTTCGTAGAGCTATTTACTCGATCGCCGACATTTCTGGAACACCCCTAACAGAGGGACAAATAGTCAATTTTGAAACAACTTATTGTCAACCTCTTTCAGATATGAATCTATCTGATTCAGAAGGGAAGAACTTGTATCAGTATCTCAATTTCAATTCAAACATGGGTTTGATTCACACTCCATGTTCTGCTCCTTGCTAAACTAGAAATGATCTCTTACGACTAGCATTGCGATTCACGCATCTCGCACAACCGTGCCTGAGATATTAGTGGTGAATACTCTTGTATACTAGCCGTCTCACAGGTTCTCGTTAGCAAGGATAGAGAGATAAAAGGATAGCTTCGAAAGTAGGTAGGCTAGGGAGATGCTCAAACCGGGGCTGGATCGAATTCTTGTAAGACTTCTATCCTTTTTCTCTTTCTTTCTTACTATATTCCCCTGCCCCCTATATTCAATTAAAAGACTAGAAAACCTCTCCTGTGCGTCTACGTACCCGTCTTACTAATACTGATTAGCTTAAGACTGAAAATCTTAGTTAGATAGCATCTATTGTATTGTCTATCTTAATTCGCTTAAAGCCTTACTTTCAACTCGGCCTCCCGGTCAGTATATCCGAGTTCGACTTAAATAGTCTCGGTTTTCATATTTTGATTGCCGGGTCGCACGACAGAAGAACACCCAACATAAAGATGCACACTCCTGCATGTGAAATATTCATCTTCATTGGAGCTTTTTGTAGTAGTCGTGACCAACAGCCATCAGCTGTCGGCTCGTTGGTAAGGTGAGAGCTTCAAGCCCGATTTCTGCTGGCGCACCCCCCACACAAGCACCGCCCGACGAAGGGGGGACGGCTAAAGCTACAGGCCTAAAAACCACAACATGCTTCCGGTCACATTGATTGATACTTTCTACAACGGTTTGACTTTTCGAGATCGTGATACGATTAATGCAGCCGCCGGTGGCACATTTATGAAAAGGAGACCCGAGGAGTGTAGAGAGCTTATTGAGAACATGACTACTCACCACAAAAACTGGGATTCCTCCGCTTCTTCAAGGAACAACCCGAGAGTCAATGTTTCTTCCACTTCAGCAAACCCTGATATGACCGAACTCACCCGTATGATGACTGAAATGAGCAAAAGTATCACGCCTCTCGCTTCAAACCAAAAACAACAACAAGTTAAAGCGGTTGTCAATCCTTGTGAACATGCGGCGGTCCACACTCATACACCGATTGTCCTTCTACACAAGGAAATCCGGAAAATGTGTATGCAGCTTATGGTAATTATTCACCAGAAAATTACCAAGCTCGACATCAAGGGGATAGAAATCTGCTGAGTTACCGGTCCAACAATTACCTTTCACCTGGTTTTTCTCCTCAAAACCAAAACCCCGCCAACAACTACAATAGAAGCAACCAAATCCCACCAAGAGCTTCTAATCCTTATCACCCACCCGCCCAACAAACCCCACCCATTAACCCCGATGTTGAAGCCATCATGAGAACCCAAGGTGAGAAAATCAAGAATCTTCAGAGCCAAATTATCAATCTGAAAGGAGATATCACAAAGCAAGGAAATGAGATTAGATCCGAGCTTCAAGATAATATTCAATCCTCCTTCAGCAATCAAACAAATGATTTGAAGAATATGCTTGCTAGTTTCTTGCCCGCAGCTCAACCTTCTTCTTCGAGTTCTCTACCTTCAAACACCGTCACCAATCCGCGAACAAATGTGAGTGCTATTACTACTCGTAGTGGAATTACCATTGTCGATCCACCTATCCCGCCCCCATCATCTACACCTCCTCCACCACCATTTATCCCTACTCCTCCTATACCTAGTATTAGTGCACCATTACCGTCTCCGCCTCGTCATGACGTTGTCTCTAGGAAGGAACCTTCAACATCTCAACCTTCATCTACTATGCCTTCACCTTCACCTTCACCACCCAAACCCAATATCCCTTATCCCTCTCGTTTAGGCAAGACCAAAATGCTAACCAAGGATGACTCTGAAGTGTCACGCTATGTGAAGATGATCTTTCAAATGAACTTCAACATTAGCTTTCTTGAAGCACTTATCCACATGCCCAAATTTGTTAAAGCATTTAAGTAATTGCTTAACAAGAAGGAGAAGCTGATTGAGCTCGCCAACACACGCTTAAATGAAAACTGCTCTGCAGTTATTCTTAGAGAACTTCCAGAAAAGCTTGGAGATCCCGGTCGTTTTGTGTTGCCTTGCGTTTTAAACAAAACTGATGAATTTACTGCCCTTGCTGATCTCGGGGCAAGTATAAATCTTATGCCTTTGAGTGTTTGGAAAACACTATCATTACCCGACCTCACTCCAACGAAGATGACTCTCGAACTTGCAAATCGCACTCTCGCTTACCCCGTTGGTATAGCCGAAGATGTGTTCATCAAAGTCGGCACATTTACTTTCCCGATCGACTTTGTCGTTGTTGATATGAAATGGACCCTCGTATTCCTTTAATACTTGGTCGGCCATTCTTGAGAATCGGACGAGCTTTAGTTGATGTGGCCGAAGGTGAGTTAATCTTAAGAGTCGGGAATGATTCACAAGTTTTTAAAATGGGGAAGCTTACAAGTAAATCCTTTGGACGAGAATCCATGAATATGATTAATGTGCTTGATGAATTTGTTGTCTACAACAATCCTCTATTCGAGTCTTGCATCGATAATCCACTTTTTCATGATGATGTGGATGATTCTCGCTCCAATTTGGAACCTTCTCCCATTTATGATTCTCCACCGATCTTTGATGCTTATGATGATGATTCTAGCTCAGATTCGGATGATTATGATGACCTTACTTCCGAGTATCCCGACCTGCCCACATATGATGATTTTGATGAGGCCGATACTCTTCGAGCGATTCTTCACATGATGAAGATCCTCCGCCATCACTCGATCCTACTTTGGACGATTACTCATTTGAGGAAGACTTCTTTACGTTTCTCAACACATACTTCCCTCATGAGAGTGATGCTCCTCCTTTTGACTTTGAAGATTATCGTCTTGATCCTACTTTGGATTTGAAGAACATTCTTTCAAAGGAGAAGAAACCGGTCGACACCGACATCCGCAGCACATATGATTTAACACCTCTTTGTCCACCTTCTGAGGACGAGGTTGTGCTTCTTCGCGGATCTTCTTCCCATTCTGCTGAGCCTGAGTGCTATTTTCCCCTAAAGGAAAAGGTGTTCGACCCCAGTATTGAAATCTTTAAGCCATCTCAGTATCCACCTGATGAAATAAAAGGAAATATCTTTGGAACTTATGGAAATCTGCTTGCACCACTTCACCCTTGCTTCCACCGTACTCCATCGCTGCTTAAGGGAACCTTGCCTACTCTTCTTTGGCTTGCCTTGTTCGCCTTAAGCTTCTGCTTCTTGATGGACGAAAACTATGTCTTTGATCCCGGTGGATATGTTTCATGCTTCTTCCGTTGATAATCAAGGTCGAGTCAGGCTCACGACTCGGTAATCAAAAATCAAGCGCTTCTTGGGAGGCAACCCATGCATCTATCTTTTCGCTTTCTTTATCCTAAGTGTAGGGGAGACCCGTTGGTTTGCTATTTCCTCTCCTCTCCTCTCTTAATCAGGGATTCGCGCGCAATGATCCACTCTTGATGATTCTTGACGACCCGTGATTCCGTGTTCCCTTCTTCCCGGTTCTATCCTAAACTTTTTTCGATTCACTATTTTATATTTTTCAATATTAACATAGGAATCTCGTTAGTTGTCTTTTCTTTAGCGAGATATAAACAACGTGCACAATGTCCTAAGTGTAGGAGAGTTTACTCCCACATGCTTAAACATTAAGGACAATGTTTATATTAAGTGTAGGGGGACTTCTATCGAAGTTAAGTGGTCTTTTCCTTGTATTTGTCTTCATTTTAACCGGAAAATCAATTTTTCGACATTTTTCAAAATTTTTGATCTATTTTGGCCTATTAGTTTTTCCTTTTGTATAGTTATTTTCTTTCCTTGCTAGAATAAATTCTAATAAAGTGGTTTTAATTTTCAAACGTTGTGAATATTTTGACTCAACCCGAGTTTACTTATCTAAGGTACTCTAGCTAGTATCCTTAACATGTTTAAGTCAAGTTTTGCTAGGCTTTTATATAGGGAGCTATAAAACGCGAAAGTCTTAACTCTCACGGGTTAAGAACAAGAACTTTTCGCAAGTTCCTATAATTGATCCTAGAGAGTCGTTTATCAAGGGAACTTTAAAACGCGATTTCTAAACTTGAAAAAGTCTAAGAGTTTGCAAGATCCTATAGGCGACTTGAAAACCCAAAACTTTGATTTAATAGGCTAAGTATCCACGAGTCTCATTCCTTGAGATTTTAAACTATGGAGAACGAGAGATGATAGAGCCAATTATAAGTTTGGTATTCTTTCGTGAATTTATGTGAGTTAATTATAAGCCTATTCTCCCATCGCTTGCTAATAAATTTATCTGCAATAAATAAGGTTGTACGATTTGAAAAGTTACTTAGCTTCTAGCCCAAGATCGTTTAAAAGTTGCTCGGTATGGATTAGAGTTCATAACCAAGGCATAACTTATTGAAGCGGGATGCGAAGATTGGCGAGTCCAAAAAGGCCCTAACAAGGCATGAGGGCTATATTTTGTTGCTAAAGATCCAAAGTGATGTGGAGAATCATTTATCGAAAATCAATATGAAGGATCGAGACACACGACGAAAAGCAAAAACTCCCCAAAAGTCATGGAGAAGTGTATCCGAAAAGACCCTAGCAAGGTATGAGGATAAATAGATCCAAGTCATAAAAGGAGGCGGATCGTTGTATATCAAAGTCCAAAATAATGATTGGAGAAAAATGAAGAAGTCGTGGTCCAAGTATGAATCTCTCAAAACTTCAAGTGAAGAAATTCCATTATGAAGAGAAGACCATAATTTCATGAATGTCTCTCAAGGTTTGAAGTATGAAGTCGCTGCCAAATATCGGTCCGAGAAAGGTCTCAAATCGCGAAGCGAGTTATGCCAAGATATGAACTTTATGAGGTCCCGAGAAGCAGTTTTAAAAGATTTTGTCCTTTAGCTAACTATTGATTAAATCGTTCACTTTATTTTCGGCCTAAATAATTATCGAAATAAGTCAAAAATGCATCCTCGTGATCATTCAAGACAACAACAAAATATAAGAGATACCCCTAGGAATCAGGGAGTCTAAGTGAGTAATTGGCCCACATGAGTTCGTGTTAGTTTGCTAACTTATAATAACAATGATCTCGTTTTTAAGCTTGGTTTGGAGAAAGTGAAAACTTGAGGATGATGATTATTCATAACATTTTCAAAACCCAAGGTATGCTTTTGATTCCTTTACTTTAAATGTTTATAGTTTTCTATCTCTTTAATAAATGCCACTATAGATTGATCATGATGAAAAATGTAAACGTGCTTTGTAACTAATGCATTGCATGAGGACATTGCAATGGTCAAGTGTAGGGGATTTGATAGGTGTGTAAACACCCATCCTTTTTACCACTTAATTACAATGATAACCAAGCCAAAACGTGTATTTTATGTCTTTTATGTCGGAATTATGCGTGGTTTGTGTTTTTGTTGTGATTTAGGACAAAAAGGTGAAAAGTGGAGAAAACACGGGCATTTACGAGCTTTTATTGAAGAAAAAGATGAAAGACGAAGTCAAGAAGTAAAGAGTGCAAAAAGAACGGAAGTCCAAGACCAATTCTGAAGATTTATCCAAGAAAAAGTCAAAAGACGGAAGTTTATCAAAAGCCGAAAAAATCAAGTCTAATTTATTGAAGAATTAAAAGACGAGTTCAAAGAAATCCCAAGCCAAAAGTCATTAAAGTCCAAGATTAAAGAAGATTTAAAGGCTTAAGAACTAATGGTGCAATTAACAAAGAGATTAAGAAGGAAGGGCCTAATGATGCAATTTAGAGAAAATGAAGGAGGGGAGGAAGCTTCCTAATCCTCCCATATATATATAGATTAGTTGTTAATCATTTTTCTTTGTTGGCTAATAGTGACAATTAGTTCTTCCACCTTTAATTACCTTGTCATTTAAATACTTGTCAAATTTAAATTCTTGTCTTGCACCTTAATTACCATTTAATTTCAAGTAAGTTTTTCTTTTAATTCTTGTCAATCTTTATCTTTATTGTTCATCTCTCATTCTACCTTTCTTAATCTTCGATTTTTGTTGTTTATGTTTATGTTCATGTTCATGTTTTTATTTTGATCAAAGTGGGTTTTGATTATTGTGGTCAGTTTTGTTAGTTTTATTGATTTGGATAGTTTATTTATGATTATTGGATGTTTTGTTATTAGTTTGGTTTAATCTTGTGCTTGATTTTGCTTAAGTTTGGATTGGATTCGTGTATATTGTGCTCCCTGTTCTTCGGGGTGTTTGTTTCTGTTGCTGATCTTTTCCCAGGCAAGTTCCGAACCAACTTCTTCAGTCAGAATTTCTTCCGAACCAAGAAGTTCCGAACCAAAAACTTCTGAATCAAAGAAGTTCCGGATCAACGTCTTGTTCATTCAGAAGAGTTCCGGACCAGGGGGCAAGTGATTCATTCGGAATATTCAGAAGTTCCGAACCAGTGAACTCCCGAACAGGAAAGTTCCGAACAAGCAAAGACTTCCGAATCAGAAGCTTCCGAACCAAGAACTTCCGAAACTTCCGAATCAAGCCAGCTCATTCGGAAGAGTTCTGAACCAAGGCTTCTTGTTCATTCAGAAGAGTTCCAGATCAAGGAGTTCCGAACCAGTTTAAGGTTCCGAATCAAGAACTTCCTAACCAAACTTCCGAACCAAGGTTTTGTTCCAATTGAGTTCCGAATCAGTTAATTTCCGAACGAAGGATTGTTCTGGATAAGTGACATATTCAGAATAGAAAATTTGTTCCGGATCAAGGATTTTGGTAAATATTCTGAGTGAAGAAGAATCATTCCGAACGAAGGTGACATTCTGGATGAGTGATTGTTCCGAACGAAGGATTATTCTGAATGAGCTGTTTTCAGGTTCTTTCTAGTTTTTGTCTTTGATTTTTAATTTCAAGCTTTATTTTTCCCGCCTTTTTCTTAGACGCACTTTAAGTTTATCTGCCTTAGCTTTATTTTAGCCTTGCCTTAGTTTTAAGTTTTAGTTGCGTTTTAAGTTTGCCTTAGATAGATTTAAGTTTGCGTCATTTACTTTAATTGCCCTTTTAATTTCTCGTCACGCTTTTAAATACTTACCCTTTACTTTAAGTTTGATTTAAATTACCTGCCTTTTACTTTAAAGTTTTGCACATTTTATTTAAAAACAACCAAAAATATTTGTTTCACCAAAAAGAATAGAGTCATACTTTAAGCCGGAAATCAATTCGTTAAGATACCGAGAACTGAACTTTCTTACCATGCAAAAATTAAACATTAATATGCTTGCACTTCATCCTACTTTCTACCACCGTACTCAATCTCTGCTTAAGGGAACCTTGCCTACTCTTTTTTGTCTTGCCTTGTTCGCCTTAAGCTTGTGCTATTTGATGGACGAAAACCATGTATTTGATCCCGGTGGATGTTCTTCAAGCTTCTTGCCATGCTAATCAAGGTCGAGTCAGGCTCACGACTCGGTTAACAAAAACAAGCGCTTCTCGATAGGCAACCCGCAGTATCTATCCTTTTATTCTGTTTTTATAATAAGTGTAGGGGGAGACCCTAGTATGTGTTTGTTCTTTTCTTTCTAATCATTTGCAGGGATTCGAGCTCTCAAAGATCCATTCTTGATGACTTTTGACGACCCATGATTCCGTGTTCCCGTCTTCCCGGTTCTATCCTAAACTCTTTTGATTCACTATTTTATATTCTTCAATATTAAAATAGGAATCACTTTAGTTGTCTCTTCCTAAGCAAGATTTAAACAACGTACACAATGTACTATGTAACACCCCATTTTAATAAATGGAATGTCACGCGTAATTATGGCGTGTCATCAAAGCTTTCAAGGTAATATGTACTAAAACATACATGACCATAGGGAAAACTGGAATCAAACATCGGTTCCCAAACATAAGCCCAAAACATAAATAAAGTAAATGAACAAAAAGGAAGACTAAACAAGCATAAATATGAAGGCAAGAGGAGAAGGAATCTAAGGTAGCTCCCATCCTATGCGTGTCCTCCAAATGCTCCAGTCAGTCCTTGAGTACCTGCCGTTTTGGGGACATGGAAAGGAAAGTAACGGCTGAGCATAACGCTCAGTGCACAGATATACATGCATGAAATGAATAATATAAGTATGAATAACATATAGCAGCGAAAATGTATATGTCCTGGAAAACCTGGTTATTTCTTAGTAAAACTGGTTTTATAGTTGAAAAGCCTTACGTTTATCTTATGAAAACTGTTTAACATATTTTACCATTAGCCAATATAGGTCATGAAAATCCACCGTCCATGAATACTTGGAGGGGTGACCTCATCATGCAAATTAGAGGGGCTGCCTCTAATTTAATATACTGGTTTTGGGTAGGAGGGATCAGCTCCTTGTGAAGGATGCAAGGCACACACCACATTCACACTGAGTAATCTGCTGAAAACATGTAACTAGGATGCACCCATACGCCCCACATGATAAATATAATAATATGGCCAAAAGCTGAAGGGACGCCACGAGCAATCACTCCGTCGTGGGGAAGTTATAACACCAGTGCCTCTAGTGTTATGGTTATGGTACCTCCATAACTAGGTGAAACTGGTCATGCATGTATATGGCTATAGGTATTCTAAATTAAACATAAGCAAATCAAACATATAAACTTATACTATGGGAAAACAGTTGGCTGCATACGGGGAATCCTAATAAGGAAAGAATATCCATATTGAAAGGACGTGAATCCGTACCTTATGTCCAGTGAACGAAGAAGACGAACGGAAGAGAGTCCTACTTCGGTATCACTAATGCTACATAAATACATACGTGTATAAGTATCTTATTACTACATACGTAACTCGTTTTATGTCATGTCTTAGCCCATTTTATACGTTCATGTCATGTTTTACTGTTTTAAGCTTTAAACTGTGTTTATCTTATATTCTGTCTATTCTGATTAAGTATTACTTGTATTTCATGTATTATTATACTTGTTGTGTAATAATAAGTAACTTTCTAAAAATAGCAGGTTTCCTAAAATAGAATTACTGCTTAAAATAGATAAGTTTCTAAAAATAGAAAGTTTCCATAAATAGATTAGCTGCCTTATGTAAATAAGTTTATAAAAATAGAAAGTTTCCATAAATAGAAATAAGCTGGTTAAATAAGCTAATTATATAAGATTAAGTATTTTCTGATTATTATTCTAAGTCATGTTTAAAATAGTATAGTTTAATTATTACATGTAAATTAAATAAACTATAGGTTAAAAGTATTTAATTAAATATATCATGTTTTTAATTAAATAAAGTTAAAATACTTAGGTTAAAACATGTATTATTAATTACTAATAATAAAACCTAAGTCATGTTGATTAATTAATTATAGTCATGGTTTTTAATAATTAATCAATTACT
The DNA here is from genome assembly GCA_025667525.1 of Glebionis coronaria. NCBI lineage: Eukaryota > Viridiplantae > Streptophyta > Magnoliopsida > Asterales > Asteraceae > Glebionis > Glebionis coronaria. The sequence goes on along the minus strand of CM046878.1, from coordinate 552,570,139 downwards.
TAGTCTAATTTCCATGATTAAAATACTTAGGTTTAACTATGTATTACTAGTAAAATAATTAACCTAAGTCATGGTCTAAATTAAATTAATTATATACATGTTAATTAATTTAATTAAGTCTTAGAATTATTTACTTGTCAAATAATAAATCTTAAAAATATATGTCCTACCCGAAACCCGTGTTTTAAGGTATTTAAAAATATCCCAAACCGTATCTGTGAACCCGTGAACCGGGCCCATGAACCGGTCGAACCACAACCCAAAAACAGTGGCAAACCGGCCTACCCGGTTGCCACTGCTTGCCTAAAATAGCCACTGGCATTTAGCCGGTGGTTCCCAATGCTAGCACTGCAGTTCCCACCGGTAGTTAGCCGGTGGTTTCCACTGCTTTCTATAAACAGCCACCAGCTTATGCCGGTGGTGTTCTTTCTTTGGCCGACACCTAACAGCGAACCACACCCCGACCAAGGTCGGGGTCCCTTGTCTTACTACTGCCGTGGCTACAAGACACCAAACCGAGACCTTGTGGTCTCGGTGGTGTGGATTAAATCAAGCCGAGACCCCTATGGGGCTTGGTGCTTGCGTCGGCCACAAACAAACAACCCTAAAACATCAAAACATTTACCCCCTTGATTTAATTAACATGATAATCATATTAAAACAAAACCCTTATAAGTTCATGTGTAAAAATAAAATAAAAGATTAAAAGAAAAGGGTTTTAAGGTTTACCGAATGCGTGAATCAAGGAGGATGAACACACTAATGCTCTTTATAAATAATCAACACCAAAATCAACCCAATCACTCTTGTGGTGATGATCCAAACTGGCGGCCAAGAGAAAAGGGGACAGAAAAGGAGGCTAGGGTTTTTACTTTTTTTAGGTTTAGAAATAAAATGAATGTTTTTTCCTTTTTCTCCTTGTTAAATAAAATAATGGACTTGGCCCTTTTCTTCTTTGTTCTAGCCGTGTGGTATGGGGCCCACATGGGGTAACCCGAACAATTTCCGTGTCTAAAAATATAGTGTGTTCTCGTGTTCGTATTTTATGTGATTTAAATAATTATCGTTCGTGTCTTATTATATTTATTCGTATTCGTAATAAATATATATGTGTACGTAATATTAAGCTCGTGATTAATTTACGTTCCATGATTATAATTATTATTTGAATAATTATCGTGTGTTCATACGTAATAAATACTTATCGTGTTCTAACACGTACGTAATACTTAAAATTCTTATACGTGAACGTAAACATGCTATAAAATGAAAGTTTTAATCTAGTACGTATGATCTTAAGGGTACTATTCATGGTAAAAGCATGCGGGTTTTACAACTCTTCCCCCCTAAAAAGAATAATTCGTCCCCGAATTATAGATAACGTAAACTGAAAGAGAAACATACCCGAATCAACTGAGAGGGTATGTAAGATAAATGAACGTGCAGGTGACCTGGCAGAAGGAACGCGGAACGTGACATGTCTTGAAAGGACATGGAACGTGACGTGACCGAAAGGACATATCTAATTGATAAGAGAAAAACGGGTAAGAAGTCCGGATGAACTTGTCCGTTTCCAAGTGGCTTCCCTCTTGGAACGGTTCCTTCACAAGATTTTGACATAAATGATAAATTTTGGTCCTCATGACCTTGACGTGGAATACGAAGAAATTCTTGGTTATTAACGTAAGGTGGATCCCCTAAATTTGATCGAGGAAATAAGAGTTATCGCACAAGGGTAACTGAAATGTGACGATATTAAATAATCTAACCTTACCGATAACTAACAACGATGCGCAAGACATCTAGAAACGTAGTATGTGAAAAATTTTTGAACGTGATACGTGAAAAAGTTTGAACGCGATACGTGAAATATTTTAAATGTGATACGTGGAGATATGGTGAGTGTAGTATATGTAAACATATCGTGATCCATGATACGTGTAACATATCTTGATCATGATATGAGGAACGTGGAATGAACATGACATGTGAAACATATCGTGAACATAGAATATAACGGCAGTAACGCCAAACGCTACAAGGTGAGACATGGAATATGACGTGAAAACGTCTATCCGAGGATAGGGAGTTATACTTAACTTGGGTCTGGTCTCTCAAGTTCTTGTAAAACTTCCTAGAATGAGAAAAATGAACGTAAAATCGTAAGCCGAGATACCATCATGAACGTGAATAGTGTCATGAACGCGAGCGCGAAAGCAAGTCGGGAAATTAGAACAAGGACGTGAAGTAAATAAGGAGCACAATTATGAATATTTGTCTGACCCGATAACTGAGGAATTGCCAAGTGATCGGATGAGCCTTGGCTGGAACATGTCCGATCAATCTGTTGGTTCTGAAATCCTTACGGATGTAAGGATTCTGCAGACTTGATCAAACTGTTTGCAATAAACCAGATAGCATCATGCTTCTTCTGAGTTTGCGTTAAACTGGTAACCAAAATCCGTGGAGATCTTGTCCCATTTCAATTCACAATTTCAGATGATGAAAACATCCTAGTCTGTTGGTGTCCTATCTTAACCTGTTGGTATGTCAGGTACTTAGATATGAACGTAATTGTATCTTGCTTCGCAGAACTTGATACATAGGAGTTTGCGAAACTCTGAGTCTCTAAATCTAGACTTCTCCTAGCGTAGGATTTTCTAGAACACCTAATGTAGTGTAGGGTTCTCTACTTTACGCATTTGCTGAGTCATGGTAAGATTAACCGTAGAAACCCATGTGATTCAGCGTGTCACTGTAATCAAACAGAATTGATATTGGAAAAATTTCCATGGTAAAATTTCGCTTGTCATAGAATTTGCAACATAGTGTAGATATGGTCTTCCTGTTCTTCTCTAGGCTTAGAGGGAGATCAGGTTATCCTCAATGAAAACACTGATGAATTTGCTATGAGTTCATGGAAACTCATTCTTATAATGCCGTTGGAGCATTAATGAGACTAATTCAAATCATATATCTAGCATGATCGAGTCGTGTATGAATAGCAGTCATGGACATGTCCTGCTCTTTCACTCGTCACTGTTGGCAGCATGATCATGAGTTTGATCTTGGAAAAGTGATTAACACTATAAGGTCGATTGGACATGTTGTCAGTACGTGGAGGAGAATAACGGTCATGAATGGTGATTTGTTTAAGTCGATGGTAGTCGACACGTAATCTCATGGTACCGACCTTCTCCTTGTAGGTTCTTCTGAAATGTATGAGAAGATCTTGGAATAATCAACTGACAGCTAGAAAATTTTCGCGACCATGGCTAACAACGCACATGCTTGTAAGCATAGATAATTTGTACAGATTTTCTTGATGGAAAATCAAGCTGAATGTATTCAGGAGCCTGAACATTACTGTACATAATGATGAATCGTAACATGGTGTATGGTTAGTAGTCCATAATTAGGATTAAATTCAACTCGCATCTGTCCGAGGAAATGCGTTAGCAGCTTGGATCTTATCAATAGACTGATGGAAAACCTTCGTATTCATGAGTGATATGAATGACGTCCTTCATGGTCATGAATCTATGAGATATGGGTACAAGAAATGGAAGTGTCATCGGCAACGTGACAGTTCTTACTGATACGCCGATAATGGTACTGAAATTCTTGTGGCCTGATTAATACATGGCACAACAAAAATGGATATAACCTTGGAGGGTACCCTGAATTTCTTAGAAATGTTCCATAGTTGGACGTGAGTCATGTGTCTTGACTCGTGTCTTGAGAAATGTAAGCATGACATGTGTCTTGACTGGTGTCTTGACATGTGTCTTCTGAAAGCATACAATAGACACGTGTTTTGACTGATGTTTTGACATGTGTCTCGAGGTGTGAAACAAATAGAACTACAAATATTAGGTTATTATGCCAAAATTGGCGAATCGGTTGCACTACTGATCATTTGGATGTCTGATCACGTCCGCGGCCGCAGTTCGATTGCGATTGCTAGGATAGTTGTTGTCATAGTAGTGGTTACTATCGTCTTGTTTGTCAGTTCCATGACGGTCATTCTCATGACTGTGATTCATGTAACTATTCAGCTGAGTGGCCGGCTGGTACCGATTCTCCACTCATATGACTAAAACGACAATTGAATGACATGTGACATGTAACTAAGAATCTGGGACAATGATAGATGGAGATCGTCTGGTGGTGAAGCATCATCTCGTCCGATCGCTTTGATCTAACGCCTTTGTCTTCGTCTTGTACGAGCTCTAGGTTGTGAATAGCATCAGCATCTCGTAGCGTCTCCCAACATCAACTACATCAACCTTTATTAACATCTCCAAGCTATGAGCGGAATCAACAATTTGTAGAGTATCAGCAAGTGGAAGTACGCACATGGGATAAGGTACATGGAGTACACATAGAATGTACATGAAATGATCGGTATGAGGTCGATCATTTGTCATGATTTAAGGAAAGTATATCGGTTAAACGGTTAGAAAACCATCCTGATAACCTGGCAATATTAGCATAGACATCATTCTAGTTGTATCGAGAAACGTTAAAGTGTGGTTACACAAAATTCAACGATGATTTGCTTGACAGCATGGTCAATGAAAACCAACCATGACTATCATGAAAGAAGTATTCAATGAAATCCAACAATGTCTTGCAAAGCATAAGTAACAAAAGAGACGTAAGACGTAATTAATATGAAGACGGAATTATCATGAAGATACATGAAACAATCTATCATGAAGGAGTGTATTACATAATCAGCATGAAACTGAAGTTAACCATGACAGTATGAAAACATACTTGACATAAAAACATAGCAACTTATGAGGGGACATGAAAAAAATATATGCAAATAAATCATGAGAAAAATTTATGCATGAAAACAGTGCATGAATGCGTAATGTAGTTTATAGAAACCTTTATATGTGCGAGGGGACGCCTATGGGTCGGTCCCAAAACAAAAGACATGGCGAGGGGACGCCTATGGGTCGGTCCCAAAGTTAAAAGTTTCGATAAAAGCACATGCGACTAAATAGGGCCAGTCCTGTACCAACCATTACTTAGTCATAATTCATGCAACAATGATACATGAAACATAAATAAATGAAACTTATCTGTCAAAACTTATTAGAAAAAATATTTTATGTGACTAATTATGAACTACTAGGGTTCAGTCCACATAGCCACAGTCCACGAGGAACATTATGCATGAAACAATGACACATACTAAATATGAATGACGGTTGTCCATCCATATTAGTAAAACAATATCGATGAAAACATCAAGGTTAAAACCTCAAGGTGCTGAAAACATCATGGTTAATGCGCTGAAAACATCAATACGTAGAATAACAAACGTTGGCTTAGAGTAACGCAGCGGAAGCGTGGTGTGGTCTCATAATCCACAGGACACATGATCGAAACCTGTATCTGATACCATAATTGTAACACCCCATTTTGATAAATCGAATGTCACGCGTAATTATGGCGTGTCATCAAAGCATGCAAGGTAATATGTACTAAAACATACATGACCATAGGGAAAACCGGAATCAAACATCGGTTCCCAAACATAAGCCCAAAACATAAATAAAGTAAATGAACAAAAAGGAAGACCAAACAAGCATAAATATGAAGGCAAGAGGAGAAGGAATCTAAGGTAGCTCCCATCCTATGCGTGTCCTCCAAATGCTCCAGTCAGTCCTTGAGTACCTGCCGTTTTGGGGACATGGAAAGGAAAGTAACGGCTGAGCATAACGCTCAGTGCACGGATATACAAGCACGAAATGAATAATATAAGAATGAATAACATATAGCAGCGGAAATGTATATGTCCTGGAAAATCTGGTTATTTCTTAGTAAAACTGGTTTTATAGTTTGAAAAGCCTTATGTTTATCTTATGAAAACTGTTTAACATATTTTACCATTAGCCAATATAGGTCATGAAAATCCACCGTGCATGAATACTTGGAGGGGTGAACTCATCATGCAAATTAGAGGGGATGCCTCTTATTTAATATACTGGTTTTGGGTAGGAGGGATCAGCTCCTTGTGAAGGATGCAAGGCACACACCACATTCACACTGAGTAATCTGCTGAAAACATGTAACTAGGATGCACCCATACGCCCCACATGATAAATATAATAATATGGCCAAAAGCTGAAGGGACGCCACGAGCAATCACTCCGCCGTGGGGAAGTCATAACACCAGTGCCTCTAGTGTTATGGTTATGGTACCTCCATAACTAGGTGAAACTGGTCATGCATGTATATGGCTATAGGTATTCTAAATTAAACATAAGCAAATCAAACATATAAACTTATACTACGGGAAAACAGTTGGCTGCATACGGGGAATCCTAATAAGGAAAGAATGTCCATACTGAAAGGACGGGAATCCGTACCTTATGTCCAGTGAACGAAGAAGACGAATGGAAGAGAGTCCTACTTCGGTATCACTAATTCTACATAAATACATACGTGTATAAGTATCTGATTACTACATATGTAACTGGTTTTATGTCATGTCTTAGCTCATTTTATACGTTCATGTCATGTTTTACTGTTTTAAGCTTCAAACTGTGTTTATCTTATATTCTGTCTATTCTGATTAAGTATTACTTGTATTTCATGTATTATTATACTTGTTGTGTAATAATAAGTAACTTTCTAAAAATAGCAGGTTTCCTAAAATAGAATTACTGCTTAAAATAGATAAGTTTCTAAAAATAGAAAGTTTCCATAAATAGATTAGCTGCCTTAATTAAACAAGTTTCTAAAAATAGAAAATTTCCATAAATAGAAATAAGTTGGTTAAATAAGCTAATTATATAAGCTTAAGTATTTTTCTGATTATTATTCTAAGTCATGTTTAAAATAGTATAGTTTATTAATTATTACATGTAAATTAAATAAACTATAGGTTAAAAGTATTTAATTAAATATATCATGTTTTTAATTAAATAAAGTTAAAATACTTAGGTTAAAACATGTATTATTAATTACAAATAATATAACCTAAGTCATGTTGATTAATTAATTATAATCATGGTTTTTAATAATTAATCAATTACTTAGTCTAATTTCCATGATTAAAATACTTAGGTTTAACTATGTATTACTAGTAAAATAATTAACCTAAGTCATGGTTTAAAATAAATTAATTATATACATGTTAATTAATTTAATTAAGTCTTAGAATTATTTACTTGTCAAATAATAAATCTTAAAAATATATGTTGTGCCCGAAACCCGTGTTTTAAGGTATTTAAAAATATCTCAAACCGTATCCGTGAACCCATAAACCGGGCCCATGAACCGGTTGAACCACAACCCAAAAACAGTGGCAAACCGGCCTACCCGGTTGCCACTGCTTGCCTAAAATAGCCACTGGCATTTAGCCGATGGTTCCCACTGCTAGCACTGCAGTTCCCACCAGCAGTTAGCCGGTGGTTTCCACTGCTTTCTATAAATAGCCACCGGCTTAAGCCGGTGGTGTTCTTGCTTTGGCCAACACCTAAACAGCGAACCACACCACGACCAAGGTCGGGGTCCCTTGTCTTACTACTGCCGTGGCTACAAGACACCAAACCGAGACCTTGTGGTCTAGGTGGTGTGGATTAAATCAAGCCGAGACCCCTATGGGGCTCGGTTCTTGCGTCGGCCACAAACAAACAACCCTAAAACATCAAAACATTTACCCCCTTGATTTAATTAACATGATAATCATATTAAAACAAAACCCTTATAAGTTCATGTGTAAAAATAAAATAAAAGATTAAAAGAAAAGGGTTTTAAGGTTTACCGAATGCGTGAATCAAGGAGGATGAACACACTAATGCTCTTTGTAAATAATCATCACCAAAATCAACCTAATCACCCTTGTGGTGATGATCCAAACCGGCGTCCAAAGAGAAAAGGGGACAGAAAAGGAGGCTAGGGTTTTTACTTTTTTAGGTTTAGAAATAAAATGAATGTTTTTTCCTTTTTCTTCTTGTTAAATAAAATAATGGGCTTGGCCCTTTTCTTCTTTGTTCTAGCCATGTGGTATGGGGCCCACATGGGGTAACCCGAACAATTTACGTGTCTAAAAATATAGTGTGTTCTCGTGTTCGTATTTTATGTGATTTAAATAATTATCGTTCGTGTCTTATTATATTTATTCGTATTCGTAATAAATATATATGTGTACGTAATATTAAGCTCGTGATTAATTTACGTTCCATGATTATAATTATTATTTGAATAATTATCGTGTGTTCATACGTAATAAATACTTATCGTGTTCTAACACGTACGTAATACTTAAAATTCTTATACGTGAACGTAAACATGCTATAAAAGGAAAGTTTTAATCTAGTACGTACGATCTTAAGGTTACTATTGATGGTAAAAGCATGCGGGTTTTACGTCCTAAGTGTAGGGGAGTTTACTTCCACATGCTTAAACATTGAGGACAATGTTTATATTAAGTGTAGGGGGGACTTCTATCGAAGTTATGTAGGCTTTTCCATGCAATTGTCCTCATTTTAACCGGAAAAATGATTTTTCGACATTTTTCAAAATTTTTGTACTATTTTCGCCTAGTTGTATTAACCTTTGTTATAGTTATTTTCTTTCTTTGCTAGAATAAATTTTGAATAAAGTGGTTTTAATTTTTAAACGTTGTGAATCTTTTGACTCAACCAGAGTTTACTTATCTAAGTTTACTCTATCTAGTATCCTTAACGTGTTTATGTCAAGTTTTGCTAGGCTTTTATATAGGGAACTTAAAACGCGAAAGTCTTAACCCTTACGGTTTAAGAACAAGAATTTTCGCAAGTTCCTATAATTGATCCTAGAAAGTCGTTTATCAAGGGAACTTTAAAATGCGAATTCTAAACTTGAAAAAATCTAAGAAGTTGCAAGATCCTATAGATGACTTGAAAACCCAAAACTTTGATTTAATTGGCTAAGCATCCACGAGTCTCATTCCTTGAGATATTAAATTGTGGAGAACGAGAGATGATAGAGTCAATTATAAGTTTGGTATTCTTTCGTGAATTTATGTGAGTTGATTATAAGCTTTTTCTCCCATCGCTTGTTAATAAATATAATTGCAATAAGTAAGGTTGTACGATTTGAAAAGTTACTTAGCTTCTAGCCCAAGATCGTTTAAAAGTTGCTCGGTATTAATTAGAGTTCATAGCCAAGGCATAACTTATTGAAGCGGGATGCGAAGATTGGCGAGTCCGAAAAGGTCCTAACAAGACATGAGGGCTACATTTTGTTGCTAAAGATCCAAAAGTGATGTGAAGAATCATTTATCAAAAATCAATATGAAGGATCGACACACACGACGAAAAGCAAATACTCCCGTAAAGATCATGGAGAAATATATCCGAAAAGACCCTAACAAGGTATGAGGATAAATAGATCCAAATCCTAAAAGGAGGCGGATCGTTGTATATCAAAATCCCAAATAAAAATTGGAGAAAGATGAAGAAGTCGTTGTCCAAATATGAAGAATCTTTCAAAAAGTTCAAGTGAAGAAATTCTAATTATGAAGAGAAGACCATTATTTCATGAACGTCTCTCAAGATTTGAAGTATGAAGTTAATGCCAAATATCGGTCCGAGAAAGGTCTCAAATCGTGAAGCGAGTTATGCCAAGATATGAACTTTATGAGGTCCCGAGAAGCAGTTTTAAAAGATTTTGCCCTTTAGCTAGCTATTGATTAAATCGTTCTACTTTATTTTCAGCCTATATAACTATCGAAATAAGTCAATAATGCATCCTCGTGATCATTCATGACAACAATAAAATACAAGAGATACACCTAGGAATAAGGGAGTCTAAGTGAATAAATAGGTCACTTGAGTTTGAGTTAGTTTGCTAACTTATAATAACAATGATCTCGATTTTAAGCTTGGTATGGGGAATGTGAAACTTGAGGGTTATAATCATTCATGACATTCCAAAACCCTAAGGTAAGTCTTTGATCTTTTTACTTGTTTTCTTCCTTTGAATATTTTATGTCTTGTTTTTTATAAAGGCCAAGGTAGATTGATTATGGTGAAAAATGTAAAACTTGCTTTGTAATTAATGCATTGCATGAGGGCATTGCAATGGTCAAGTGTAGGGGATTTGATATGTGTGAAAACACCCATCCTTTTATCACTTAATTATAATAATAACCAAGCCAAAACGTGTATTTTATATCGTAAATGTCGGAATTATGCGTGGTTTGTGTTTTTGTTGTGATTTAGGACCAAAATGTGAAAAGGGAAGAAAACACGGGCTGTCACAGGCTTTTATCGAAGAAAACGAGAAAAGACAAAGTCAAAAGATCAAGAGTGGAAAAAGAACGGAAGTCCGAGGCCTATTCTGAAGATTTATCGAAGAAAAAGTCTAAAGACGGAAGTTTAATGAAGTCGAAGAACTCAAGTCTAATAAATGAAGAAAATTATAAGACGGGTTCAATTTATATCGACAAATCCCGAGATGACGTCGAGAAAGACAAAGAATTTAAATCAAGTCGAGACGAGAAGAAAGAAAGAAGAGAACATCAACATTTCCTCCTCCTATATATAGTCCTTAAACACTTCATTAGGGAGTAGTAGATTTTAGTTTTAATTTTTGGAAGGTAATTAGGAGTAGATTAATATACTTTCTCTCTCTAGTTTTTCTTAATGTTTTTCAAGCTTTTTCTTTAATCTTGTGTAAAATCTTTGATCTTTAATCTTTTTAATTCAAGTTTTTAATAATTCTCATTCTCTTCTTGTTTTAAAAAATCTTTTGTTTGATTTGTTTAATCTTCAAGTTTCAATCTTTATGCTTATTTCAATTTTAAGTGTTGTCATAAGTTTAATCTTTTTCTTGTAGTTTATCTTATAAATCTTGTTGAATTAGTGTTTTGAAAGTTTCTTATTAGTGCTTATCTATTTCTTTTTATTGTTTGATTTGGTAAGTTTCGATTATTGCTTATTTAAACATAGCTTATTCGGTTTTGCTTATTTCCATTTTAATTGCGTCGGAAAAGGGTTTACTTTTCCTACTGTTATTCCGATACATTGTATCGGAAATGGGTTTTATTTTCTGATTGATTATTTCGATACATTGTATCAGATTAGGGTTTTGGATTCCGACCGGTATTCCGATCGGGATTCCGATAGCTTTTGATTTTCATTATTCCGATAATATCCCTAATATTCCACAATTTTCTATGTTCAGTATTCCGATGCTTTTGTAGTTATGCCGACCGGATTACTTTTGACTCATTCCGACGAATTGTCTGATCCACATTTCGATGGGATTACGACAATAGCATTCCGATTGGATTTAAGTTTTTAATTTTATCTTTTATTTTAATTTACAATTTTATTTTTCCCGCCATTCTTACTTAGTGTTATTTTAATTGTCTTAACTTAGCTTTATTTTAAAGTTTTCATTTTTATTATGTTTTCAAAATTCACTTTTTAAAGTTTTAATTTTTCGTCATTTATTTTTAATTTTTAAATTTCAAACTTCCACTTTTACTTAACGACATTTACATTTTCATTTTACTTTTAGCTTAAAATAGATAAACACACCTTTCTTTATTTTCCACCAAGAACGACTGAGTCGCACTTTCAACTGGTAATCAATTCGAAAAGACTAGAATAACGAATTAATTTTATACTTGGCTAAAAACCTTGTATTAGGGATTTTTCTTCTTCTTAGGTTGTTGGCCAGTTGTAGCCTTGGACAGCGTGGTGTGTTTCCCAGAGGTCAAAGACGCTGACTTGTCAGACACACCAACTGCAATCACCTTCTTAGAGGAAGAGAGCAAGGGCTTCACAACAGATGGTTGTTTATTAGCAACATTCTTCATATGAGCAGTTGTTGGAACATCGTTGGGTCACATCACCTTGTATATAGCTCTAGTTATGTGATATGGCTTCATGGTCGTGAGCGCAGAGTTGTGGTAGCTATCACCCAAAAGACTTTCAAAGATAAGAGAAAGAAAGCAAACATAGAAGATGTTTTTCTCCCTGACTTGGTTGGTTCCCTTCAGCTTTTCGACAAGGTTAGAGAATAGAATACTTCCAACATCGACGTTTGTTCCCCATATCAGCCCATAAGCAATGGCTTGATGATTAAAGGCCATTTGATCTTGAGATCACTGCATACCACCCTAGGGATTTAACTATGTGTGTGAAAAGGACTCTCCACATATGGGGGAAAACATGATCTTCAGAGGTGACTTAACGACCACTTCAGCAGGTGTGAGGGCCGGGTTAACATCAGAGACAAGGAAAAGTGTGGCAAAGGCATCCTTTACAGCCTTTTTATCAACAGATTTCAGGCATTCATCACCATGTCTTAGCCCAGCCACAGATGAGAAGTCATCAACAGAAAAGGCAAAGGGGTGTTCATTACATGAAAGGTTGAAGGAGATGGTGTTTTCATCAAGGACTTCAGCAGAATACCATAATTCCCTAAGGTATACTTGGTACAAAATAGATGGGGATTTGGTGAATGCTTCGCTAACATCACAATTCTTCATAAAGTTTAACATATCCGAGTATGAGTCACTTGGAGCTTTGAGCCATCCAATAGAGTTGTTAGAGGTGAGGATGCTTTCTTTGATCTTGAATGTTACGTTAGAAGCCTTTGGTACTAGAAACGCCATTGATTCGAGGATGAAGAAGACGAAGATGGTGAGAGGGTTTAGAGAGAGGTTTTAGTGAGAGAGATGAAAATTATGAATAATGACAAAAGTGTTAGGTGAAAAACCTTGGGGTAATATATCCAAAATTTGAAACAGTTATTCAACCGCATTAAATGCGTAGTGGGAAAATGACTGCACACAAGTGGGTCCCTTGACCTTTCAAAACTGTTTGTCTCCTCGTTTATCGAAAAAAGTATGAATTAAATATTGGGAATGTTTTTAGCATTTACTTGGAAAGTAACTACCTAGTTTCATGTGAAAAACATTTAGTATTTATTCAGACATTAATGACACATATTAAATATCAGCCACAAGCTTTGAGATATTAAGCATACCCAACTCAGCAACTAACCTATTGAACGAAGGTTCAGCCAAAGGCTTGGTAAATATGTCAGCTAGTTGCAGCTCAATGGGAACAAAATGCAGCTCAATATCTCCTTTTATAATATGATCCCTGATAAAGTGATACCTGATATCTATGTGTTTGGTTCGAGAGTGAAGCACAAGGTTGTTTGAGATAGCAATGGCACTAGTATTGTCATAGAAGATGGGCACTTTGTCATATAGAATCTCATAGTCAGCTAGTTGACTCTTCATCCAAAGTACTTGAGCACAACAATTAGCAGCTGCAACATATTCAGCTTCAGCTGATGACATTGCCATAGAGTTTTGATTCTTTGCACTCCATCCAACCAACTTTCCTCCTAGGATTTGACAGCTTTCTGAGGTACTTTTCCTTTCAATGCAGCACCCAGCGTAGTCTGAATCTGAGTAAGCCTTGAGATCAAAGCCTGATTCTTTGGGATAACAAAGACCTAGAGAGGTTGTTCCTTTGAGGTACCTGAAAATTTTCTTAACAACCACGATGGGATTCCATTGGGTTAGCTTGGTACCTTGCACAGAGTCATGTGGAGAACTGGATATCAGGGCGACTGGCTGTGAGATACATGAGGGACCCAATCATGCCTCTATACATAGTCTCATTAACAAAGACCCCTGACTCATCAGGGCCCAAATTATTGGGTGGAAGCATGGGGCATTTCACTGATGCACAATCAGCTAAGTCATATTTTTTCAGCAAATCCTTAACATACTTTTCTTGACAAATTGAAATTCCTTTGGGACATTGTTTAATTTGAAAACCCAAAAAGTAAGTTAATTCACCCATCATACTCATCTCATATTTCTTGTTCATTAATTTAGCAAAACGTTTACTAAGATTAACATTTGTAGACCCAAAGATGATATCATCCACATAAATCTGTACAATGATGAATCACTTTTATCCTTGAAGGTAAAAAGTGTTTTATCAATGGAACCCCTGACAAATTTATTTTTAGTTAAAAAAGTAGACAACATTTCATACCATTCCCTTGGAGCTTGTTTCATCCCATACATTGCTTTGTGAAGCCTGTACACATGGTTGGGAAACTCGTTGTTCTCGAATCCTTCAGGCTGTTCAACATACACTTCTTCAGCCAAATCTCTATTGAGGAAGACACTTTTAACATCCATTTGATACCCAGTGAAGTTCATATATGCAGCGTAAGCAAGGAAGATTCTGATGGCTTCAAGTCTTGCTACTGGTGCAAATGTTTCATCATAATCAATCCCTTCAGTCTGAGTATACCCCTGTGTAACTAACCTTGCATTTTTCCTTATGATGTTACCAATCTCATCCATCTTGTTCCTATATGTCACACCCTACCATGGCGGAATATGGGGCGCGACGTTTGGATATCATCACAACATGGCGTGTCTATAGAGATAACTATATGAAATAAGAAATTTCATAAAATGGTGACACAAATGTCATGAAAATATCTCAACAATGCAAGAGTCTAGGTAAGTAGGTAACAGTCCTACCGCTTACCCAAGACAAACAAATAACATAACCAAACAAATATATGTGTGCCACAGTATCACTTATTAAAAGAACAAATAAAAACTAAGAAAGAAACGGGGATTCTCCTTCTATATGCATTCCTAAGCTTCTCCAATCCTAGCCACTTATGTTCTCATGCTTAACCATAGTATCACCTGAAAGAGACACTAAAACACGTCAACATAAAGTTGGTGAGAGTCATAGGTTTAGACTCCAACGCTAAATCAATTACAAGCTGTGAATAACAACCATCAACACAATAACATATGGACAATGTGCTAAAATTATGTATTAACAACTAGCATTCAAGATCAATCATTCCAAACCAAAATCCAAGGCTCCTACCTTGCCAAACAACATGGTACCATAGATGATCACACTATGTACCTATCCCAAGGCCACTACCTTGTCAAACCACAAGGCCACTACCTTGTCAAACCACAAGGCCACTACCTTGTCA
Source organism: Glebionis coronaria (assembly GCA_025667525.1). Classification (NCBI taxonomy): domain Eukaryota; kingdom Viridiplantae; phylum Streptophyta; class Magnoliopsida; order Asterales; family Asteraceae; genus Glebionis; species Glebionis coronaria. The sequence goes on along the minus strand of CM046878.1, from coordinate 552,555,118 downwards.
AACCACAATAACTGAGACGGTACGTATCCCCCGATCCAAATCAAAAACACAATCAAGAATCACATAGCAGTTAATCACATAATGTACACATAAGTCCATCTCAAATCACAAATACATTCACAGCATCAATTTAGAAAATAACTCAACACAGTGTCTCTTCCATCCCATCTGGAAGTCAAAATCAATAATAAACATGGGACTATGAAACTCACCTGATAGCTTCTTCACAAGTCCTCGCACTAGCAACAAGCTAACAAACCAAAAACACGCAATCAATACACGAACCAATCACTAAGATGGCTCATCAACCTATGATGGACATCTAGTCTATTCCCGTATAACTACCTCATTGTTAAGCTCTAATCACCCCATTACCCATCCTTAACAAGTCCCTAACTTGGTTAAGTTTAATAGCTATCCCGTTCATAATTTTACACAAAACAGTCCCAGTTTTAGGTCTCAAAACTTTAAGTCAAACGTCCACTTAAATATACCCATGGTTTCTGTAAAAAGGAATATTCACACTTTTATACATGTTAGCTAAAACCTCCCACTTGCCCTAACCTTAAAGCTACTGTTAAGGCCCAGATATATGTGTATATATTTCTACCTATCCAGAATTCACTGATTTTAAACGTATGAAAAGTTCATTACCATTAGAGGGTCTTACCCTAAACCACAATCTTAGCCCAAGTGCAGATACTTACTACAATATATAAACCATCTCTCATGTTTGTGAGAAGATCCCAATGCAACCCTAAGTACCCCAAACAACCCAAAACTTAAAAAGAAAACAGGCTGAATTCAAAACTATTTTGACCTCCGACTGGTGTAACCTGTTTTTGACCCACTTCCCGACCTCCAATTTAGTTCTCGTTTCTTGATTTAGAAAGCTAACTCAATTGCCTATCCAGGGCTAGTTTGATCGCATCTTGAATGTTCCTAGAACTCGATATATGATCAAAACAATAGACTCAAAATTCTGCCCAGTTTTTAAAAGCGGGTTTTAAACAAATTGATCTAATTAATCACCTATAACCCTTCTAATACAAGCCCTAAATTATATGATCATCATATTATGATTAATACAACATTAATCTACTGTTTTTATATAAACCCTAATCCTTAATCCATCATAAGAATGATTAATTAAACATAAAAACAATTTAATTAAAAAGGTTAATGAAGGTTTTTACCTTAAATCAATGGAAGATGAAGAAAACCTAATTTTTTTGAAGAACCCTAATTCTCCTCTATGAAACCCACGAATCTTTCTTTGTCTCCAGGGATTTATGTTTTTTTTATTTATTAGATAACCTTATATAGTGTGTACATAAAATCCTAGTCTAAGTATAACACCCAACTTTCCTTTTTTTCCCTTTTTCCCTTTTTCTCTTTCTTTGGTGCGTCTAAACCGACCCAAACACCCAATAAATTCATTTTATTTTTATTTTTATTATTTAATATTATGTTAATAGTATTACCTTAATTTTTCTTAATTTATTTCAGCTCTTAAAGCTTCCAAAACCTCAAAACCGTAAAACTTGTCAAATTTACGCGTTTTACCGTAAAAGACGTAAAATATACCCTTTTATAAAAAATCTCAAATTTTGAAATAAAATTTATAACTAAGTCCTAAATGACTTAAAACCATCCCGAAAAATATTCATATGGATAATTACCTCACCCGAGACCTCTAAATGCTAAACCGTAAATCCTAAAAAAATACTATTACTATAATACTTATACGTATACGTAAACACCACAATATCACCATTTTCATTTCATAGTCACCACTTGTGAGCTCATGAACATGAAATAACCGTTCCTCGATTTACTTATGAGTACTCTATACTCATAAACGATAACCACACCAACCTCGTTCACACAAAATAAACACGTAAACACACAATTCAAGTAAGCACACATAAAATAACCTAAAAGTAAGACCAAGTGACAAACCCAAAACCACGGTTGTCACATCACTCCTTCTTAATAGAAATCTCGTCCCGAGATTCACTCCCAAACTCAAACTTATTCTCAGCAAACAAACGAGGATGCATATCCCTGATAAAACCTTCACGTTCAAACGTGAACTCAGTTTACACGAAAATAATCTCAACCAACAACACATGAGCCTTAACCGTCCGCGAGGAAACTTATCAAAACCATAAAGTTATGTAACCAACCTAACTAAATCTCGAAACTCATCAAACAAGAACTGTCTTGAAACCAAGATAGGAGCCGTCACATAACTCAACGGGTTTAAAACTGTCACCCCGATTTCAGTCTTACTCATAAATACCATAAATCAAAACTCATCAAAATATAACCACGTATAATAAGGTCTAAAGAACTCTCAAAATCCTTCCCAACTCATCTCTGTGTTAACCCTCCAAGTGTTCATTACCGAAAATTACCCAAAACACGAGTTTAAACCATGTTGTCCGAAAATTAACCTTGAACTCAACACTTGTACAATTAATTCGACCAAGCTACTGACTTCCAATTACGAAACTTTCTGATTATTTGAAAAGTATGTTCCGAGTACATAATTTTAGGCTTTTGAATCACCCAAAAACCTTTAAAAACGAATAAGTTATGACCAAAACGATTTTTCTCAAAATCTGCCTAGGCATTAGCGACAGTTTCTGACAGTTAGCGACATATTTTGACAGTTTAGCGACAGTTTCTGCCTACTCCGATTTATACCAAAAAAAAAACGATTTTTAAACCCTAAAACCCCCCATTAATTACCAAAACTAGAACCTAATTTATTTTAATTCCAGAAAATTAAAACTCTATTAATTACTTGATTTTAACATATTTTACTAAATAAGAACAAAATTTTTAACTTAAGAACAATAACTTTAGGTGATCAAAACCAAGATATTTTAAAATAACCGAGTCATGCTTATATGTTAAAGAATTTATATTCCACCTTATTTGAAACATGATCCCGACACTTCCTTATTTCATCGACTACCAACAACTATTTTTTTTCAATTTGCAAGTTCTATTTTTTTACCATGTATAACTCGAAACAAAAGACATCGTTACCCCAAAAAGAAATCTCCACCATCTCAAAATCCTTCACGCCAAAAGTACCGTACAAACAAACACGTGAAATGAGGACCCGAGAAATGCGCTACTACAGAAGTTGAACATCTCAAAGAGAAACGAGCTAGCAACCATCCCAAGAATACAACCGGTAAGTAGAAAATAATTTTACATACATAGGCATAAGCGTACATACACTCAAATCCATCCAACATATACTATACAAGCATGTATTAACTCTCTTTCATGCAATCATACTTGAAAGTCCAGTGGTATTGTGGCACATATATAATTATGTAGGCCTCCATAATTATACATGTTCCCTTTCACCAATGTACTCCCTCCTATGATGACACTTATAAGAAATTAATACTACACTAACACATAATCCAACAACTCACAAGCACATAACCACACAAGATAAGATCCAAAACCCCATGTAATAAAATAACATAGCCAATGCACGAAACACATAAACTCGTAGTCCAGCTGAACCAGCGTAGACAAAATTCAAAATGTATAAAGAACATGAAAACATAATTAAGCAAAATCCAACAATGACTAGCGTATACGACCATGGTTCCACCCGCACTAATCAAAACTCGTAAAGAAAATAACATGTAGTTAAGTATGAACCATAGTAGCTCATAACCTAACAAATACTACGAAAATAATATTCAAACACATCAATTACTATAAAATGCACACATACTCCTATGACGCCTATATGCAGGGACCCTTAAGCTATAGACTAGGCTACACGACTAGGCAACTTAATTCTCTGTAACCATTGTCTCTGATACCATTATGTCACACCCCACCATGGCGGAATATGGGGCGCGACGTTTGGATATCATCACAACATGGCGTGTCTATAGAGATAACTATATGAAATAAGAAATGTCATAAAATGGTGACAAAAATGTCATGACAATATCTCAACAATGCAGGAGTCTAGGTAAGTAGGTAACAGTCCTACCTCTTACCCAAGACAAATAAATAACATAACCAAACAAATATATGTGTGCCACAGTATCACTTATTAAAAGAACAAATAAAAACTAAGAAGGAAACGAGGATTCTCCTTCTATATGCATTCCTAAGCTTCTCCAATCCTAGCCACTTATGTTCTCATGCTTAACCATAGTATCACCTGAAAGAGACACTAAAACACGTCAACATAAAGTTGGTGAGAGTCATAGGTTTAGACTCCAACGCTAAATCAATTACAAGCTGTGAATAACAACCATCAACACAATAACATATGGACAATGTGCTACAATTATGTATTATCAACTAGCATTCAAGATCAATCATTCCAAACCAAAATCCAAGGCTCCTACCTTGCCAAACAACATGGTACCATAGATGATCACATTATGTACCTATCCCAAGGCCACTACCTTGTCAAACCACAAGGCCACTACCTTGTCAAACCACAATAACTGAGACGGTACGTGTCCCCCGATCCAAATCAAAAACACAATCAAGAATCACATAGCAGTTAATCACATAATGTACACACAAGTCCATCTCAAATCACAAACACATTCACAGCATCAATTTAGAAAATAACTCAACACAGTGTCTCTTCCATCCCATCTGGAAGTCAAAATCAATAATAAACATGGGACTATGAAACTCACCTGATAGCTTCTTCACAAGTCCTCGCACTAGCAACAAGCTAACAAACCAAAAACACGCAATCAATACACGAACCAATCACTTAGATGGCTCATCAACCTATGATGGACATCTAGTATATTCCCGTATAATTACCTCATTGTTAAGCTCTAATCACCCCATTACCCATCCTTAACAAGTCCCTAACTTGGTTAAGTTTAATAGCTATCCCGTTAATAATTTTACACAAAATAGTCCCAGTTTTAGGTCTCAAAACTTTAAGTCAAACGTCCACTTAAATATACCCATGGTTTCTGTAAAAGGAATATTCACACTTTTATACATGTTAGCTAAAACCTCCCACTTTCCCTAACCTTAAAGCTACTGTTAAAGCCCAGATATATGTGTATATATTTCTACCTATCCAGAATTCACTGATTTTAAACGTATGAAAAGTTCGTTATCATTAGAGGGTCTTACCCTAAACCACAATCTTAGCCCAAGTGCAGATACTTACTACAATATATAAACCATCTCTCATGTTCGTGAGAAGATCCCAATGCAACCCTAAGTACCCCAAACAACCCAAAACTTAAAAAGAAAACAGGCTGAATTCAAAACTATTTTGACCTCCGACTGGTGTAACCTGTTTTTGACCTACTTCCCGACCTCCAATTTAGTTCTCGTTTCTTGATTTAGAAAGCCAACTCAATTGCCTATCCAGGGCTAGTTTGATCGCATCTTGAATGTTCCTAGAACTCAATATATGATCAAAACAATAGACTCAAAATTCTGCCCAGTTTTTAAAAGCGGGTTTTAAACAAATTGATCTAATTAATCACCTATAACCCTTCTAATACAAGCCCTAAATTATATGATCATCATATTATGATTAATACATCATTAATCTACTGTTTTTATATAAACACTAACCCTTAATCCATCATAAGAATGATTAATTAAACATAAAAACAATTTAATTAAAAAGGTTAATGAAGGTTTTTACCTTAAATCAATGGAAGATGAAGAAAACCTAATTTTTTTGAAGAACCCTAATTCTCCTCTATGAAACCCACGAATCTTTCTTTGTCTCCAGGGATTTATGTTTTTTTATTTATTAGATAACCTTATATAGTGTGTACATAAAATCCTAGTCCAAGTATAACACCCAACTTTCCTTTTTTTTTTCCCTTTTTCCCTTTTTCTCTTTCTTTGGTGCGTCTAAACCGACCCAAACACCCAATAAATTCGTTTTATTTTTATTTTTATTATTTAATATTATGTTAATAATATTACCTTAATTTTTCTTAATTTTTTTCAGCTCTTAAAGCTTCCAAAACCTCAAAACCGTAAAACTAGTCAAATTTACGCGTTTTACCGTAAAAGACGTAAAATATACCCTTTTATAAAAAATCTCAAATTTTGAAATAAAATTTATAACTAAGTCCTAAATGACTTAAAACCATCCCGAAAAATATTCATATGGATAATTACCTCACCCGAGACCTCTAAATGCTAAACCGTAAATCCTAAAAAAATACTATTACTATAATACTTATACGTATACGTAAACACCACAATATCACCATTTTCATTTCATAGTCACCACTTGTGAGCTCATGAACATGAAATAATCGTTCCTCGATTTACTTATGAGTACTCTATACTCATAAACGATAACCACACCAACCTCGTTCACACAAAATAAACACGTAAACACACAATTCAAGTAAGCACACATAAAATAACCTAAAAGTAAGACCAAGTGACAAACCCAAAACCACGGTTGTCACATCACTCCTTCCTAATAGAAATCTCGTCCCGAGATTCACTCCCAAAATCAAACTTATTCTCAGCAAACAAACGAGGATGCATATCCCTGATAAAACCTTCACGTTCAAACGTGAACTCAGTTTACACGAAAATAATCTCAACCAACAACACATGAGCCTTAACCGTCCGCGAGGAAACTTATCAAAACCATAAAGTTATGTAACCAACCTAACTAAATCTCGCAACTCATCAAACAAGAACTGTCTTGAAACCAAGTTAGGAGCCGTCACATAACTCAACGGGTTTAAAACTGTCACCCCGATTTCAGTCTTACTCATAAATACCATAAATCAAAACTCATCAAAATATAACCACGTATAATAAGGTCTAAAGAACTCTCAAAATCCTTCCCAACTCATCTCTGTGTTAACCCTCCAAGTGTTCATTACCGAAAATTACCCAAAACACGAGTTTAAACCATGTTGTCCGAAAATTAACCTTGAACTCAACACTTGTACAATTAATTCGACCAAGATACTGACTTCCAATTACGAAACTTTCTGATTATTTGAAAAGTATGTTCCGAGTACATAATTTTAGGCTTTTGAATCACCCAAAAACCTTTAAAAACGAATAAGTTATGACCAAAACGATTTTTCTCAAAATCTGCCTAGGCATTAGCGACAGTTTCTGACAGTTAGCGACATATTTTGACAGTTTAGCGACAGTTTCTGCCTACTCCGATTTATACCAAAAAAAAGATTTTTAAACCCTAAAACCCCCCATTAATTACCAAAACTAGAACCTAATTTATTTTAATTCCAGAAAATTAAAACTCTATTAATTACTTGATTTTAACATATTTTACTAAATAAGAACAAAATTTTTAACTTAAGAACAATAACTTTAGGTGATCAAAACCAAAATATTTTAAAATAACAGAGTCATGCTTATATGTTAAAGAATTTATATTCCACCTTATTTGAAACATGATCCCGACAATTCCTTATTTCATCGACTACCAACAACTATTTTTTTTCAATTTGCAAGTTCTATTTTTTTTACCATGTATAACTCGAAACAAAAGACATCGTTACCCCAAAAAGAAATCTCCACCATCTCAAAATCCTTCACGCCAAAAGTACCGTACAAACAAACACGTGAAATGAGGACCCGAGAAATGCGCTACTACAGAAGTTGAACATCTCAAAGAGAAACGAGCTAGCAACCATCCCAAGAATACAACCGGTAAGTAGAAAATAATTTTACATACATAGGCATAAGCGTACATACACTCAAATCCATACAATATATAAACCATCTCTCATGTTCGTGAGAAGATCCCAATGCAACCCTAAGTACCCCAAACAACCCAAAACTTAAAAAGAAAATAGGCTGAATTCAAAACTGTTTTGACCTCCGACTGTTGTAACCTATTTTTGACCCACTTCCCGACCTCCAATTTAGTTCTCGTTTCTTGATTTAGAAATCCAACTCAATTACCTATCCAGGGCTAGTTTGATCGCATCTTGAATGTTCCTAGAACTCGAGATATGATCAAAACAATAGACTCAAAATTCTGCCCAGTTTTTAAAAACGGGTTTTAAACAAATTGATCTAATTAATCACCTATAACCCTTCTAATACAAGCCCTAGATTATATGATCATCATATTATGATTAATACATCATTAATCTACTGTTTTTATATAAACCCTAACCCTTAATCCATCATAAGAATGATTAATTAAACATAAAAACAATTTAATTAAAAAGGTTAATGAAGGTTTTTACCTTAAATCAATGGAAGATGAAGAAAACCTAATTTTTTTGAAGAACCCTAATTCTCCTCTATGAAACCCACGAATTTTTCTTTGTCTCCAGGGATTTATGTTTTTTTTTATTTATTAGATAACCTTATATAGTGTGTACATAAAATCCTAGTCCAAGTATAACACCCAACTTTCCTTTTTTTCCCTTTTTCCCTTTTTCTCTTTCTTTGGTGCGTCTAAACCGACCCAAATACCCAATAAATTCGGTTTTTTTTATTATTATTTAATATTATGTTAATAATATTACCTTAATTTTCCTTAATTTATTTCAGCTCCTAAAGCTTCCAAAACCTCAAAACCGTAAAACTAGTCAAATTTACGCGTTTTACCGTAAAAGACGTAAAATATACACTTTTATAAAAAATCTCAAATTTTGAAATAAACTTTATAACTAAGTCCTAAATGACTTAAACTGAAATTGTGTATAATGCAGTTCGTTTTTCTCAGTTCTTGCTAATTGAAAGTCCAATCAATATCGGGTTTTTAACTGTTTTTGGTTGTTAATCTTTTTTGGATATTCTATTTGCTAATTCAACAAAGCCTTGCAAAATTGAAAAATATTACCTACTTATATGTAAAACATCGTGCAAATACCAAGTTTTTATTCAAGTAAGATTCAAAAAATGTAAATTTTAGAACTAAAAGGACTGAAAATGTAAATTCTATGAAAGTTAAATGCTTAAAATGTAAATTCTAACAAGTATAGGGACTGAAAATGTAAAACAGTTAACCAAAAGGTCCAAAAATGTAAAGTATGTAACAAACTAACCAATTAGTAACAAATTTCCAAACTTACTAACTGAAATTTAACAAAGTTCAAACTGAAAGGACTTAATTTGTGCAAACCCTAAAAAAGTGCAAGTTTAGCCAGTTTTGAAACCCTTTTAATTCAACAAGGACTGAATTGCAATTTTTAAAACTATTTAAGCCAAAAACGGGTTACAAGACAAATAAGCTCGTTTGAGCTTATTTCTGAACCAAAATCATTCAAACCAATTGCAAAACACTTCAAATTCAAATTAAGCTAGGTCTGTAAAAGGAATCTTGCTGAAAATGTCAAATAAGCAAATAAGCACTTAACAATAAGCTCAAAATAAGCTCTAGGAAAATCTAGACATGCACAACTGGATTTTTGTGCTCAAACTGATTAAAGAGCTCAAATGATGAATGGGAAATCAAGTCATATCAAATTTCATCAAGTAATAAGCCAGGAATTTGAATTAAGCTGAAAATGGCTTATGTTGACCAAGCGTTGACCAGATTTTTTTTGACAAAAAGCTGAAACTCTCAAATATCAACCAATACCAACTACTAAGTGGATTTGTGAAAGAAAATTGCTTGGTTAATGAAAAGAATCAAAAGATCTGAAAATCCAGTTTCCATTTACAGAAACATTGCTTATCTCACATGCTCAGATTTTTGCTTATTTCTCCTAGCTGAATGGAAACTGTATCAAGTGCTTATAGACTATGAAACTTTATAATATGACCTACAATTGAGAACAGGTTTGGTGAAATTTCATCAAGAATTTATCAAATGCCAGCTAAATGAAAATGACAACTTTTTAAAGGAAAAACTGAATGAAAATGACCCACTCCTTTTTCTTGCCAATTGCCTATTTGAACTGTTGTTTGACTTGAGAATTACTCAATAAGACTTTTTATCACCTAATAACTGAAAATGAACATTTACTTATCAAAATCCAACACTTGAAAATCAAAACTTGTGTAAACCCAAACACTCCTTTATCTGATTTTTATGAAAATTTGTTAAGATTTTTTTGTTTTTGAGAAAGGACTGAATGAAAACCTATAGCAAATCAGACTTAGTGATCAAATTGAAATGTTTGAAGGCTACTTGCAAGTAATGAACACTACTTAGAACTCAATCAAAGTAGAAGGCTAAAATGACTGAAAAAGGCTATAAGCTAGATCACAATCCAAAGTAATAAGCAGATAAGCAAAGCTAAGGCTACCAGCTAACTAGAATCAATCCACAATCAAGCTAACAAGTTTTATCATACATTCACAAAGGATTTACACTAGAAAAATAAGCATGCAATTGACAATTTTAGTGGAACCAAAAATCAGAACTTTAGAACCTAGTGAAGAAACCATTGGGAAGTAGAGGAGGGTTGTACTCTCTATCCTAGTGCTAACCACCACCTTAGCACTAGATCAACAATCTACAATCAATAGAACTGCTACAATCAACAAGAACATCTCCATGGCATGAATTCATCTCATAAGCTATGAATTTGAACTGAAATCAACAAACAGCTACAATTCTTCCTCCAAAGTTAGTTATAATCAATGTATGATCATAACAAACTTCAAACAGCAACACAAGTCTCAATGGAAAGCAGGTATGAACAGTAATGATGAAGATAGAATTTGGCGGGAAATGAAGAATTTGAATTTTATTGATGGAATTCAGTTACAAAGTTGTTAAAAGGATGCTAACTAACTAACTAACTCAAGAGTGTGTCAAACTCTTGAGTAGTTTAGCTAAGAAAGGAAAAAGTTGAGAGAAAATGTAAATGTGTGTGTTTTTCACACTTACAACTACTAAGTACAAATGAAGACCTAAACTGCTATTTATAAACTTGAGAAGGAAGTTTGTTAGGGATGGTGACGTGTTGAGACCAATCCCATGTCTCCACGTGGCATAATTCTGCTAAGTCCATTTGCAGGTATGAACATGAATTGGGGTTTTCTGCTTGAGTTGATTTGATGTTAATTGGTGATGACCAATGTGTTCGTCTCTCAAAAATAAGCACTTCTGATGTTTACAACTCTTCATGAAATTCATTGTAGCTCAAGAACGATCCTGGGAATTTTTGGCCGTTTGAAACTGACACGTGTCATGCTCTGAATGGTTGAAAACATGGCACACGGATCACACTGTTGGGATTTTGTTAATTAATGTGACGGCTGCTAGTGGGTATTAAATGCCCTTATGTGGCAATCCGTGTACTCATTTTACTTGCTTCTCATTGGCTGGAATTGTATCACATGGATTAAACTTGAATTAAGTTCCAATATTGGCAGATTTAGCCCCTAGACTTTGGCAGATTGCACTTTAAGGCTTGTAACTTCATTTCTTTGGCACTTTTAGTCCTTCAAACTTCATTCTTGAGCAGAATTGGTCCTTTGACTGAGTTGACTTGAAAGTTGACCTTGTTTGACTATGATCTTGACTTTTTACAATATTTACACTTTGGTCCTTCATCTTTGGCAGTTTGTCAAGATAGGTCCTTGCACTTCAAAGTCTTGTCACTTTTGATCCTTCTTTGTCTTTTTCATCAATTTAAGCTTGATTATTCCTTGTTTGCTTGAAAATGCATCCTTTTACCTACACAAGTGTACACAAACACAAACATACCACATAACACTGTTTTTGCAAGATAAATTCGTATTTTGTTTCATGTTTTAGGGTTATTTGTTGATAAATTGATATGAGTTTAAGCTCATATCAAATCCCCTACACTTGAACATTGTCATGTCCTCATGCAATTCTATATATTTTAAAGCACAAATTTACATTCTCCTCATAATTAACCTACCTTGGCCATATGGAATGCATCTACACTACTCTAAACTACATGATGCATGATTTTGACTTTTAACAATGCAATGAACAAAATACAATTCTATTTATATCTTTTTAATTTTTCTTGAAATGATTTTGATGGATATAACTCATAAAGAAATCAATGACTTAGATTAGGGCTTGGGTACCATGGACCCTCAAGTTTTACTTTCCCCATACCAAGCTTAAAAATGGGATCATTGTATTCACAAGTAAAAAGTGCATCAACTTATTCATGACAATTAAATGTGGAACTGGTTATTATTTGAGCAAATTGCTTGTGGGCAAATTTGTCATTTATTCAAGTGTGAAGTATAAGAAGTGTAAAATCCAAAAATAAGGAAGGACGGTTTTAATCCTAAGTAATCCTCTCATCCATTACTTGAAAAACCGCTCACAATTAATACAAGTCCGTTTCAAGAGTAATAAGTCATTCGCCTTATGTGTAAAATCCTCATGTCATGCTTTCATAAGTAGCTACACACTCGCTAAGGAAAGAAAAAAATAAAACTCACGCAATAATTTACATCTGCCATCTTTTTGAGACTTTGGATCTTCAACCCCGCAACCCGTCAAGGTAATATTGGATTGGAGCAATCTATTGAATCCCCGCAACCCGTCAAGGTAATATTGGAACTCAATAGTCACTATAATTAACACCACACTGCCCCTCTTGGGAGTCTTGTATATATATTTTTTTTTCTTCTTTTTTTTATTTTTTATTTCTAGCCACTCATTTTTTTTGTAAGCCGCTCTTATTTTTCTTTATTCCTCACAAAGAAAGTTCAAAAGAATAAAAGGAAAAACACCCGCTAAATATTGAGCATGACATAAGTCTAGTACACATAAAACGTACTAACTTAGAATCTTAAGACGTACTCATACCAACCATGAATGATTAGACAAAAATGCATAAGAGATTACAAACCAATTAAAACCGTTCTTGATTATTTATTAACAATTATATACATGCGAAGAAAATAGAGGTAAAGAAGAGAAGGGTTTAGCCACAAGTAATTATCATGAAGTTTATCTAGCCCTTTTATACTTGCTTCAACTCTATCATTTCCCATTCTCCACAAATTTAAAATCTCAAAGAATGAGATTGGTGGATGCTTAGCCTAATAGACCAATGAAGGACTACATGGTTAAGGATACTAGCTAGAGAATGCTAAAATAAGCAAACTCGGGTTGAGTCAAAATATCCATGGCGGGCCTAATATGTCAAAGAAGTCTAAATTTGTTAAACCATGTTTTATTATATTTTTTTTCTTTTTATATATTTTTGATGAAAAATGAAAGAGAAGATATATACAATGCAAATGTGTTATGCAAAATGATTGATGCAAAAATTATGAATGCATATTTTTGGTGGCCAAAGTAGATCAAAAATTTGAAAAATGTTGAAAAATCAATTTTCCATGTTATCATGCAAGACAATGACAAGTTCTAGGTAAGGTCACTTCGATAGAAGACCCCCCTACACTTAAGCTAAACATTGTCCTTAATGTTTAAGAGCATGGAAGTATAAAAACTTCCCCTACACTTATGACAATGAATAGACTTTGCTTAACCCAAGTTAAGGAAAGGACAACTATTAGTGAAATCATGTTGAAGCACAAGGTGTCAATGAAAAATCACTATAGTAACAAAGTGAACCGGATACAAGGGCCTCCTCCATAAGCTCTAAAGCGTGAGGTGAGTGAGCAACCCTACAAACAATCATGAAGACAAAAGAAGGTCTCCCCTACACTTATCTCCAAGTCTATACCTTTATTTCTAACCTACAACACTCTAAACCTAGTTATACGATGCTTGAGTTAATGAGTCTCTAGCTCGACTCGTCCCTCAATGAATTAATTCATGGGGAAAATGGGGATCTCTTGGACCATTTCAACGGAAATGTCCTCCCCAAAGTAATACTTAACACGGTGACCATTCACTTTAAAATTTGGACCATCGGGTTGGGACAACTCAATAGTTCCATATGGAAACACTTGAGCAATAGTGAATGGACCGGACCATCTCGACTTAAGCTTGCCCGCAAAAAGTTTCAATCTTGAGTTAAAGAGGAGAACCGGCTCTCCTACTTTGAACTCACGATTCTTGATCTTAGCATCATGCAATTTCTTAGTCTTTTCCTTGTAAAGCAAAGAATTTTCATAAGCATTGGCTCTCAATTCATCCATCTCATTGAGTTGATCTTTCATATGGGAACCGGCTTGGTTTAAATCAAAGTTAACCCATTTGAGAGCCCAAGATGCCTTATGTTCTAGCTCGAATGGGAGGTGGCACGCTTTTCCATAGACAAGCCTATAAGGAGTACAACCAATTGGTGTTTTAAAAGCCGTCCTAAACGCCCACAAAGCATCATCAAGCTTATCCGACCAAGAAGCTCAATGCTCTCCCATCGTTCTCTCTAAAATTCTCTTTAAACCACGATTTGTGACCTCGGTTTGACCATTTGTTTGAGGGTGATACACGGTAGAAAGTCTATGATTAACTCCATACTTCTTCATCACTCTCGTGAATTGATCATTACAAAAGTGCGTACCACGATCACTTATGATGGACCGAGGTACACCAAATCTAGCAAACAATTGTTTTAAAAACTTCACAACAACTCTAGCATCATTGGTAGGTAAGGCTTTAGCCTCCACCCATTTGGACACATAATCCACCGCTACAAGTATATACTTGTTTCCGTTAGAGGATGGAAAAGGTCCCATGAAATCAATGCCCCACACATCAAATATCTCACACTCTTGGATAAAATTTTGTGGCATCTCATCACGTTGCGTAATTTTTCCTTGTCTTTGACACACATCACAAAATTTCACCATTTCATGGGCATCTTTGTAAATAGAAGGCCAATAGTAACCCGAATCAAAGACTTTCTTGGCGGTATAGTTAGGCCCAAAATGTCCACCCATAGGTCCTTTATGACACGCTTCTAAGATCTTAAATGCCTCGGGCCCATCTACACACCGTCTAATGATTTGGTCCGCACATTGCCTAAAAAGATATGGATCATCCCAAAAGTAGTACTTAACTTCCTTAAGAAACTTCTTCTTTTGTTGGGAAGTAAGACCCTCAATAAGAACATTGCCCACAAGATAGTTTGCGATATCCGCAAACCAAGGAGTGGCATCCTCTTGGGAAGAGATAGACATGAGCTCCTCTAATGGAAAGGATTCATTGATTTCTTGGTGTGGTAAATCTCCTTGAAAAGGATGCTCAAGTCTACTCAAGTGATCTGCCGCTAAATTCTCGGCCCCTTTCTTATCACGAATTTCTATCTTAAACTCTTGAAGCAACAAAACCCATCTCAAAAGCCTAGGCTTAGCATCTTGTTTTGTCATAAGATACTTGAGAGTGGAATGATCCGTATACACTATGGTTTTGGAGAGCACAAGGTATGGTCTAAACTTCTCAAAAGCATATACTATAGCAAGCAACTCTTTTTCTGTGGTAGTGTAATGAAGTTGAGCACCGGTCATGGTTTTACTCGCATAGTGTATAGGTTGAAAATGCTTATTAACTCTTTGTCCTAAGACGGCCCCCACCACATAATCACTAGCGTCACACATAAGCTCAAAAGGTAATTCCCAATTTGGAGAAACCAAAACGGGAGCCTTAGTCAATTTTTCCTTAAGAGTCTCAAAAGAGTCTAAACAATCTTGGTTAAAAATGAAAGGAGCCTCTTTCTCCAAGAGGTGAGTCATCGGTCTAGCTATCTTAGAAAAATCTTGTATAAAGCGCCTATAAAATCCCGCATGACCTAAGAAACTCCTCACACCTTTAACCGAAGTGGGTGGGGGAAGCTTATCAATCACATCAATTTTAGCTCTATCAACTTCTAATCCCTTGTTGGATATTTTGTGTCCTAAAACAATCCCCTCTTTTACCATAAAGTGACATTTCACCCAATTAAGCACTAAACGTGTTTCCTCACAACGCTTAAGCATTCTCTCAAGATTGGTGAGACATGAGGTAAATGAATTTCCAAAGACGGAAAAATCATCCATAAAAACCTCCATGGTTTGCTCTATCATGTCATGGAAAATCGCCATCATGCACCTTTGAAACGTCCCCGGTGCATTACATAAGCCAAAAGGCATCCTCTTGTAAGCAAATGTACCGTAGGGACAAGTGAATGTGGTCTTTTCTTGATCCTTAGGGTCAATGGGTATTTGGAAATAACCCGAAAAGCCATCAAGAAAACAATAGTACTCATTTCCCGCTAAGCGTTCAAGCATTTGATCCATAAAAGGAAGCGGGAAATGGTCTTTCCTAGTCGCCTCATTGAGTTTTCTATAATCAATGCAAACTCTCCAACCGGTCACAAGTCTCGTGGGAATAAGCTCATTGTTCTCATTAGGCACCACGGTGATTCCACCCTTCTTTGGAACACAATGAACTGGGCTAACCCATGGAGAGTCGGAAATGGGGTAAATCATACCCGCATCTAAGAGTTTTATCACTTCCTTCTTAATAACCTCATGGATTTTTGGGTTAACTCTCCTTTGGTTTTGAATGGCGGGTTTATAATCATCCTCCATAAGGATTTTGTGTGTACAAAAATGTGGATCAATTCCCCTTATGTCAGATATTTTCCATGCTAAGGCTTTCTTGTGTTTCTTAAGGACTTCAATAAGTTTCTCCTTCTCATCCTCTTTCAAATCTTTAGCAATGATCACAGGTAATTGGTCTTTGCCTTCTAAGAAAGCATACTCTAAGTAAGATGGAAGGTCCTTAAGTTCAATAGGAGGTGGACTTTCTATGGAAGGTTTTACTATGGAAGGTTCCTCAATGGTAATTTCTTGTGGAATAGGAGAAGGAATAGGGTCCTCATTGAGCAACTTTTGGATTGTAAGAATATCTTCTTCCCAATTAATGGGAGAATCATCATCACCAAGAAAGTTTGACTCAAATTCCTCCAAGAGGAAATCACTCTCTCCAAAAGGTGTTAAAGAGGGAGCAATTGAGGCCACGGTTTCAACATGAGGCATCTCATCACTAGTACTCTTACAAGCATCATGAAAGTGTTCATCACACACTTCATCTAACACATCAACAATGTTAATAGTCTCACAAGGTCTAGACTCCTTAACCTCTTTCCTATCACAAAATTTACCTAACTTAAACACCACTCTCTCATCTTCTACTCTCATAATTAGTTCTCCTTCCGCCACATCTATCAAAGTACGACCCGTTCTCAAAAACGGTCGACCAACAATCAAAGGCACTCTAGGATCCATGTCATAATCAACCACTACAAAGTCGGCCGGAAACGTAAACTTATCCACACCTACAAACACATCCTCCGCTATACCTACGGGGTAAGCTATGGTTCGGTTGGCTAGTTCAAGAGTCATCCTAGTGGGAGTGAGCTCGAGAAGAGAGAGTTTTTTCCGAACCGATAAAGGCATGAGGTTTATGCTTGCCCCTAGATCCGCCAAAGCCATGCAATTTTCAACACCGGGAAAATTACAAGGTATCAAGAAGCGCCCCGGATCTCCAAGTTTTGTTGGTAAGGTTTTAAGTAACACCGCGGAACAATTTTCATTAAGGGATGTGTTGGGCAAATCAACCAATTTTTCTTTGTTTGAGAGTAAATCCTTGAACATCTTAGCAAACTTTGGCATATAAGCAAGAGCTTCCGCAAAGGATATATTGATGTTGAGTTGCTTGAACATCCTTAAGAAATTGGAAACTTAGATGTCATCCTTGTTCTTTAACTTGTCCTTTTTCAACCTTGAAGGATATGGAAGAGTAGGTTTTGGTGTAGGTGGAATAGGTGTTGTAGTGGAAGATTTGTCTTTGTTAGCTTCTTTATTGGGAAGTGTGGAAGGTAAAGGAGAAGTATGAATAGGTTGAGAAGGTGTGTTTGAGTGAATAGGAGCATTTTGAGGAGGTGAAGTAGAGGTATAAGGCTTGTCACAAGTAGGAGCACAAGTGGGTTGAACAATATTAGGTTTAGGAGGTGAAGGATCCTTTGTTGTTGTTCCACTCCTTGTTGTAATAGCATTGACATTTGCCCTTGGATTAGTTTGTGTGTTGGAAGGTAAAGCCCCTTATGGTCTTTGATTAAACATAATTTGGTTTTGGAGAAGAGAAAATTTCTTGTTATTTTCCTCTTGATTATCTCTCAATTGTTTCTCAAAAGAATTAAACTTTTGAAGCATCAAATCCATGGGGTTAGGTTGCACATTTCCTTGATAAAAACCTTGTTGTGGGAAAGATTGAGGTGGTGGATTAAACCCTTGGTTTGGTGGATAGAATTGATTTCCTTGAGGTTGAAAATGATTGGTTGCCTTGTAGTTATTTCCTTGGTAAGGTGGTCTTTGCCCTTGATTCCTTGGTAAAATTTGAGGAGGATTTTATTGAATTTGGGTGGGTGGTTGGGGTGGGAATCCAGGTGGAGTAAGGTAGTTTTGGGACTTGTTAGAAAGGTTATTTGGATTGATATTTGGCTTGAAGTGTTCACGATGTTCCTCTTGGTAAGCATAGCATTCCCCTTGATACACTTGCACCTTATCACATTGTTCATAAGAATGGGGACCTCCACAAGTTACACAAGAAAGGGTAATGGCATTCACATCATTTGAAGGATTGTTCAATGAAATGTTCTGAAAAGCTTGAAGTATTTCTTGTTGTACTTTCAAATTCCTCTCACTATCTCTATCCATCTTTTGAATGATCTCTTGTTGAAACTTGAGGAGTTGGTTGTCACAAGGTGTTTGAGAATTGTTTTGGATAACATGAACCCTTTCTTCAAATTGATTGTTTGTTTGAACCATTGCTTTAGTCTCAATGATGTCCAAGGCCTCTTGCACGGATTTAAGAAGAATATTCCCTCCCGCAGAAGCATTGAGTGAATCTTGGTGGTGAGGTTTAAGGCCATTATAGAAGGTATTGATTTAGTGAACATCATCCAATCCATGGTTAGGGCATCGCCTCAATAACTCACTATACTCTTCCCAAGCATCACTAAAGGATTGACTAGGTTTTTGTTGAAAGCCTATAATTAAGGTCCTCAAGGCCATGGTCTTATGTGGAGGAAAGAACTTGTTCAAAAACTTAGTGGTGAAACCATCCCATGTGGTGATACTATCGGGTGGTTGGGTGTCTAACCAATGCTTAGCGGGTCCCTCTAGTGAAAATGACACTAACATCAACTTAATAGCCTCATGTGGAACTCCATTGTGCTTAATGGTATTGCAAAGAGAAAGGAATCTCTTAAGGTGATCATGAGGATCTTCATTCTTGTTACCATAGAAAGGTGATTGTGAAACCACAGTAATCATAGATGTGTGTAGCTCAAATGTATTTGCGGGAAAGTCGGGAATCTTAATAGCACTAGCATATCCATGAACATTGGTTTGCATACGTTCCATCAAAGAGCGATTATCAATAGCCATGGCTTCTTGTGGTGGAGGAGTCAAAGCACGATTCTCGTGATCGGCTTGGTGGACGGTGGTGGTCTTACTCTTTCTCTTTTTCTTCCTTTTCGGGGGAAGAGGTTGTACACCAATCGGTATTTGTGCACGCCCGCGAGTGAGCATGCAACTCAATACGAGGAATGAGAGAGAAGCTCTCGTGTGACTTTGAAGAGAAATGGATTATCCTCTTCGAGTTTCAATATTAAATATCCACAAGAAAATAACAATATACGTATGTACTACTTGGGTGCAAGACCCCCAATGAAGCCTTCCTTCTTAGAATACTTACAAGTGAACGGGGGGTTAGGTGGCGCGAAGCACTTAAGTACCTATTGACCCTTAGATGGCATTTTATAGCACATCGCCTTTCTATTCACTTAAATGTTCGTATTCTTCGAATTGTTGCTTATTGAGAGTATTTATCTATTCTTGCTTTATTTTGTTTGATCGATACACGTGTCAAGGACCGGAACGCCCCTCAACACGGTGTATTGCCTTGGCAATACTTATGGAGAATATGTAGATTGGTTGTTCTAATACGTATACGTATTTACTTATAATAATATATGGAAAATATTTTTGTATTTATGAGTTTTTAAGAGAAAATACTATATGTACATAAAAACCAAGAGAATCCAATAATATATATTTCCAATCAATATCGGGTTTTTAACTGTTTTTGGTTGTTAATCTTTTTTGGATATTCTATTTGCTAATTCAACAAAGCCTTGCAAAATTGAAAAATATTACCTACTTATATGTAAAACATCGTGCAAATACCAAGTTTTTATTCAAGTAAGATTCAAAAAATGTAAATTTTAGAACTAAAAGGACTGGAAATGTAAATTCTATGAAAGTTAAATGCTTAAAATGTAAATTCTAACAAGTATAGGGACTGAAAATGTAAAACAGTTAACCAAAAGGTCCAAAAATGTAAAGTATGTAACAAACTAACCAATTAGTAACAAATTTCCAAACTTACTAACTGAAATTTAACAAAGTTCAAACTGAAAGGACTTAATTTGTGCAAACCCTAAAAAAGTGCAAGTTTAGCCAGTTTTGAAACCCTTTTAATTCAACAAGGACTGAATTGCAATTTTTAAAACTATTTAAGCCAAAAACGGGTTACAAGACAAATAAGCTCGTTTGAGCTTATTTCTGAACCAAAATCATTCAAACCAATTGCAAAACACTTCAAATTCAAATTAAGCTAGGTCTGTAAAAGGAATCTTGCTGAAAATGTCAAATAAGCAAATAAGCACTTAACAATAAGCTCAAAATAAGCTCTAGGAAAATCTAGACATGTACAACTGGATTTTTGTGCTCAAACTGATTAAAGAGCTCAAATGATGAATGGGAAATCAAGTCATATCAAATTTCATCAAGTAATAAGCCATGAATTTGAATTAAGCTGAAAATGGCTTATGTTGACCAAGCGTTGACCAGATTTTTTTTGACAAAAAGCTGAAACTCTCAAATATCAACCATTACCAACTACTAAGTGGATTTGTGAAAGAAAATTGCTTGGTTAATGAAAAGAATCAAAAGATCTGAAAATCCAGTTTCCATTTACAGAAACATTGCTTATCTCACATGCTCAGATTTTTGCTTATTTCTCCTAGCTGAATGGAAACTGTATCAAGTGCTTATAGACTATGAAACTTTATAATATGACCTACAATTGAGAACAGGTTTGGTGAAATTTCATCAAGAATTTATCAAATGCCAGCTAAATGAAAATGACAACTTTTTAAAGGCAAAACTGAATGAAAATGACCCACTCCTTTTTCTTGCCAATTGCCTGTTTGAACTGTTATTTGACTTGAGAATTACTCAATAAGACTTTTTATCACCTAATAACTGAAAATGAACATTTACTTATCAAAATCCAACACTTGAAAATCAAAACTTGTGTAAACCCAAACACTCCTTTATCTGATTTTTATGAAAATTTGTTAAGATTTTTTTGTTTTTGAGAAAGGACTGAATGAAAACCTATAGCAAATCAGACTTAGTGATCAAATTGAAATGTTTGAAGGCTACTTGCAAGTAATGAACACTACTAGAACTCAATCAAAGTAGAAGGCTAAAATGACTGAAAAAGGCTATAAGCTAGATCACAATCCAAAGTAATAAGCAGATAAGCAAAGCTAAGGCTACCAGCTAACTAGAATCAATCCACAATCAAGCTAACAAGTTTTATCATACATTCACAAAGGATTTATACTAGAAAAATAAGCATGCAATTGACAATTTTAGTGGAACCAAAAATCAGAACTTTAGAACCTAGTGAAGAAACCATTGGGAAGTAGAGGAGTGTTGTACTCTCTATCCTAGTGCTAACCACCACCTTAGCACTAGATCAACAATCTACAATCAACAGAACTGCTACAATCAACAAGAACATCTCCATGGCATGAATTCATCTCATAAGCTATGAATTTGAACTGAAATCAACAAACAGCTACAATTCTTCCTCCAAAGTTAGTTATAATCAATGTATGATCATAACAAACTTCAAACAGCAACACAAGTCTCAATGGAAAGCAGGTATGAACAGTAATGATGAAGATAGAATTTGGCGGGAAATGAAGAATTTGAATTTTATTGATGGAATTCAGTTACAAAGTTGTTAAAAGGATGCTAACTAACTAACTAACTCAAGAGTGTGTCAAACTCTTGAGTAGTTTAGCTAAGAAAGGAAAAAGTTGAGAGAAAATGTAAATGTGTGTGTTTTTCACACTTACAACTACTAAGTACACTAAACTGCTATTTATAGACTTGAGAAGGAAGTTTGTTAGGGATGGTGACGTGTTGAGACCAATCCCATGTCTCCACGTGGCATAATTCTGCTAAGTCCATTTGCAGGTATGAACATGAATTGGGGTTTTCTGCTTGAGTTGATTTGATGTTAATTGGTGATGACCAATGTGTTCGTCTCTCAAAAATAAGCGCTTTTGATGTTTACAACTATTCATGAAATCCATTGTAGCTCAAGAACGATCCTGGGAATTTTTGGCCATTTGAAACTAACACGTGTCATGCTCTGAATGGTTGAAAACATGGCACACGGATCACACTGTTGGGATTTTGTTAATTAATGTGACGGCTGCTAGTGGGTATTAAATGCCCTTATGTGGCAATCCGTGTACTCATTTTACTTGCTTCTCATTGGCTTGAATTGTATCACATGGATTAAACTTGAATTAATTTCCAATATTGGCAGATTTAGCCCCTAGACTTTGGCAGATTGCACTTTAAGGCTTGTAACTTCATTTCTTTGGCACTTTTAGTCCTTCAAACTTCATTCTTGAGCAGAATTGGTCCTTTGACTGAGTTGACTTAAAAGTTGACCTTGTTTGACTATGATCTTGACTTTTTACAATATTTACACTTTGGTCCTTCATCTTTGGCAGTTTGTCAAGATAGGTCCTTGCACTTCAAAGTCTTGTCACTTTTGATCCTTCTTTGTCTTTTTCATCAATTTAAGCTTGATTATTCCTTGTTTGCTTGAAAATGCATCCTTTTACCTACACAAGTGTACACAAACACAAACATACCACATAACACTGTTTTTGCAAGATAAATTGGTATTTTGTTTCATGTTTTAGGGTTATTTGTTGATAAATTGATATGAGTTTAAGCTCATATCATAAACCCATCCCGAAAAATATTCATATGGATAATTACCTCACCCGAGACCTCTAAATGCTAAACCGTAAATCCTAAAAAAATACTATTACTATAATACTTATACGTATACGTAAACACCACAATATCACCATTTTCATTTCATAGTCACCACTTGTGAGCTCATGAACATGAAATAACCGTTCCTCGATTTACTTATGAGTACTCTATACTCATAAACGATAACCACACCAACCTCGTTCACACAAAATAAACACGTAAACACACAATTCAAGTAAGCACACATTAAATAACCTAAAAGTAAGACCAAGTGACAAACCCAAAACCACGGTTGTCACACTATATATCCATCTAGTTCATGTGATGTTCTTACCATGTGGAGCTGGCACTAGAGTCCATACCTTGTTTCTTTTAAACTGATTGATTTCTTCCTGCATTGCAGCAACCCAGCCTTCTTCAACAAGGGCTTCAGCTACACGCTTGGGTTCAATTTGGGAAAGAAATTCAGCAAACAAACATTCATTGGCTGAGGCTGATTCTGAGTCATGAATTCTTTATCTAGTAGTAACCCCAACATTTGGTTCGCCAATAATGTTGACAAGAAGAATGTGTTGATCTCTTGACCATTTGCTTTGAGGAGCTGGGGAGTCATAGATAGGAGCAGGTATGAAGGATGAGAGTACAACTTGAGTTTCATCTTGCTGAGAAGGAGGACTCTCTTCAAAAACAATCTCCGTGTCTGTGTCTGCATCAGCTATTTCAAGATGTGATGATTCACAGACGACAGGAGAATCTTCTTGATCATGCGTACTAGGTGAGTCATCTTCAGCTGAGGTGGAACAAGATCTTGAGGAGGACTGATGTTCTTCTTCAATAGGTACTTGAGTAGTAGGAACATCAATGTTGTGAGTTGACAGCGGGTCATATGCAGGAACGTATGGTATAAGAGTATCTGTGTGTAGATGATGATGATGAAAGACATGCCTTGGTTCAGAGAACTCATCTGTTGGGAAAGACCTATTTTCATTGAAATCAATTTCATCACCTTTTGTTCCTGTTCTTTGTAGCACGTCATCATCTTCATTGAATGTGACATGAAAGGTTTCTTCTAGTTCATGTCTTCTTGTGTTGAATACTCTAAAGGCTTTGGCTGTTGGAGAGTATCCTAAGAAAAAACCATCATCATCTTTTTCGTCAAACTTTCCAAGTTGATCCATGTAGTTATAAATAAATACAGGGCAACCAAAGACATGGAAATAGCTGACATCTGGTGCTCTTTTTCTAAAAACTTCATAAGAAGTTTTTCCATGTCTTTTAATAATGATTGATCTATTCTGGGTATAGCAGGCAGTGTGGACAGCTTCTCCCCATAATTGCTTTGGTAAAGCTGCACCATTCAGCATGGTTCTAGATGCTTCAATCAATGTTTTGTTTCTTCTTTTAGCTACTCCATTTTGTTCAGGAGTGCCAGCTGAAGATAAGTTTTGTGATATTCCCTTTTCATCACAAAAAGCTTCAAGTTGTTGATTCTTGAATTCAGTCCCATTATCACTTCTTAGAGCTTTTACTCTAACTTCATTCATGTTTTCAACCTGCCTGATGACGGACATGATGGCATCAACTGCATCACTTTTCCTTTTGAGGAAGAAAACCCATGTATACCTTGAGAATTCAACAACAATGACCAAGGTATATTTGTTGTGATTGATGGTCTATGGTTTGATAGGTCCAAACAAATCCATGTGAAGGAGATGTAAGCACTTGTCAATAGAGAATGATTGCCTGGTCTTAAAGGATGACATATGATGCTTTCCCTTAACACAAGCTGAACATGTCTTGTCTTTTATGAAAGTCACAGGTGGTAGACCAGCAACCAAGTTTTGTGTGACTATCTTTTTGATGTTCTTGAAGTTGAGATGAGAGAGTCGTTTGTGCCACATCCAATTGACACTTTCAAAGGCTTTAGCCAGAAAACAATTTGAGCTGTCCTCTGAGCAAGAGACCATGTTGATGACGTACACATGTCTTCTTCTTGGTGCAATTAACACCACATCATTGTTTTTGTTGAATATGGTTCCTTGACTCTTTGTAAACAAAACCTTCTAGTCAGCATCACACAATTGGTTGATGCTGATGAGATTGTGCTTAAGACCATTCACATATGCAACCCTTGTAAACGTTATTCCATTGTAGTTAGCTAAGCCATATCCCTCTATGTCGCCTGAAGAGTTATCCCCAAACACCACTTTAGGACCAGGCTCTTTTGAATATTTGTGCATGTATTGTTTGATTCCTGTCATGTGTCTAGAGCAGCCATTGTCTAGATACCAGACCGATTCCCTTAGATGTTTCTACATAGATATATAGAAACAGATTAGTTCCTATGGCGAACCCACTTTCCAGTGGGTTTCCTGAATTGCTGATTAGCAACTCTTGAGTTCCTATAGAACTTGTGACGATGTGTAGGACAGTTGGTTGTGTCATGGGTGTACCTTCCACAGATGTCACATCCTGGAAAGTCCCTGCACTCATCTGAGTGATGGCTTGTGAAACCACAATATTTACAGGGAGGGTAAGGTCAGTAATTACCTGATGGTCTCCTAGTAGCATGTTGTCTGTCCCTAAAAGGTGTCTGAGATCTCTTATCAGCCATTTGTTTATCATGATCTATGGTCATGTGATGAGAATTTTACACACATTACAGTAGGGTTTGACTAACATTTCACCTTTGGGTTCTCCTAGAATGGACTTAGGTTCAGAGGAAGTAGAGCATTCAGCGGAAGGCTTAATATGTTCTTTTAAGAGTTCTACTTCTTTAATCAAAGACAACAGGCTTTCTTCAGTTAAGGATTCAACTTTGTTCACAGGGTTTGTTGAGACAGGCTTATAGACATTTTGCTTAACAGGTTGTCTTGTAGGTACAGCAAAAATCTTAGCTGGAGGTGTCTCAACATCTGGTTTGAGTTCAGCCTTGGCTCCTCTAGAAGAGCTCCTGGGTTCAATTCCAGAGAGTTTAGGCAAAGATGCTAAAGGTTCAATGTTATCAATTACCTCTTCAGAGACAGGTACATCAGTCAAAAGTGGGTCAGACAAATGTATAGTCTCCGTGGATTTGAAAACAATCTCTTTGGGTTTCTTAAGGGCCTTCATTTTGTTTCTCTTAGCAGTAACAGCCCTAGTTATATCAGTTGGAAGTTCATCATCAAGTAATTCATTTATAGTGAACCTACTGCACAACCATTTTTCTATAACCTTGTGTAGTTTAGCTACTTGATCATTTAAGGCATTGTTTCTTAAAGATAACTTATTAACCTCATTTTGAAGAGTTAAGTTTTCAGATTTAACCTGTTTTAAAGTTTCACTTTCAGCCTTAGTAGTTAACAATTCAAGTTTAACAGAGTGAAATTTATCAAGCATGTTCTTTCTTTGTTCCTTAACAAAGTGTAAATCAACTATGGTATAATCAAGGACATGTTTACGTTCATCACTTTCAGACATAGAGATAAGCCTGTGTACCTTTTTCATTGTGATGTCAACCCATTGTCTTGATCTAGCATCTCCTTTACCAACAGCAGGTTCATCCTCAGTAATTGCCATAAATGCCCTGACCCTGGTAGTATCTTCTTCATCAGATGTCAGTGGCTCATCATTCCAATCATAAGTTTCAGCTACCAACCCTTTCTCTGTCCTTTTATCACCCCCTTTCTTATTCGACAGAGATTCTAACTTCAAATTCATCTGTTCCAACTCAGCCTTTAGTGCCTTGTATTTGTTTTTGTAATCCTTTTTCTCATTATCAGAGGAGTTGGATTGGTGAGATGAGTTGTTTTGTTGTGATTTGAACTTGTAAGGTTTGAATGATGAAGGATAGGATGGTGAGGATGTTTTTGTGGATGGACAGTCTTTTTGAAAATGTCCAAGTTTTCCAAAGGCAAATAAAGTCTCTTTGGATTTGTCAGTTTGTTTACTAGTTGATCCTACTCTCCCTGACCTTTTGTAGAATCTTCTTTGATTAGCTAGTAAAGCTCTTTCATGAAACTCAGTATTAAGGTCTGTCATGAATTCCTGGCTGCTACGAGTGTCTTCTTCAACATCTAAATCATTGTCATGAGTATGTGAGGTTGAAATCAATGCTTTGGATGTTGCTCCCTGAACTACAAATCTTTCAGACTCATATTTGTATATGGTATCTATCAGCCCTTTTATAGTTGTATTTTCTATATAGCTGAGCCAACGTATCATTCTTGATGGAGTTATTGGCTCTCTAGGTCTGATTCATGCTCAGCCATTTTCTGGGAAGGCTGTTGACAAAGGTGGCGTTTACTTCAGCTTGTGTATTGGTGACTTCATTCATAGCAAGGTCGTTGAGAAGAATCTTCAGCCTTGTGTACGTCTGTTGTACCTTTTCACCTTCAAGTGCTTTGAAAGCATTAAACTGATGCCTGAGTGCCTGAATCTTGGTTTATCTGGTTTCAGAGGGTCCTTCGTGACCTAGGATGAGGTCTATCCACATTTTTTTGGCTGTTGTACATTGAATTATTGATTTCATGATGTGTTTTGGAAGACAAGAAATGATAATTCTTTTGAGACATTTATCTTGGTTTGCCAATTTCCTATCAGCTGGAGTCCACTGCTTGAGAGGTTTGGGAAGAGGATTATCATCAGTAGAGGTAAGCGCCATGGGAACATATGGTCCATTTTCTAGAAGAACTGGTTCAAGTCCATCTAGATAGACAAGAAATTGACTTTCTGAACTTGCAAAGTCATCTTCATCAAATATTGGCACATTAGTGACATGAGATCCACCTCTTGAGTCGAGAAGTTAAGGAAGATCATCTTCATTTTGAGTGGGGGTTACTCTTGGTGAATTTGGAGGTGGTGGTGTGTTGTTCCCAGAAAGCAAATTAGGTGGTGGTGGTGGGGTGTTGCTCGTTTCAGGCATGGTGGATCTTGATTATAAAACTTAGAACGATGTTTATGAAGGTTTTAATATCAAACACCGCTCTGATACTAACTGAAAGTCCCTAAACCTAGCTTGAAACAATTAAGAAAGATAATTATCACAAGTAAATACTTTTTAAACGTAGTACTTTATTATTGTATAACAAGTATTACATGTGTTATGGATAACACAGTTTGAGGACAATGTGTTGTGTACACTTTGGACAAAATAAAGCTAACTTAAGAACACAGGCATAACTATTCGTTCTCTAAGTTCTAAATAGTTAATGTGTGAAATCTAACAAAGTGAACAACATTAACTCTAGCCTACATATCCTATTTATAGTGGTATGAGGTTGACTTGATAACTAGTTGATGGTGACTACACAAAACAAACAATGTCAGACATCTGTCAAAAGATGTTCTTCTATTCTTGGTAGTCTGCGACAACGCTTTAGGGAAACAGAGCTGACATAGTTTCCCTTTTCTTTATACCTTGTACTTTAGGCTCCATAACTTCCCGCCTAAACACTTAGGTATGCCCAAAGTGTACTGAGTGTTAACAGGGTATGGCCACCCCTGTTAATACTCAACCACTCAGAGTCCCTGATACATCTTGGCTATTATCCATCACAACCAATGAGTATGTCTTCAAGTAATCTTAGACTTCCTTGACAATGTCTCTGAATGGAATCCTCAGTGGTTGCTCACAGAGACTTAGAACTCTGTGTGTCTTGGGTTACTTGCCTGTCACCTAGGCATAGGCAAGTTTATATCAAACAGCTTAATTTAAGTTTAAATCTATGACTAAGGGAAATCTAACAAACTTAGATTCCCAACACTAACTCTTCCATTCCTAACCTTGACATATCTTTTTCACAATCTTCTCAACCTAAAGCTTCTTCTTCTAAGCTTTCAAAGAAACCAAAAATATTGGTTCGACCCTTTTGGATCAAGAAGAACAAGAATCCTCATGATTCCTCTTCTCCAAAACCCTCCAAGAATTCTTTTTTCTCTCTGATCAAATATTGGAATGAGACTTACTCTATAAATCCAATTACCGGAGAAAAGGAAATTCTTCCATCACCACCTAAACCTTTCAACTCTCCACAACTCAATGACCTATCTTCTTTCCCAAATCTCACTAGGCATTGTGAAAACATCTCTTATCTGTTATCTCCATCTCCACCAAACTCTCATTTTGATGGACCTCCCCCGTCTCATGACTTTGTTTTGCATCATGGTTCCTCGTGTGCTTGTTGTCGATTTCAACAAATTAAACTTGCTCATGTTTATGACAAGCTAAATTTCCTTTAGTTCCTCCTCACTCGACCTCCTCTCAAAGGTTTTGTTCTTGTGAACAAAACTTCTAATGATGCCTCGTCGTCTTTCTTTTCCAACTAAGGCACATTTTGTACTTTAGTTGTTTGAGTCAATAAATCTTAAGCAATCTTGGAAGATTATCACTACTAGAGTAGTTTATGCTTTGTGGTTTATTTTCCATATTTTTTGCTTTAAATATTCATATTGTGTGTATGAATATTTCTCTTGTATGTTCTTTCATATTTGTATAATATGAATGTTATGTGTGTTATCTCTTTCCCGCTAATTCTTTTTCACACATTTGTTAAAGAGTTGATCATGGTTAAAATTTACAATTAATTATGGGTGATTACATAAATTCTAAACTTTTAACCCCTTGACATTTTAATCATTTTGATTGGTTTGGATGTTTCTTCTCTTCCTTTATTCCACCAATTGAACTTTGATATTGTCAACACACACTCTTTGGACATACTTAGCAAATACTTACTTCTAATTTGGGGTTTCTTTTCTTCCTCCCTCTCAAGTTAGTTAGTAGTTAGTGCACATATATACATTGGTGTTTCTTTTCTATCCTCTAACCTTTGTGTAGCATGTCATGTTAGCTCACTCACTTGGTGCCCCAATCAAGGGGAGTAAGAACCAAGGGGTAGCTACTAGCAAATTCCGGTTCTTCTCTTCTTCAATTACTTGTGCTAACCATTTTACTTTGACAAAGGGGGAGAAATGATAGTGATAAACTCGTTAATAACTCGAATAATTTTGTATTTTACGTAAATGAGTTTATAGTTTGTCGTAATCAAAAGGGGGAGATTGTTAATGCAAAGCAATGCCTAAAAACATTGTTAGTGCTAACTAATCTTTCTTAGTTTTGATCACGACAAATTACAAAGACATTTAGCATAAAATATAATCGAAAACGAATTATCTAACAAACACTATCATCAAGGTAATAATCATTACACTAACATATCTTAATCATGCTTAGTGATCATAAAAGTGATTAGCCTTAAAACTCACTTTTGTCAAATGTGACAAAAGATTTTTAATAAACTTTATTTTTAAGAAAATGTTTTATTAAAATGAAAATGTAAATTTGAATATCGCATATTCCAAATGCCACAAGAATATCCTTTGAAGGTTTTAAACTGCCTTAGATATTCCTACCCCACTAAAAGACAAAAAGAAGCGGAGCCTACATCCGTGGTTCTTTAAGTACCTATGCAGTTCTTTGATGATAAGCAACCGCCTAGGGAGATAAAGAACCGCGCTCAGCTAGCCGTTGGTTTTTGTCTCCTATAAATAGTGGATCAAATCTGCATTTTCTATAACCCTTTTTGGACATTTCTTTCAGCCTTATTTCTCCTTTCTAATCCTAATCATTTGTAATTGATCACTTAATGTGTTAAGTATGTTTACTTATGGTTATCCTCTTGATCTCCTTCTTTACCTTGTCTAAAGAGAAGATCACTCACACACTTGTGATGTGATTAAAGATGAAGCCTTGATGAAGATCATCCTCTCCTAAAGATCTAGTCATGTTCATTATTTGTTTATTTTTGTCTTGTGTAGATCTAATATATTTGTGAATACTTGGATTAGTGTTGTGTACATCCATTGTATATGTGTGTGCTTAGATTTGTGTTGTGTAAATCTAAGTTACATGTGTGTACTTGCATATGTTTAGTTGAGTTGTAATAAGTTGTGTAAGTTCTCACTAAACTATAAAGTGATGTGGTTGTGTCTTGTGAGTTCTCACTAAACTATAAAGTGATGTGTAGTTTTGTTGTGTGAAGTTATCACTTAGCTTCAAATTGAAGAGTCGTGAAGATTAGTTCTAGCTTTGGATTAGAACTCGACGTCTAGCCTTGTGTCGGAAAATGAAGTAGGCAACATTGTGAAGATTGGTTCTATCTTTCGATTAGAACTCGACATCTAGCCTTGTGTCGTAAAATGGTGAAGTGGGCGACATTGTGTAGATTGGCCCTAGCTAAGATTAGGTCCCTAAAATTAGGTCTCGACATTTAGCTTAGTGTCAGAAAATAATGTAAGCGACGTTGTAAGGTTTTCTCTGCCAAGAAGGGAGCTTGTGGATATAGTGGAAATCTCGAGTAGGTGTACTCGAGGAGTGGAGTAGGAACGAGGATAGAGCTTCGTTGGCGAACCACTATAAATCTTGGTGTCTTCCTAGTAGGTTGTTTCTTTCCTTACTCTTTACTTACCTTCATCATCATTACACTTACTACTTGTCATTGTTAATGCATTAGAATTGAACCTAATCATTATGCAACTAGCTTTCAAGTAAAAGATAATTCTGGCCCTCACCTAATTGAAAGGAATTTTTTATAGGAGATAAATCAAAGAGAAACTATTCACCCCCCCCCCCCCCCCCCTTCTAGTTTCTACAGAAGCATATGGTGGATAACTTCTACAAGCTGGATAAGTTTAAAGGGGTAGATTTCAGAAGATGGCGAAATAAACTGCACTTTCTTCTTTCTACCATGAACGTGGTTTACATGCTGACTACTCCTATTCCATATGGTGGTGATGATGCTACTTTGTAGGACATGAGGAAAAGGAGCAAATGGGAGAATGGCGACTATGTGTCGTGGTATTATTCTCAATGGTATGTCTAATTCATTATTTGATAATTACCAAAATACTGAATCTGGTAAAGAACTATGGATTCCTTGGAAGCCAAATATATGGCTGAGGATACATCAAGTAAGAAGTTACTTGTGAGTGATTTCACAAATTACTAAATGACTAATTCAAGACCAGTCATGGAATAATACAATGAACTTCTTGGTATACTTGGGAGATTTACACAACATAAAATGAACAAGGATGAGACCATTCAGGTCTCTTGTATCATTGACAAACTACTTCCTTCTTGGAAAGATTTCAAGCACACTTTGAAACATAAGAAGGAGGAGTTAACTCTTGTTGAGTTGGGCAATCATCTACGCATTGAGGAGTCCCCCAGGGTGTTAGATAATGACAATCCAAAAATCAACAATGTTGCTGGTTCATCTATATTCAATACGATGGAGCATAACAGCCCCTTCAAGTACAATGAAAATAAGGGAAAATGTAAGCATTAGGATAACACCAAAGCAAACCCTAACAAGAAGTCCTCAGTGACTTGTTCGAAGTATGGGAAACTTAGACACTTGAAGATGGATTGCAAAGGTGTTGGTATCGGTAGAAAAACTAGTGGATCAGGCACAAATGGTTTAGTGATTGCTTCTAACAACACACTAAAAGATTAGAATATGTTTAATAAATCTCTTCAGGTTTATTATGTTACTTATGTACTTGAGGCTTATTTTGTGTAGGATGATGATGTTGCGTGGTGGATTGACTTTGTATAAACTGTTCATGTATGTAGAGATATGTTAATGCAAGTGATGCCTAAAAACATTATTAGTGTTAACTAATCTTTCTTAGTTTTGATCACGACAAATTAAAAAGTTATTTATCGTCAAAGACAATCGTAAGACAAATTATTTAACAAACACTATCATCAAGGTAATAATCAGTTAAGTATTACACAAATATATCTTAATCATTATTAGTGATCATAAAAAGTGATTAGCCTTAAAACTAACATTTTGTCAAATGTGACAAAATATTTTAATAAACTTTCTTTTTAAAAAATGTTTTATTAAAATGGAAAATATAAATTTGAATATGGCATATTCCAAATGCCATAGGAATATCCTTTGAAGGTAAAACTTACCTCAGATATTACTTCCCCACTAAAAGACAAAAAGGAGCGGAGTCTACTAATCACGGTTCCTCAAATAGCTATGCGGTTCTTTATTGATATAGAACCGCAAGCACAATTAAGGAACCGCTCTCAGAGATCCGATTGCTTTTTTCTCCTATAAATAGTGGATCAAATATGTATTTTCCAGGAACCTTTTTGGACATTCTTTCTGCCATTTTTCTCTTTTCTAAATCCTAATCATTAGTAAATGATCACTTAATGTGATAAGTATGTTTACTTATGATTATCCTCTTCTTTACCTTGTCCAAAGAGAAGATCACTCACACACTTGTGATGTGATTAAAGATGAAGCCTTGATGAAGATCAACCTACCTTAGATCTAGTCTTGTTCATCATTTTTATTTGATTCTTGTGTAGATCCAATGTATTTGTGTATGCTTGGATTAGTTGTGTTGATCAAATGTATTTGTGAATACTTGGATTAGTCTTGTGTAAATCCATTGTATATGTGTATACTTGGATTTTTCTTGTGTGGATCCAAGTTACATGTATATACTTGGATATGTTTTATTGAGTTGTAAGAGTTGTGTGTTAGTTCTCACTAAACTATAAAGTGATTTGCGTATGTGTCTTGTGAGTTCTTACTTAGCTTCAAAGTGAAGAGTTGTAAAGATTAGTTCTAGCTTTAGATTAGGACTCGACATCTAGCCTTGTGTCAGAAAAGAAGATGGGCGACAAAGATTGGTTCTAGATTTCGATTAGAACTCGAGATCTAGCCTTCTGTCGGAAAATGGTGAAGCAGGCGACGTGTGTAAATTGGTCCTAGCTAAGATTAGGTCTCGACATTTAGCTTAGTGTCGGAAAAAATAATGTAAGCGACGTTGTAAGGTTTTATCCACCAAGTAAGGTGTACTCGAGGAGTGGAGTAGGAACGAAGATAGAGCTTCGTTGCCGAACCACTATAAATCTTGCTGTCTCTTTATTAGGTTGCTTCTTTCCTTATCCTTTACTTACTTACTATATTACATTGCAAACATCTATTACTTGACATTGTTAATGCATTAGAATTGAACCTAATCATTATGAAACTAGATTTCAAGTAAAAGGTAGTTTTGGACAATCCTAATTGAAAGGAATTTTAATGTGGACATAAACCGAAGAGAAACTATTCAATCCCCCCTTCTAGTTTCTACAACTGGTATCAGAGCTATGGTCACTCAAGATCTTTGAAGTATATTGTGCTTTAAAGCTTGGATCGATCCATAGTCTCCTCAAATTAGAATGATTCGTTGTACTAAAGTTTCTCTTTGGTCAAAACTATTTTTTCATTGAACATAGACCTTTTAATTGGTAATATAGCATCTCATCTAGATTAGTAGTATTTATACATTTTAGATTTACTCTTGAAATGTATCTACTAGTTTGTATCTTGCTATGTGTAGGTACTCATGAAGACTAATCATTAAATTGATTGTGGATTGAGTTACTTACACTTGTAGAAGACTCATCTTCTTTGATCTTCAACATCATTGAATGATGATATCAAGATGGATGAGAGTGATACTAGTCCTTGAAGACCTAGTAGTCACTTTAGTCATGTTTGGGCATTTCATTGGTTCTTAGAAGACTTGGAATGCATTTTGTGGCTAAGGTACGCTTTCGTCATTCCACACGCCCTATTGATCATTTTTTTGATCATTACTTGACTATGTGCTTGTTCTGGGCATCCTTTCCTTTACATTTGATTGTGGTATGGGATTCTGTTCTTATAACTTCTCAAGCCTTCATTGCTCGGATACTTAACTCACTTAGCAGATGTATAGTGAGTTAGTAGTAGCTTAAAGTATCAAGCATGATTTCCATAGTTTGCACCCATACGATTAGTATGCTCTATATCATGTGTAATATGTGAAATTGAGCTCATCTCTAGGATGGTTGATTAATCCCTTGACATACCAAACTACATCATATGTTGTAGTCAGTATATTACATATTTGGAATTGAAAAATTCCAAGGATATTGTTATTGTAATTCCTAGCAATAATATTTTTCCGATCATGTGGGAGAGAAACTGAATCTATACTTTGCTAACATTTTGAAATAGCTTGAGACTATCCTTGAAAGTGATCCTACTCTATTTATCAAAATTGCTTGGTATGGTTCATTACCAAAGTCGTTTAGACTTACGCTGGAAAGGCGCGTGTTAAACCACTATAGATGACACAAGCTCTTCGTTTCTACTACTTGAAGATTCTCACTTGTCTCTTGAGCATTGAACTTAGTCTTGATTCACCCCTTGGTTTCTCTCTTCTTTGTTTCTTTCTTACGAGTAGTCATTTTTCCATATCGGTCTTATTCAGTTTCGATTTAACTCGTAGTCCTTCATTAAGGCATTATCACCTAGTATTGAAGTGGTCCAATGATTTCCTAAAGGCTTAAGATATATTTTAAGTATTTTAGGAAAACTTGTTTTTGAAAATTTCATTGATTTTCTTGGTTAAAAACCACTCAATGTAGAAGGTTCTTTAATTGTCATGGCTCAAATGCGCGGTTCCATATCAATAAGGAACCGCGGCCCACTAATTGATTAAAATAATCTGGTTTTTATTTTTTAATCATTTTTTTATACAAAACCCTCTCCTTCTTCTCCATAGGCGACGGGTTCCACCATAAACCACCATTTTTGATTTTCCAAAAGCTTCAATCACTCAAGATTAATTGATTCCAAGTCGTGGGTTTCACTCATCCCTCTTCCAGCATCAATTAACTGTAAGTACATTCATTCAGTTTCAATCAATTTGTTCTAGGGTTCTTATTTTCATAATCGGGGATTTTTAAAATTAAGATTGAACTGGAACCTAACTAGGAATGTGGGTTGACATACTTATAATGCTATGATTCCTTTGGTTTGAATTCATTGCGATTTCACTAAAACCCACTTGTAGAATAATCCGAATTTTGAATATTATTTTGGTTAAATGATGGAATGATACGAACCCATGAAAAAATGATAATTGCATTGTTAATGCTTACCTAAAAACGAATTTTGATAAACCAATGTTCAAAGTTCACGGTTGATTTTACATAGTTCATATGTATTAGTCAAGGATGAAATTGGTACATTGTGAACATAAGAATGATAAGGATTAATCATTTTGTTTGTCAAGAAATTGATTAGACACATTCTCTTGATTTTAATCTTTGTTCATTATATAACATAAGAGTGATTGGAACATTAATTTTGTGTCGTATTTAGGTACTTAATCATGCCCTTGGATACTCGAAAAAATCATGAGAAAACT
This sequence comes from Glebionis coronaria, assembly GCA_025667525.1. Classification (NCBI taxonomy): domain Eukaryota; kingdom Viridiplantae; phylum Streptophyta; class Magnoliopsida; order Asterales; family Asteraceae; genus Glebionis; species Glebionis coronaria. The sequence continues at coordinate 552,518,845 of CM046878.1, read as the reverse complement.
AGAGAATACATGCCTATTCTTTCTACTTCGTGTCAATCTCGTTCTCTCAAAAATACTCGTCGATCTTTAGAATCTCGTAGTTTTCATGAAGGACGCATTGTCCCTTCTAATCTCCATGGACTTGACTTCATTTGATTCATGTTAAAATCCATTTGCTTTGATTGTTTGCTTGATATTGATAAGCCAATATTTCCTTCCTTTCTTTTGGAGTTCTTTAGTTCGTTCACATTAATGTGCATCAATAATGGTTTATTAATAAGATTTTCCATCAAGGGGAAAACCTTTGTATTCACTCTTGAAGAATTTGTAAAAAATTCTCAAACTTCCATACAATGGTCAATGTAGGTTCACCGATGCTTGGAGTATCAACTCTTTAGAATCGGCCTCTATTGATGTGCATTATGTGACCGAGCTACCTTCTCCTTCAGTCATTTCTTGTGCCATTGCCAAACCTCGTGAACATCCTCTTCTTGGTAAACTTCAAGAAGAAATTTGTGCTCCTACTCCTTGGGAATTACTCACCAGCGATCTTAATGATTTTATGATCCCTTGGGCCGAAATCATTAAAGAAAATACAATGTGTCTCGATGGTAATCGCAATTTTGTGCCCGCTTTTCTTGCACATATGTTGTATTGTGTTGCAACTTCCACCCCGTACAACCTTGCATTTTTCATAGCTAGAAGAATTAACTTTTTTCTCCTTGAGTCCAATTCGACTCTTCCTTTTGCTATGCTTCTCTCTCGCCTTCTTAAAAGAGTTCTTCTTCACTTTCCACCTTTAAATGCATCATCTTTTTGCTCCGTTGATCGTGTTATGCTTCCCGTTGAAGGGAACCTTTCACTTGAGCCTAAGTGTGATTCAAATGAAGATGTAAATTTTCATCAAGTGGATTCTCATTTCATTGATGACTCTTATCTTAGTTTCAATGACTCTTTATCATCCACTCTCTATCACTTGTCATCTCTAGACATTGATTCCGACTATCAATTCTATCTTAAGCATTGTCTTCTAGAGAACCTGGGAAAGGATCAAGGTAATAAAGAAATGTTCATGAGAGAAAGTGAGTTGAAGTATTGCTCTTGGTTGATGCCACGATTGTAACTCGGACTTGTTTCTTGTCTCATTGTTTAGTCTTTGAAGCTTGTAAGACTAATACTTTGTGTTTGGATTATCTAATATTTTAATCCTAATGTGCTCATGTGATCGATGTTTCGATTTGCATGACTTTGTGAAATTATGTGTTAGTTAGTTATCAAGATTTTGGTTAGTAATCTACTTTGGCTTGATAAACCTTTGTGAAAAATCTGGGCTATTGAAAGTTATTGGAAAACCTTTTTAAGAAGCCATCTACCCGCCGTTCTCTAAATCTGGGTTGTTCTTTATCAATAAAGAACCATGGCCTTATTTGAGGAACCGCGGGTACTGACTTCGAAGGCATCTTTGCTTTACACTGTTTTCTCTAAATCTTTGTAAATATTGATGGAATTTTTGCTATAAACCAGCTTTTCCTAATTTAGCCTACCTAATTTCATTATTCATCAAAATGAAATTTAACCCATTACTAGTTTGGATCATCCCTAAACCTCTCTTGGTTATTCTTCTTCTTCATCCTCTAAGCCTTTCTCTAAACCTAGATACACAACCATGTGTCCACAAGATCCTCAAACTCCTCCAAACACTCTTCCTCCAAAAGAACCCTTAAGATTAAGATCAAGTTTCCTAAACTTGGGTCTTCAACCTTTCTTACACCCAAGAATGAGATATCTCATATTCTCATTTCTTCATCACCTTCACCACCTCTTCCTCCATGCAAGACTAGCTCAACTCATGGTACTAACCATTCACATAGTTCTACCTCTTCTTCATTCCAATCTAGGATGATTGAGTTGTCTTCACCCTTCACTCCAATTCCTTTCTTGGATGTGAACCCTCAACCTCTCCAAAGCGTTCCCTTTGAGAATGACTTTGATGAGCCTTTGGTTACCTCACCTTTCACTCCACAAAACTCACTCATGTCACCATTGGACACCATGCATCCTTCTCCTCCCTCTAACACTCCAATTTTGGGTGTTCCCATTTCCCTCTTCATGGGTGATCCATACTTCTTTGGTTTCCTAGAAGCTCATGGTTCTAATTGTCCATGTTGCCTCTATAACAACTACATCATTCAAAACCTAAGAATGGAGATGTTTGGACTTCATAGGAGGTTGGAAGATTTCTTGTTGACCTTGTTCACCAATGCTCCTCCTCTTAGGAGATGAATGATGATTTTCTAAAAATGTTTTTAAATAAAATCAAGACAAGGAAGTCTACCTATTCAAGGATTAGATTAGCTAACTTTGTAATAGTTAGCTGTTATTTCATTTCTTGTATTTCCTTTTCCTTCACGAGCTTTTCATGAGGATGTTTAATTGATTATGTCTTTGTGTGCTTCAACCTTTGTGCTCACACTAATCAACTTTAATTTAATTAAAATTGAACCTTAATCTATCATAACCTCTAAAACTTGACTAAAATTGGATCAAAATGTTATCTCAATATTTTGTCACTCTTTGTCAAGACACTCTTTGTGAGTGTGTTGCTTTTTGTGCAACTAAAGCATAATCTAGTGCTAATAGAGGTAAAAATCCAAGATTTGCAAAATTTTGAAAGAGTCTTACTTTTTCTCAAAACCTTGCAAAATTGATTTTTCATGTCCACTATGGGCGGCTCATTAAATGCTGCACGGTTCTTTATCTTTAAAGAACCATAGGTTCATTTAAAGAACCGCTGACAACAGCCACTCTTTGGCTCATTTTTGGTCTTTCTTCTTTGACCATAGTATTTTTCAAGATTCTTTGTTTGCTAATTTTGGATAAACATTCCTTGAAATCATTTGTTTACATTTAAAATCTTTGCCTTGTCTAATTTCTTTAAATCCTCTTGTTTAGGGAGTTCTTCTTCTCATCCCTCACAATGCCTAACTCTTCTAATCTTAACATTGACATCTCTTTGTCACAATCTTATAAACCTAAAGCTTATTCTTCTAAGCTTTCCAAGAAACCAAAATCTCGGTTCGACCCGTTTGGATCAAGAAGAACAAGTTTCATCATGAATCCTCTTCTCCTAAACCTTGCAAGACTTCTTCTTTCTCTCCTATTGAGTATTGGAATGAGACTTTCTCAATCAATCCAATTACCGGAGAAAGAGAAGCTCTTCCACCACCACCTAAACCTTGCAACATACCTCACCTCGATGACCTCTCTTCTTTCCCCAATCTCACTAGGCATTGTGAAAACCTTTCTTGTCCACTTTCTCCTTCTCCTCCACCACCTTCTCACTTTGATGGTCCTCCCCCATCAAACGACTTTGTTTTGCATCATGGAAGCTCGTGTGCTTGTTGTTGATTTCAACAAATTGAACTTGCTCATGTGTATAACAAGCTAAATTTTCTTGAATTTCTTCTCACTAAACCTCCTCTCAAAGTATTTTGTTCCCGTGAACAAATCTTCGAATGACGCCTCGTCGTCTTATTTTTCCAATTAAAGCATACTTTGTGTTTTAATTGTTTGAGTCAAATAAAAACCTAAGCAATCTTGGAGGATTATCACTACTAGAGTAGTTTATGCTTATGTTGTTTATTTTCCTTATTTGTTGTTTTGATATTCATATTGTGTGTATGAATATTTTTTATAGGTGTGTAAACACCCATCCTTTTTACCACTTAACTACAATAATAACCGGACCAAAACGTGTATTTTATGTCGTAAATGTCGGAATTATGCGTGGTTTGTGTTTTTGTTGTGATTTAGGGCAAAAATGTGGAAAAGGGAGAAAACACGGGCATTCACGGGCTTTTATCGAAGAAAAAGACGAAAGACGAAGTCAAGAAATCAAGAGTGCAAAAAGAACGGAAGTCCAAGACCAATTCTGAAGATTTATCGAAGAAAAAGTCAAAAGACGGAAGTTTACTAAAAGCTGAAGAACTCAAGTCTAATTTATTGAAGAATTACAAGACGAGTATAAAGAAATCCCGAGACAAAGTCGTCAAAGTCAAAAGATTAAGAAGACAGGACTTAATGACGCAATTAAGGAAAGAAGAAAGAGGGGAGGAAGCTTCCTAAGCACCTCCCTAATCCCCCTATAAATAGATGATTAGGCTTTCATTTTGATTTTGTTGGCTAAGTGTGACAATTAGTCTTCCACCTTTTAATTACTTGTTCTTTAAATACATGTCAATTTAAATGCATTGTCTTGCACCTTAAATACCTTTAATTTCAAGTAAGTTTCCTTTTAATTATCGTCAATCTTTACTTTTATTGTTTGATCTCCTATCTACCTTTCTTGTTTGATCTTAATCTTTATGTTTATTGTTCATGTTCATGTTTTTGATTTTTTATTGATTTGATTCAAGTGGGTTTTGATTATTTTGATCATTATTGTTAGTTTTGTTGATTTGGATTGTTTGTTTATGATTAGTAGATGTTTATTGATTAGTTTGATTTAATCTTGTGGTTGATTTTGATTAGATTAGATTGGATTCGTGTTATATTTGTTCTTGCGTGTTCTTCGCTGTTACTGTTGTTCCAGGGTTATTCCGGATCAAAGAAAGTTGTTCTGAATCAAGGGTTTTAGTTGATTATTCCGAACAAAGATTGTTTGTTGAATATTCCGAATAAAGGGATTTCATTCGGAATAAGTGACATATTCCGGATCAAGGCCATATTCTGGATCAGCAACATTCCGAGTAAAGGAGTTCATTTGGAACCAACTTGCATTCCGAATCAAGGGTTGAGGAAGTATTCCGGATCAGCAAGTTCATTCGGAACATTCTGAGTGAAGGAGTTCATTCGGAACATTCCGAACCAAGAAGACGTTCCGGACCAAAGAAACATTCCGAATCAAGGGAGTTGATTCGGAATATTCCGAATCAAGCAGATTATTCTGAATCAAAGTTTTATTCAGAAGGTTCCGAATCAGTAGGAAGTTCCGAATCAGAATTTTGTTTATCCGGAATATTCAATATTCTGGATCAAGGGGTATTCATTCGGAGTATACTCCGAATCAAGGTTTTTTTTGGTTAATATTCCGAGTAAAGAAGAACATTCCGAACGAAGGTGACATTCCGGATGAATGTTTATTCCGAATGAGGGTATTATTCCGAATGAGCTGTTTTTCAGGTTCTTTTAACTTTCTGTTTTTAATTTTCAAGTTTTACTTTTCCCGCCTTTTTACTTAGTTGCACTTTAAGTTTAATTGCCTTAAATTTATTTTAGCCTTGCCTTAGTTTAAGTTTTAGTTGCGTTTTAAGTTTGCCTTAGATAGATTTAAGTTCGCGTTATTTACTTTTAGTCCCATTTATTTTTCGTCACGCTTTTAAATTCTTGCCATTTATTTTAAAGTAGATTTAGATTTATTTTACCTGCTCTTTACTTTAAAGTTTTGCACTTTTAATATACTACAACGACACAACTATTTGTTTCACCAAAGACAGCTGAGTCACATAGTTAATCCATTTTTCAATTCGAAGAGACTGTGACGATAACTTTTTACATACAAAATCTCTTGTATTAAATGGCGCCGCTGCCGGCTCTTTTCGTAAAGATTAACGGTTTTCTGTGAGAGACGCGTTGCTTTTTGGGATCCGTTCATTCATGAGCGTTACTTTTCTTGCTTAAAAATTTCAAAAAACCCATAAAAATTAAAAAAAAAAAATTGTTAAAAATCCATAAAAATTAAAAAATTTCAAAAATCCAAAAAGATTTTCTTTTTATCTTTATAGTGTATATATATTCTCTTTGTGTTTGGTATATTTTCTTTTGCCTTTGTAGGTGTATGCGTACTAGATCTTCAAATTATCAAGAGCCCGAGACTCGTGAAGATTTAGCTATGGCAGGTGTTAACAACAATAATCCACCGCACCTCAATAATAACAACAACAATGTTCTTCCACAGCCCGATCTTCGGACAATGGAGGAACTTTGTCAACCTACCATGTTTGGACGAGGAGGACCGATTGCGCCGATGCAAATCACGGCTCCGGAGTTTTCGTTGAAGCATCACATGATCCAGCAAGTGCAAACTAATCCTTTTCGTGGAATGCCTGATGATGATGCCAACAAACACCTCGACAAGTTCATTACTATTACCCAAAGCATGAAGTTGCCCGGTGCCACAATGGATGTTCTTCGCCTTCAACTCTTTCCACATACTTTATCACACCACGCCGAGAAATGGTTTGATCGTCTCCCGAAGAATTCACTTCATACTTGGGATGACATGACTCAACGCTTTTTGTCGCGCTACTTTCCACCATCCATGGTCACGAGCCTTCGCAATCAAATCAGCGGTTTCATGCAAGAACCCGATGAATCTCTCTTTGATGCTTGGGAAAGATATAATGTCTTGATCGATCGTTGTCCAAACCACAACATGCTCCCTGTGACCTTAATTGATACTTTCTACAACGGTTTGACTTTTCGTGATCGTGATACGATTAATGCAGCCGCCGATGGCACATTTATGAAAAGGAGACCCGAGGAGTGTAGAGAACTTATTGAAAACATGACTACTCACCACAAAAACTGGGATTCCTCCGCTTCTTCAAGGAACAACCCGAGAGTCAATGTTTCTTCTACTTCAGCAAGCCCCGATATGACCGAATTCACCTGCATGATGGCTGAAATGAACAAAAATATCTTGCTTCTCGCTACAAACCAACAACAAGTTAAAGCGGTAGCCAATCCTTATGAGACATGCGGCGGTCCTCACTCATACACTGATTGTCCTTCTACTTAAGGATATCCGGAAAACGTGTATGCGGCTTATGGTAATTATTCACCAGAAAATTACCAAGCCCGACCTCAAGGGGATCGAATTTGCTGAGTTACCGGTCAAATAACTACCTTTCACCCGGTTTTTCTCCTCAAAACCAAAATCCCAACAACAACTACAATAGAAGCAACCAAATCCCACCTAGAGCTTCTAATCCTTATCACCCACCCGCTCAACAAGCCCCACCCATGAATCAAGATGTTGAAGCCTTAATGAGAACCCAAGGAGAGCAAATCAAGAATCTACAGAGCCAAATTATCAATTTGAAAGGAGATATCACCAAGCAAGGGAATGACATTAGATCCGAGCTTCGAGATAATATTCAGTCCTCCTTCAGCAATCAAACGAATGACTTGAAGAATATGTTGGCGAGTTTCTTGCCCACCACTCAACCTTCTACTTCGAGTTCTCTACCTTCAAACACCGTCACTAATCCGCAAGCGAATGTGAGTGCTATTACTACCCGTAGTGGAGTTACCATAGTAGGACCACCTATTCCGCCCCCATCATCTACACCTCCTCCACCACCATTTATCCCTACTACTCCTACACCTAGTATTAGTACACCATTACCGTCTCCGCCTCGTCATGACGATGTACCCAAGAAGCACCCTTCAACATCTCAACCTTTACCTGCTACACCTACACCTTCACCACCCAAACCCAATATTACTTATCCATCTCGCTTAGGCAAGGCCAAAATGCACACCAAGGATGACATCCAAGTGTCAAACTATTTGAAGAAAGTTTCAGAAATGACCGTTACTTTTCCCCTTGTTGAAGCTCTAGCACAAATGCCTAAATTTGTCAAGATGTTTAAGGAATTGCTTAGCAAGAAGGAGAGAAGATGGCCGAGTTTGTTAATACTCTATTAAATGAAATTGTTTTGCCGTCCTTCTTAAAGAACTTCCGGAGAAACTTGGAGATCCCGGTCGTTTTGTGCTTCCTTGTACTTTTAACCAAACCGACAAATTTACTGCCTTAGCCGATCTCGGGGCAAGTATTAATTTGATGCCTTTAAGTGTTTGGAAAAAGTTATCATTGCCCGACCTTACACCCACCGAAATGACTCTTGAGCTAGCCAATTGCACTCTCGCTTACCCCGTTGGTATTGCCGAAGATGTGTTCATTAAAGTTGGCACATTCACTTTTCCGGTCGACTTTGTCGTTGTTGATTATAAAACGGACCCTCGTATTCCGTTAATACTTGGACGCCCATTTTTGAGAACCGGTAGAGCTTTAATAGATGTGGATAAATGTGAGCTCATCTTAAGAGTCGGGGATGATGCACAAGTGTTTGAAATGGGTAAGCTTACAAGCAAATCCTTTGGAAGAGAATCAACGAATATGATTAATGTGCTTGATGATTTTGTCGTCTACAACAATCCTCTATTCGATTCTTGCAATGATAATCCACTGTTTCAAGATGATGTAGATGATTCTCTATCTAATTTGGAACCTTCACCCATATATGATTCTCCACCGATCTTTGATGCTTATGATGATGATTCTAGCTCAGATTCGGATGATTATGATGATTTTACCTACGAGTATCCCGAAATGCCAACTTATGATGATTTTGATGAGGCCGATACTCTTTCGAGTGATTCTTCTCATGATGAAGATCCTCCGCCAACCATGCTTAATCCTACTATGGATGACTACTCATTTGAGGAAGACTTCTCTACTTTTCTCAATACTTACTTCCCTCATGAGAGTGATGCTCCTCCTTTAGACTTTGATGATTATGGTCTTGATACTACTTTAGATTTGAAGAAAATTCTTTCAACAGAGAAGCAACCGGACGACACCAACATCCGCAGCACATATGATTTGACACCTCTTTGTCCACCTTCTGAGGACGAGGTTGTGCATTTTCTTCACGGATCTTCTTCACATTCTGCTGAGCCTGAGTGCTATTTTCCCCTAAAGGAAAAGGTGTTCGACCCCGGTATCAATATTCTTCAGCCATCTCAGTATCCATCTGATGAAATAAAAGGAAAGATTTTTGGAACTACTGAAGATATGCTTGCACCACCTCACCCTTGCTACTACCGTGCTCCATCTTTTCTTAAGGGAACCTTGCCTACTCTTTTTTGGCTTGCCTTTTTCGCCTTAAGCTTGTGCTATTGATGGACGAAAACTATGTCTTTGATCCCGGTGGATATGTTTCATGCTTCTTCCTATGATAATCAAGGTCGAATCAGGCTCACGACTCGGTGAACAAAAATCAAGCGCTTCTTGGGAGGAAACCCATGTATCTATCTTTTAGCTTTCTTAATCCTAAGTGTAGGGGAGACCCGTTGGTGTTTGCTATTTCCTCTCTTCTAATATTCAGGGATTCGAGCGCTCAATGATCCACTCTTGATGATTTTTGACGACCCGTGATTCCGTGTTTCCGTCTTCCCGGTTCTATCCTAAACTCTTCTCGATTCACTATTTTATATTTTCCAATATTAAAATAGGAATCTCGTTAGTTGTCCTTTCCTTAGCGAGATTTAAACAAAGTGCACAATGTCCTAAGTGTAGGGGAGTTTACTCCCACATGCTTAAACATTGAGGACAATGTTTATATTAAGTGTAGGGGGGACTTCTATCGAAGTTAAGTGGTCTTTTCCATGTATTTGTCTTCATTTTAACCGGAAAATCAATTTTTCGACATTTTTCAAAATTTTTGATCTATTTTGGCCTATGAGTTTTTCCCTTTGTATAGTTATTTTCTTTCCTTATTAGAATAAATTTTAATAAAGTGGTTTTAATTTTCAAACGTTGTGAATCTTTTGACTCAACCCGAGTTTACTTGTCTAAGTTTACTCTAGCTAGTATCCTTAACGTGTTTAAGTCAAGTTTTGCTAGGCTTTTATATAGGGAGCTATAAAACGCGAAAGTCTTAACTCTCACGGGTTAAGAACAAGAACTTTTCGCAAGTTCCTATAATTGATCCTAGAGACTCGTTTATCAAGGGAACTTTAAGATGCGAATTCTAAACTTGAAAAAGTCTAAGAGTTTGCAAGATCCTATAGGCGACTCGAAAACCCAAAACTTTGATTTAATAGGCTAAGCATCCACGAGTCTCATTCCTTGAGATTTTAAACTGTGGAGAACGAGAGATGATAGAGTCAATTATAAGTTTGGTATACTTTCGTGAATTTATGTGAGTTAATTATGAACCTATTCTCCCATCGCTTGCTAATAAATTTTTCTGCAATAAATAAGGTTGTACGATTTGAAAAGTTACTTAGTTTCTAGCCCAAGATCGTTTAAAAGTTGCTCGGTATGGATTGGAGTTCATAGCCAAGGCATAACTTATTGAAGCGGGATGCGAAGATTGGCGAGTCCGAAAAGGTCCTAACAAGACATGAGGGCTACATTTTGTTGCTAAAGATCCAAAAGTGATGTGAAGAATCATTTATCGAAAATCAATATTAAGGATCGAGACACACGACGAAAAGCAAATACTCCCGTAAAGATCATGGAGAAGTCTATCCGAAAAGGCCCTAACAAGGTATGAGGATAAATAGATCCAAGTCCAAAAAGGAGGCAGATCGTTGTATATCAAAGTCCAAAATAAAGATTGGAGAAAAATGAAGAAGTCGTGGTCCAAATATGAAGAATCTCTCAAAACTTCAAGTGAAGAAATTCCTATTATGAAGAGAAGACCATTATTTCATGAACGTCTCTCAAGATTTGAAGTATGAAGTCGCTGCCAAATATCGGTCCGAGAAAGGTCTCAAATCGCGAAGCGAGTTATACCAAGATATGAACTTTATGAGGTCCCGAGAAGTAGTTTTAAAAGATTTTTTCCTTTAGCTAACTATTGATTAGTCCCACTTTAGTTTCAGCCTAAATAACTATCAAAATAAGTCAAACAATGCATCCTTGTGATCATTCAAGACAAAAATAAAATATAAGAGTTACACCTAGGAATAAGGGAGTCTAAGTAAATAATTGGCCCAAAAGTTCGTGTTATTTTGCTAATTTATAATAACATTGATCTCGTTTTTAAGCTTGGTTTGGAGAAAGTGAAACTTTAGGATGATGATCATTCATGACATTTCCAAAACCCGAAGGTACGTTTTTTATTTCTTTACTTTGAATGTTTATAATTTTCTATCTCTTTAATAAAGGCCAACGTGGATTGATTATGATGAAAAGTGTAATCGTGCTTTGTAACTAATGCATTGCATGAGGACATTGCAATGGTCAAGTGTAGGGGATTTGATAGGTGTGTAAACACCCATCCTTTTTACCACTTAACTACAATAATAACCAGACCAAAACGTGTATTTTATGTCGTAAATGTCGGAATTATACGTGGTTTGTGTTTTTGTTGTGATTTAGGGCGAAAATGTGGAAAAGGGAGAAAACACGGACATTCACGGGCTTTTATCGAAGAAAAAGACGAAAGACGAAGTCAAGAAATCAAGAGTGCAAAAAGAACGGAAGTCCAAGACCAATTCTGAAGATTTATCGAAGAAAAAGTCAAAAGACGGAAGTTTACTAAAAGCCGAAGAACTCAAGTCTAATTTATTGAAGAATTACAAGACGAGTTTAAAGAAATCCCGAGACAAAGTCGTTAAAGTCAAAAGATTAAGAAGACAGGACTTAATGACGCAATTAAGGAAAGAAGAAAGAGGGGAGGAAGCTTCCTAAGCACCTCCCTAATCCCCCTATAAATAGATGATTAGGCTTTCATTTTTATTTTGTTGGCTAAGTGTGACAATTAGTCTTCCACCTTTTAATTACTTGTTCTTTAAATACATGTCAATTTGAATGCATTCTCTTGCACCTTAAATACCTTTAATTTCAAGTAAGTTTCCTTTTAATTATCGTCAATCTTTACTTTTATTGTTTGATCTCCTATCTACCTTTCTTGTTTGATCTTAATCTTTATGTTTATTGTTCATGTTCATGTTTTTGATTTTTTATTGATTTGGTTCAAGTGGGTTTTGATTATTTTGATCATTATTGTTAGTTTTGTTGATTTGGATTGTTTGTTTATGATTAGTAGATGTTTATTGATTAGTTTGATTTAATCTTGTGGTTGATTTTGATTAGATTAGATTGGATTCGTGTTATATTTGTTCTTGCGTGTTCTTCGCTGTTACTGTTGTTCCAGGGTTATTCCGGATCAAAGAAAGTTGTTCCGAATCAAGGGTTTCAGTTGATTATTCCGAACGAAGATTGTTTGTTGAATATTCCGAATAAAGGGCTTTCATTCGGAATAAGTGACATATTCCGGATCAAGGCCATATTCCGGATCAGCAACATTCCGAGTAAAGGAGTTCATTCGGAACCAACTTGCATTCCGAATCAAGGGTTGAGGAAGTATTCCGGATCAGCTAGTTCATTCGGAACATTCCGATTGAAGGAGTTCAATCGGAACATTCCGAACCAAGAAGACATTCCGGACCAAAGAAACATTCCGAATCAAGGGAGTTGATTCGGAATATTCCGAATCAAGCAGATTATTCTGAATCAAAGTTTTATTCAGAAGGTTCCGAATCAGTAGGAAGTTCCGGATCAGAATTTTGTTTATCCGGAATATTCAATATTCCGGATCAAGGGGTATTCATTCGGAATATATTCCGAATCAAGGTTTTTTTTGGTTAATATTCCGAGTAAAGAAGAACATTCCGAACGAAGGTGACATTCCGGATGAATGTTTATTCCGAATGAGGGTATTATTCCGAATGAGCTGTTTTTCAGGTTCTTTTAACTTTCTGCTTTTAATTCTCAAGCTTTACTTTTCCCGCCTTTTTACTTAGTTGCACTTTAAGTTTAATTGCCTTAAATTTATTTTAGCCTTGCCTTAGTTTAAGTTTTAGTTGCGTTTTAAGTTTGCCTTAGATAGATTTAAGTTCGCGTTATTTACTTTTAGTCCCATTTATTTTTCGTCACGCTTTTAAATTCTTGCCATTTATTTTAAAGTAGATTTAGATTTATTTTACCTGCTCTTTACTTTAAAGTTTTGCACTTTTAATATACTACAACGACATAACTATTTGTTTCACCAAAGATAGCTGAGTCAGATAGTTAACCAGGATCAATTCGATTAGACATACATCAACGAACTTGACTTTTTAACTAAGTAAAATCTAGTTATCAATTTTTCTTGTATGTTCTTTCATATTTTTGTAATATGAATGTTATGTGTATTATTTTTTTTCCGGCTAACTCTTTATCACACATATTGTTAAGAGCTGATCATGGTTAAAACTTACAATTGTTTTTGGATGATTCCAACAATTCTAAGTTTCTAACCCTTTGACATATTATCATTACAATTGGTATGGATGTTTATTTTCTACCTTTACTCCACCAATTGTACTTTGATTTTTTCGAAACACCCTCCTTGGACATACTTAGCAACTACTTACTTCTAATTTGAGATTTCTTTTCTTTCTCTCTCTCAAGTTATTTAGTAGGTAGTGACTAATATATACATTGGTGTTTCTTTTCTCTCTACTAACATTTGTATATAGCATGTCACCTTAGCTTAATCACTTGGTGCCCTAAGCTAGGGGGAGTAAATACCAAGGGGAAGCTACTAGCAAAGTCGAATCTTCTTTTCTTCAAAGACTTGTGCTAACCTTTTTGCTTCGACAAAGGGGAGAAATGATAGTGATAAACTCGTTAATAATTTGAATAATTTTGTATTTTACATAAATGAGTTTATAGTTTGTCGTAATAAAAAAGGGGGAGATTGTTAATGCAAGTGATGCCTAAAAACATTATTAGTGTTAGCTAATCTTTCTTAGTTTTGATCACGACAAATTAAAAAGACATTTATCGTCAAAAGCAATCGTAAGACGAATTATTTAACAAACACTATCATCAAGGTAATAATCAGTTAAGTATTGCACAAACATACCTTAATCATGATTAGTGATCATAAAAACTGATTAGCTTTACAACTAACATTTTATCAAATGTGACAAAATATTTTCATAAACTTTGTTTTTAAGAAAATGTTTTATTAAAATGGAAAATGTAAATTTGAATATGACATATTCCAAATGCCATAGGAATATCCTTTGAAGGTAAAACATACCTCAAATACTTCCTCACTAAAAGACAAAAAGGAGCGGAGTCTACTAATCACGATTCCTCAAATAGCTATGCGGTTCTTTATTGATAGGGAACCACATGCAGAATTAAGGAACCGCACTCAGAGATCCGTTGGTTTTTGTTTCCTATAAATAGTGGATCAAATCTGCATTTTCCATGAACCTTTTTGGACATTCTTTCTGCCATCTTTCTCTTTTCTAAATCCTAATCATTAGTAAATGATCACTTAATGTGATAAGTATGTTTACTTATGATTATCCTCTTCTTTACCTTGTCCAAAGAGAAGATCACTCACACATTTGTGATGTGATTAAAGATGAAGCCTTGATGAAGATCAACCTACCTTAGATCTAGTCTTGTTCATCATTTTTATTTGATTCTTGTGTAGATCCAATGTATTTGTGTATGCTTGGATTAGTTGTGTTGATCCAATGTATTTGTGAATACTTGGATTAGTCTTGTGTAAATCCATTGTATATGTGTATACTTGGATTTGTCTTGTGTGGATCCAAGTTACATGTGTATACTTGGATATGTTTTATTGAGTTGTAAGAGTTGCGTGTTAGTTCTCACTAAACTATAAAGTGATTTGCATATGTGTCTTGTGAGTTCTCACTTAGCTTCAAAGTGAAGAGTTGTGAAGATTGGTTCTATCTTTGGATTAGGACTCGACATCTAGCCTTGTGTCGTAAAAGAAGATGGGCGACGAAGATTGATTCTAGCTTTCGATTAGAACTCGAGATCTAGCCTTGTGTCAGAAAATGGTGAAGTAGGCGACGTGTGTAGATTGGTCCTAGCTAAGATTAGGTCTCGACATTTAGCTTAGTGTCGAAAAATAATGTAAGCGACGTTGTATGGTTTTCTCCGCCAAGAAGGGAGCTTGTGGATATAGTGGAAATCTAGAGTAAGGTGTACTCGAGGAGTGGAGTATGAAAGAAGATAGAGCTTCGTTACCGAACCACTATAAATCTTGGTGTCTCCCTATTCGGTTGCTTCTTTCCTTATCTGTTGGAATCAACACCAACAAACCTGAAGATCGAAACGTGGAACCCTAGATCCCTTAAAGACGATCGCAGGGATGCAACCTACAAAACCCAGAAAGACGACACTACAAAGGTAACGAGCGATTCACTTTATTAATCTTAATCGTTACAAGAAAGAATAGAAGATGGTGTAATGAGTCCTTTACCCCTCATCTCTATTTATAGAGATGAGGGGTAATCCTAACCGACCTAGGATTGGGCTGCAACCCACATCCGACTCAAAACATACTACATTAAGAAAAGTACACTTAGATGCCTTCTACTTATCGGTATACGTTAACTAGACTCAACACTAATACTAACAATTTCCATCTTAGTGACAAGACTAGTTAGCCTCGACTCCAAGTATATCCATGCAATACTTGAACTTCACACCTGGAACCACCTTTGTGAAAGTGTCAGCTGCATTATCTTCCGTGCCTATCTTCGCCACTTCAATCTCTTTAGATTCCATGATCTCCCTGATGAAGTGAAACCTCACGTTGATATGCTTCGTCCTCTCATGAAACATTTCATTTCTTGAGAGATGAATTGCCCCTTGATTATCACAATTTACAACCACTGACCTTAGGTTTATTCCTAGCTCGATTAGTAGACCTTTAAGTCAAATGCTTTCCTTAACAGCTTCTATAAGCTCCATATACTCCGCCTCTGTAGTAGACAATGCAACAACATGCTGCAGAATTGCTTTCCGACTCACAACATATCCATGTACCATAGACACGTACCCGGTTATCGACCTACCCTTGTCAGGGTCTTTAGCATAATCGCTATCCATGAAACCGTCAACATCTACGTGCTTCCCTTGATCTCTACCATACACTAGACCTACATCAGTAGTGCCCTTCAAGTACTTCAAAATCCACTTCACCGCTTCCCAGTGTTTTTTACCTGGATTCGCCAAATACCTGCTCACAATGCTAACAACATACGCAATATCCGGTCTAGTACAAACCATCTAGTACATGAAACTACCTACAACATTCACATATGGGACCTTACTCATTCTTTCCACATCCCAGTCACTCGACGGACAATCCTTCAAAGATACCTTGAAGTGTGCTCCCAATGGCACAGAGACCGACTTGCCATTATCCACTCTGTAGTTATTCAGAATTTTCCGCACATATCCCAACTGAGACACCGTCAGGGTTCGGTTACCCCTATCCCTGACAATCTTCATACCAAGTATCTTCCTAGCTGGACCAAGTTCCTTCATATCAGACTCTTTCCACAGCAGTCCCTTGGTATATTCGATCTCAGAACTGCTTTTACAAGCAATCAACATATCATCTACATACAACAGTAGATATATGTACATACCTGGTGCAAACTCCTTGAAGTAAACACAGCTATCATAGCTGCTACGGCTAAACCCATTGCTGACCATATACACATCAAAGCGTTTGTACCACTGCCTTGGAGACTGCTTAAGACCATAAAGATATTTCTTCAACAAACATACCGTGTTGCCCGTTCCTTCTTCAAAACCAAGCGACTGCCTCATATAAATGGTTTCTTCAAGATTACCATGCAAAAACGCTGTATTCACATCAAGTTTTTCTAACTCGTAATCTTCACAAGCAGTTAATGAGAGAATCACCCTAATAGATGTATGTCGAACCACGGGTGAGAATATCTCATTATAGTCAATCCCTGCTCGTTGTATGAACCCCCGAGCTACCAGCCTTGCTTTATACTTTGTTTTCTGAACGCCTTCAATCCCTTCTTTAATCTTATACAACCACTTGCAGCTTACCAGCTTCTGACCACGTGGTTGATCGACCAACTCCCAAGTATGATTCTTCTTTAAAGAACTCATCTCTTCCTCGAGCACGAACCCACTCATCCCTTTCAGATGAATTAATCGCCTCCTAGAATGTGATTGGTTCATGTGTATCTTCTTCCTCAGCAATAGAAAACGCATAAGCCGTAATATCAGCATCTTCCCTAGACCCTGATGATCTAGACAATGATACATTACCTTCATTCCTATACCTTGCAGGTACAATAATTGTTCTCTTAGCTCTATCACACACTAGAACATAGTTGTCTAGATTCTGTTGTTGAGGCATTGCATCTACTACATCTTCAACTTGATCCTCATATTCATTCCCTAGATTTACCCCAGTATGAAGATCCACAGTTGGTTTGACCCGACTACCTTGAAGTTCCACCTCAAACTCAATTTCCTTCCCAGAATTTGTAGCACCAACACCCTTGAGAGTATCCTTATACATAAGGCTCTCATTAAAGACCACATCCCTGCTTATGATTATCTTCGGTTTAACATCATCCAACCTCCATAATCTGTATCCCTTCACACCTTCAGGATACCCCAGGAATATGCATTTTATAGCTCTAGGCTTGAGCTTCCCCTGATTCACGTGTGAATAAGCAACGCAACCAAATATCTTCAACATCTCGTAATTCGCCGGATGTCTTGACCATAAATCCATAGGTGTCTTCTTCTCCAATGCTGTAGATGGAGACCTATTGATCAGATATGCTACTGTCATCGTTGCTTCAGCCCAAAATGATAGTGGCAAACCAGACTGAATCAGTAAACACCTAACCTTGTCCAAGAGCGTCATGTTCATTCGTTCAACTAGACCATTCTGTTGCGGAGTTCCAGGAACCGTCAAATGTCTTGCTACCCCGCTCTCCTTGCACAAGTTATTAAACTCCTAATTACAAAACTCCAAACCATTATCCATTCGAAGTTTCTTCAGTCTTCTACTTGTCTAGTTTTCTACCAACTGCTTCTACTCCTTGAACTTGATGAACGTCTCACTCTTGTGTCTAAGAAAATAAACCCAAACCCTCCTCAAATAATCATCAACAATCGATAAGAAGTAAAGGCAACCACTCATAGATTCCACCCGAGAAGGACCCCAGAGATCCGCATGGACATAGTCTATAACTCCCTCTATTGTGTGCTGACCTCGACCAAAACTTACCCTGGTCGATTTTCCAAGAACACAATTTTCACAGAATTCGAGCTTACCTAGACCTTCCTTCCCAAGCACCTCTCTTCTTTTGAGTTCATTCAAGCCTGCTTCACTAATGTGACCCAGGCGTTTATGCCACACCTACGCAAGACTTTCTTTTTCTTCTATACCAACACTAGCTTCACATGATTCAGCTCAGCCATCCAAAGAGTACACACAATTTTTCTTCAAAGTTCCCGACAAAACCATCAAAGAACCCTTGATCACCTTTACTCTTCCATTCTGCAACTTCACGGTATAGCCCTCTCGATCCAGAGTGCCCAAAGATAACAAACTTATTTTCAACTCGGGAATGTAACGCACATTCTCAAGCACAAAACTTGAACCATCTTTCATTTGTACTCTCACCTTCCCTGTCCCCTTGATGGCACATGTTCTATTGTCACCGACCAAAACCATACCACCATCAAGCTCCTTAAAATCAAACAAGAAGTCCCTCCTAGGTGTCATGTGATAGGAACCACCAGAGTCCATGATCCACTCTAAGAACCTTTCCTCACTCACCGCCATCAACAAATCACCATTGTCATAACCTTTAGAATACGTCCCAATGTCCTGTTTTGCATTCTTGTTGACAAAGCCAGTTGATTTCTTCTTGGTACATTTTGGACAGTCTTTCTTAAGGCGATCCTCAGAATAGCATATGTAACACTTCAGTTTATAAGTTCCTTTACATTTTGACTTTGATCGCGAACTACCATGTCCTTGATTACCTTGATGCTCCGACCTCCCCCTTACAAATAACCCATCACTGTCATCCTTTGCATTTGTCCTCTTCTTCAACTCCCGTGAATTGAGGGTAGACAAGACATCCTCCAAAGTGAGCGACTCCCTTCCATAAAGCAATGTCTCCACAAAGTTATCATACGAGGAAGGTAATGATGTAAGTAACATGAGTGCCTGATCTTCATCATCAATTTCAACGTCTATGTTCGCCAAGTCACCGATCAACTTATTAAACTCATTTATATGTTCAGATAATTTCTTACCTGAATGCATGTAGAAAGTGAACAGCTTCTTCTTTAAGTACAATTTATTGGCTAAAGACTTTGTCATATACAAAGTTTCTAACTTTAACCAAACCCCCGTAGCAGAATTTTCTTTGTTGACTTCCCTCAACACCTTTTTATCCAAGCACAAGAGTAAGGGACTATGTGCTTTTTTATAGACATCCGTCTTGAACGCCGCAGTCTTTTGAGCGTCCGTCATGGTATCCGGGAATAGATCTAACGCAGCCTCCCAACCATGTTGAATTAATAGACACCGCATCTTCACACGCCACAACCCAAATTCGTTAGACCCGTCGAATTTTTTGACGTCAAACTTCGCTATCGACGACCTATTCTTTCACCCTTGTTGCTAAAGATCCCTTCTTTCAAATCAATTTAATTAGAAGAACCCTAAACCTCGATCACGTACAAGCAAACCCGATCGTACACTTGAAAACCCAAGCAAACCACGATCAAACTTGAACCACAAGAAACCCGCAACAAGAACCTTTTCTTTACCGATTTAATAAAAAACATAAACCAAATTTGAAATTGTTTAAAATAAAAATAATTACAAAATATGTCTTTTAATAAATTGTTAAACTTTGTCAACTGTTATGGATAGTACACACGTGATGTACTTTCTTTAATAAATAATCCCACTTGATCAAATACTCCAACAGTAACAACTTCACATACACTTCGTCTTCTCCAACCGGCCAAACCTGCAACTTCAAGAAAAATAGATCCGATGAAACCCCGAATCCTTTTCTTCACGATACCTCTTGATCTAGCACCGATCTTCGAGACCACGACTAACCGTAAGCTCTTGATACCACTTGTTGGAATCGACACCACCAACAACCTGAAGATCGATATGCGGAAACCTAGACCACTGTAAAGAAGGATCGCAGATTTGCAATAAACTAAACCCAGAAGAACGAACACTACAAAGGTAACGAACGATTTACTTTTATTGATATTGATCGTTACAAGAAAGAATAAGAAGGTACGTTGTTTTTTTGTGCATCACCCCCTCACCTCCTTTTATAGGGTGAGGGGGTCGGTTACAAACTCGAGCCGAGCCCACACGACACACTTACATTACATAAGGAAAGAAACCTAATCTAATTGTTAACTATTATTGGTAATAACTTTAACATTATCCTTTACTTACTTACTATATTACATTGCACACATCTATTACTTGTCATTGTTAGTGCATTAGAATTGAACCTAATCATTATGAAACTAACTTTCAAGTAAAAGGTAGTTTTGGACAATCCTAATTGAAAGGAATTTTTATTAGGACATGAACCGAAGAGAAACTATTCAACCTCCCCCCCCCCCCCCCCCCCCCAATCTAGATTCTACAAGATAGATGCTGGTTCAAGACTTATGAGTCACTGAATGATGGATCTATTTTTCACATGGGAAATGATTCAACAATCCTTGTGCATGGACGTGGTTGTGTAGATCGTAGATTTCTCGAAAGATTGTTTCCTTGTTTAATGTTTTGCATGTTCCTAATATTAGGAAGAACTTGGCTTCTAGTAGTGTTTTGAATAAGAGTGGTTATAAACAAGTGATTGAATCTAATAAATTTGTTTTATCTAAACATGGTATGTTTATTGGTTTTATCTATTTGTGTAATCAAATGTTCAGGCTTAATATTGATGCTGAGATAACTAACAGTACTAATTAACTTAGTTATTATTGCTAGTATGAATATTGGTTCAGTCTTGATGTCCACCACTAAACCGAATGATTCATCACTATGGCATGCTAGGCTTGGCTATGTCCACTATAAAAGGATGCAAGATATGTTTAAGGATGGGTTAATACCAGGATTTGACATGGACACTAAAAAATGTCAGACTTGCATACTGACCAAAACGACTAAGAAACCATTTCAGGATGTAAAACGTGAAACTACAGTTTTGGAGCTAATCCGTAGTGACCTATGTGATTGGTATGCTACTCCCTCATTAGGGAATAAGAAATACTTTGTAACATTTGTTGATGATGCTTCTAGGTTTTGTTATGTTTATTTGTTACATACTAAGGATGAAGCATTAGATAAATTTAAAGTATTTAAAATTGAAGTTAAATTACAACAAGGAGTCTATATTAAAAGATTTAGGACTGATGGGGAGGTGAGTACATGGACACTTTGTACTGCCCCCTATACCCCACAACAAAATGGCATATCCAAAAGGAAAAATAGAGTAATGAAGGAAATGGTTAACTCTATGTTGTCCTATTCAGGACTGACTCAAGGGTTCTGGGGTGAAGCTATGTTGACATCTTACTATTTATTAAATAGGATTCCCAACAAAAGGAACAAGATTACCTTTTATGAACTTTGGACTAAAAGGATACCAAACCTAAACTACCTCAAGATTTGGGGTTGTAGGGCAGTTGTAAGACTCCCTGATCCAAATGTGAAAACCTTAGATGAAAGAGGTATTGAATTAATCTTTGTTGGATATGCCAGCATTCCAAGGCTTATAGATTTTATGTTATTGAGCCTAATGATTCAGTTTCTATAAACTCAATCGTTACATCAAAGGATGCTAACTTTGATGAGACTAGGTTCTTATCAGTCCCTAGACCAAGACTCAAGACCCCTACTGGAGTTGAGGACATTGATGCTTCAGTTGAACCTGAAAGGGTTATTAAGGAGGTTGTGGTTCAGCAACCTGAGCATGATCTTAGAAGAAGCACAAGGCATAAGACTCTAAGGAACTTTGGGCATGATTTCAACTATGCATAGTTTAAGGGACAAGGGATGAGGTCTCTGATCAATACTCCTATTGCTTTAATGTTGAGGATAATCCCAAAACATTTGATGAAGTAATGAAGTCCCAAGATGTTGCTTTCTAGAAAGAAACAATCAATGATGAGATGGATTCCATCATGGGTAACAACACATGGGTGTTGGTTGATCTACCTCCAGGTTGCAATCCACTTGGATGCAAATGGATCTTCAAAATAAAGTTGAAGGTAGATGGAACTATCCGAAAGTTCAAGGAAAGGTTAGTCATTCGAGGCTTTAGGAAAAAGTCAAGGATAGACTATTTTGATACTTATGCTCCTGTAGCACGTATCAGTACCATAAGAATGCTGGTTGCTTTAGCAAGTATTCACAATATGATTATTCATCAGATGGATGTGAAGACAACATTCTTAAATGGTGATTTGGATGATGAGGTTTATATGAACCAACCTCAAGGTTTCATCATGCCTGGTCATGAAGCTAAGGTGTGTAAACTGATTAAGTCCTTATATGGACTAAAACAAGCACCTAAGAAATGACATCAAAAATTTGATGAAGTGGTTTTATCTAATGGTTACTTACTTAACCAAGCTGATAAATGTGTATATAGCAAATTTAATGAACCTGGTAAAGGATTCATCATTTGCCTATATGTTGATGACATGTTAATATTTGGTACTGACCAAGTTCAGGTTGACTTGACAAAGAAATTTTTGTCATCAAAGTTCTCTATGAAAAACATGGGGAGGCTGAAGTTATCCTTGGCATAAGGATTAAACATGAGCTCAGTCTCATTATATTGAGAAGGTCCTGGAGAAATGCAATCACTTTGATTGTACTCTAGTGAGTACACCTATGGATTAAAGTGAAAAGCTAATGCCTAATAATGGTCAGTCTGTCTCCCAACTTGATTATTCTAGGATGATTGGTTTCTTGATGTATGACATGACTAGTACAAGGCCTGACACAGCTTTTGCAGTGGGTAAACTGAGTAGGTATACTAGTAATCCTAGGACTCAACATTGACAAGCTATTCGGAGGGTACTAAAGTATTTGAAAGGAACTATGGATTATAGTCTTTCTTATACCTTCAGTGTTAAAAGATTACACTGATGCAAGTTGGATCAGCAATATTGAGGATAATTCATCCACCAGTGGCTGGGTATTCCTACTTAGTGGTGGTGCAATTTGTTGGGCATCCAAGAAGCAAACTTGCATTACTAGTTCAACAATGGAATCTGAGTTTGTGGCTCTAACAGCTGCTGGAAAAAAGCTGAGTTGTTAAGAAACTTGCTTCTTGAGATTCCATTGTGGGTCAAATCTATGGCACTCATTTCTATTTGTTGTGATTGTGTCGCTACATTGGCTCAGGCATATAGTTATATGTACAATGGTAAGTCTAGACACTTAGGTGTTAGACATAGCATGATTCGTGAGTTGATCATGAATGGGGTGATTTCTATAGAGTTTGTGAGGTCTCAACAAAATTTAGTTGATCACTTGACGAAGGGATTGTGTCACACCCCACCATGGCGGAATATGGGGCGCGACGTATGGATATCATCACAACATGGCGTGTCTATAGAGATAACTATATGATATAAGAAATGTCATAAAATGGAGACACAAAGTCATGACAATATCTCATCAGACTCAGGAGTCTAGGTAAGTAGGTAACAGTCTTACCGCTTACCCAAGACAAACAAATAACATAACCAAACAAATATATGTGTGCCACAGTATCACTTATTAAAAGAACAAATAAAAACTAAGAAGGAAACGGGGATTCTCCTTCTATATGCATTCCTAAGCTTCTCCATTCCTAGCCACTTATGTTCTCATGCTTAACAATAGTATCACCTGAAAGAGACACTAAAACACGTCAACATAAAGTTGGTGAGAGTCATAGGTTTAGACTCCAACGCTAAATCAATTACAAGCTGTGAATAACAACCATCAACACAATAACATATGGACAATGCGCTACAATTATGTTAACAACTAGCATTCAAGATCAATCATTCCAAACCAAAATCCAAGGCTCCTACCTTGCCAAACAACATGGTACCATAGATGATCACACTATGTACCTATCCCAAGGCCACTACCTTGTCAAACCACAAGGCCACTACCTTGTCAAACCACAAGGCCACTACCTTGTCAAACCACGATAACTGAGACGGCACGTGTCCCCCGATCCAAATCATACACAATCAAAAATCACATAGCAGTTAATCACATAATGTACACACAAGTCCATCTCAAATCACAAACACATTCACAGCATAATTTATAAAAACAAGACAGTGTCTCTTTCATCCCATCTGGAAGTCAAAATCATTAGTAGACATGGGACTATGAAACTCACCTGATAGCTTCTTCACAAGTCCTCGCACTAGCAACAAGCTAACAAACCAAAAACACGAAATCAATACACGAACCAATCACTAAGATGGCTCATCAACTTATGATTGACATCTAGTCTATTCCCGTATAATTACCTCATTGTTAAGCTCTAATCACCCCATTACCCTTCCTTAACAAGTCCCTAACTTGGTTAAGTTTAATAGCTATCCCGTTCAAAACTTCACACAAAACAGTCCCAGTTTTAGGTCTCAAAACTTTAAGTCAAACGTCCACTTAAACATACCCATGGTTTCCGTAAAAGGAATATTCACACTTTTATACATGTTAGCTAAAACCTCCCACTTGCCCTAACCTTAAAGCTACTGTTAAGGCCCAGATATATGTGTATATATTGCTACCTATCCAGAATTCACTGATTCTAAACGTATGAAAAGTTCATTACCATTAGAGGGTCTTACCCTAAACCACAATCTTAGCCCAAGTGCAGATCCTTACTACAATATATAAACCATCTCTCATGTTCGTGAGAAGATCCCAATGCAATCCTAAGTACCCCAAACAACCCAAAACTTAAAAAGAAAACAGGCTGAATTCAAAACTGTTTTGACCTCCGACTATTGTAACCTGTTTTTGACCCACTTCCCGACCTCCAATTTAGTTCTCGTTTCTTAATTTAGAAAGCCAACTCAATTACCTATCCAGGGATAGTTTGATCGCATCTTGAATGTTCCTAGAACTCGAGATATGATCAAAACAATAGACTCAAAATTCTGCCCAGTTTTTAAAAACGGGTTTTAAACAAATTGATCTAATTAATCACCTATAACCCTTCTAATACAAGCCCTAGATTATATGATCATCATATTATGATTAATACATCATTAATCTACTGTTTTTATATAAACCCTAACCCTTAATCCATCATAAGAATGATTAATTAAACATAAAAGTAATTTAATTAAAAAGGTTAATGAAGGTTTTTACCTTAAATCAGTGGAAGATGAAGAAAACCTAATTTTTTTGAAGAACCCTAATTCTCCTCTATGAAACCCATGAATTTTTCTTTGTCTCCAGGATTTATGTTTTTTTTAATTTATTAGATAACCTTATATAGTGTGTACATAAAATCCTAGTCCAAGTATAACACCCAACTTTCCTTTTTTTTCCCTTTTCCCTTTTTCTCTTTCTTTGGTGCGTCTAAACCGACCCAAACACCCAATAAATTCATTTTTTTATTTTTATTATTTAATATTATGTTAATAATAATTTTCCTTAATTTATTTCAGCTCCTAAAGCTTCCAAAACCTCAAAACCGTAAAACTAGTCAAATTTACGCGTTTTACCGTAAAAGACGTAAAATATACACTTTTATAAAAAATCTCAAATTTTGAAATAAACTTTATAACTAAGTCCTAAATGACTTAAAACCATCCCGAAAAATATTCATATGGATAATTACCTCACCCGAGACCTCTAAATGCTAAACCGTAAATCCTAAAAAAAATACTATTACTATAATACTTATACGTATACGTAAACACCACAATATCACCATTTTCATTTCATAGTCACCACTTGTGAGCTCATGAACATGAAATAACCGTTCCTCGATTTACTTATGAGTACTCTATACTCATAAACGATAACCACACCAACCTCGTTCACACAAAATAAACACGTAAACACACAATTCAAGTAAGCACACATAAAATAACCTAAAAGTAAGACCAAGTGACAAACCCAAAACCACGGTTGTCACATCACTCCCTCCTAATAGAAATCTCGTCCCGAGATTCACTCCCAAACTCAAACTTATTCTCAGCAAACAAACGAGGATGCATATCCCTGATAAAACCTTCACGTTCAAACGTGAACTGAGTTTACACGAAAATAATCTCAACCAACAACACATGAGCCTTAACCGTCCGCGAGGAAACTTATCAAAACCATAAAGTTATGTAACCAACCTAACTAAATCTCGCAACTCATCAAACAAGAACTGTCTTGAAACCAAGTTAGGAGCCGTCACATAACTCAACGGGTTTAAAACTGTCACCCCTATTTCAGTCTTACTCATAAATACCATAAATCAAAACTCATCAAAATATAACCACGTATAATAAGGTCTAAAGAACTCTCAAATTCCTTCCCAACTCATCTCTATGTTAACCCTCCAAGTGTTCATTACCGCAAAATACCCAAAACACGAGTTTAAACCATGTTGTCCGAAAATTAACCTTGAACTCAACACTTGTACAATTAATTCGACCAAACTACTGACTTCCAATTACGAAACTTTCTGAATATTTGAAAAGTATGTTCCGAGTACATAATTTTAGGCTTTTGAATCACCCAAAAACCTTTAAAAACCAATAAGTTATGACCAAAACGATTTTTCTTAAAATCTGCCTAGGCATTAGCGACAATTTCTGACAGTTAGCGACATATTTTGACAGTTTAGCGACAGTTTCTGCCTACTCCGATTTATACCAAAAAAAAACGATTTTTAAACCCTAAAACCCCCCATTAATTACCAAAACTAGAACCTAATTTATTTTAATTCCAGAAAATTAAAACTCTATTAATTACATGATTTTAACATATTTCACTAAATAAGAACAAAATTTTTAACTTAAGAACAATAACTTTAGGTGATCAAAACCAAAATATTTTAAAATAACCGAGTCATGCTTATATGTTAAAGAATTTATATTCCACCTTATTTGAAACATGATCCCGACACTTCCTTATTTCATCGACTACCAACAACTATTTTTTTTTTCAATTTGCAAGTTCTATTTTTTTTACCATGTATAACTCGAAACAAAAGACATCGTTACCCCAAAAAGAAATCTCCACCATCTCAAAATCCTTCACGCCAAAAGTACCGTACAAACAAACACGTGAAATGAGGACCCGAGAAATGCGCTACTACAGAAGTTGAACATCTCAAAGAGAAACGAGCTAACAACCATCCCAAGAATACAACCGGTAAGTAGAAAATAATTTTACATACATAGGCATAAGCGTACATACACTCAAATCCATCCAACATATACTATACAAGCATGAATTAACTCTCTTTCATGCAATCATACTTGAAAGTCAGTGGTGTTGTGGCACATATATAATTATGTAGGCCTCCATAATTATACATGTTCCCTTTCACCAATGTACTCCCTCCTATGATGACACTTATAAGAAATTAATACTACACATAACACATAATCCAACAACTCACAAGCACATAACCACACAAGATAAGATCCAAAACCCCATGTATTAAAATAACATAGCCAATGTACGAAACACATAAACTCGTAGTCCAGCTGAACCAGCGTAGACAAAATTCAAAATGTATAAAGAACATGTAAACATAATTAAGCGAAATCCAACAATGACTAGCGTATACGACCATGGTTCCACCCGCACTAATCAAAACTCGTAAAGAAAATAACATGTAGTTAAGTATGAACCATAGTAGTTCATAACCTAACAAATACTGCGAAAATAATATTCAAACACATCAATTACTATAAAATGCACACATACTCCTATGACGCCTATATGCAGGGACCCTTAAGCTATAGACTAGGCTACACGACTAGGCAACCTAAGTCTCTATAATCATTGTCTCTGATACCATTCTGTCACACCCCACCATGGCGGAATATGGGGCACGACGTATGGATATCATCACAACATGGCGTGTCTATAGAGATAACTATATGATATAAGAAATGTCATAAAATGGAGACACAAAGTCATGACAATATCTCATCAGACTCAGGAGTCTAGGTAAGTAGGTAACAGTCCTACCGCTTACCCAAGACAAACAAATAACATAACCAAACAAATATATGTGTGCCACAATATCACTTATTAAAAGAACAAATAAAAACTAAGAAGGAAACGAGGATTATCCTTCTATATGCATTCCTAAGCTTCTCCAATCCTAGCCACTTATGTTCTCATGCTTAACCATAGTATCACCTGAAAGAGACACTAAAACACGTCAACATAAAGTTGGTGAGAGTCATAGGTTTAGACTCCAACGTTAAATCAATTACAAGCTGTGAATAACAACCATCAACACAATAATATGGATAATGCGCTACAATTATGTATTAACAACTAGCATTCAAGATCAATCATTCCAAACCAAAATCCAAGGCTCCTACCTTGCCAAACAACATGGTACCATAGATGATCACACTATGTACCTATCCCAAGGCCACTACCTTGTCAAACCACAAGGCCACTACCTTGTCAAACCACAAGGCCACTACCTTGTCAAACCACGATAACTGAGACGGCACGTGTCCCCCGATCCAAATCATACACAATCAAAAATCACATAGCAGTTAATCACATAATGTACACACAAGTCCATCTCAAATCACAAACACATTCACAACATAATTTATAAAAACAAGACAGTGTCTCTTCCATCCCATCTCGAAGTCAAAATCATTAGTAGATATGGGACTATGAAACTCACCTGATAGCTTCTTCACAAGTCCTCGCACTAGCAACTAGCTAACAAACCAAAAACACGAAATCAATACACGAACCAATCACTAAGATGGCTCATCAACCTATGATTGACATCTAGTCTATTCCCGTATAATTACCTCATTGTTAAGCTCTAATCACCCCATTACCCTTCCTTAACAAGTCCCTAACTTGGTTAAGTTTAATAGCTATCCCGTTCAAAACTTCACACAAAACAGTCCCAGTTTTAGGTCTCAAAACTTTAAGTCAAACGCCCACTTAAACATACTCATGGTTTCTGTAAAAGGAATATTCATACTTTTATACATGTTAGCTAAAACCTCCCACTTGCCCTAACCTTAAAGCTACTGTTAAGGCCCAGATATATGTGTATATATTGCTACCTATCCAGAATTCACTGATTCTAAACGTATGAAAAGTTCATTACCATTAGAGGGTCTTACCCTAAACCACAATCTTAGCCCAAGTGCAGATCCTTACTACAATATATAAACCATCTCTCATGTTCGTGAGAAGATCTCAATGCAACCCTAAGTACCCCAAACAACCCAAAACTTAAAAAGAAAACAGGCTGAATTCAAAACTGTTTTGACCTCCGACTGTTGTAACCTGTTTTTGACCCACTTCCCGACCTCCAATTTAGTTCTCGTTTCTTGATTTAGAAATCCAACTCAATTACCTATCCAGGGCTAGTTTGATCGCATCTTGAATGTTCCTAGAACTCGAGATATGATCAAAACAATAGACTCAAAATTCTGCCCAGTTTTTAAAAACTGGTTTTAAACAAATTGATCTAATTAATCACCTATAACCCTTCTAATACAAGCCCTATATTATATGATCATTATATTATGATTAATACATCATTAATCTACTGTTTTTATATAAACCCTAACCCTTAATCCATCATAAGAATGATTAATTAAACATGAAAACAATTTAATTAAAAAGGTTAATGAAGGTTTTTACCTTAAATCAATGGAAGATGAAGAAAACCTAATTTTTTTGAAGAACCCTAATTCTCCTCTATGAAACCCACGAATTTTTCTTTGTCTCCAGGGATTTATGTTTTTATTTATTTATTAGATAACCTTATATAGTGTGTACATAAAATCCTGGTCCAAGTATAACACCCAACTTTCCTTTTTTTTCCCTTTTTCCCTTTGTCTCTTTCTTTGGTGCGTCTAAACCGACCCAAACACCCAATAAATTCGTTTTTTTTATTTTTATTATTTAATATTATGTTAATAATATTACCTTAATTTTCCTTAATTTATTTCAGCTCCTAAAGCTTCCAAAACCTCAAAACCGTAAAACTAGTCAAATTTACGCGTTTTACCGTAAAAGACGTAAAATATACACTTTTATAAAAAATCTCAAATTTTGAAATAAACTTTATAACTAAGTCCTAAATGACTTAAAACCATCCCGAAAAATATTCATATGGATAATTACCTCACCCGAGACCTCTAAATGCTAAACCGTAAATCCTAAAAAAAAAATACTATTACTATAATACTTATACGTATACGTAAACACCACAATATCACCATTTTCATTTCATAGTCACCACTTGTGAGCTCATGAACATGAAATAACCGTTCCTCGATTTACTTATGAGTACTCTATACTCATAAACGATAACCACACCAACCTCGTTCACACAAAATAAACACGTAAACACACAATTCAAGTAAGCACACATAAAATAACCTAAAAGTAAGACCAAGTGACAAACCCAAAACCACGGTTGTCACAGATTGGCTAGAGACTTGGTTATAAAGTCTGCTAAAATGATGAGTTTAAAGTCCACTCTAGTAACTGAATGCTAGGACACCCAAATCCCTCTTGAAGAAACTTAGGAGTTGAGTTCAATGTGAAAAGCTAAACATTTAGGGGCTGAAGCACATGTATTACATATCATCCCAAGGATGTGCTTGTACTTGTTGAAAAGGAGGATGAAGATGTAAACTTCTTAATGGTTAATTTCTTTGAAAAAGTGCTTAAGCAAGAGCATGATGAAAGAGGAACCACCTATGTAAATGTTGAGGTTTCGTCACCTCAGGGAGCATGGACTTTGGCTCTTACAACATTTATGAATTGGATATGGACACATGGCTAGTTGTGTCAGGAGCGTTTAAGTGTTTGAAAACTTGTGAGTATTTTATCTTCAGGTATTTAAAGTAGTTGAAGGGTTCAATTCTTATAACACCATGATTCTCGAATATTTGAACGTGTAATGTACTAAGATGGAAATTCAATCCTCAGGATAGTTTCGTTTATGCACAGGTTTTGTTTTATGTTAATTTTCATGCAAAAGGAATTCTACTAAATTGGGGAGGATTGTTGGAAATTTAGTGCAATTGTGGGACCAGATCAAACTTGTAAATAGTTTTGGAGGTACGGAGTGTACACCCATTAAGTCTCTGACCTCCCTGGACTAAATATAGTGGTTTTGCTGATGATTGTATCATCAGTGGGAATGTAAGAGTTCATCAGTGGGAAATTGATATCATCAACAACACTGATGAAACCAGGGACGCAGCTAGGGGGTTACCGCGGGTGCCCGTGACCCCTATGAATTTTTTTACGTAGTGTTAATTTGTAAAGAAAACATCGATTTTTTCTAAATACATCTTAAATGCACGTAGTCAATTGGAACATAATTTTACCCTTAGTTTTAATTCACGTTTTACATCTGTTATATTACGGTTCAAAAACATTTGTGCACCTTGTCATATTTCGTCCTGACTTCGTCCCTGGATGAAACACATGCTGATAAACACTTGACACTGCTAGAAATCTTTGTAACATCTTTGATCGTTTAATAAGGGGTTTAAGATTGACTTAATAACCATGATTATGGTCATGTAACCACTATGCATTCATGTAAGAAATTATGAGATTAATTAGCCGATTAATGCTCATAATTCCTTTGACCTTGAGTTACTTTCTTAGGAATTCTATCTCTATATAAAGAGACAACACTTGCATGAGGAGATATACAGAAAACATAAACACTTGAAAGCATACGCTTCTTGATTTGTGCCTAAAACAAGAACAAACACTTGGTTTTATCCCAAGGAGGTATTCGTGTTAACCCAAGCATATGGTCGAATAATCTTCTTTAGAAAGTGATTACACGACTTCAAGTGATATCCGGTAACCATTTCATTGGTATTGATTGTCTGACCCTCGTTGGGACAAATAAACACCAACAGCATTTTGTTCATGAACTGGCAAAATTAAGTTTCAAATCCTACAAAATGTTAAAAATGTTTGCTGAAAGTAACTGCTTTTTCATGAGAAGTATATGAAACCATATTCTAACTATTGAAACTAAATAATGTACCATAAGAACCATATATGAACGCATAGCAATTCTTCAATTCAGTAGTCTTTCTTTGCAGTTATCTGATAACCACATATCTATCTGCAGATAACTGATAGCCACAAGGGAGATAAAAAGAAGCTCGATGCAAAATACACGGATCTTGAGATGCTGAAACTCAATCTAGAAAAGATGAACAATAAAATCGAAGCTCTACTAGAGAAAAAAGCTGAAGTAGTGAGGCTGATTAAGGAAAAGGAGGAAAATGGACCTGATAAGGGCACTGCAGAGGCGAATGCAGCTGCTACAGAAATGGAGGGCTTCAATGTGTACCCCGGTAATCCAAATTTTCGCGTTTCTTTCTTTCATGTTTTCTATTATTAATCGGCAGTATATATACATGTTATTTTATCTTTAAATCTCAATTTATGAATTTTGTGAATACCAACCACTAAGTGTCATCTAGTGCCACATACATGAATATCGGTTCAGTTTTGTTTTTGCAAAGTAAGTCGTGAGATTATAGAATTTCCCTTTTGAAGAAAGCGGCTCTTTCTGGATGACGTTAAATTGATTGATCTTACACGTTCTTACCAGAGATCGCCATTGAACTTGCATTTCATAGGGTTAATCAGTAAAAGAGTAAATATTGGTATTACAATAATCAAAGTAGTCAGTGATGGTGTCTTGATGGTAAAAAAAGGTTGTTATCTTATATAATCTTTTATACTGTAACTCCTACCATGGAACATCAAAATAATCAAATATTAGACTCCACAAGATTAGCATGTTCAATTAGAACGCAAACTCGACATAGATAGCATTTTATGTGGCCTTAGTGGGTGTTGTGGTAAGTCCAAACCCAAATGGATATAACGGGTCATAATGTGGGTCGCCAACATTCATAGGTAACTGATCAACCGACTTAAACCAAGTACGTGCCAGCTTTCCTGTGAAACCATAGTCTCCAAACAGAACGTCGGTGACACCTTGGCCTTCTGATCCAGGAAGCCAAGCTGCTACAAGTGCGTCTACGCTATCAACAAATGGTTGCACCACCATTGGTCGCCCAGTGATTAGGACCACCACACATTTGACCGATCCACATACGTTTCTGATAGTGCTTTGACCTGACTCTGGAAGTGTAAGATTTGAACTATCACCAAAAGTCTCTGCGTATGGTGGCTCTCCTACCACAACTATAGCGTAGTCAAACTTGTTGGACTTGAAATACTCCTTGTCCGGATTCTCATTGTAGACTACTTTAGTTTTTGGATCAACTGTGCTTTTCACAGCAGAGAGGATTGTGGTACCTGTAAGATTCAGAGGATTTAATTATAGCTAGAAGTAATGAATGGGTCGGCGTGTTTGAGTAATGGGTCCAGACGGTTATTTCTGAAATAGGTCATTTAGACACTCAACCCACTCATTACTCAAAATATTAAGGTAATGACCCTAAATGTTTATGACTTCAGATGAATAGTCCATACCAGCAGTAGAATTGCCCGAAAGTCCTTGCCACTCGATTGTCCAGCCACCACACTGAAGACCAATATTATCAGCATGTGAGCCCGCAACTAATATTTTTGAAGTCTTCTTAGGAAGTGGTAGTAATGGCTGTGAATATTTTCCGTTTTTAAGTAACACAAGTGTTTTCCTCACGGCTTCCCTTGCTAGGTCTCTATGTTCCTGTCAAATATACTTACTATTTTTGTCAGATAATTAATACAAGTTTCTCGACTAAAAGTTGAACCTGAACAAGTTTGAATAAATTTACCTGACATCCCAAGTACTTAGCCATGCTGTTGTCAGCCAATGGGTTCTCAAAGAGACCCATTGTAAACTTCACTCTTAGGATCCTTTGAACCGCATCGTCTAGTCGGCTCATGGGTACAAATTTGTTTTTGACAAGGTAAGTTAGACCATCAATAAACTCTGTGTAGTTCATTGGGATCATGAACTGCAATATGCCATCAATGTATTAGTTACTTATTGTCCAAACGAGTGGGTTGAACTGCATAGAATGTCCAAAATTTCCGATAAGATAGTTAATGAGTACTAAAAGAATTTAAGAGGCCTTTATGCATTAAAAAAAAAAAACTTTAGGCGTTGTGATCTTTTTAGCCTGTTCAACCATCGGAGATCTGACCCATTTTTCTTTTTAGCACTTATATTAGTATACAATCTGAATCGACCAAATGGGTCAAAGCTGGCCACCTCTAGTACAATTGTCAAAGACAGGAGAGAACATACCATGTCAATGCCAGCATTCATTCCAGCTAATATGGAGTACGTGTAGTTAGCATGTGGAGGAGTGGTGATCCTGTCAATCCCTTGCCAATCTGATATGACAATTCCCTGAAATAAAAAATTTTAATTTCATATTAGTTTCTTTTTATCACAATGTATGGACTAAAGGTCCTAATTTAACTTTATAAGTGAATATACTTTGAAATTGAGCTTGTTTTTGAGGTAGTTGGTAACAAGGTTACGGTTAGCATGCATCTTGACCCCGTTCCAGCTCGAGTAAGAAGTCATAATAGTGGCGACACCCTTGATGATTGCATCATTGTACGCCGGCATGTGTATGCTGAACATTTTTTTGTTGTTTGATACTATTGTGTTGCCTTCATTTGTGCCTAGATGAGTTCCTCCATCTCCCAAATAGTGCTTAGCACATGCTGCAACTTTTTGCCTGCAAAAGTATATATATTGCGTATCTTAGAGGTCCGCTTTTAAGTAATTATGTATTAATTAGTCAAAATCATATAAATTGTTATCGCTACTATGAAACTGATTATCTAACCCCTAATTATCAAAAAATTTGTAGACCTTAACGTTTTTGAATCTTCAAGTAGAATCGAAATAATAAGATGAATCTTTAAAAGATACTGCTTATTATTCCTTAATATCAGTTGCTAGTAAGTGGAAGCCATGATCCATGACCTAACTCAACTAATATATTGGACTATTCAAAAATGTCAATAACAAAAAACCAAATTTCATGTCACTAAATTCTGTTCATAGCTCTTTATCTTATGTTACTTTAGATAATTGACTCGAATAAATATTAATGATATGTTATTACTTACTGGCCATTGACGAAAGGAGTACCCTTTTTTGAACCATCAGTAATTTCGCCTTGTAAACCTGGTATGATCTCAGTCATTAATCTAACGATTTCGGTATCTTCACTGTAGCTTTCGTAACAACGACCCCATCTAGGATCTCTACAAACCTTTAATGAAAAGAATTAAAATTCATTCAGCAATAAGTTAATACCAATTAGCAGTATAAAAAGGAATGAGTTCATTGTATTTGCTTACCGCAATACAAGGTGCAAAAGCGTATTGTATGCCAGTTGCTCTAACTTCAAGTGCTGTAGCAGCCCCAATCTTCTTAAGTAGAACTGGATCCCTGTTCAAAAATATGAATAAATAGCGTTAAATCTAGTGCATTTTATGGTTCTACTCTACATGTCGTTACTTATACTTGCCTAGTAACTCCAAGACCAACATTATGAGGAAAGATTGTCGATTTGTAAACGTTATTATTTCCATGAACTGCATCAATTCCATAAATCATTGGTATTCCTAGACGCGTTGATAACGAGCCTTTCTGAAAATCGTTAACCATATTGATCCATGTCTCGGGACTTGCCTGTTTGGATGGAACACTCCCTCCTCCACTCAGTATGCTACCTGAAATCACAAGAACGACGATAAGACTTGACCATAAAGACAAACAATAGAGGTGGCAAAACGGACGGGTCAAATGGGTTGGGGAACGGGTCAAAATGGGTAACTATTAGATACAGGTTGGTGTTAATTGTCGACATTTCTCATGCCCGCTTTTTGAATTTATATAACTAATGAATTTAAGTATTAGAATATAACTAACTATACTATAAAAATCATAATCTTAGAGAGGACAGAAAGCTTATTTTAAGTGCTTATCTGCCTATCGGCTTATTTTCAACCATAAGTTCAGCTTTTGGATAAAACTACTTACATGCTAGAAAGTTTTAAGAACTTTATATCATTTTATACGACTTGATAATATACTTCAGGTTTGATTACTTTTTCATACCTATGAAATACTTCTTCATGACTTCATTGGATGCAACTGATCGTTCGATTTGAGTCACTTGACCAATCTTTTCCTCAAGTGTCATCCTCTTCAGTAAGTCATCTATACGAGCATCTAGCGACTGCTTTGAATCTTTGTATAACATATAGTCCGCTTCAGCCATTAAAGCCCAGCAACACATGACCATCATCAAGAAAACCGAAAATTTCCCCATATTTCCGTCTCCCATTGGAGTAAAAGCTTTAGCACCAATGGAGCTCCAACAAGAACACAACACTTCTACAAATATAGGCAAAAAAGGTCAATCAGCCAAAGAAGATAAAAGATCCAATCACATGACATTGCATTAAAGTTCAATCCTTTAAATTTTAATGTATTTACTAATAGATAGACATTACATGATAGCAGGGACATAAAGTGGGTCCCGAGGGTCTCGGGACACCTATGAATTTTTGTTAAATTTATGCTAAATGCACCTCGTCCTTACAAATTATGTTTGTAGTATTGTTTTGGATATTGTAAGTGCACATGGTGGTTCTGTATCCTGCTTCCGTCCCTGCATGATAGAAGCTATAGTACAAAGGCCTTTGGCCTAGTCGACTAGTGGTACGTCGCGTTCAAGTCTAGTTGGAGTTATTTGTGAGATAAGTGGTAATGTACTGAAAAACCGCGTGGGAAAAGAACATGAAACTTGAAACCAAGAAACATAGATTGGTATGGGGACTCGAACATGTCCCCTAGCCTGGTGCACCAAGACTCGAACCCATTAGGCCAACTTGGTGCACAAATGCGCAAGGCTACAATATAAACTACTCGTATCACATTGACTCGAACCGATAACAAAACTAACAATAATGTTAAGCATGCAGAGATTAGTGAATACTTACAAAGATAAGATTCTGAGAGGGACAATGCTTATTATTTTGGAAGGAATGAATGGATATTTGTACTGAGTTTTTTTTTATTTTTATTATTATTTTTTTGAAAATATATTTGATAGCTAAGTGCTTGGTTGTCTTTTCTTGGTGGCCACTAAACTATTTGACATTTCGGACTATCACAAGTTTGAAACGTTTTTTGCCGTCTGGCTATTTGACTAAATCACGTTTAACAGCTG
This sequence comes from Glebionis coronaria, assembly GCA_025667525.1. NCBI lineage: Eukaryota > Viridiplantae > Streptophyta > Magnoliopsida > Asterales > Asteraceae > Glebionis > Glebionis coronaria. The sequence goes on along the minus strand of CM046878.1, from coordinate 552,481,719 downwards.
ATTTGATGACTTTTGATGATTTTAAAGTCATTTTGTACATACCAAATTGTGGTTCTAGAGGTTCTACAAAAAACGTTAGACTGCACGGTGCGCTGAGTTATAGGGTTGGCCGATGCCTTATAACGCCACGCCAGCCTTACACCTAACCTCAAATCACATGGTCTCGCGTACACATTTTCTTCTTCTTTATTTGTTTAATTGATATTTGTGTTTTATTAAGTTATCTGTAAGTAAAAGATATAAAAATCGAGTTCTTTTACAAAAATTAACATTACATCGAAAAAATTCTATCACTGTATCGTAAACCTCCGGGCCTGCCACAGTTCAGTGTTTTATTACTGCACATATTCTTCATCAAATTCCTTTTGAAATTTGTTTATCAAATACATGTAATATAAAATTAAAATTATGTGAAAGAACGGCTGATTTTGTCAAGATTCAGAAAACGTGTTAACCTTAAAGACATAATAAAGCAAATCTTCAAACTGGCATACATACGTTGAATCTGTCACTTCATCAAATCACCGACAACTTAATGCATAGATACACAACATTTGGATCTTTTTGTTTTTATATATACTTTCACGTGTACTCGCGTATAAAAACGAAAATTGATTCGCGACATATAGTTAATAATATGCTAATTGGATTGAACCGATAATTGATAACTCGATCGATTGATCTAATAGTCAAACTCGTAAAACGATAATGCATTCCTTTAATGCAAACCATATATATCCATAAAGAAGTTTAATGATGCCAACAACCTCACTTTCTTTTGAGTTATAGAGTTTTCGACATTGTGATCAGACTACTACTTTTTTGTCAGATTCGACGCAAATGAACCCCGTGATCACAACAAGATTAACTTTTTCTCGCGTTAAATTTGAACCTTTAATCTCCGTCCTAAAGGTCTAGTACTCTTACCACTGATTCAATTATCGTATTTACATTAGTTCATACTAACGATCTTTGTTTTAGGGAGATAAGATGTGATTACATCTGGTTATCGGATATAACCAACCAACCTACTTACGCCATGACTATGCGTGAAACTAGTACGGTAATGCTTAACGCATCATAATGGTGTCACGTTACATGGTGGTGTCACCGCACGTTAGGCAACCACGCGTGAATGATGTCACTGTTACTAGCAATAATCTTGATTGCGTTTCCAAACGTAATTAAAAACCATTTTAGATTTTATTCAATAATTACAATTCACATAACAGGAGAATGTAAACGGGCAATAAGTAAACGGGAAATAAGCTGCAGTGATAGTTTTTTTATATCAAAATCAAATATACGATAGAAAACACATATATTAGGCTTCATTAGTTGTAATATCACATACATAATTGCATTTTACATTACAAGCACTAATAGTTATTAAGCTTTTATATGGTAACACATGACTCTCATGTCACTAATTACATATCTTGAACTGAAGTACCTACAGCACTCGATCTGATAAAGACGGGAGTCTTCTGAAAAAGTTAAGTACCGGTGACGGCGTCCGATCTCTGAAGATCGGGTGTCGCATGTAGTAGAACCCAAAGGTCATCGCGACCATTTTTGATGGTACAAGGTACAAAATAATCGCGACAACCAAACATATGGCAACAAAGATCCCCGTGGCACGTGGGTCGCGCCACGTTACTAATGCTTGTGCTCGTTCCCCTTGTGTTGCTATGTCACCTAAAACGCTTTGCACTCGTGCCCCAAACATACGTAGCTTATCGTATCTTAACCGGACCATTTCATTTGGCCTTGAACATGGCATTACATCAAACTCTTCGTCGAGCTCGTTAGTGTCGATTGTTTCAGCTAAAGAGAGTTTCGGGTCGAAATGTGGCGGTGGGGCCCGAGACCTGAACCGGTAGTTCCACACCCCGATAGCAAACACGTAAAATGCTAACGTGGGAATGATTAAATCCGGGAACCAAACAAGCATCATAAGCAAAACATGTACCAAAACCGTAGCAGTTGGATTCTTCCACGAACGTGTTTCATCGAACCATTTTACCATATCGATAACACCTGATAGCACATTGACTATTCGTAACCAGTTGACCCGAACCTTCCTCATGCTAAATGTGTGTGAGTCAGCATCTAGCATATAAGTCACTACTTCACGGCGAAGAGGTGGTTCAGACCGCGCCAAGTGTGCAGCTGTGATCTTAACAGCTATCGTCCTAAGTACTTCCTGCTGCACCACGCCTATCGGTTTTATATGGTGCATTATAGGCCATAGCGGTTGCGAGTATACACTTAGTAAATCAATAGTTTGTGCCATGCGAATAAACCGAACTGCCACTTCTAGCTCGCCCATTTTCTTAAGACCAGTAGCATTTAGTAACAGTAACGGATACGTGTTCTTGTACACTTTTCCTATTTCTAAGTTCGATATACGGATAAGTACTTTTCCCATGCGGAAATCGGGCCTTGTAGACTCTTTTTGACCATCTGATCCAAACGCTTCCCAGCTATCAAATATACCGATTGTGAGCACAGTGGAAGGGTCGTAAACTCTCCATGTGTACTGCTCGTTCCATTTTGGATCGAGATTATCAGATATGGCTCGTGTTCTTACCCATTTGTTACCATATTTTGCTACAGCATAAGCATCAGTTGAACCCTTGCCATTTATAGACTTCATTGGTAGCAGATTCTTGCACCCGACTATCCCTAACTCGATTGTGCCAACTGGGGGTTTCCAAAGCTGCTTTGCAGTGGGTCGATAATCACTACAAACGTGAGCTGATTCGTCCATCACGTGGTATCCCCCGTCGAAAAATACTTTGAGCTGTACTCGACCACGATAAATTCTTTTTTCTTCATTCGGGTCCTCAAAAGTCAACCATTTTGAAACTACTACTCGATCATCTACACGACGTTCTATAGTAGCTAATGGTACATTAGCAACTCCCACAACCGAGGTTTTGTTTGGACCTCGTTGCTCGACTAGAAACAACAATAACTGGTGGTCAGTGAATGGCTCGGCTGCTACAAACATCAAGTCTTCGTTCCATGAAGAAGTTCCGTTGTGTGTGATGACAGATTTCGTTTTTTGGACTTGAAACCCGAATTGAGCTTTGATTTGAAAAGATGACGAGAGTGGCACATCTTGGGCTTCGATAATATTTGCGCGTAAGTACCACAGTTTTGGTGATTGATAGATTTTGGAACGAGAGCTTGGGTTACCAGCCGTGTCGGTCTTCCATGCTTCAGCAAACGACTCATCGGCTTGTGTCCCAACCCACGTGGCTAACATGAGATCCCCTTTGTGAGATCCGCCTCCTTCTAGCCTATACCATTGTGGGGCCAAAGGGCTATCAGGCGGGTCTCGTAGAGGGATCTCGGTAGCATCAAAACATATTCCTCCTAAAAAGTTATGCCCCCTTACATCTGTCATTGAACTCGAGATCAAAGGATCCCAAACCGAGACTTCAAGTATAGAAGCCGAATCATGTGAGTCACGTCGAAAAGCAAACGTTTGGTCCCACTCGAAATACATTGTTTTTCGAGCGGGCTTTGAAATGACCTGGCAACCCGAAACCACTATCTTCGTAACCGGGTTGCCTGGGGTAGGCAAAGACCTCGCTTTAACCACCTGAACAAATAAATAATGCATTTTTTCTACTAGATCGAACGACGATCGCTCCATTGGGAATAACCGATCCGATACATCACTTGTGAAGCTACTAATCGACGAAACCCTTGGGATCGGCTGCGGCCCAATTGGAATATCACCATTGATCTTGATCTCTGGCATAGATCTCGAGGTCTTTAACCGCTCTTCCCTCATTGGAGTACTAGGCTTTACACTTGAAACTTCCGTATCATGATCCGAATCATCAGACAATGCCTCATTCGCTTCAGCCTCCGCGGCCACAGGTGGCGCTGGAGGCGGTTCTTCATTCGCCTTTTCTTTTTCAGCATCAGCCGTCGGGGGAGCAGCTTCACCTTCCTCCTCTGACGGCTTTTGCTTCACTTCTGGCGCCGGTGCAGGTGCAATTGCAGCTTGCACTGGCGCCGCGTCATCAAAATAAATTCTCAAACCAATTTCCCCTTGAATCCAATTAAACAAATGTTTTTTTTCCAATGTATAATAAATCAAAGCCTCTTCACCTTTCTTAACAAACTGTCTCGAATCCAATCGAACTCGACCAAGGAAATTATTCCTCGTAGTCGGTCCGAGACTCTTGTCATGATTCACATCAACTTCAAGCATGTCACCAAACACATCCGAAGGTTTTCCAACATTAAACTCCAAAACCTCATTCCAAACCGGGTTCAAATCTCTTGGTACCACCTTGGTCTTTCGTCTTTGCCCGTAAAAGTCGAGTATAACATACGGACTAGACGTGCCATGTCCGTCTTTTGGAGCAAGGTTTTTCGCATCAACGACTTCTACGATTAGTTTTCGAACTGCTGCCATTGATTCAAATCACATTTAGGTGCAAATGTGAAAAGATTAATTTGCTTGATGAGATTCAAATTTGAGAGAATGATGATGATAAAAATAAAAATAAAAAGGTGGTGAATGAATATAATGCCTTCATGTGCAAGTAGAAGCTTTACTTTGTTGCTATTAAAAGGAGGGAAATAATCTTCTTTTGCTTTTTTTAAAATTTCCAGCTTTGCTTATTGCTTTTACTTTTCTTACTACTGTAATATTTCTTACTTAATTAAGTTGTCCGAAAGGATACCTTGGAGCATAAGATTTAGATCATGAGATTATGATTTCATGATTTTAGATAGTACTTTCTCGTTCTATAATTATAATTCATATTTTCTTTGTTCTAAAATAATTTATCCATTTATAAAAATAAGAAAAAAATTAGATTAAATTTACAATATTACTTTCACGTGAAGATATTATTATAAACTTTAAAGAAGTTAAAAACTAACTAGTTAAAAGTAAAATTTTCGTAAAAATGATTTTTTTTTAAATTGTGTGTTTTTTTCGATTGATTATGATTATGAGCAGGCCGTCTTTAAGGGTGTGCAAGGTGGGCGACCGCACAGGGCCACAAGTGTTTTAGGGGCCTCAAAATTTGTCCCGTCAACAATTATATGCATATATGCACATATTTTTATGAAAATTCGTTCTCAAAAAGTTCAATATGTAATTTCGCACAAAGTCTTGCAATTTTTTCCAAATTTAGAGACGACCCTGATTAGAAAGAGAGAATATAAAACATGGTATTTGCAAGCTTGAGATCTTACAGCATTACGATTTTGACTATAAAATTTTAGGATCTAATTTAATCCAATCTGATTTTACTTCTTCATACAAACTAAAACCCTACTAAATAGTGACTTATATTTTATAAAATTTTAAAAGCAAAATGATAATCTTTTTCGACATTCCATGATCTTAATTTATGACAACCTTAAAATGAAAATTCATATATTTATAATATTACAAAAAAAATATAAAATGACGTTCTAGTTTCCGAATCCAATATTACGATTTCGATCGATCTTGTAAAAACAAAAAACGATTATGGAAATTAAAATTGTATTATACTTAATCGACTTGAGACAAATTGAAGTGAACTATAACTTTGAAACGGAAGCAAATATATTATGTAGAGATACATAGTCCAATTTTATCAACCTACGTGAATAAACTAATAAGGTTCTTTTTAAACCGTGTTACTTTAACATGGCAGAAAAAGATAGAAAAAATATTGCACTTTTACGTTTTAACACGTATTTGTGACTAGTTAAATCATATTGGTTATTTCTCATTTTGGATGTGGATTGCTTAACATACTGGATTTGCTTATAATCCCAAAAAACAAACATGAGTAAAGTTAGGTTTCATATGAAAAATAATCAATTACAAAGGACAGGCACTAATTTTATTGCTATATTCTTTCAACTTTACTTGTTATTCAACATTTATTCTTGCATTCATTTCTTCTTTGTAAAAGTGATTTTGAGCCGCATGCATCGTAATCATTAGAGTTGAAACAAGTTAGACGGTTCAAAAAGAAAATTCGAATGCATGTCGAAAATGACAATATCTAAAGTAGGTAAGTAATCAAATAGATACAAATTGTGAGCTAAATTGAAGTTATCATTAGAGACGGAATAAAGGGTTCTCGCGGGTGCTCAAATACTTTGTGGATTTTTTTATATATTATTAGTTTTTAAGAAAAACCATTGATTTCTTTTAATGTATTTTAAATGAATTTGATTCATCAAAATTCAAAATATGTTTCTAATAGTATCGTTCAAAACTTTTTGTACAACTGATAATATTTAGTCCTCGTTCCATATTCTGAGGTTATCACGTACAAGTAATTACTACTAGAATATGTGAAATAAAGCTAGATCGATGAAACATGTACTTATGAAAGAATATTTGTTTGGGTATGAATGAATAATGTTGAGTGGCATGTTAGAAAAGAATCAGATTTCATATTTTTTTTTTAATTATAAAAACCAAATAAATACTCGTATTAAAATGTATACTTTGCTTCATGGAAGAGACCTTTTTATTCTTTCTAACATTCCCATTTGGCTCTTATTTAAAAATTGTATATATGTAATTACAAAAAACAAATAAGCAAGACAATTGTCAAGAGATAATTTGATCATACATATTTTTAAGCCTCCATATCATACTCAATTATTTAAAATTCGAACAATGTGTAAAATAAAATTAAAGTTCTAAATAGAATGGAGCATGATATGGCAACATGTATATATTTTATATCTTAGCAGTAAAAAATAAGTTTTTGTATTTTTAAAACGTAGGTGAAGGCGGCACTATATTATAACATATATTTTTTTTTCTTTATCATATTTTATATATATCAAGTTCACAATAAGTGTTTGCACATAATAATAAAAGTTAAGAAACTATTCTTACAAGTAATAATATTCCTTTTATAGAAAAGAATTTTTTCAAAGTTGGATAAAAAAACTCGTAACGTTTCACGTTTTAGCGTATTTTTTCACACCTCAACTCACGTTATGTCTTAAATCGACATTTTATTATGTTTCATAACGTGAAAGCCGTGTTTTACGTTTCGACGCGTCTTTAACGCTGTTGAAACAAAATCCTCCGGCTATGCTACGGTCAGTGATCTTGCCTCGACATCATAAAGGTATGCTCGTCTTGATCCCTTTGAACCTAGGATACACAAGACAACACACGTTAACTCGCCCCAGGTTTGACCCCGAGACCAAGCTCCGGTGTGAGAATAAGTAGCTATCCACATGAATGGTATTAAATAGTAAGTACTGGAAGGTAAAAGTATGTGTTAATGGAAGTATTGAATGTGTGTTGTGTGTTAAATGCAGGGGTATTTATACTACCCCAAGGGACATACCTGTCTGAGTGGTCATGTCATAGACTAGGCCTTGAAACCTGGGCTAGCCAAATTCCTACAATCGAGGGATTGAATGTCCCAAGGGCGGCGGTGTATCCTTTTATCCATAGGACGGACGGATGGTCCCTGGATAATAGGGTGAGTGTGATACGACCCTCTCGGGTAGTATCGGGATAGGGCACCACTTTTAGCGTGTGCGAGCTCCTTAAGAACGGGAGATGGGAAGACCAGACATTTGTGTAACTTTTACTTTGATTGAATTGATTATATGATTACATTATGAAACCTTAAATACTAGTTGTGTGATAAACACAAAGATAAATGATAAACATAAAAGATACTAAACAGATAAACATAAAACACAAAGATATATCCTAAATAAATGATAGATATGCATGCGTAACATTCCTCACTCCTTCGAATTCACCTTGCCCTCAAGGTGACGTCTTGAAAAACACTCATGATTCCCGGGTCCCAAATTTTGAGACGTTTCCTAAGCATTTGCACACTCTCCTTCAACATGTTATGTGGCTCGAGTAGTAACGATATTTGGACTCCTGTTCTACAGTCTTTCCGTTCAAATGAAACAAACCACGTGACCCTCTTAGGAAATTCATCAACAAGATGCGATTCACTAACCACAAGCTCAAGGGGCTCTTTATTAGGTCTGGATGTAACCTTCACCACATCTTCTGGTGCCGCTTCCAGTACAACGTCCAATGCCACTTCAGTTGTAACTTCGGGTGCAACTTCTATAGTTGTAGAAGAATCAACCGTGTTCTTTTCAATGACCTGCTCTTCCTCTGCAATTGTATCAAGACGAGTCTCTACTATACGTGCTAAGTAGAAGGCTTCGCCTAATGTTGTAGGTTTCGGGTAAAACCTCAACAATTCTAGCTGTAGCTTCGGTTTAAGTCCAGATATATAAAACGAGGTAAGTAAACTTTCAGAGATACCCGTTACTCGAGTTATAAGATACTTAAACTCACTTTGATATTCGACCACCGTACCCATTTGCAAGAGTTTAGATAATGCATCCCGATCGCTAGTGTTCGATGCCATAACAACAAATCAAATTTTTTTTTCTGATGAATAGTACCGGATGAACAGTACCCCGGATGAACAGTAACCTCGATGAACAGTACTTTGATGAACAGTGTACCGGATGAACAGTGATCACGATGAACAGTGATCTTTTTTTTTTTTTTTTTTTTTTTTTTTTTTTTTTTTTTTTTTTTTTTTTTTTTTTGAGATTGGAATCCTAAATCAAAACCCCCCAACGAATTGAGGGCTCTCAATGAAAGCACCAATTGATACGACCCTCTCGGGTAGTATCGGGATAGGGCACCACTTTTAGCGTGTGCGAGCTCCTTAAGAACGGGAGATGGGAAGACCAGACATTTGTGTAACTTTTACTTTGATTGAATTGATTATATGATTACATTATGAAACCTTAAATACTAGTTGTGTGATAAACACAAAGATAAATGATAAACATAAAAGATACTAAACAGATAAACATAAAACACAAAGATATATCCTAAATAAATGATAGATATGCATGCGTAACAGAGTGCCTTTTGCTTTTTCCCTCGAGCCTTGTCATGCTCATTAATGCTCTACTGTTCATGCCACGTCTTTATCAAATGGTCCAAGGTTCCGGGTCTGAGGTGGGGAAGCGCTCGTCTCCGGAAGCGTTGACCGGAGACATACGCGAACAAACGCCTTTTAAAATCCTGAATAAAATAGAGAGATGAATATGATAATGGCGATATATCGATGGTTAAATCGTGGAATCAGACCGACCAGAAAACAAATCTAATGCTCTTTATTGACAAAGATGGTTCTCTTTTGTGTCACCGACTTTCTTTTTAAAACTCACTTTTTTGACCTATTTTTCCATATATTCTGCACCTTATGTTTGGACCTTTGTTGTTTAGATCTAGCATACATTCATTCTCTAATTTATATAAGCACAAATAAAATGTTATCGATTGTAATTTTTTTTTAAGTTATGTATTCTTTTCGTCTTATAATTATATTATATTGTATGTTTTCATTTTAGGTTTCATTTTTAAATATAAATAAGAAATTCAGATTATTGTATTACATTCATTAGAAGTGACAATTATAAACTTAAAAAAAAGTTATTAATTAATTGATTACGGGTAAAAATGTATTGTGCAAAAAGTAAGAAAAAAACTCTAATAGTAATGATAATTTTTTTATAACTTTGTGTTTTTGTCGGTAAACTATAATTATAAGACGGAAAAAGTAGTTTGCAATCTCATACATTTTGTTGTGATATCTTCCCGATACGAAGAAGTAAATAGTAATCGGCTCGATCCAACTGGTTGTTCAATCTCAAAACATGTATAGGTCATCAAATTAGAAAAGTATGATCGCGGTACAGACAATAATCAATGAACAATTATCTTTTCTAACAATATCAGCCAAGATTAACCAACCATGACATGTTTTTTATATTGATTGAGTTGGACAGACTTTGGATGATGTACTTCAACCATGCATCGAGACCTAGAACATGATAAAAATCAACATTACGAGTTACGACAAGATCTGGTGATCACCCTTCGATCCTTAGGGGAAGGAAGAGAATGTTAGGTTGTTTGCAACGTGGCGACCCTTTCTTTTTAAGACTTCGAAAACACTTTGCTGATATAAAAATATTTGAAAATTAGGATGTAAGATTGGGCATAATGGTTTCAGCTCCACGTCTGCGTCACATTTTTAGTTAACATGACATCAATCACATGACCAAACACGCATGGTGGCGACCACCAAGCCCACCACCAATGCATAGGGATGATGCCACTAAACCACGAGCAAACTCATTTTTTAACAACATTGATATGAACTAAATTAAGCTTAATTTCAACTAAAGTAAAAGGGTAAACTACAAATTTCGTCACTGTACTTTGCGAAATTGGCAAATATGCCACTGAGAGCAAATTACGCGTAATTTTGCCCCTGAACTTCAAAATTTCATGCAAATTTGTCACTGAGTTAACGAATTTTGACATTTCTTCGTTTCCTTTCGTTAACTCCCACACGTGCCTGACACGTGTGGGTATATTCGTCATTTTTCATTGTTTCCAGCCTAAACCCACCTTTCGTTCAAGCAAAAAAACGTCCTCGAAAAGATTTTGATTATCAAGTGTTGCAAGCCCACCTTTCATTCAAGCAAAAAACTTCCTTGAAAATATTTCCCACCCGACACTTCAACAGGCACCTTTCGTAACTGCAAATTATGTCCATGAAATTAAATTTTGCGAATAAAGAAAAACTCTTGGTAGTCCAATATCTGACACACTTTCAAGGACGTTGGCACCACCTTTGAAATACTCAAGGAATTAAACTCCCCTAGATGGTAGTGGATACCTATTCCTGATGGTAATCTTGTTGTGCTCGCGATAGTCTATGCAAAGACGCATACTGTCGTCTTTCTTCTTAACGAATAAGACCGATGCGCCCCATGGAGATGCGCTCGGTCAGATAAAGCCTCGTTCCAGAAGTTCTTGCAATTGATCCTTCAACTCCTTCAACTCTATGGGAGCCATGCGATAAGGAGCCTTGGAAATCGGCTCAGCTCCTGGGATGAGCTCGATATTAAATTCTACTTCACGTGCAGGCGGTATGCCCGGAAGTTCTTCTGGAAATAAATCCGGAATTCTGACACTATCGGCTGATTCTGAATTGATGGGATTCAGCATCTATGTCATGAACAGTAGCTAGATAACCCTCACAACCATGTGAAAGTAATGCACGTGGTTGCAGGGTTGATATGATTTGTACAGACCTGCCGGGTATGAACCCGTTGTGAATGTACTCTGGTGCATTAACATCACCGAAGATGACTCGATATGAATGGCAGTCTATGGTAACATGATGCTTGGATAGCCAATCCATGCCCAAAATCGTGTCAAAGTCATTCATGTCCAGCGAAAGTGCGTCAACAGGACGAACCTTGTCGTCAAACTCTAGGGGAAGGCTCTTGTACACATGGGTTATGCGTACATAGTCTCTCAAAAGCGTGGAAATACTCAATATATTCTCTAATGGCATGGGGTGTATCCTAACGTTCTTTGCATAAGCAGTAGAAATGACCGAGTGAGTAGCAGCCGTATCAAACAGAACATATGCAGCTTGACCATACATATACAAGATTCCAGTGATGGTACCTGTAGACTTGTTGAACTGATCGCGAGATGTCGTGTAAACGCGCCCAGTAGTAGGAGGCAGCTTGGTATTAGCATGTCCCGATGTACCCTTCATCTTGCCCTTGCGGCAATCCTTCATGCGGTGGCCAGGAAGACCACACTTGTAGCATGCGTCGTTGTCGCGGCGACATGACCCTGGGTGCCTACGGTGGCAAGTAGAGCAAAGAGGATGAGTATATTGTAAAACCCGTATTTAAATATTTAAAATATTAAATACGTAGTTTTAATTATATAAAATATATGCAGTTAGTCAAGAAAATAAATATTTACGAATGTATTATTATTCAGAAAAGATTTTGACGTTTCAGAAAAATTAAAACACGAGAATTAAATACGATTGTTCGTGATTTAAATATAAACGTCGAGAGTTTTAAAAAAAAAAAAAAAAAAAAAAAAAAAAAAATATAGTATAGGGGGCCGGTTATTAAAAAAAAAAGAGGACGGGTGAATGGGCTTTTAGGCCTGGCCCTTTGTCAAAAGAAAGAAAACAGAGGGTTTACCCCTTCCCTATTGTCACATCAGTAAACAAAAAAAAAGAAACGGGAAGATTATGGTTTCACTCCCATGAGGTGGCCGCCGAGTTTTAAAAAAAAAAAAAAAAAAAAGTCGAGACTTGTTTATTCAGAGAAGATTATGTATGTTCGTCATTCCCCATTTCAAACTCGGGTATGTGTATCATTCCTCTTTTATTCTGTTTTATATCACGAAAGCAGTATATGGTTTGATCTAAACGAATGGGTGAATTCGAAAACGTGAATTTATGATTACAAAGGGGCTCGGTGTGTGCTGTGTTGCCCAGCCGTGACCCACACCAGGGTTGCTGGTGCTTTGGTTGCCATCCGCAGCCCTTAAACACCCAAACAGGGGTGTTTAGTTTGTAATCGGGGGGTAAAAGAAACACAGCAGGGTATTTGGGATTGTCGGGGGTTGTTGTTTGTTTTAAAAACAGTGGGAACCAAAAGAAGGCAGTGGGAGCAATATAACTAACAGTAGGTACGTACTAAACAGAAATTAATAAGGTTAGAATGCAGAATTAGCGACAGTTTTGAGACAGAAATTCTGTCGCAGTTTACAAAGACAGTTTTATGACGGTTTTGGGGCACAGTTAGCGTCGGTTTAGCGACATAATATTCTGTCGCTAATTCGGCTGTGAATATACTCGGTATGTTTGAGTTGTTTTTCGTGCGACCGAGACTTGGAAGTCTCGGTAGGCTTTGGGTTTGACTCGGGTTTTCATGGCACGGATGGAAATAAATACGAGGTTATATTAATAGGGTCAAATCATTTTATAAATAAGTTTTATAATTAAATTAATCAAGTTGTTTTAGTTATTTAATTTTAACTTGTAAATTAAATTAATGATGACTAATTATGTTATCGATTTAAACGTGTGCATTCTTAAATGACTACCTTTCTTAGAAACGAATTTAGAAACCTTCCAATTATAGCAGATTACTAATTATGGTAATATTATAACATCGGGTTCACATTACACCGTAATCAGTAATACAAGAATATATTAACCAGTAATATTTAGAACCATCAGATTTATCAGTTTATGTACAAACAGTAATACAAGAATAAATAATTAAACTAAGTACAGTAAGATCAGTAAAATAAACAGATATCAATTAACTTATTCACCGTCCTTTATTCATGTAGCTCGCGTGAAGTCAGAATAGACTTTTGTCAGTTGATCTCAGTCGGTTACGGGACACGAGGTACGGAATTTCTGTCCTTTCAGTAAGGACTTCCTTTCTATGCATGATTAGGATTCCCCGTCTGCAGCCAAATGTTTTCCTCAGTATATGTTTAAGTTTATCAGTAATCATGTTAATAACTAAATAAATTGCCTGAGCATTATATACAAGCACGACCAGTTTATGTACTAGTTACGGAGGTACCGTAACCACGGCACTAGAGGCACCGGTGTCGTGACTCACATGCAGGAGAGTGATATCCTGCATCGTCCCACTCAGCTCAGCTTGGCCATTTTATCAGTATTATTAGTGGGGCGTATGGATGCATCCTAGGCTACAGTTTACAGTTTAGCAGGTGAATGTGGTGTGTGCTCTACATCCTTCACATTGGAGCTGATCCCTCCACCCAGCACAGTTATTTAGAGGTCACCCCTCTACAGCATGATGAGGTCACCCCTCCAGTTATTCATGCACGGTTGTTACAGCACGTGACCTATATAAGCTCTGGCAAATAAAATACAGTAAATGCATGTTTTCAGAATTTATAGTTATATTTCAGTATCAGTAAATATGAATCAGGTTTTTCAGATTTTATGCAGAGTTCTACTACATGTTACATATCAGTCTTACAGCTTCAGTATTCTATCGCCTGTTTCATTCAGTATATTCTTATCATGCTTGATATCCGTTCACTGAGCGTTATGCTCAGCCGTAGTTCCTTTCATGTTCTAACGGCAGGTACACCAGGACGCTCTTAGGATTCTGGGAGTATGTGCATTTGGATGGAAGCTATCCAGACTTCTTACTTTATGCATTTCTTACATTATTCTGCTTATTTGGACATTGTTTAGTCTTTTCCTTCAGTATTTTACTTTTCATGTTTTGGGCTTATGTTTGGATTACCGATGTTTGATTCCGGTATTCCTTTATGGTCAGTTAATTTTTAGGACATTTACCTTATGCTTTGATGACACGCCATAAATACACGTAACGGTCCACTTATCCAAGTGGGGTGTTACAATTATGGTATCAGAGAGCAAGGTTCGACCTGTAGGCTCTAAAACTTGACTTGTGACTAGTGGGTAGTCACCAGAAACTTTCCAGATTTTGGCGTTGTTATCTTTCATGTTTCTCATGCATTAATCAGTCACTTTTCTTAAGTTATCAGTCGGTGTCTTAAAGTTTTTGACTAAGTAAAAGCTTGGTACAGGACTGGCCATATTTAGTCGCATGTGCTTTTCTGCGAATTTTCATTTTGGTGAACCGACCCATAGGCGTTCATCCTTGCCCGTTCAGATTTTGCATTGGTAAACCGAACCATAGGCGTTTACCCTTACTCATGTCAGATTCATGTTTTCAGTCAAATATTAATTAGTGAACCAGCCATAACCGTTCACCATTATTTAGGTCAAATTTCATGCTTTTCAGTCAAATGCTATTTTGAACCGATCCATAGTTATTCACCTTTGTCATATCATGACATTTCATAAAATTTTGACAAGTATGGTTTGAACTACAGCCAACCATATTTAGTCTCAGATTGTAAATTTCTATACATGACAGTTCTCATAAATTTTTGACAAGTATGGATCGAAACAGAATCGCCCATACTTAGTCACATGCTTCCTACTATGAATATTGTGGATCGAACCATAACTATCCCCATCAGTTGATGTTAAACCTCAGTTGATTATTCTTCTATGTTCTTTGAACCAGTCAAGTTTATACTCTCACGTAAGTGTCGTTTTCATGCTGACTAAGTTCATGTCTCCTTATGAGGATTATGTTTTCAGCAAGGTGATGATGTTTTATGCTAAGATACAGAAAGGGTTACAGTAAAATTATGTTTTCATAATAATCATGTTTGATCTTCATCAGTCATGTCTTCATGCTGACCACTGTTGGGACTTCGATTGTATCATACTTTTCAGCCTCGATACAACCAGCAGTAAGTCGGCGCAGGAATTGTCAGCCTATCATGTTACTTATTTCAGATTAGTTTACTACCGTTTAAATCAAATTATCTTTCGTTGATCGTGTCAGACGGTTTACACCAGTATCGATCATATCAGCAAACCTTCAGCGGTACCACATGAATAGTATTCATCGTGTACTTCCCATACAGTTTTTTTTAGGTGTACCCCATGAACCTTACACCATGTGTACCGTTAATCGATCCTTAATCACCTCAGGCATTTCCGCTTGTAGATATTCTACCAGATGCTGATGCTGCTCGTGAGTTGAAGATTTTGCCAGATGCTGATGATGCTAACACTTGGAAGACCTCACAAATGCTGATGCTGCTGATACATTGGAGATTTCTCAAGATGTTTATGCTGCTTATACTATGAAGACTCTGTAGAACAAGGACGAAAACTATAAATTTGAATTTTCTGACAAGAATAAGTTTCAACCATCAGATACTACCATTCTATTCCATGCTTTTACTTTTCTCAGCTAGATGTCACACTTCACTCAACCAACAGTTCATTCAGAATAGTGGGAACCGGAACCCAGCCGGCCACTCAGCAAAATATTTACATGAATCACGGTCATGATAATGACCGTCATAAAGTGACAGACAAAGCAGTAGTGACAAACACCGTGTTTATAATTAATCAGTCAGTACCATCGGAACGCCGGAACGGACGTGACCAGAAATACAAAGGTCAGTAGCCTAACCGGTCCACCAATCCTAACAGTTACCAAAATTTTCAGCCTTGTTCAGATTCATCCACTAAAACACATGTCAAGAAATCAGTCAAGACATAAGTCTCGAGTATCATTTCGGAAGACCTTTCAGGACCCCAGTTACGATACACGTCATACGAACCTTTTGTCAAAATACGAGTCAGAACTCATAACTCCAGTATGTTTCTAAACCAGGCCCTCAGAAATTCAGGGTACCCTTCAGAAAGGGGTATACCCGTTCTATTATGCCACACATGAATCAGATCATTAAAATTCAGTCACCACACTGGATTATTATTCAGATTAAACAACACGGTAATCATTATGTGAGGTTACAGACGAACACATTTAGTGAAAAGTCGCCATGTTTAATTCACGTATTCCTATGTCAGCTTGATCTCAAACCAGGTAGGTATCTGCCTCTCACCCAGAAAGGACTCAACAGTAACACCATATTTATTAAAGCTTTATTTTCAGTTAACGACGAGATCCATCTTACTAAATCCCAAATATATTCATTATATCTTCTGCCAGAAAAATCAGTACAAATTGTTTCTGCCTTACAAGCGCATGACTTAGCAATCCATAGCTACGAAGACTGTCTAGCCATCAGTTATAAATTCACTTCTAAAATTCCTCGAATCCATGATCAGCAGATTATACAAAATTTCCAGATGTCATTCCAGAAATTCCTTCCTAACTACGAGACGTAATTTAACATCGAGCTTGTCTCAAGAATAGTGCCTGTTTCCAAAACTCTTTATTCCAGAGTTGCATCTAAGTTAAAGGGTTGCATCATTTGCTGCAAGAATTACCAGGATGAGGCTTATTTCGCCCTAGCGCACCACCAGAAGGTGCACCATTTTCTGTCTGACCAGAAAAAGGGCGGTAACATGAGATCATGGATCGATCACCAAATTTTACAAGGTCACCATACATAATCAATGTTCATTCCACGTACAGGAGGTCTTCTGGCATACTACGATGTCTTAAATATTTTCTAGAACGATTCACGATCATACCACCAACAGTGCTGAGAGAAAGAACACGAGGTTTTCTAGACTGCTGTTACACACGACATAGTCTCTCTAAAATTTTGAATTTATACTTCTGAACTCCCTAATGCTCAGCTATCTTATGGAATTTATGAATAAAAATTTTCCCATGATTCTCAGATAAACTAGTCAGCATATGCATTGATCACATTCTGGTCTACCAAATCCTAAAGAAGAACACGAGAATCATCTTCTCACAGTTGTACAGAATCTTCGATAGGAGAAA
Source organism: Glebionis coronaria (assembly GCA_025667525.1). NCBI lineage: Eukaryota > Viridiplantae > Streptophyta > Magnoliopsida > Asterales > Asteraceae > Glebionis > Glebionis coronaria. Next base: position 552,464,454 of record CM046878.1, on the reverse strand, counting down.
ATTTTATATACAGCTTTCCAGATATGAATTCCAATTGAACAAAGTGGCATTTCTGAGCCATTCTACCTTAGCAGAAAGAAATTTCAAACAATGATGCGAAGGTGAAGGCCATCACCTGATGGTCCCGACCGACGACTGTGAACGGAGTACAAACCTTTCTAGAACTCGATTGACTGTTACCGCAGAAATTGCCGACAGTTCTCCCTAAGAATTTCTTCCATGGCTATGCAAACAGATATCCACCAGAATGTTCCATAACTCCAGGCAGGATGTTGTTAGAAGCAGTATCACACATTGACATAGCTATGTTCATGTCTAGATGCCTGACATACCGCAGGTTCGAGATAGAACGCTGTCATGTTAGTGAGTTACTACAATCCTTAGAAATTTCTGAGCAGAAATGAGACGAGACTCCATGGAGATTGTTATCAGTTTACCATAGACTCAGAGAAAGTATGATACTATCTAAGTTATCATCAACCATGTAATCAGCCTACGCGTCTCTTTCATCCGAAAGGATCACGTAGTAGCAGATCTGCAGAAGATTTTAAAATTCAAGAGTAAATCGTACGAATTCAAGGCATTCCTTTGACCATCATATCAGACAGAATTCATATTCACGATCAAGTGTATGTTTACGCCCACTTTAAATTCATGTTTATTTTCACTTTCACGTTTACGTCTCATTCGCGGTATGATGCTATTTCAGTTCATCTTTTATGCTATCTCGTAATTAAGCTCACGGTTGTGTTCATAACATTGTTCACGTTCAAGTTCGTGTGCCATTTCACGATACACGTTTCTCAGTTTGTTACCGAATACGGATACAGAAAGCTTAAGAAACCAGACTCAAGTTAGCAGAGCTTCTCCATACCCAGACAGACATTTCATGTCTCAGGCCATATCGTTTGTCATTGTTTCCTCAGTTAGCATATGTTCATGATATGTCCTAGCATCACGTTCACAGTATGTTTCATGTATCATCGGGCATAATATATTTCATGCCCATCATTCCTCATATAATCGTGAACCACGTTCACAATTGCTCACTTATCACGTTCATAATTGTTCACGTAGTTCGTCCCTATATATTCTCAGCATCTTGCTCAGAGATACAAATGTTATCTTTTCAGGATAATTCTACGTACCGTTTCATGTATACTACATGCTATAGCTTATTCATCCTATTATATTCAGGAAATCCATCTTAAGTATGGAACCAGAAACTATTCAGCATCGTCAGGACAGGGTCATCAGGACCAAGATTTTTATTATTATGTTTAGACATTTGAAGGAATCGTTTCGAGCGGGAGACCACTCGAAACGGAGGAGTCCATCCGGACCTCTCATCTCATTTCCCTACAATAAATCCAGTTAAATTCTTCAGCCATGTCACATTGCATATTCAATTCAGTCATGCCATGTTTATACCCTTTCAGCAGCATTATGTCCTAAATCAAGGACGAATGATCTTTCAGCTCTTATGCCTCTTCAGCTTTCATGTCCTTTCAGCTTATATGTCCTTTCAGTTTTTATAAGCTTCACCAGCTTAATTATCCTTAATTCGAGGACGAAGTTCTCCTTTTTAGAGGGGAAGAATTGTAAAACCCAGTATTGTCATATCCTTAATTCGGGGACGAATTATTCTTTTTAGAGGGGAAGAATTGTAAAACCCGTATTTAAATATTTAAAATATTAAATACGTAGTTTTAATTATATAAACTATATGCAGTTAGTCAGGAAAATAAATATTTACGAATGTATTATTATTCAGAAAAGATTTTGACGTTTCAGAAAAATTAAAACGCGAGAATTAAATACGATTGTTCGTGATTTAAATATAAACGTCGAGAGTTAAAAAAAAAAAAAAAAAAAAAAAAAAACAATATAGTATAGGGGGCCGGTTATTAAAAAAAAAGAGGACGGGTGAATGGGCTTTTAGGCCTGGCCCTTTGTCAAAAGAAAGAAAACAGAGGGTTTACCCCTTCCCTATTGTCACATCAGTAAACAAAAAAAAAGAAACGGGAAGATTAGGGTTTCACTCCCATGAGGTGGCCGCCGAGTTTTTTATAAAAAAAAAAAAAAAAAAGAGTCGAGACTTGTTTATTCAGAGAAGATTATGTATGTTCGTCATTCCCCATTTCAAACTCGGGTATGTGTATCATTCCTCTTTTATTCTGTTTTATATCACGAAAGCAGTATATGGTTTGATCTAAACGAATGGGTTAATTCGAAAACGTGAATTTATGATTACAAAGGGGCTCGGTGTGTGCTGTGTTGCCCAGCCGTGACCCACACCAGGGTTGCTGGTGCTTTGGTTGCCATCCGCAGCCCTTAAACACCCAAACAGGGGTGTTTGGTTTGTAATCGGGGGGTAAAAGAAACACAGCAGGGTATTTGGGATTGTCGGGGGTTGTTGTTTGTTTTAAAAACAGTGGGAACCAAAAGAAGGCAGTGGGAGCAATATAACTAACAGTAGGTACGTACTAAACAGAAATTAATAAGGTTAGAATGCAGAATTAGCGACTGTTTTGAGACAGAAATTCTGTCGCAGTTTACAAAGACAGTTTTATGACAGTTTTGGGGCACAGTTAGCGTCGGTTTAGCGACAGAATATTCTGTCGCTAATTCGGCTGTGAATATACTCGGTATGTTTGAGTTGTTTTTCGTGCGACTGAGACTTGGAAGTCTCGGTAGGCTTTGGGTTTGACTCGGGTTTTCATGGCACGGATGGAAATAAATACGAAGTTATATTAATAGGGTCAAATCATTTTATAAATAAGTTTTATAATTAAATTAATCAAGTTGTTTAGTTATTTAATTTTAACTTGTAAATTAAATTAATGATGACTAATTATGTTATCGATTTAAACGTGTGCTTTCTTAAATGACTACCTTTCTTAGAAACGAATTTAGAAACCTTCCAATTATAGCAGATTACTAATTATGGTAATATTGTAACATCTGGTTCACATTACACCGTAATCAGTAATACAGGAATATATTAACCAGTAATATTTAGAACCATCAGATTTATCAGTTTATGTACAAACAGTAATACAAGCATAAATAATTAAACTAAGTACAGTAAGATCAGTAAAATAAACAGATATCAATTAACTTATTCACCGTCGTTTATTCATGTAGCTCGCGTGAAGTCAGAATAGACTTTTGTCAGTTGATCTCAGTCGGTTACGGGACACGAGGTACGGAATTTCCGTCCTTTCAGTAAGGACTTCCTTTCTATGCATGATTAGGATTCCCCGTCTGCAGCCAAATGTTTTCCTCAGTATATGTTTAAGTTTATCAGTAATCATGTTAATAACTAAATAAATTGTCTGAGCATTATATACAAGCACGACCAGTTTATGTACTAGTTACGGAGGTACCGTAACCACGGCACTAGAGGCACCGGTGTCATGACTCACATGCAGGAGAGTGATATCCTGCATCGTCCCACTCAGCTCAGCTTGGCCATTTTATCAGTATTATTAGTGGGGCGTATGGATGCATCCTAGGCTACAGTTTACAGTTTAGCAGGTGAATGTGGTGTGTGCTCTACATCCTTCACATTAGAGCTGATCCCTCCACCCAGCACAGTTATTTAGAGGTCACACATCTACAGCATGATGAGGTCACCCCTCCAGTTATTCATGCACGGTTGTTACATCACGTGACCTATATAAGCTCTGGCAAATAAAATACAGTAAATGCATGTTTTCAGAATTTATAGTTATATTTCAGTATCAGTAAATATGAATCAGGTTTTTCAGATTTTATGCAGAGTTCTACTACATGTTACATATCAGTCTTACAGCTTCAATATTCTATCGCCTGTTTCATTCAGTATATTCTTATCATGCTTGATATCCGTTCACTGAGCGTTATGCTTAGCCGTAGTTCCTTTCATGTTCTAACGGCAGGTACACCAGGACGCTCTTAGGATTCTGGGAGTATGTGCATTTGGATGGAAGCTATCCAGACTTCTTACTTTATGCATTTCTTACATTATTCTGCTTATTTGGACATTGTTTAGTCCTTTCCTTCAGTATTTTACTTTTCATGTTTTGGGCTTATGTTTGGATTACCGATGTTTGATTCCGGTATTCCTTTATGGTCAGTTAATGTTTTAGGACATTTACCTTATGCTTTGATGACACGCCATAAATACACGTAACGGTCCACTTATCCAAGTGGGGTGTTACATATATCCTCCAGCAGGTGTCCCGACTGGCTGAGAACCTGATAAAAACACTATACATGAGACATGAAAATAGGGTACAAAGAACAATGCAGATAACCGTAAGATTTAATACCAGTGATAGCTGGACGGTTAGGCTGTGAACCTCTCTGGTTCTGGTCCCTACCGTTACCATGATTCCTGGTAGAAGATTTGCTAATGTGTCAGAATTAAGAATCATAACATGTAATCATAATAATATGCATAAGTATAAGGACCTTCTGCTGTTGGAGTGTCCAGCGTTGTTACAGTAATTATCATTACCGCCACGCTTATCCGTAGCAGAACGGTCGTGAGTCTGATCGTTTCCCTTGGGCTGATTAGGCTATTGCTGAGTAGCCGGCTGAGACCGGTCCCCAGTCTTCTGCCTGGAAGATACAATTTAAAGAGATGAAATATTGACATATACTGAAAGAATACGGATTGGTCACCGCTTGAATACAAATTTTTACCTCTTATCGGGTCTCTCTGCTTCCCCGAACTCATCTCTCTCCTGCAGCATCTCCAGCTTACGTGCTGCATCGGCCACTTGTACTACCATGTTGAACGTAGCACACACCAAGTTGTTTGCGACCGATGTACGAAGAGCCCACCTGAAGTGGTGTGCTTGCTCTTCAGGAGTACCTGCTGCTGCACCAAGGAAACCAGCTAAGCGAAGAAAGCGTTGCATGAACTCGTTGCTATTCTCCCCATCTCTCTGTCGGATCACATGGTACTCTCTCTTCAGCTTGTCTTGCTCAGCCTTGGGAAAGAACTGCTCCATCACCCTATCCCTGAACTGAGCCCATGTCAAACCAGCCACCCAATCATCACCTCCCTCAGACTGCTTCAGTGTTATCCACCATGCTAACACATCACCTTCGAACCGGTAGCATGCCAACCTCGACTTGAAAACGGGGTCATAGCCCATAGCATCGAAGATCTTCTCAATGTGAGCCAACCAGCTTTCAGCTTCACTAGGGCTATCTGTTCTCTCGAAAGCTCGAGGACGGAGCTTATTGAATCTCTCCAACCATGTGGCCAATGTTGCTGGAGGAGGAGGAGGAGGTACTGGGTGATGCTGCTGATTGTTGGCAGCCTGAACCTCAGCCCTGATTTCGTTCCTCAGCTGAGGAAGCATAGCTTGCATTGCAGCTTAGATTGTTGCATTGAGTTGTTCCTGCTCGCGTGTGAGAACCATCTGACAGTATAACATAAAATACGTGATTAAACTGATCAAAACATAAACTATATACATGAAAAAAAAAATTATACCAATAAATCATGAGAAAAAATTTATGCAGGAAAAACTAGTACATGAATGCATGATGCAGTTTTATGAAAACTTTTGTATGCGCCAGAGTGAACGCCTATGGTCAGTTCACTCAAAACAAAAGACATGGTGAGGGGACGCCTATGGGTCGGTCCCAAGTTTAAAAGTTTCGATAAAACACATGCGACTAAATAGGGCCAGTCATGTACCAACCATTACTTAGTCATAAACCTACGACAATGACATATATAAGTATGCATAAAAATGATGAATGCATGAAAACCGACTGTCAGTTCTAGGAAGACCATAGTGACTACCCACTAATCACAGGTCGTGTTTTGAGAGCCTACAGGTCGAAGCCTTGGCTCTGATACCATAATTGTAACATCCCATTTTGATAAATAGAATGTCACGCGTGATTATGGCGTGTCATCAAAGCATACAAGGATAAATATCTAAACATTACATGACCATAAAGGAAATACCGGAATCAAACATCGCTATCCCAAAAGTAGAACTCATCACACACAAACATAAGTACTGTAAATGAAAGGACTAAACAATGTCCATGGAAATGAGTATCAAAGTATAAAGAAATGCATAAAGTAAAGAAGGCTAGAAAGCTTCCAGTCCATATGCACGTACGCTTAAAGTCTACGAGCGTCCCTGAGTACCTGCCGTTTTGGGAACATGAAAAGGAAAACGGCTGAGCATAATGCTCAGTGCACGGATATACAAGTAAAGCATGAATAATATAAGCATATAAACATGAAGCAGCGGAACAGACTAAGTCCTACATAACCTGGTTATATCTTAGTAAACTGGTTTTATAGTTTGAAAAGCCTTATGTTTATCTTGTAAAAACTGTTTAACATGTTTACCATTAGCCAATATAGGTCATGAAATATCAACGTGCATGAATACTTGGAGGGTGACCTCGTCATGCAAATTAGATGGGTTGCCTCTAATTTAATATACTGGTTTGGGTAGGAGGGATCAGCTCCTTATGAAGGATGCAAGGCACACACCACATTCACACTGAATAATCTGCTAAAAACATGTAAACTAGGATGCACCCATACGCCCTACCTGATAATAATAATATGGCCAAAAGCTGAAAGGGACGCTACGAGCTATTACTCCGTCGTGGTGAAGTCATAACACTGGTGCCTCTAGTGTTATGGTTATGGTACCTCCATAACTAGGTGAAACTGGTCATGCATGTATATGGCTTTAGGTATTCTAATTAAACATAAGCAATTCAAAAACATATAAAACATATACTGGGGAAAACAGTTGGCTGCATACGGGAAATCCTAATAAGGAAGAATGTCCATACTGAAAGGACGGAGAATCCGTACCTTGTGTCCAGTGAACGAAGAAGACGAACGGAAGAGAGTCCTACTTCGGTATCGCTAATGCTACATAAATACATGTGTATAAGTATCTGATTACTGAGTACGTAACTGGTTTTATATCATGTCTTAGCTTGTTTTATATGTTCATGTCACGTTTTACTGATTTAAGCTTATATTGTGTTTATCATATATTATGTCTATTCTGATTAAGTATTACTTGTATTTCATGTATTATTATACTTGTTGTGTAATAATAAGTAACTTTCTAAAAATAGCAGGTTTCCTAAAATAGAAAGTTTCCAAAAATAGAAAGTTACCAAAATAGAAAGTTTCCAAAAATAGAAAGTTTCTCAAAATAGAAAGTTTCCAAAATTAGATTTACTGCTTGAAATAGGTAAGTTTTTAAAAATAGAAAGTTTCCATAAATAGATTAGCTGCCTTAATTAAATAAGTTTCTAAAAATAGAAAGCTTCCATAATTAGATATAAGCTAGATAATTAAGCTAATTATATAAGCTTAAGTGTTTACTAATTAATATTCTAAGTCATGTAATTAATTATTTCATATGAATTAAATAAACTATAGGTTAAAGTATTTAATTCAATATAACATGGTTTAATTAAATAAAGGTGAAAATAAATACTTAGTTTAAGACATGTATTATTATCTATTAATAATATAACCTAAGTCGTGTAAATTAATTAATTATAGGTCATGATTTCAATAATTAATTAATTATATATGAAATAGAAAAATACTTAGGTTAAAATTCATGTATTAATAATAAAATTAATAACCTAAGTCATGTAAATTAAATTAATCATATTCATGTTTTTAATTAATTTAATTTAAGTCTTGTAAAAAAAATAACTTGTAAAAATATTTAACCTTGTAAAAATAACTCATGAACCGGACCGTGTTTTATTCTAAACATGTGTGAAACGGACCCGTGTTTTAACCCGTGAACCGGACCCAAATGCACCACCATGCCCCGACCGAGGTCGGGGTCTCCCTTCTTGCTGCTGCCGAGACAACAAGACACCAAACCGAGACCTGGTCTTGGTGGTGCGAGTCAAAACCAAGCCGAGACCCCCTTGGGGCTCGGTTTAGGCGTCGGCCACAAAACAAACACCCCTTAAACATTTATTAATTTTACCCCATGATTAATTACATGTGTAATAACTTTTTTTTAATTTGTTATTAAAAACATTCATGATTTCATGTGATTATAAATCAAAACATAAAAGAAAAGAGGTTTAGGGTTTATACCGATCACGTGAATCAAAGAGGATGAACACACTAACGATCCTTGCAATAAATTGAACACCAAAACACCCCTTTGGTGTGTGTATACCCGGCGGCCAAGGAGCAAAAAGAAGAAAAAAGATTTTTAGGGTTTTTAGTTATTTTCTAAATCTTGTTATAATGAAAATAATTTTTTCCCTTAATCCTTGTTTAGTAAAAATTTAATGGGCTTGGCCCTTTTCTCTTGTTGTGTCCACGGGTAGGGGCCCACATGGGGGTAACCCGAACATTTTTCGTGTCTAAATAATAAGTGTGTTCTCGTGTTCGTGATTTACGTGATTTAATAGTTATCGTTCGTGTCTTATTATATTTATTCGTGATCGTAATAAATATACATACATACGTAATATTAGCTCGTGAGTAATTTACGTTCATGATTTCATGTTCGTATGTTCGTGATTATAATTATTATTGAAATAATTATCGTGTGTTAATACGAAATAAATACTAATCGTGATATAACACGTACATAATACTTGTAATTATAAATCATGAAACGTAAACGTGCTATAAAAGGAAAGTTCTAATCATGTACGTACTATCGTAAGGGTACTATTCATGGTAAAAACATGCGGGTTTTACAAATCTTCCCCCCTAAAAAGAATAATTCGTCCCCGAATTATAAATAAAGTAAACTGGAAAAGAAGAACATACCCGAATTCAAAATATGAAATGAGGGTAAGAAGCCCGGATAGACTCCTCTGTTTCCCAAGTGGCTTCCCGCTCGGTATGATCCCTCCAAAGGATTTTGACGAATGGAATCGTCTTCCTTTTCATGACTCGTTCTTGTCTGTCAAGAACTCGTTTGGGTTCTTCTATGAAAGAGAGATCTTCACGAATCTGTTCCAGTGGATACTGAACCATGTGAAGGGGATGCTACTGGTACCCTCTGAGTAAGGACACATGGAAAACATTGTGAACATGAGAAAGTTGCGGAGGTAACGATAAACGGAAAGATACTTCACCGACTCGTTCAATGATATCAAACGGTCCGATAAATCGAGGACTGAGCTTCCCTTTTATTCCAAAACGTCTAACACCACGTGCCGGCGAAACCTTAAGGAAAACGTGATCTCCTACGTTAAAATATAAGTCCCTACGATGCTTGTCTGCATAACTCTTCTGACGTGACCGTGCTTCTTGCAGTTTCTGCTTAGCTACAACGACCTTCTCATTAGTCAGCTCTATGATTTCTGGTCCTTCAAGTGCTCGTTCACCAACCTGATCCCAGCAGATTGGGGCGCGACACTTCCTGCCATACAACATCTCGAAAGGTGCACACTTGATACTTGCGTGCCAACTGTTGTTGTATGCAAACTCCACCAAACAGATGTAATCATCCCAATCACCCGTCCATTCCAACGCGCATGACCTCAACATGTCTTCCAATGTCTGAATCGTTCGCTCTGACTGCCCGTCTGTTTGAGGATGAAAAGCCGTGCTAAGCTTAAGTTGTGTAACCCAAGCTTTCTGCAGACTTCTCCAGAATCGCGAAGTAAATCGGGGATCTCTGTCTGAGACGATGCTGGATGGAGCACCGTGAAGTCTCATGATCTCCCTTCTATAAGTATCGGCGAGTTTACTGACCGAATCTTCCTTGCGGATCGGTAAGAAATGAGTTGATTTGGTAAGTCGATCAACGATAACCCAAATTGCATCGTGCTTCCTCTTTGTTGGCGGAAGACCAGTAACAAAATCCATGGTGATTTTGTCCCACTTCCACTCTGAAATATCTAATGGTTGAAGAAGACCGCCAGATCGCTGATGCTCGATCTTGACCTGCTGGCAGGTAAGACATTTGGAGACGTAAGTAGCAACATCCTATTTCATGCCACTCCACCAAAAGTACTGCTTGATGTCATGGTACATCTTGGTCGAACCAGGATGGATAGAAAAAGGGGAGCTATAAGCCTCAGCTAACAAGGCTTCCCGGAGTTCTTGATCATCAGGAATGCAAAGTCTCGTGCCCTGCCATAAGATACCATTTGCATCTACTCGAAATTCTGTCTGCTTCTCCAAATTCTGAATTATCGCCCAGATTTCTCCATCATCTTTCTGAGCTTCCATGGTCTTAGAGAGTAACTCGGGTTCTACTCTAAGATTAGCCCAGTAACCGTGATGTCCACGTACCATGATCTCTATGTCTAGTCGCTCTAAGTATCTTATGATTTCCTCCTCAATCTCAATGTCGTTGATCATTCCGGACTTTCTGCTAAGTGCATCTGCTACTACATTCGCCTTGTCGGGATGATACTGCAGATTAATGTCATAATCCTTCAACAGCTCTAACCATCTCCTCTGTCTCATATTCAATTCACGTTGAGTGAAGATATACTTCAAGCTCTTGTGGTCCGTAAAAATGTCACATGATTCTCCATACAAGTAGTGCCTCCATATCTTCAATGCAAACACGACTGCTGCAAGTTCTAAGTCATGCGTAGGGTAATTTTCCTCATAAGGCTTAAGCTGCCGTGAAGCGTACGCGATCACTTTCCCATGTTGCATGAGAACACAGCCAAGTCCCTTCCCCGATGCATCACTGTAGATTTGAAATCCACCCGTAACAGATGGGAGAGTAAGAATAGGTGCAGATACTAACTTCTGCTTCAGGTCTTCAAAGCTCTTCTCTCGTTCAAGTAGCAAAGGAGAAAATACTGTTGAATAAAGGTAAAAATTTCATTAATCAATCTAGACTTTTGAAAAAAAATGTGTTGTTCCAAATATCCATTTTATCATTTGATTTTTAACCTAGAATCATATCTTAATTGCAGAAGTTATAACAAATGAATCAGACTCCGACACTGAAAAGCATGAAGTGAATGATCCTGTTAGGTCATGTTCAACTTCTAATGATTATAAATCTAAATTGAGGCCCAACAAGAAAGTTGAACAACCTGTTGTGTCACACCCTCAATTTGGCCCACGTGTACAATTACACGAGGATGTGACTATCATGACAATCAAGAGACATAGGTATAAGAATAACTAAGAAAAGTCATTTTTCATTCATAAAACATAAAGATAGAAATTGGTCCCAAAGGAAATTGTTTTACACATCATGATAACATAAATCAAGCTTCCAAATGTCATACATTTTAATCAAGTCTCAAAGGTAAATCGTAATAATTTTTATTAACTCCGTAGCACAACCACGTCACTCCTCCGCCTTGACACCTGATAAAAACATTGCTAAAACGTCAACACAAAGGTCGGTGAGTTTATAGGTTTAAGTATAAGTAGTGTGATGAACCATAAGATTTTTGTTAGGCAACCGGCAAATAATCTTATAACAAATACAAGATTATCACCAAATACCATACGTTCATGATATCCTACGTCTAAGCTCATGACACCGAAGCGTTAACCGTACCAAGGAGTTTATATAAAAGAGCCCAAGCAAATACTACCCCAAAGTATTCGTAACACCTCAAATGTAATTGTATCCAATTTGATCACACAACCAACATTAGATAGGGAGGCCAATCCCAATAGATCTATCCATAATATTTGCGCTTACACAAAGTAATTAACGGTTCATGATAGTGGGCTAAAGCATCTAGGGGTATCGCTACTTAAACATCATGTAGGCACGTATGAGTTTTAAGGTACTTATGTTCATCCGTAAAAACAAGCAATGTTCTCACCCGAAAGGTCTCTAAGTGTTGTTGTTAGATCACCTAAAGCATTCGAACTACAAGCATTGATAATCGCAATCACTTGCTCAAGTTTCCCACTGTTGAAAAAGTTATTCACATTGCCTAAACACCCACTCACAATACCCCATTAAAATTCACAAAACCGTGCTGACCCACGGGCCACGACTAAAATCTTCATCCTCGTCAACATCCTAAGAACTTTCCTAATATACTCTTGTGTGGACATCACAACCTCCGGGGCACAATCCCGGGTATCCGCTAATTTACAGATTTAGGCTATTTGAACAATACTAGCGGGGCCTGGTATTATCCTAACCGTTTTTTCATCCGAATTATCAACAATGTGTTGTTGTAATGATACAATGGTTTAGGTGGTGGTTTTCCTAACCGGTATTTTATCACACTTATCAACATTGTGGTTATCAACAATTGGGTTTTGCGTGGTCCTAATCGGATTTTCAGCACAATAATCAACATTAGGGTTATCAATAATTGGGTTTCTGATGCAACTATGAGTTTGGTGGTCGTGGTGGTGCTGGCAACATTATATGTTGCCTGTTGCGGGGATGGATGAAGGGCGTTAGTCGGAGATCGGAATCGTCTATATCAAGCGGTAATACCCAATCATGATCATCATTTTGTGGGGAATTCAATGTGATAATGCCCTAAACTAAGTGTACACGACCATTTATCATGTTGTGCAAACTATGTTGTGGCTTCAATGGCGGGAAAATCTTTTCAATGACGTTTTTTGCTTGAACGAAAGGTGGGTTTAGACTGGAAACGATGGAAAATGACGAATATACCCATACGTGCCAGGCACATGTGGGAGTTAACGGAAGAAAACAACGAAAAATCAAAATTCGTTAACTCAGTGGCAAATTTGCACGAGATTTTGAAATTTAGTGGCAAAATTACGCGTAGTTTGCTCTCAGTGACATATTTGCCAATTTCGCAAAGTACATGGACGAAATTTGCAGTTTACCCAAAGTAAAAATATTACATTATCGAATTTCTTCTATGGTCCATGGAATATTAGATGTTCCCCCTAGTTGTCTTTCTAGACGTTTTTTATATGCTTCTTTTTTACCTCTTCGACGATAACAGTGGAGGAACTTGAACTTTTTTCTTAGGAGGGTCGTATGCTTGGAGAAATATACGACAAAGCGTATTTTTAAAAGAGCTCAACTATCGTTAATGTTTTTATTCACTGACACATAAAATTACTATATATAGAGAGTACATGAAAAATATCAAGTAATAAAATCTACTACACTAATGTTTCTATAAAACCGTTATTGAAAAGCTAAAGTGATGAGTAATTTATAACGAATATACACATATACACACTAAAGGCCCAGAGTATGGGAGGGTCAAAGCCCTCTCCTACTCTTTAAAAGGGTTGTCATTGGATGAAACATCATTAGCGAGTTTAGATGAAGAATAAGCTTGAGGTGTATAACTTCGAAAAGGATTAAAATCATCAATACTTAGAGCGTTAGGTATAGTTTGGTGGTGGTGCTATGAAAAAATAACCACGTTAATACTTTTTCTCATAACGTTATACGTAGTAATCCACCACAACACATAAAACAGTCGTCCACTATTATTTCTAATGTCATGGGATCCCTTTGCCCCACACGTAATACAGTAAAATATATTTAGAATAAAAAAAGGAAATAAACAGACCATTTGGCTAGCAACGCCACTCCTTCACATGCCACTAAATATAGAGCTTTTACGTTCTGTTTTCGAGTTTTTTTTTAATGGAAGAGAAAGAGAAAGAAAATCACCAAAATTTGTGTTTTCAAGTTTTTTTATAAAAAGATGGAAGAAGACGGGAATGAGAGAGGAAAGGAAGGTACGGGCTTTTATGTGTAATCTTAAGCACTCCGATTTTAGAAGGTTAGGCTATGTTTGGCAAAATTAGCTGTAAGCTGTAAGCTGTTAACTGTAAGCTGTAAGCTGTTAATTTTAATAACTGTAAGATGTAAGATGTAAGCTGTTAACTGTAAGTTGTAAGCTGTTTATTAAAAAGTTGTTAATTTTAATAAAAGTATTTGGTATATTAGTTGTTGACTCTAAAGTTAAGATGTAAAATGACTTAAAAGGACATATTTAAATAAATTATAATATGATTGGAGGTTATATCAGTAATTTACAGCTTTAACAGCTCTTGATAAATTAAAAAGCTGTATGAATCAGCTTTTTATTTAAGAGATACTTGTTGAAAATAAAAAGCTAACAGTTTTGTAAAATATTGTGTCAAACAAAGCTATTAAATTATTTTTTAATAAAAAAACTAACAGCTCTAAAAAAACTTCAAAAAGCTTTTATCAAACGAACCCTTAGTAGATAATTAACAACATGAGCTTTTGATAAATTACAATTATACCTTCATTTTTTATATTCTCTTCATCATTCTTGAGTCATAGAATGGTATGGTTTTGATTTGGCTTGAGTTCATAACACATACTCAAGTAAAATATAAGATTAAATGTTCAAGCTCGTTTAGCCAATTAGCCTATTACTTATTACAAGGTTCGTGAATTAGTAATGGCTGACACTTAGAAATCCATTGTGATACATTTGTACTTGATACATAGGTTGATAAAATGGTTGGTTGTGGTATTCTTGTTGTGGTTGTATGGCGTAAGAAAAAGTTGGGCTCGAAAACTAACTTTGGACATATTAGCGTCGATGTTGTTTTAGAGTTTCATTTGTTGGTGTGTTTTGAGACATTTTGGAAATGTAAGTAAAAAATGAGAGTTGGATTTGTGAGTAAATGATGAAAAGTGAAAGTATTTATACTAAATGATTTAAGTTTTTGGGTAACATTTATATTTCTATTTAACCCACTCATATATAAAATTTTACTTTCGTCCCTAACCACATCCAAGCAAAAGTGGCACCACCGTACACGGTGGTGGCAATGCCGTAATGGCCAACCGCATGTGGTCATTGCACACTACACAGTTTCATTATGTCTTGCCTAAAGTATGTAATTCATGAAAGTATCAAACCAAACAAATTTTTCCCAAGTGACGGTTCAGATACATTGGAAGTTTGTGTATATATAAACTTTATGAACTTGAAAGTAAGATGATATATGAAATTAATCATAAACTGCATAATTTTGTGAGTTATGCTTTTCTTTTTAGGAAATTTTGACACCAAAATCTTCTTATATTCGATAACGAAATGATTTTTAAATATACTAGCATGGTACCCGCGCAATGCAGCGGCGGGTATTCGATAACTATTTTTTAGCGAACAAATGTTACATTTTAACTCTTCAAATATATATTCAAAGTAAAAAATTAAATCAAATTAAAATAAACTCAATATCATTGAAAATTTTAAATTTTAGCAAAAATATATTAAAATGCATGTTAAATTAAAAAGCACGAAATTTAAAAAAATATAACGAAATTAGATTATAAAAAAGATAAATAAATAAAAAGATATTTTAATTTAAAAATAAAAGTTTTTTTAAATAGTTTGTTAAAAATGTTGTTACAGAAGTTTGTTTCATAAAATGAATGGATGAGATTAATTTATCAAATATGATCTAATGGCTTATTTTTATATTAATTTTTGACTTGGAGTTAGGTTTAGAATTTTTAGGTTCGGGATTAAGATCGGAGTTAGGTTTGGAATAAGTCTGTTTATATAATAGTATAGATCTAACTTGTCAATTGTGGTTGTTGCGTGTAATCTTGTTTTTGTTATTAAAATGCAAACCATTTAAATTTTAACTTTTGGGTGTATGGTGTAACTTGATAATGGTTTTCATTTTTCAAAGCTCAATCGGATTCAAACCCACGAGTACCGTTCGGACTTCGGAGTGGTCTTAAAGAGTCTCTACCTCAAAAGAAACGCATAGCTTTTTTTTGGTAGAGCATCTAAAACATCAATCTAAATCCAAATACAGTATTTACAACATCAATCTTACTCTTGATGTAACCACATAAAATGAACAATGCAGCTTTTGTTGCTCGATAATTTGAACCAATCCGTACTTCTCGAGTACCAAAGAAATAAAGAAGATTAGCTGGAATGTGTTAAAAGAACCTCAAATAAGAGAAACTGAACATGGTGAGGTGAAAATGTCCACAAATAACAAATACCAAAAAACTGGATCGCGCTATTTCGAAGCATATATGATTAAACTTGTATGAAAATGTTAATGATTTGGTTCATTAGCTTTTGAGGGAAAAGAAGGCTATTATTGTAACCGGTTTTGGCAAAAAAAAAAATGGTTAATAACACTTGCTTATTACATTCATACATTTGCGCTTATTTGATCTAACAATCGATTTTAGAATGATCTCAGTAAACAAACTTTCACTCCAACAAAGATAACAACACCCAATCTCGTCATAACGGGATATGTAGATGTAGGATGTAGACAACCAGATGGTAGAGTGATTGTTCAGGAAAACCTTCAGCTCAGGAAACAAAGATTGTTAAAAATATACTGCAATTAGTAATCTAAGAATTACTATAATTAAAATGCTGGAAACTAGGAGTAAATCATCCCTTATACAATCAGAACAGGCTACTTAGACCCAAAACTTGAAATCATCTTAAACATTAAACAGTGACAGAAAGAAAAGAAAAAAAACAACTCTGGTTTCGAGCCATTTGCAGTTTCTATTATAAGAAGTTAAGATCTTAGTTACACCAATTATACCAAATACTAACCTATGTTGTTCCTTTCTACTTGACGCATCTAGTCATAGTAAGCATATAAATCAAATTCACCCCAAGACAACAGAAAAAAATAGAATGTTATCACGAAAAGTAACCAAAAGGGAAAGCAAATTTGCGTCAACCAAAAATGCGAAAACAGATCAACCAAATGAACTTGGTATACATACGCAAAGTATTTTAAGAGCAAATACACAAAAGCTTACTCCGAACAACTTATTAGAAACATTTTCACCAATTTACAAAAGCTTTTTCACATACTAAAAAGATATCATTAGTAATCAACTTCATTTCAACCGGCCAAGCATAACGTAATGAAAAGACAGTTGTCAAGAATGAAGCCTGGTCCGAGATCACTCTGAAATCCAAGAGGATCTTGGGTCAAACTTCATTCTAAACAACTCCATTTCTTTCTTTAGCCTCTCTCTCTCTATCTACAAGGTATTGATATATCATAGTGTCATGATAAACATATCTATATATAAAGTGAAGAAGTTTCACCTAGGATTTAAAATGAGGGATGCACATGAATTGACAGGTCACTTTACCACATTAAAAATTGAAAAGCTGGTAGATTTTGGAAGCAAGGTGTTTGTCTTGTTCTACTTTAATCAGAGGACAGACAGTGGAGAGTGGTTAGCACAAATTCATGGGCCTCCTCCATGTGTACATCTTATCATACACATTTTACAAGTTATTTAAGGAAATCTACTGTTTTTTTACTGACTTTTCCAGAACTACCCTTCTGCAACAACAAGATTTTTGCATCATCACATGAGTCCCAACTCCCAACCAAATACAGTAATAAGTGAGGTCTGGACACATTGAGAGTCTGGACCATTTATGGGTATCATCAGCTTTTGATTATTTATGTCTAAAATTGGTAACAAGAAATTTTACTATTTACCATTTGTTTGAGCCTGAATGTGCATATAGATACCTCATCAGTCATTTCCACCCTCACCAGGCCAACTTAAAGTGTAAACGCGAAAGAGGGTGTATAAGTCGATACACCAATCTAACTTGACACTTTAGAATATACGTAATGGTTATCGTGTATCAAGGGGGTCCTAGAAAACACATAAAAGAATCTATAAAGTGAGTTTTCTAAAGTTACCTCATCTTGAGCCTCACCAAGCCAATGAGACTCAGAAGTCAGAACTACTTAAAGGGTAAACGCAAAAGAGGGTGTAGTAGTCAATTCACCATTTTAACGTACACTTTAGAATATACTTTTCCATGGAGCGTTCATGAATAAAAATGACCCCCCTCCCCCAAACCTTAGCAAAAGCCAATGGTTCTCGTGTATCGATGGGTCCTCCCAAACACTTATAAGAGAATATTGTAAACATTATTTCTTCTAAAAAACCACATAGCGAGAAATTTTCTAGAGGGTTTATTAGTAAATTTGTCAACTGAAATGTCTTTTATCGCCAAGCCGACAAACAAGACTTAGTGCATAAAGGGGCTGCTGATAAAGGTAAGATGGTTCTAAATACAAATTAGAAACAAGAATCTAATCATTATTGATTATTTGTGTCACATGATTATTGTAAAAAATGAACGCAGAAGATATCCTTTGTTCCAAACATAAAAGATCTACTCGGTTATACTACATGAAAAACAACATTTCTTCTGAAAGGATATCATTCAAGAGTGTATTTGGTCATTAAAAGTTAAAAACTAATACAAGAACAAATTCGACCAACTAGTAAAACAAGTTATTTATGTGAGGCACTAAATAATTATTGTTTGTATCTATACACCATGAAAAACTAAACCTTTTTTTCTGCTGTGACTTAGTATCAGTTTGATCATAGCATAGGGCGCATATCAGAGAAACTAATTGTGTAATTTAATTTTCCTATCTTTTTTAAGATGTGTTCCAAGTATTTATGGAAAACGCAACATATATTAGCATTACAAGTTTCTAGTACCACTTCTTAGATAAACTTTGCAATAATTTTGACAACATAACAGCATTTAATTTTCCGCAATATTTTTACACACTTTGAATATGAAGAGGCTTACAACTTACAAGAGAATAAATACACTGATAATAAACCAATGAATGAATCACAAAACTGACCATAAAACCGACATGGCAATAGAAGAACACTGAGGTATCTCACACTCTGATTATCCAATACCGATAGCTATAAACTCTGGTCCATGGGCTTACGCCGTAATGCCAGAATCCTGCATAATTGGTAGGTTTTGATGAGATATTATTTTGTACATTTTCAATGCAAAGAATGGAATTTTTGACAAGAAAGACGATTTTGAAGTAAAAAATGTCAAGTACAATGGCAACTTTAGCATTTATATATCCAGAGTATCTTGCAGCTCACTTATTCTTGCATACCATAGTTTTCTTATTTTCTGAATTTTCACAAAAAAGTTCAATTTGCAACAATAATTCATGTATCCGAGTTAAAACACTTATCAGCTCTTTTTTATGTCAGGAAAATTGGGGGAGTAAGCGTATAAACAGCCAAAAGAAGTGGCAATTTCAACGCATTTACTTAAGAACAGGTCGATTAAGGTCCATTTTTTTATCTCAAACGGGTCAAATAGAGAAACAAAAACAGGTAAAAGGGGAACGGTTATAAGTCTCAGAATGACTTCATTATAATGTGTACAGCCTCTGAAACATATTATTTATAGTTAAATTATACAGAGTTATTTTATACTGTAATCATTATAACACATTAGTTATTTATATTTACCAGAATCTAACAGCAGAAGGGAAATGTTTAGGTACTTACTTTTGTAGTTAAATTCGACACTGCCAAGTTCCATTTGTGTCTGGTTTTTGTACCTGCCACTTGCCCTGCTTTAGCCACTTTTCCAAACGCTCCGTTAAGCCAAGCTGCTCCAGCAGTCACATATCTGAACAAGTCCAGCCAATTATACATTAGATCTTTATTAAACGAGCAGGAGACTAAACCCACTCACATTAAAAAAAAAGTAGCTGCTATTTCAGGAAACAAAGTGGTTGTCTGTAATTTCATGGAGTCATTTGTAAGTCCTCTTGTCAGGAGGGGCATAAGAATCTAAATTACAAGCAAAACAAGTAGCAGAAGATACAATAATAGAGGTGGCAATTTTGACCCATTATTTTATTGATGGGTTGAATTGGATGGTGCTTTATCTCAAATACGTCAAACGGTCCATACCCAAAAAATTACGCAAAACAGAAAAACCAGTAAAGTGTCAAACATGTTGAAAGTCGCCAAAGTCTTTTTACAATGCGCACAACCTCGTAAGTCCTATTATTCAACTTTAAACATTTATTATACTATAGTAATAATACTGTTTTCGCAATGATGGTTAATGCATTATAATTAGTAATTTTCCTGAAGATGGACAAAAAGTGTTCGTTGTTCAACCCGTCCCGACCAGTCACGACTGTTCCTCCCATATTACTACCAATAAAATAAAAGTATGACCCCCAATAATAGAAAGAAAATCATTCAAACCTGCTTGATTTGACAGCTGATCCTGTGTCATTTATTTTCCTCTCGGCTGCCAATATTGCAGCCATTGTTTTATCAGAAACTTGAAGCCTTTGATCCACGGACTTAACTTTTTGATTAACCACGGAGATCCCAACACTGAACTTTTCTGTAAGTCCTACTTTCTTGTCTAAAGAATTCACTCTGGCAGATGCATTGGCTCTCAGTTGATGCTTCTCGTCAAATGCTTTAGCCTTATTCATGGCATCTTGCCCAATAGCTGAACCTTTAGCCAATACACTTGAAACAACCTCTTGTGCTTTACTTGCATACACTCTTCCACTACGAGGAGAATACCCATTGGCCTGTTAACATGTGAAAATGAATGCAACAATAAGCATTTTTGCTATTAAAGTATTAACAAAACAGGATTGATCAAATTAGCCATAATACACATGCTATATTTGTAATATTGTAAAAGACACAAACGTATTCATAACAAAATAACACACAATTGCGTAAAATCTTCTTTACAAAATCCTTTTTTGTTGCAGAATAAAGCTCTCATCTGAACTTTATTTCACAGCTATTGACTCTTCTTTGCGTAGTTGACCGTTAAAGGCGACTTGGGGGTTGTTGGGAAACGAGGTATGTTCCACCAAGAAAGAGTTTAACCCCAAAAGATCTTTGTAGAATTCATTTATAATATTTTTGTTAAAAATCATTTATATTCTCCTACTTCGATACTTTCCCCAAAATAATTGTCTAAATGATCCTTTAAAAAGGGCAAGAAAATTCTTCTGGACTAAGATCAATGTCATCGACATGTCATTACTCATTACGATTACTAAGGGCAAGAATGTAAAGAAACTATTTTGTTTCAATTATAGGACTATGACATCCCTAAAACAACATTTCTACGAGTCTCACATGTGGTGTTTTACCTCAGCATTTGAGAAAGAACTTTGTCGAGACATGGAACTTTGTGGAGACATAGAATTTTCCCGAGACATAGAACTTTGCCTAGACATAGAACTTTGTCGAGACATGGAACTTTGTCGAGACATGGAACTTTGTCGAGACATACTCGTAGCATTATCAACTGCAGATTCCTGTAAGAAGGGAGTCACAAGATAAATATCAATTGTCCGAAGGTAAAAGTGTGTGTGTGATTTATAAATTATAATAGACGTATACACATACCATGAGCTCAGAATTCGGCACATAATTTTCAACTTCAGTAATATTCACGATCCGATCCACAAGGGTCGCTCCCTGTAAAATGATGCACCCAATACACAGTTCAGTGATACTGAACATTATCAGTTACAGCTTCAAGCTGACAACCAATATGAGACTTGTAAACAATCCTAGAACACTCTAAAAGGAAACAGAGGGTGTTTGGGATTGCCTATTAAGACTGGTTATACTTTTCAGAAAATCAGTTCAGCAATTTGGAATAAAAATTCCGAATTTAATTACAGCACTGTATGAACAAAAGTCTTGGTAAGAGTTTTGGGGATTGCGTATACTTTTTCTGCTTTTAGTAGATAAGCAATTTGCAGTGTTTTGATTAAACAAACTGCTTTTCTGCTTGCGTAGAGTAGAATAAGCATTTTTTTCATCTTCGTATCCACCCTATAAGCTACTCCATTTTTTAGTTATTTACATGAATTCTATTGGAACTTTCAACCCATTTTTGAGTTATTTACGTTCTTACAGAAAACAATATGCTATAAACAAATCCAAACACTACTATAACTTGTCAGATTTTCATAGTGTGTAACGACCTATTATTTATTTTACCTTCTGAGGCAACATACTTTTATCAAACTGCCATCCAGTGTAATGAACTACAGTAGTATTTTATTTCAAATTTTGATGCAACAAACTTTAATTATGTTACTAATATATCTAAGTGACCTAATACGATGATGTGGCGTTTCGCCACATTATCCTAAAACCATAACGCAATGAAAATTTGTTACATATGTAAAATAAAATACCAGTTCATTACACTCGTTTGACAATTTGATCAAAGTTTGTTAACATTTCGTGCGAGTTCCAAATGTTAAAAAACTATGGCTAAATTGTCATCGAGTGTAATGAACTAGTAATTTATTTCACATTTCGATGCAACAAACTTTTATTTCAGTTACCGATATGTGTAAGTAACCTTAAACGATAATGTGGCTTGTCGCCACATCATCATTTAACCATTCACTTATACATATTGGTAACAGGAATAAAAGTTTGCTACATCAAAATGTAAAATGAGATACTAGTTCATTACACTCGTTGACAATTTAATCATAGTTTATTAACATTTCGTGCGAGTTCCAAATGTCAACAAACTTTGATGAAATTGTCTATCGCGTGTAATGAACTAGTATTTTATTTTACATTTTGATACAACAGACTTTCATTACGTTACTTATGATATATCTAAGTGAGGTAATAAGATAATGTGGCGTGTCGCCACATCATGATAATAGACATTCACTTAGATATATTAGTAACGTAATAAAGTCTGTTGCATCAAAATGTAAAATAAAATACTAGTTCATCACACGCGATGACAAATTCATCAAAGTTTGTTGACATTTCGTGCGAATTTCCTAACAAACTTTAATGAGAAAGTGAAATAATTAATAAATAAAAAAATAAATAAATAAATAAATAAATAAATACCGATAAACATAAGGCAATTTCAAGAGCTTTGGCATCTTTAAACGTGACAAATGCAGTCCTGTTTCTTTCAGAATCCCTAAATAAATAAATTAAATCAAATTTTATAAAAAAGTAATAATTAATTAATTAATTAATTAATTAAAAAATATATATAAACTTACAAAGAGATCTGAATATGTTCGATATCACCGGAAAAAGAAAAGAATTCATGAATGTGATTATGAGTGGCTAGATCTGATAGGTGAGTCACTTGTACTGTTCGAGACTGTAATACAAAACGGAATCAGTTAGTTATATAACGGTTTTTGTAATGTGAAGGTGAGATTAGAGTTGGTTAATTTACCTGCATTTTTGTGTGTTAGTGATGAATGTGTGAACAAAAGAAAATTAAATTAAAATGAGGTTTAAAGAGAGGAAATATAATATAATGATGTGTATAAAGCGTGTTGTGAGATGATGTGGTGATGATTAAAAAAGGCATGCTTCTTGGTCTTATATAATCTATCTGGCAAATTAGTACTGTAGCATTATTATTTAATAAACAAAATTTCTTTTCAATCTTTTTAATTTCTTTTTTATAACCATTTTAATTGTTAGAAGTAAATTTTCGGAGATGATTTTTCAGCTCGATTTTTTTGGGGAGTTTATGTTTGTTTTTTCGGAGAGCCTTCGTCTGCTTTTTATGTTGCTTCATGCGCAGACATTGTTTTATTGTCATTTGAACCTAAAGTGGCCTTTGTCTCCCAAAATATCCGAAGAAAACCATACCTCATCATCATTAATGTAATAAAATAACTTTTTCATCAAAACATACGGCATTTAAATAGAAAACTATTTTGAGCTCGCGATTTGTTGCGAGACGTTTTTCATGTATATCAAGAAAGTGAAAGGGAGACGTGAAATGCAAAACGAACACTAAAAGGTAGATCGTAGATAACTATACATGACGACAAATAATATTTAAATAGTTCTTATGTTTTTTTAAGCTTAGATAGGACTAAGTTAAGAAAAAAGATGATACACTCGCCATGGCTGAAACCCTGACAAGATGCGCCGTCAAAATATGGGTGGGTGATTTCGGATTTAACCGGGCCTGTTCAAACTCATCACATCCCGAGAATGTCTACATGTTTCCACGTATAACCATCACATGTGGTGTCTTATGTCCCACTCCCAAACCAGACCTCATGTCTAAAAACACATAGTTACCATCTTCTCTCTCATTTGAAGCATACACAGAAGCCTTGGTTGAAAAAAAAGTAATTTAAGGATCCGTAAAGAACGCCACCAATCAATATAAGTTGGAGAAAAAAATACTAAAGTTGCAAAAGCTTACCTGCTTTGAGATTAAGGCTTGCATGAATGAGTACGAATCACTGAGCGAACACCAACACATAGTTATCACCGTCTCTGTTATTCTAAAAGCATAAAACATATCTGAAAACACAAACATACCCACCATCTTCTCGACATGTACTAAATCCAACGCTCAGATAGGGCAAAGTTTAGATACGACAACTTTCTTTGGTACCACTGGTCACATTCCTGATTTCACATATAGGCTCAAATAGGGCAAAGTTCACGAAAAGAGGATACACGCGCCATGGGTGCAACCCAAACATGTTGCCCCACCAAGATACGGGTGATCTCGCCTTTAAATGACCCGTTAACTCATCATAGCCTGAAAAGATCGAACTAAAAATGAGCATCAAATTCTACTTGTCTTTGTTTGTCCAGCTACAAAACTTCTCCTTAGGTAGGAGTTGAAACAAATGAACGTCAGTTAAAACCAAAATAATAAGTGTAGAAACTAGAAGGGGGTTGAATAGTTTCTTATATTTACTTGTTAAAATGTAGTTTCCAAAAATCCTTTTTCAAAAACTTAGGCTTGAGGAAATATGTGAAATCTTCTTATGCACAATATGAACAATGATAGTGTAACTAAACTAATACTAACAAAAATATATCCACAAAGAATAAAGAATGATAGTGTAACTAAGCTAATACTAACAAATGTATATGCATAAAGAATAAAGAATGTAAAGAGTTAAGGGTAAAGAAAGATCAAACCGAACACCAAAGATTTATAGTGGTTCGGCAACAAAGCTCACTCCTCGTTCCTACTCCACTCCTCGAGTACTCCTTACTCGAGAGTTCACTACACAACAAGCTCCTTATGGTGGAGAAAACCGTACACGTCGCTTAACCAATTTCCGACTCTAAGCTAAAAGTCGAGCCCTAATCGTAGATAGGACCAATCTACACAACTATACTTAGTACATACACAACTTCCAAATAGACACAACTACTTGGATCTTCACAACTATGACACAACTACAAATGTATAAAATTAGATCTTCAATGGATCTTTGGTGGTGGACTCAACACTTCACAAGGATAGTGTTCTTCTCTTTGCACTTGGAGAGGAGGGGATGGAAGAACAAGATTCACTTCTTAAACAAGTAATAATCAAACAAATGATCAAAGATTTGAGTGATTAAAGAAGGGGTTTGAATCTGGAAATAAATGTGCAAAAGAGGTGAGGTGAAAAGCTGAGAATGGTCCACTATTTATAGGACAAAGAAGCCAACGGCTAGTTCTGCCCGCGGTACCTTATCTTAGCCCGTGGTACCTTATCGATAAGGTACCGCCTAGGTGCTAAGGTACCGCCGGACTAGACTCCGCTCCTTTTTGTCCTTTAGTGGTGGAGGTCTTATCTGGATATAAAAAATATCCTGAAAGGATATTCTTAACCAAATAAGAATATGCCATTTTCAAATTTCAAATAATTAATTTAATAAAACATTTTCTTAAAAAGAAAGTTTAATAAAAACTTGTCACACTTAATAAAAAGTGAGTTTTAAGAAAAGATTAAATCACTTGATCACTTGATTAAGGTTAGTACTTGTTTATCCATACCTTAAGTGAAAATGGGTAAAATGAAAAATACTTGAACTCAAGAATTCGTTTTTCGTTGTTTTCGTAAATGCTTGTTTTTACATATTGTCGTAATCAAAACAAAGCGAGACCGAAAAATACAAGTAACGTTTTTAGGCATTTATTGCATTAACAATCTCCCCCTTTTTGATTCCGACAATACATAAACTCAATCACACAAAAACAAGATTTTCGAAGACGAGTTTATTCATTTCTCCCCCTTTGTCGAAGCAAAAAGGTTGCACAAGTCGGTGTTTGAAGAAACGGACTTCGCAAAGACTCCCCCTTGGTAGGGATGGCAAAAGCATCTGAAACCGATGGGGGAACCGAAACCCGAACCGACTGGCTCGGGTTCGGAGTCGGGTTGGTGGGTTTGGATGCGGGTTTGGGTTGGGATTTTCTATTTTCCGCGGGTACGGGTTCGGGTTCGGGTGGTAGTAATACCCGCCCCGTTTACCCGTATACGTACCCGTTTACCAAAATCCGTACCCACTTTTATTTCTATTTTATATAAGTTTTAAATTTGTGTGAAATAGTGGACGTAGATTGTTAAACAAACGGAATGGTCATATTAGTTACATTTTGTATGCATTAAGATGTTTGCGATCTTCGTAATTTTAAAATAAAAACAACGATTTATTCAATACATTAAATCGCATGATATGATATTGAATTAATATTATTTATCTTTTAAACACTTAAAAAGTATATTTGGGTACTTCTGATCATTTTTCATTATTTTTTCTAACGTTACACGCACAATTATGTCCAACAAAATTTAATTGTGGATACCCGATATCCGCGGGTAAAACCCGAAAACCCGATGGATAATACTAATCGGGTACCCGTCGGATATTGGGGCGGATGCGGGTTTGGATATTATAAACGGGTGCGGGTACGGGTTCATTAAAACCCGACCCAAACCCGACCCGTTGCCATCCCTACCCCTTGGTGCTTACTCCCCCTAGCTTGGGGCACCGAGGAATCGAGATATGGTGACAAGCTACATAGAAGGGTTAGTTGAACAAAAGAAAACCAACAATATATAGCAATAGGTCACATATAAAAAAAAATAAAAGAGAAGAAAACACAAAGACAAAGATCCAAGATAGGTTACTAAAAGGACATCATACAAGGAAGTATGGAAAAAGGAACAAGCCAAAAGCATAAATCTAATCCTAGTTATTCTAGAATTCTAAGATTTGCTTGAATTTGGTGTCTTGTGGATAAGCAACCAATGCTTATATGAAAGACAAGGTAACAGCAGAGGGTGGTGGTGGTGGCTTGTTGGAGATCTCATAATCAAAGTGAAGAGAAGGCTTGATTAAGAGACTGTTGATGTAGCTCAACTCCTCATAGATGTGTGCCATAGCAAGGTGTTGATATTGACAACATTGACAATATGTTCCATGATGCATGACATTATCATGAGAAGGAGGAAGAACACTAAAGGGTGGTGGTGGAAGAAAAGATGTTCCACAATCAACATTCTTGGTAGGAGACATGTGATTAAGAGTGTTCTTGGGTGGGTTTGGATTGAAAGCAATTGGAGAAAATAGAGGAGATTCAAGGCTTTCATTGGGAGAATAAGACATTTTGGATGTGAAGTAATGCAAAATGCTTATGGTTTAAATAGGGAAGGCTTAGGGTATTTTTGGGGTGGTCAAAGGGTTTGAAACAAAGATTCTCAAAAAAGTTGGAGCAAATCTGGAGTTTCAGACAAAAACCCGAAAAATGAAGGCACTATAGGCGGTTCCTTATCTAGGGTGGCGGTACCTTATCAATAAGGTACCGCGGTTCACATATGGAACCGCCTACAGAGGCAGGGTTTGGTGTTTGGAGGAAGATTTTTTAGAAAATCTTGTTTTTCTAGTCTAACTTATCATAGGGATATGCTTAAAAGCAAAGATAGACAAAGAAAACATATGCAAACTTACCAAATAGAGATTTGACCAAAATACATGGATTAAAAAATCGATGTAGGAGGTGTGTAAGACAAGACCTTAAGTCATGACACAATGATCCTCCATGATTCTATCTTGTTCTTGCTATGTTTGAGAGAATCATACATATGAATTATGTAAGCTCTAGATTAATAGCAAGAATCTATGAAAAATCGTTTTTAGATTGAATTAACAATGTCAAACGAATTTCTCAACCATTTTCGAAAGATACTTTGAGAATTTTGAAAAGAAGAAGAGAGGGTTTTTCAAAAAGAGTTTGGAAGACTCAATGACTCAAAGTGGTAAAAGAAAACACACAAGAAGAAAAGAATTTAAGGAAGATGTTCCATTAATCCTAGACCTAGACGCAAGTAATTAAAAGGTTCCCTCTTAAGTGGCTTAGTGAAGATATCGGCTAAGTTGTCCTCGGAGGGCACCTTTTCAATAGAAATGTTCCCCTTTTGAACATTATCCCTAAGGAAATGGTGTCTAATTTCTATGTGTTTGGTTCGCGAATGTTGCACGGGATTCTTGCTTAGGTCTATAGCGCCTTTATTATCGCACATGATGGGAACATCATCAAGAGAAATCCCGTAATCAACAAGCGCTTGCTTCATCCATAGAGCTTGTTGGCATGCTTTTCCGGCACTCACATACTCGGCTTCCGTGGTGGATATCGCAAGAGCGGTTTGTTTCTCGGAGAACCAAGAAGTTAAACAACAACCCATGAAGGTACAAACTCCACTAGTGCTTTTTCGGTCCACATAGTCTCCCGCATGATCCGAGTCCGCGTAGACAATGGTTTCTACGCCGGTCCCTTTAGGATACCATAATCCTAAATGTATAGTGCCTTTAATGTATCGGAAGACACGCTTAACCGCTTCAAGGTGAGAGGTTTTGGGAGCCTCTTGGAAGCGAGCACAAAGGCAAACACTAAACATGATATCCGGTCGACTTGTCGTTAGGTACAACAAACTACCAATCATACCTCTATATTTGGTGTTGTCTACCAACTCACAATCATCATCTACGGTGAGTTTAGTATCCGAGGCCATAGGGGTCTTCATTGGTCTAGATTCTTCTAATCCAAATTTCTTTAGCATTTCTTTAGCGTACTTAGATTGACTAAAGAAAATACCATCGTCCAATTGTTTAATTTGGAGTCCTAAAAAGAAGTTAAGTTCTCCCATCATACTCATTTCAAACTCATCATGCATGATTTTGGCAAAGTCATCACACACTTCTTGACAAGTTGAGCCAAATATAATGTCATCAACATATATTTGTACGATTATGAGGTGAGGACCTTTCTTCTTTGTAAAGAGTGTATTGTCTACCATTCCCATGGTATACTCATGTTTAACAAGAAACGCTTTAAGTCTATCATACCAAGCTTTTGGTGCTTGTTTGAGTCCATAAAGTGCTTTCTTAAGCTTGTAAACATGGTCCGGTTTCTCAAAATCAATGAAGCCGGGAGGTTGAGCCACATATACCTCCTCATTGATCAAACCGTTAAGAAATGCACTCTTTACATCCATTTGTTGAAGCTTAAAATCTAAGGCACAAGCGTAGGCTAAAAGGATTCTAATTGATTCTAATCTAGCTACCGGTGCATATGTCTCGTCATAATCAATCTCTTCTTGTTGATTATAGCCTTGTGCTACAAGTCTAGCTTTGTTACGAGACACAACACCATTTTCATCTAACTTATTCCTATATACCCATTTGGTTCCTATAATGGTAGAACTTCTAGGTGGAGGAACAAGTTCCCAAACATCATTGGCAACGAATTGGTTCAATTCTTCTTGCATCGTAATGACCCAACTCTCGTCCGACAAAGCTTCTTTAACATTCTTTGGTTCAATCAAGGAGACGAAACAAAAGAAGTTGCTTTGGTTTTGAACTTGAGATCATAGGGTCCTTTGATTTAAGTCACCAATGACATTACTGAGAGTATGATCCCTAGACTCCTTAATGTTTACTTCATTTTCAACACTAAGGTCTTCAACTCCTATTTTTCTAACCTCTTTAGCTTTAACTACTTCTAATTCATCCAAGTCATCATCAACCAATGGTGGTGTCTTGGGTGAAGGAGGGGTTTCATCAAAGGTTACGTTGAGTGATTCTTCAATAACCCCCGAGGTTCTATTTAGGACTATGTAGGCTTTACTAGTTTGGGAATAACCTAAAAGGATACCTTCGTAAGACTTTGGGTCAAACTTGGTAAGGTAGTCTTTGGTGTTGAGGATAAAGCACTTGCTTCCAAACACCCTAAAGTATCTAATGAGGGTTTCTTACCTTTAAGAATCTCATAGGGGGTCTTTCCTAGGAAAGGTCGAATAAGAATTCGGTTGAGAATATAAGTCGATGTGTCCACGGCATTGCACCAAAACTTTTAAGGCAAAGATTGCTCGTTTAACATCGTCCTACTCATCTCTTGGAGAGTCCTATTCTTCCTTTCAACTACCCCATTTGATTGTGGAGTGCGAGGAGCCGAGAAGTTATGGGTAATACCATGAGCTTCACAAAAGGCACCAAATTGCACTTCATTATCAAATTCCCTACCATGATCCGTCCTAATAGAAACAATTGAACATCCTAGTTGATTTTGAATTCTTCGACTAAAGATTTCGAAGTGATTTAAAGCTTCATTCTTAGATGCCAAAAATCTAGTCCAAGTGAATCTAGAATAGTCATCAACTATAACTAGGGTATAAAGGTTACCTCCATAACTCCGTATGGCGGAAGGTCCAAAAAGATCCATATGTAGGAGCTCTAAGCACCGAGAGGTCGAAACCAAATTGAGGAATCATGTCCTTCACAAGTTGCGGATTTATGCCCAAGACCCATTGCGTAATCATGTCCTTCCCAAGTTGCGAAATCTTGATTTATGCTGAATTGCGAAATTTTGACATCTGCAAAAGTTGCGAAATCTTGCCTGTTTAGTTAAATTGCGAAATCTTGCCAGTTTCTCAAGTTGCGAAATCATGTTGTTTCAGCCTAAGTTTCGGAATTATCCTTGTTACACTAGTTGCGGATTTAGTATATGTGACTATTGCGGCATTATAAGTTTAGACTAGTTGCGTAATCATATCAAGTATTTGATTGCGAAATGATATCCATTCTTAGACTGTGCAATTATACACATTAGGAATTTGCGGAATTATATTGGTTATGTTATTGCGAAATCATGTACACCATGTGATTGGAAAATCATATATGTTATATGATTGCGAAATCATGGTGTTTATGTGATTGAGGAATTATATACCTAATATGGTTGTGTAACTATATACTTTGTGTGATTGCAACTCTCGGATTAGACTTTAGTTAAGGTTATACATTCAATTCTAATACATTCGTCTTAAATGATTTCTTGGATTATTCTAGGTCGTCATGTTCTTTAGAATATATCGTTAAGTGTTATACTACCATGTGTTTAGAACTTCATCTGAATGTATGCTTGTATTTCATATGACGTGTGTTTGTATTATCTTGCTTGGTTTAATTCCATATGGAGACATGTGTTGTGATATATTTGCTATGCTATGGATTTCTATGAATAATGAGATGTATATGTTTGTATATTTCAAATTGTGTCTATGAGCAGGAATTATGTCGATTTCCAAAGAGCAACAAAGAGCACTTGATGAAGCACTTGTTCCAAAAGGAGAACGATTTCCATTCGTAGAGAACAATTTCCGACTAAGGGAAGATTTTGATCCACCTAAGCCATCATTCAAATTAGCAACGGATCTCCTTGACAATTCACCAATCAACAAAATCATTAGGGTCACAAAGTCAGTACCAAAAATATACATGCATGAATTCTGGAGATCAGCGGCTTCTACTTCAGTCAATACGATTGATTTCACCCTAGATCGTCAACGAATGACACTTAATCTTGCTCTCTTTCGGACTATATTGGGCTTTCCTCCTCCTGCAAGTGGCACTGAATATGCTACCCCTCCGACTAAGGAACAACTGATCGAGATGTTAATAAATCTTGGGTATGATGGTGAATTATCCAACCTGTCTTCATTTCATACAGCACACATTGGACAACCTTGGAAAGCAATTATTAGCATCATCACTCAATGTTTTTCTGCAAAGTCAAGGGGAGCAGACACTTTTAGACCTTCTCAAGCTTCTATCCTCTGGGGTATTGTCAATGGACAGCCAATTGACTATGGTGGTCTTCTATGGGAAGAATTTTACTTTCAAGGTTTCAAAAACAACAGAAGAAAGTCCAATCATCTAATCTTTCCAAGATTCACAAAGCTGATTATAGATCA
Organism: Glebionis coronaria; assembly: GCA_025667525.1. Classification (NCBI taxonomy): domain Eukaryota; kingdom Viridiplantae; phylum Streptophyta; class Magnoliopsida; order Asterales; family Asteraceae; genus Glebionis; species Glebionis coronaria. The sequence continues at coordinate 552,432,606 of CM046878.1, read as the reverse complement.
TTTCATGAAAGCAAATCCCTCAACTATTAGTCGACGTGGAAATTTTTCTTACCACACTGCCGATCATGATTACATCTTGGATTCCATGAAGCAAGAATCAGTGGGTAAATATAAGAAGGTTCCCGCTCTTATTCCAGAATGCATGTTGAATGAAGGTGTTAAGGACAGTGATGCATATCGTGAAGTCTTGCAAGAAATTGAAATTCAGAGGAAACGAGTTGCATCTGGGGATTTTTCAGACTTACCTAAAGGCAAAAGGAAGAAGAGATCATCTAAACAGATTGAGTCAAAGTCACCTGCAAAGAAGGCAAAGAAAGATAATAAAGATGGAAAATGTGATTATGTGTTCAACAACCCCCCCCCCCCCTAACATGCTAGGAGGGGGGTTTATATAGCCCACCCTACATGTGGGCTATATGGGCTATACCTTAATACATTAGATCACGAGCCCAATACTTGTATCTATATTTGGAGTGACCGATCCTTTCTAAATACGTAAAAACGTATTTCCAACAATCTCCCCCAAAGGGAGGTCACTCCAAGTTACAATGTCCTAAATAGTCTATAGCTCGTGATCTATGCTAATAATGATGTGACCGATACTTTCCTTGGAAAAACGTATTTCCAACAATCTCCCCCAAAGGGAGGTCACACCATTTTACAAAATCTTAAACCTAGCATACTATGCTTGAGTCTTCGATCTTGTTCTTGTGAATATGCTGATGAGATCTTTGACTTTAGTCTTGAGCATGTTCTCTTGCCTTGACCTTGTGCATTCATCACTTGTGATATTGCCTCCTTGTGACTTCATGTTCCACATACTTATACCTTCGTAATTCTTGAAAGCTTCAGAGTTTGATACAGCGGAAGACTTGACTTTTAGACTTTCTAGAATTTGATGAAGTATTAAGTGCATATAGTATTAGCATGTGGTGACGACTTCTTCTGGATTGTACACCGCAATGCCACCTTCTTATTACGCTGCATAAGACAGTTAGCAACAAAACATATACACTGATGAAATGGCTTTGAACATTTCATTCTAAATCGGTAGCATTTTACCTCCGGTCGGTGAAGACCGTTGGACGATATTAACTATCGTACTTGTGGCGGGTAGTTTCAATTAAGAACCTCCTTGACAAGATTTCGCGGGTAAACCCGTTCTCTTTATTCGACCATCCAAAGCTGACTGCGAACATAAAGAGTGAATCATTTGGATAATAATATCCGCATGATTTGAAGCCGTCAATTCATGGTCCTGGAACAAGTGAAGTTCAATTAAGAACCGCACCATCGTTGCTTTCCAGTTGTCACGAGCTTGATTCGTATAGAATCTTGCAAGTTACCTACCAAGTGCTGTTTGAGGTTAACACTAGAAGGATTTCCACTCATCACTGTGAACACTAAGGTATCACTCTGAGTGTTCTGGCAAGATCACTAAGATATTGCGTAGAGGCCTGGAACGTGTTTAAATTCATTTAAGAATTAAACCACTGTTGCTTTCCAGTTATCACAAGTTTGATTCATAAAGAATCGCACAAGTCACCTACCATGAGCTTTTTGATATTCGCTCAAGAAGGATTTCCATCTTCATTGTAAATACTTTCGTATTACTCGGATGTTCAGGCAAGATCGTGAAGATTTTGCGTAGGACTCTTAAGATCTTTCTTACTTTTTCACAGTGTGTGAAGAAGCAAGGAAATATGAAAGTGTGTCCTAATGAGATATTTGATGATCTCAAATGGCTCTAGACTCGATCGTGCATTTTGGATTTTAGTGATCGGAGGCTGGAGAGGAGTGCCACCATTTCAATACCAATTTATTTGGAGTGAACAAATCAATAGATAATGCGTTGTCTCTGTGTGATTAAAACAAATATCTTTTGAGAGATATCTGAGTTAGCTGGGATGGGTTGTGCATTGCATCACTGGGTCTATGATGTCTATCTTCAATATCAAGAATCATTAAAAGAATGATCTCAATAGCATATGTATTGACCCGGTTTCTGCCTAAGTTGTAAGGAGGGCTTCTTTCTTTACACCCTTTATCTTTACAATTCTTTTTCATTCTTCAACCCCTTCAATGATTACCAATACGTCATCACTAGCACCTTGTTGTGATTGTTCCAGTGCTAACTTAAGTACTTGGTCGACATTCAGCTACGTTCACAATCTTTCTCCATCTTTCCTAAGGACTACTATTTCTAGCTATGGAATGTCCTTGGGAAGATTTCTCCGGTTCTAGAGGAATCATTGGACTTTAACCTATCCTACCATCCTTATGTCACCACAATCTTCACCGTCGTGAATAGAGATGTTTTGGGTAAGTGTATGTCACCATGAAATCCATTTTGAAGTGCAAATCCATTTTGCTCCCCCTTAACATATGCCACGATATCCGAAAACATTTCGCACATGTCGGGATGAGCTAGCACGTTAAGTCAAACCATTTGTGATTAATCATTTCCCATATTAAATCACATTTTCTCCCCCATATTAAAAATATTAACCCAATCGATGTTTTTAATATCAGTTGATTTAATAGCATTTTAAGAAAATTTGGGAAGAAAAATGCAAAGCCATATATCTTCATGAATTACACAAGCTCCCCCTCAAATTAATGAGGGACTACTTGAGACGTAAATTAAATACCTTTTAAACACAAGTGTAAGGTATTTATCACGTGCAAAGATCATATATGATAATGAATTCACAAGATTAGCAATTTACGAGGTTGGACCTGAATGATGGAGAACATCATATGAAAGAAGCACATGGTTCTTGTTCACGAATGTTGGTCGCCTCATCACGTCTGAAGTTATCTGTTGACTCCATTTGATTGATATCGTTGTCTTGACACCAACATGTGAACTTGGCACTTTCGGCGTCAAGGATTTTGAATGCTGGACAATTGCTCCCCCTCAATTGTTGACCCGTGTTCTATTGAAAGAGCTGTAGTCACCGTTTGAGTAGTCGCATCGTCGAGTATGTAGATATCAATTGAAAGTTGCTACGGTTGGTGGAAATGATAACTTCATAAAAACAAGACTTCTCTTGTTTTAACAAATGAATGCACTGAATCGTACATAAATTCGTGTTAGATTGTGTTATAACGTAAACACAATCCCTTACATGGTTATAAAGTAAACCATGCCCGAGAAAATTAATTCCCGTTGTTGAGTCAAAGCTTTCCGGTGAAATGCTTGACTTGAGTATGAAAAGCGGGTTACTATCTGAAATAATAGCAAACCATTTTGAGCATGTTTTAAAACATTTGAACTTCTGCTCGAACTTTATTTACAACCCCGTGTCATTATTGAATGACATTTCTAGTATCGTAAATATTATCGATTCCAAAAGACATGCTCTTTTTATCAAAACATTTTTGAACACACAATTTTGAAAGATTTAGAAAAACCTTTTGAGAAATTCTCGAAAAATTGTGTTCAAAGTTTTGAAAACCAATTACTTGAGCTTAAGATGTTGAATATCTTACAAAACGAGCTCAAGTCCGAGAAGTTGTAAACTTCCCGTTGTTAAGGATAAGTTTACCATCGGCGATAAACTTTCCTTTTAACTGAAGAACGAGTTCTAAGCTGACATTTACTTAGAATTCGTGTTCATGAGCTTGAAAACTTTGAATGTTTTAATGTAAAGCTCATGACCGAGAAAGGTGATTTCTCGTTGTTAAGAAAAGTTCTCTTATTTAAAAGATACACTTTCCTTTATGAACTTAAAACTTGGAATGTTTTAATACAAGCTCATGACCGAGAAAAATTAATTTCCCGTTACGAGGATAAGTTATCATTAAAGATAAGCTTTCCTAAAATTAAAGTCCGAGTTACAGTCTGATATTTAACTGTAAGTCATTGTGCATGAGCTTAAAAACTTGGAATGTTTTTTATATAAGCTCATGCCCGAGAAAAATTAATTTCTCGTTGTAAGGATAAGTTTATCATCGGCGATAAACTTTCCTTTCTTTGATGAACGGGTTACAGTATGTGATGTGACTATAAGTCCTAATACATTGTAAGCTTAACTACAAATCCCCTGAGACACTTGTTTCTTAGATATCAGCTTCTTCAGCAACCAAAATCTGAGAGTGTCCTTAATTGAATGGTATACAACGATTGGAACGTTGTGTGCTTGTTGAATGTTAACTTTAGTACCTGCATTCTCATTAGAAAGTTGGATACTTGTATGTGGATTAGCGATATCTATTGTAGAACCATGTGGGGGTTCATAGTCGGCCTTACTTGTGCCTGAGGTGACCTGAGGAGATGATTCACTTGTCTTAGTTGGCAAACGTTTCCTTTTATAGAAAACCTTAAGTTCAGGCTGAAGTGATGTGTCATCCTCTTCAATTTCCTCCCTAGTAGTCTTAGTAGAATCGGAGACTATCCTAGTTAAAGGGCACTCGTTTCCTACAAGAATGAAAGTTCTACCAGTGGGGCGCCACATTTTACCAACGGGTTTGATTTTAGCTACCCACTGGGATTTAAGTCTAGCACGGGAGTTCACCTTATTAAGTAATTTTTTGATACAAGAATCATGATTGGCTTTAAAGACACATTTCCTACATGTTTTACAAGTAGCATATTTAACGTCCGAGTAAGATCTAGAATTCCTAGATGATTGAATGATGCTCCTAGGATGTGACATGTTATGGTTAGCAGTGTTGGGTAAACTAGGAGGCATCTAACTAGGTTTGAAATTCCTATCTCTTACTTGTGTCTTTTGCTTAGCTTCCGTTAGACCAAATGTATGGCGAACGTCATTTGAACTACTTTGAGACGTGTTCTTTGGACTATGTCTAGGTAGACTAGAGGCAATCATGTGATTAGGTCTTGTAGAATCTATTTTAGTCACATTGGGCCTAGATAGTGGGGTGACTGGTCTAGAAAGATGAACCATATCAACTTGGGAGGCAAACCGCGGTCTCGAGGATTTTGATCGCTCGAATCTAAATGCATTCGGTTGTCAAATGAACTGATTTGTAGGCGGTTTCCCCAAGATTGATGGTTTTTCAAGCTTAGTGTCCACACTAGTTCCTTTATTTTTTCTCAATTCGTTTTTCAATGCAGCTATAGCAAAGACCTTTTCCTGAACTTGAGCCTTTAAAGTCTCATTCTCTTTGAGCAATTCTTCTTGGGATGCCAACTTAGATTCAAGCAACTGAATTTGTTTCAAAAGATTATCCTTTTCAGCTTTAGAATCTAGAACTGTTTGATCCAATTTTCGTTCAAGAACAACGTTTGACTTTTCAAGTTTTTCAAAATATGTTTAAAATTTCTCCGTTTTCTTTGAAAATTCAATTTTGGCATCCTCAAGATCTTTTAATTGTTGAGCTACAATCGTTTCAAGCTCTCTAATCTTAGAATCAGAAGCAGTTAATGAAGCAGTTATAAGACAATTATCATGATGTTTAGCATTTTGAACACTTTCTCCCCCCATTATGACTCACATCGGATGAATCAGAAGTGGTATTTCTATCACTCTTTTCCATCCCATGTTTGTCATAGTTAGATTCAGAATGCTCAATATGCGGTATTTCATCAGCATATACATCATCAACATTACATTGTACCATGTCCGCAGGCTCTTCGTCATTAACGGGTAAGGTGTCATCAAAAGAGATCTCGTGAACATTGCCTGACGTGCCACTGGTATCATGTTGTCCTCCTGATTCCGTGCTCTTGCCATCGTTAGGCTCCAAGTTGTCAACCGTATGACCATTCTCCTCTTGCATCTGCATCATAGATTCTTGCACTCCATTATCATACGCTTGCTGAAGTCGAGATCTTTCATAAATCGAAGACGAGACCGATGTCATGAGTTTCAATATTGTACCACGGAAATCTCGAAGCTCGGTATGTGTATCTCGAAGAAATGATTGGCAAATCACTGAATGTTGTTAGGACCATTGTAATAGTTATATGTAATAGGTAGACTAGGAGGTATGTAGTTCCTCCTGGTCCTAGTCGTAGTAGGAGCAAGTCCTGCTCCTGGTCCTAGTCAAAGTCAAACTTTATTATTTACTTAATATTCTGTTAGGATATGCATGAGTTATATTAGGAGAAGATATGCATATCAGTTTTACACGTTTTCTTGTATGTTGTATTAGGGTTTCCTTGTAGTATAAAAGGAACCTTAGGCAGAAGGGTTATGTACATCTTCACAAAACGTAGTTCTAGTCTTCATCAATATTAGAAATCCTTAGAAAGGATCAAGTCTTTATAGTTATTCTGTTTCTCTTGTTTATATATATATTCTACATTCATATTGTGTATAGAGTCTCTTTGTGATTTGACTTGTGATTACAGAAGTCATTCACCGGTCCGGACAGGCTGCAAGATCTATATCTAATAGACCTAACAAGTGGTATCAGAGCCTGGGAGGGTCTCTATACAAGCAGAATCAAGTTCTCTTATTACTGAAAATCTGTTTATCATGTCTGCCTCAACTTCTACTCAAACAGGAGAAGAAGGCACTCCTAAAATTGTGCAACCTCAACAGATCCTGGCCACGGTTTCCAACACGAATGGAAAATTCCCTCTTCTGAAGAAAGGTGAATATGATAACTGGGCAATGAAGATGGAATGGTGGATCACCAACACTGATCAAGATCTTTGGAAGATCATTCTGAATGGAAATAGCAGAAAGCTTACTGGACGAGACAAGAACGGTAATATTACTCTTCTTGACCCTAAAACTCATGAGGAAATCATCGCTATTCAGAAGGAGGTAAAAGCAAAAACAATTTTGCTTCAATCTCTTCCTGAAGATCACATGGGTGACTTCTACCATTTGGATGATGCCAGAGAGATCTGGAATGGCATAAAAGCAAGGTTTGGCGGGAATGAGGAGTCAAAGAAAATGCGAAGGTCCATGCTGAGAGATGAATTCACAGAGTTCAAAATCTCAGAAACTGAAGGCCTGAATCAAGGGTATGATAGGTTCCAGAAGATATTGAGCCAGTTGAATCAACTTCGGTCCAAGCCTGATGATGGTGATGTTAATGCAAGGTTTCTTAAAGCCTTACCCTACTCTTGGAACCAGGTGGTAATCTCTCTTAAAGCCAAAGGTGGGCTTGATTATCTCAGTTTTGATGATTTGTTTCATAGGCTCAGAACATTCAAACCTCATGTGAGAGGATATCCGAGTGACTCTTTTCCCACTCCTGCTAATTCAGCCTTTGTGAGCTCTATGGCATCTAGTCCCATGTCATATGCAAGTAGCCAGAGCAATAATGTGTCTCCCCAGCATACTATTCAGCATACTGGTCCCATGTCATATGCATCTAGTCCCATGTCTTCTGCTTCTGATCCTCTTGCCAAGTCTGGTAGTATGGTAGAAACTCTTCTTCATTCTTTTGTTGCTGATGTTACTGCTGAACAACAACTTGCGTTTGATGACTTCAAACAGATCGATAAGCTGGATCTGGATGAGATAGATCTTAAATGGCAGATGGCCATGCTTACTCTTAGGGTTCACAAGTTTGAGAAGAAAGCAGGAAGGAAGTTTAATTACAACCCTCGGGAGTCAGCAAGATTCGATAGAAGCAAGGTACGGTGCTATAACTGCCAGCAACAGGGTCACTTTGCAAGAGAGTGCCCTAGCAAGAATGATCAGGAGAAGAGCAGGTACTCCGCTTTCAAGGTTCAGGAGGTTAAAGATGACAAGAAGGCATTGGTATCGGTTGACTCTATGGTCAACTGGAATGATCATCAGGCTTCTACTCTGGAATCAGCGGAATCCACGACTGATGTGTTGGCAATGATTGCTGGGAATCTCTCTGATGCAGAAGAAGCAGAAGAGTTTGCTCTTATGGGCATCTCACCTCAGGTACAACATTGTCCTCTTGGCTGTCATGATAAATACACAGAACTGTTGTCCCAATTTAATGAAGTAAATGAACAAAATGATAAGTATTACTTAGAGGTACAAGCCTATAAAGCTTCATTAAACACATTGGAACAACAAAAGAAGTGGTTACAAGATACACAACGTGCGTATGAGGATAAAATCAGGATACTAAGCATTGATTTAGAAAACACTACAAATATGCTTAAATATACAGAAACTGAAAGAGATGCTAGTATCAAAGAAAAAGAGGAGATGCAAGCTAAATTAGATGCTACAATGTTAAGATTTGACAAATGGCAAAAGGCACCTAAAAATCTTTCAAAATTAATTGATAGTAGCATGTCTGGCAGAACTAAAAGAGGCTTAGGATTTGAAAAATATATTGATTCTGAAGATGTATTTGATTTATCTTTCTCAAGCGTCTTTGATGCCGACAAAGAGGATGAGGGCAAACCTAGTTACAATAGGTTTAAACCAGCAGCAGAAATGCATGCTGTTCCTCCTCCTCTTACTGGAACTTTCATGCCCACCTCATGGCATAATGACTCGGATGGATCACAGATGCTTGAGTCCCCAACAAGTTCTACTAATACTAACGACTTTGTCTCATGTACTTTCAGTGACAAAGCCGGTGACTCTGCATCTAATGGTTCAAGTGAAGAGTCAAGACCTACGAGTTCCAAGTCGAATGAACATGCTGCTACTGGTGCTAGGAAGTGTGAAGAAAAAGTCGATGTCAAGTCAAGTGTGTCTGGTCCTTGTTTATTGAGTCCTAGGAAGAATGTTTTTCCTAGAACTGTGTGTAATAAAGTAGGCAGTATGAAACAGTCTCATTCTAATAAGAGGTCTTTCAAAACATGTTTTGTTTGTGGCAGTCCCTTTCATTTAATTAAAGATTGTGATTATTATGACAAACATGCATCTGTTAATCATGCTTTACTTGCTCCTGGTTCACCAGGAGCTGCTCCATATGCTACTAGAAGACTTAATCCTAGTGCTCCAATGTTTCATACTTCTAGAGTATCCTCTCCTTTCATGACTGATTATTGGAGAGAAAATGGATTCCCAACAACTAGTAATTATTTTCCAAATTATAATCCAAACTATGCGCATCATTTTGACCACACGTATTTTGGTTTGGGAAATTTGGGAACTGCTGTTAAGCCCTCAGCAGGTTGTTCCTGGTCAAGTAATAATACCCATATGATGAATAGGCAACCAAGGAACAATGTGGATCTCATCAATCTTCTTGGCATTCTTCTAATGATCCACAAGGCAGGCTCAAACCTGAAAAGGTTTGGGTCCCCTTAAGACACTAACTTTTGCATTGTGATTATCTTGTTGTTGTAGGTTACTCCATACCAGGATCCTAGTCTAGGCATTGTTGATAGTGGCTGCTCCAGGAGCATGACTGGCAATAAAGGCCTTCTCTCTAACTTTGTACCATTTTATGGGGGCAAGGTCTATTTTGGTGGAGGTGAAGGCAGAATCACTGGCAAGGGAACGATAAAGACTCCAAATCTCAATTTTGAGCAGGTCTACTATGTGGAAGCACTTCAACACTTCAACTTGATATCGGTCTCTCAGATTTGTGACAAGAAGCAGTTTGTACTCTTCACCGATACTGATGCACTTGTGCTCTCCAAAGATTTTAAGCTTCCGGATGACTCACAAGTTTTACTCAGAATCCCTAGAAGACACAATCTATATAGCATCAAGTTGAATGAAGGCAACCCTACAGGTCAACTAGCATGTCTGGTTGCAAAAGCCTCGGAAGATGAAGCCACAAAATGGCACCGAAGGATGGGACATGTGAACTTCAAGACCATTCACAAACTTGCCAATTTGAATCTGGTCTCTGGTTTACCTCCCAAGACGTTTCGAAATGACATAAATTGTGTTGCTTGCAGCAAAGGCAAACAACACAAAGCATCCTTCAAGGCCATTACTGCTTTAAGTCTCATTACTGAACCATTGCAGCTTCTACACATGGACTTATTTGGTCCTACTTCCATCAGAAGCATAGACCACAAGCAATTCTGTTTGGTGGTGACTGATGGTTATAGCAGGTTTGCGTGGGTGTTTTTCATGGCTGCCAAAAGTGAGACCTACTCAATTCTTCGAGATTTTCTTACCTTGATAGAGAATCAGTTGTCCAAGCAAGTTAAAGGTATTCGATGCGACAATGGAACCGAGTTTAAAAATAGAGACCTCATCGCACTTTGCAATGCTAAGGGCATCAAAAGAGATTATAGTGCTGCTAGGACTCCTCAACAGAATGGTGTGGCAGAAAGAAAGAACCGGACACTAATCGAAGCAGCAAGAACTATGCTTGCCGATTCCAAGCTTCCGACCATGTTCTGGACAGAAGCTGTTAATACGGCCAGTTATGTTTTGAATAGGGTGTCTATTACCAATCCACACAAGAAAACACCTTATGAGCTGCTCACGGGCAAAGTTCCAAATATTGCTCATTTGAAGCCTTTTGGGTGTCCAGTCACCATTCTGAATACTAGTGACTATTTGGGGAAGTTTGATGGCAAGGCTGATGAAGGATATATTGTGGGATATTCAGCTCATTCTCGGGCGTATCGTGTCTATAATCTTCAAGCCAAACGGATAGTTGAAACTATTAATCTCAGGTATTTTGAGGAGAAGACAAACATACAAGGAACAGGTCCAGAATGGTATTTTGATCTTGATTATCTTAGTGATTCGTTAGGATATTTTCGTTTCAAAACTAACCATGATGCAGGACCACAAGTGTTTGCAACTTCTAGTACTGGTGTTCCTTCTAGTCTCTCTGATTCAGATGATGAGGATGACATTTTTGTGGTTCCATCCTATTCCACCACGGTCTCTCCCTCTCCTCCTAGTGAAGCAACTCCATTGGATGTACAGGATTCCCAGGCAGCTCTTGACACTCTTCTCAAGCAACAACAAGAAGCTACTAAAGCAGCTGCTCAAGGTAGTTTTGAGTTTCCGTTGGCTGAGCATTCTGATAAGGTTGCTCCTGGTACTCCAGCTTCTGCTCCTAGTGCTAGTCACTCACCTACTGGTACTCCGGCTAGTGAGTCTGCTTCCAATACACGTTTCTCCAGTCCTTCTGATTTGGGGAACCATGAGAAGAAGTCTTCTACAAAGCTGGATGATATACATAAACAACCAGTAGACGGGATTTTCCAAAACGCTTCATATGATGCTGATTTTGTTGGTGATCTCAATAACTTGGCACCAGAAGTGGAGGTTTCTTCCAATCCAGTCTTGCAACCACATAAAGACCATCCTACCACTCAAATTATTGGCGATCCTGCTTCTACCGTCAAGACACGCAGAATGCAGCAGAAGGCCTCGTCTGATCATCATGCTCTTGTGGGCTATATTGAGGATCAAAAGCGTAATAATCATACGGACTTTCAACACTGTTTGTTTGCTTGTTTTCTTTCACAGGTGGAACCTAGGTCTGTTTCACATGCTCTTGAAGATCAAAGTTGGGTGGAGGCTATGCAGGAGGAAATGCAGCAATTCTTGTTTCAGAATGTTTGGGTTCTGGTTGACTTACCAGATGGGAAGACAGCTATCAATACCAAATGGATTCTCAAAAACAAGAAGGATGCACGGGGAATTGTTGTCAGGAATAAAGCTAGGCTTGTCGCACAAGGACACACTCAAATTGAGGGCATTGATTATACTGAAGTCTTTGCGCCAATTGCAAGGATTGAGGCCATTCGTCTGTTTTTGGCCTTTGCTTCGTATGTTGGCTTTACGGTGTTCCAGATGGATGTCAAGAGTGCATTTCTCTATGGAAAAATTGACGAAGAAGTGTATGTTACTCAACCTAAGGGGTTTGTTGATCCACTTCATCCAAAGAAAGTCTACAAGGTGGTCAAGGCTCTTTATGGGTTACATCAGGCTCCTAGAGCTTGGTATGAGCGTCTCTCCACTTTCTTGTTAAAGAATGGCTATAGAAGAGGTACTATTGACAAAACACTATTTCTTCGGCGGAATTCCAAGGATATTATCCTTGTTCAGGTTTATGTGGACGACATTATCTTTGGTTCTACTAGGAAGGAGTGGTGTGATGAGTTTGAACACTTGATGAAAGGCGAATTTCAGATGAGTGCCATGGGAGAACTGTCATTTTTCCTTGGTCTTCAGGTCAAGCAACAATCGGATGGGATTTTCATCAGTCAAGATAAGTATGTTCATGAGATTCTTCAAAAGTTTGACATGGATCCTCTTCGACCAGCAGCAACTCCTTATGAAGTTGCTAAAATCAAACTTAAGAATGAGCGAGATCCACCCGTAAATGTTCATATGTACAGGTCTATGATTGGCTCTCTCATGTATTTGACTGCATCACGTCCGGATATTATGTTTGCAGTAAGTGCTTGTTCTAGACACCAGGTGACTCCAACGGTTTCGAACTTAAATGCAGTAAAGAAGATTTTCAAGTATATCAAGGCTCAACCAAAATTGGGTCTATGGTATCCTAGAGAATCCCCATTTGTACTTGAAGCATACAGTGATAGTGATTATGTTGGTGCTAATAATGATAGGAAGTCTACTACTGGTGGTTGTCAATTTTTGGGTCGTCGGCTTATTTCATGGCAATGTAAGAAACAGACAGTCGTAGCTACTTCTTCAACAGAAGCTGAATATGTGGCTGCTGCTAGTTGCTGTGGTCAAGTTTTATGGATCCAAAATCAGATGTTGGACTATGGGTTCAATTTTATGAATACCAAAATTTTTATTGACAATCAAAGCACTATTTGTATTGTGAAGAATCCTGTATTTCATCAGCGGACGAAACATATTGAGATTCGGCATCATTTTATACGCGATGCCAATGAGAAGAAGCTGATATAGGTTCTTAAAGTTCATACGGATGACAATGTTGCTGATTTGCTGACTAAAGCTTTTGATGGTCCTCGGTTTAACCACTTGGTGGTTCATATTGGGATGGTCAATCCTTGAAGTCTAGGATTGAGGGGAGGCAAAGCCTAAGGGGAGGCTTTGTGTACATATTAGGTCCGTCTAACGTATTCATAGTATTTAACAACATAATTTATTGGTTATGGTGGTGTGTGGTGCTTCTGATGGAGGATTTTTGCTCTCCTCTGAAGGATATGGACTTACATGACTGGCTTCTGGTCCTTTTTGGTCAGCTTCTAGTTATGACTGGATGCCTTCTGGTGGTTTCAAATCCTTCCAAGTCTAGTGGTGTTTGGCTATGGGTACTGGTACTGGTCTGGCTACTGTTCATTCCGTTTGTCCTTTATTAATCACGTTTTGCTCCTGGTCCGACTATTGTGCACTTTGACTTTTGGTCAACGCTTCCAATACTGATATTTACAAGTTTGAATTCATCAAATAAATTGGGGGTAAGTTATTATGTTAAAAAGGGCAAGTGGTTAGTATGCCATTATGGCTTAATTTGAAAGGGCAACCCCCCATTAATAGGGGTCAATGAACGGTTACTATTTTCTTCCTATATGGTCAACATACACTCATTACAATTAAAACACACACAAAAACCGCTTCTACTCCTCTCACCCAAATCCAAATCCTTCTTCAATCCATTCATCAAGATCCATGGCTGCTCTTGCTTATCAACCTGCTCATAATCGTGTTGCTTATCTGGGTGATGGTCCTAATAGTGAACATTTTGCTGATATCTTGGAGTTTATTGAAGCTTCAAACTTAAGGTTTGCATTTACTGTTTGTCCTACCATATATGATAGTGTGGTACGTCAATTTTGGGCGTCTGCTGAGCTTGTGAATGTGGCTGGTCGTCCACGGGCACTCCATGCTACCATAGATGGACGTGCTTATGTGGTCACTGAAGCATCTATTCGCTCTTCTCTTCATCTTCAGGATGAGGGGGGTGTTGTATCACTTCCAAATTCGGAAGTATTAGAGGGTATGGCTGCCATAGGTTATGAACATGGGGGGAAGTTTAACTTCCAAAAGAATAGGTTTTCCCCTCATTGGAAGCTTCTGGTTCACTATTTAATCCATTGTTTGAGTCCCAAGTCGGGGAGTTGGGATGCGTTCCCTACTCCTTTGGCTACTGGTCTTATATGTTTAGCCCAGGGTAGAGTGTTTAACTTTTCACATTATATATTTGAGGGGATGGCTAGTAATTTGTCCACTGCGGGTTCTAGGAAGAAATTTCTTATGTACCCTAGGTTTATTCAACAAATACTTGTTTGCATTCCACGTGATAGGGCTGAGCATGTACCATCTAAACTAACAGCGAAAGTGTATTACAATATGATGCATGGGTTTACTGGGGATTGGAGGCCACTGACTGAAGCCATGATGGGTTTAGCTCAGGGTCCTATAGGTCAGGAGGAGGAGGCTCCTGAGTTGGTTGTGTTAGATGATGACCCCATGGAGGAGGAGGAGACTCCTGCTGGTGCTGCCACTCCTGTGGTCGAGGAGGAGCTAGTTGAGGAGGTGGTGGTTGAACAACCATCCCCTCCCAAGGCTGGTACTTCCTCAGTTCCACAAAGGTCTCCTTTTGTGGATACTCCACCTCCTAGCCCTGCCCCGTACTCGACTGATATCCCCTTTGCTGCTAGTTCTCCACACGTTGACCCCAATGTTGCTTCGGGCTCCCGTGATGCTTTCCCTGATCCAAGTTCTCTTGGTGGGCAGGCAGAGGAGCCTACTACTCTAACATCTTTGCTAGATCTTATGCACAGGTACCATGAGAGGATGATTTGCTTGGAAGCTGACTTGAACCAACATCGGAAGCTCACACGGGAGTTTGTTCTTCCTCTGGCCGATCGTATAAAGGTATTGGAGAATCAACAGCGTCGTCGAAAGAAGCATGTGGTTCTTTCCGATTCTGAGGATGAGGGTTCGGAGAATGTTGAGGATGGCTTGACGTTGCTGGCAAAGGCTGCCTTTGCTGATAAAATTTATGATGATCTGCCTGGTCCTCCAATGTCCTCTAATGCTCCTTCTTCTAGTGCTATTCCCACTTCTATGGGTGGTGCTTCTGATGCTGCTGCTGGTTCTCATGCTGATCCCTCTCATGATCCAAAGGGCAAAGCTCCAATGACTGATTCTCCATCTCCCACCCGCAAGCGCTCTCGTCGACAGCTTGAAGAAGACAGACTTGGTGAAGAGGCTGCTCGTCGGGTTCAGGCTGAGTTTGATGAGGAGGACAATGCTGCTGAGGAAGAGCTCCGTGAGCGAAGGCATGAGCAAATTCAGCATGATGCTATGCACTGGACTGATGGCGAATGGATGCAAGTGTTGACTGTTCTCACTCGGGATTATGCTCAGTTTAAAGATTTGTTGGGTGATGATGTTGATGAACACAATTGTATTCCGCGTGCTATGGTAATGATGCGTAAGCATCAGTTGACTCTTGCTGAGGAACTCAAGAAACAGCGTAGGAACAGACCTCTTTCTCAGACTGAGCAGCGCCAGCAGATGCAACGTTATGTCAAATATCAATCTGCTGCTCATTTCAATGCTCCTTGGACTTGGGCTCGGGTGCGGGCTTTAAATTTTGATGAGCTCAAGAAACTTTATGAAAATATGGTGAGGCGTGCGAGTCAACCTATACCGGAAAGATTTGTTTACCATCCTCGTGGTGTGACTGCTTCGATGCCTGCTGTTTCTACTGTCTCTCCGTCTGTGTCCATTCCTGGTTCAAATGGTAGTTCTTCTGGTTCTGGTGCTGTTTCTGTTGGTCCTTCTACTACACCCTTGGTTGCTCCTATTGGTTCTACTGCTGGTCCTGCTGCTACCATCTTTGTTATGACCACCACCACTCATGCTTCCACCACCACACCTGTTACTTCTACCACCACTCATGTTCCTGCAAGTGTGTTTGTTGATCCCACCATACCTACTGCTGCTACATCTGATGTGCCATCTTCATCACCACAAGTTCCTGCCACACAACCTAATCCTACTTCTGATGCAGCTCCTAGTGGTTCTTTGGGTGGACATGTTCATGAGTCTACTTCTACTGCTGCTCCTGCTGTTGCTGAAGTTACGGTGAAGGTTGAATCCACTCCTTCGGCTCCCACGCCTCGACGTTCCACTCGCCAGAAACTTACTCGTCGTGTTCGCCGCGGTAAATCAGTTCCTTTTGAGAAGCGTGATCCTGAAAACTTAATTGATGCAGCTTCGGATAGCGATTCTGACTTACCTTTAGGCAATGGAAGTATTACGGGTTATACGGTTGAGAGGTCTACAACACTTCCTGGTGGCGTCTCCCATCGGATTACTTTGAGTGATGGGAATGTGCGATTGGTCACGAGTTTGCAGGGTGTGTTATCGTGGGCTGACCGGATGGATCTTATGGCGTTGTTTGGGCTTGTTGATTCTAGTATGCCATTTGACCCAATGGCGGTGTCTTCCTGGCCTGGTATCCGTCTTTGGGCTGATCTCAAGCTTATGTTGGATCCTCCTCCATCTACTACTCCTTTGGGCGTATGGAAGGATCAAATGCAATGGGAGATTGTTCGCTGGAAGCTCTATGCTGGATGTGGAGTACATGTGTTGGAGTTGGGTTCTGGTCATGTGGTGTTTATGTTGACAGATGTTGTGTATCCTTTGACTATTTCTTCCATGGAAGCAATGTTGGCAAGTCATTTACAGATTTCTACTACTCCTTCTGGGAATGAGTCGAGTATGGCCACATCTTTGGTCGAGGGTATTCAAGCACGGTTGCTAGCGGATAAGAAGGCAGCTTCTGGTGTGTAAGGTGAATGGGTTGTAAGTAGTTATACTTTGATTTTTGTTTTTATTTTGATTCTTATAGTGATTGGTGACTTTTATTCTTTATAGTTAAAAAAAAAAAAAAAAAACTTTTTATATAATATCTGCTTATACTTTAACACAGTTTAGCTTTTATACTTGTACATAATATCCCTTGGCTAGTTCAAAATATGGTTCCTGGTTTGTGATTGGTCTGGTACTTGGTTTCACTTGGTGTTGGACGTGGTCCACACAACAAATGGTTCTCAACTTACCATGTCTCATCGACAAGAAAAAGTTGATTCACCTTGAGGGTACGGCTCCTGGTGCGATTATCAAATCCGTTGATGGTTGCCAGGTTACCTAAAACTGGATGGTTTTCACTTGCCATAGTATTGGACTGAAAAGTGGCTAATCCAAGGGGGTACGGCTCTTGGTAAAGATCTTATCAAATCCGTTGATAGCTGTAATAGCTTGCTTAAAGCTATAGGGTGTTCAACTCACCGATGCTTTATTGCTGAGAGTTGGCGAGTCCAGAGGGTACGGCTTCTGGTAAAGACGCATCAAATCCGTTGACGGCTGTGATGGTTTGCCTAAAATCATCAGGGTACCCCCACTCACCATTGATTCACGTTCTAAGAGTTGGGCTGGGTTCTAGTCTCCTAGGGTGATGCTTATTCCACCAGAATGACTAGCCAGCCCAAGAGCGAGCAGCTACTTGGTAAAGGCTCATCAAATCTGCTCATGTTGCTGGAAGATTCAACCTGATGCTGATTTGTTACAAGCTTTGGAGAAGCTTCTAGTGTTTCATGTTGCGGCTGTTCTTCTGATTTTTATCTTGTTGCTGCTGCTATTTGTTTTGCTGATACAATCCTCGGGCTTTCTTTGCACGTTTTCCAGGAAACTTGAACTCAACAGGTCAAATTCAAGTTTAGGGGAGGATTGTTAGGACCATTGTAATAGTTATATGTAATAGGTAGACTAGGAGGTATGTAGTTCCTCCTGGTCCTAGTCGTAGTAGGAGCAAGTCCTGCTCCTGGTCCTAGTCAAAGTCAAACTTTATTATTTACTTAATATTCTGTTAGGATATGCATGAGTTATATTAGGAGAAGATATGCATATCAGTTTTACACGTTTTCTTGTATGCTGTATTAGGGTTTCCTTGTAGTATAAAAGGAACCTTAGGCAGAAGGGTTATGTACATCTTCACGAAACGTAGTTCTAGTCTTCATCAATATTAGAAATCCTTAGAAAGGATCAAGTCTTTATAGTTATTCTGTTTCTCTTGTTTATATATATATTCTACATTCATATTGTGTATAGAGTCTCTTTGTGATTTGACTTGTGATTACAGAAGTCATTCACCGGTCCGGACAGGCTGCAAGATCTATATCTAATAGACCTAACAAATGTTCAGACTTGATGATATTGAATTGGAGGAAAGGCGTGAGTTGTGTCACAAGAGCCTTATATGCAAGTGCCGATGCAGAGTGATTAAGGTGTTCATTGTTGAGTTGCTCGGCGAGTTGGGTCAAAATGGTGAATATTGAGTCGATGAATATATGACCATCTTGACCAAAGATTTTCACAAATTCGCTCCCTCCTTGAATCCATGAAAGAGTGACAAGATGAGACTGAAGCATTCGAAATGATGTGATGCCACTTCTTCTAGCTTTGTCTTGCAAAAGATGCAATTCTCCCTCGTTCGATGTCGAATTCAAAAAATCCATTGAAAGTTCGATGACAAATTCTTGGATCTTTGATTGGTGAAATAAAACGGGGCTTGAAATCGTCAAAGTTTGTCTGAATCTCAAATAACTCAAATCTTGAAATCCGTGTAAAAATAATGTCTCTTAAAGCCGACTCTTTGACATTTTCCGACACATTATACTCGAACCGATGCCATTAAACCAATGATACAAATATGTGGCCTAACAAAATTTTGTGAATAATTTTCATAAAATTTTATAAAGAGTTGATTTATTGTATTTTTGTCAATATTTTGTGAATAAATCAATATTAAATCGTAGACTCTTTAGCAAATATGTTTGTCTGATAGTATTAAACAAAAAATACTCCCACTATTAAACAATATGTCAAGTCGAGGCTGTGGTGTTTTGTTGGTTTGTCAGTCGAGTCGAAACTTTGGTCAAATCGCAATCTTTGGAAAAGAAAGATTTCGCAACTCCTAAATACAAGATTTCGCAACTTGGAACGATTTCGCAACTTTAGAAAAGTCAGATTTCGCAACTCATGAAGATGAAGATTTCGCAACTTTAGATTTCGCAACTTTAATAGTCAAGATGTCGCAACTTTTGAAGAAGCAAGATGTCGCAACTTCTGATGGACAAGAACTTTTGATGTATAAATTCGCAACTTTTGATGGATTGTATAAATTCACAACTTTTGATGAATTGTATAAATTCGCAACTCAAAAACAAGATTCGCAACTTTTTAAATTCGCAACTTGTTAAGTTGAAGATTCCGCAACTTTTGATGTTATGATTTGGCAACTTTTTGGAATCTCATCCAAAAGTACTATTTTCCACACTTTTTGCCAGGCCACTTGTCTGATTAACCAAGAAACGCACTAAAGTTGACACTAAAGTTGATCAAAATTTGATAAAAAACACTAAATTTGATAAATTTAAAGTAGACACTAAAGAAGACACTAAACTGATAGAAAGAAAAAAATTGATAACAAAACACGTAACACCAAAATTTGATAAAAGTTATGAACGAAATCAAGATTGTCACTTTAAAAAAAAATTGACCACCAAATCAATAGATAAAAACACGTAAATCCAAAGATTCAACCATAGCTCTTGATACCAAATGTAGGATCGTATATTTCTAAGGATTAGACATTGTTGGATTAACCTATTGAGATGGAAGGGAAATGGAAGAACCTTAGAGAGAGAAAGAAGAGAGAGAAAGGAGAGAGAGATAAGAAAGATGGAAAATGTGATTATGTGTTCAACAACCCCTCCTAACATGCTAGGAGGGGGGTTTATATAGCCCACCCTACATGTGGGCTATATGGGCTATACCTTAATACATTAGATCACGAGCCCAATACTTGTATCTATATTTGGAGTGACCGATCCTTTCTAAATACGTAAAAACGTATTTCCAACTCAAATTCTTGGCTTTGTGACTTGAGTGAACTTGCTTTCCAACTTTGCAAGCATCACAAAAGTGACTATCAAACTTAATCTTGGGGTGGTGTCTTACCAACTCCTTAGAGACTAAAGATTGAATTTTAGCGTGACCTAATCTCCTATGCCAAAGAGTAGAACTATCATCTATAGTCGCAAGACATATGTTGTCTTTTGACTTCTTATTAACCTTCATGACATAAAGCCCATGCTTTCTAACACCTTTTCCAATGACTTTTCCATCTTTTACGATTTCACTGTCATGTTCCGAAAAGATGACCTTACACTTATTATCACAAATTTGACCTATACTTAAAAGGTTAAAACCTAAGTTATCTACGTGCTCAACATTTTCAATGGTCATGGAGTCAAGAGAAACGTACCTTTGCCAATGATATTACCACGTAGACTACTAGCGAATGTGACGTTACCTCCATCATATGCTTTGTAATGCGAGAACAAACTTCGATTACCCGTCATGTATTTAGAACATCCACTATCCTTAATCCACTCATCGGGCTCCAAATCAATTCCCAAGCATATCTAGGTAACAACACACAAGATCAAACATTTGGTCCCCAATATCTCATGGGTCCAAAATTGTTAGTTCCAAACATCCCTTGCATTTGGTTAGGATGCATGAATGAAGGAGGGGTTCCTCATGGAGAACAAAATAGAGGAGGGTAGTAATTCATGTAACCATTTTGTTGTTCATTATTTCTCCTAGGTGTATTTGATCTAGGTTTAGAGTTATGATTATTCCTTCTAGGTGTTGGAGTTTTACTTCTAGATCGTGAATTGTTTTGATTATCTCTTCTAGGCGTTGTCGTTCTACTTCTAGGCTTGGACTCATTCCGTACTCTAGGTGGAGTAGAGGATAGTCTAGATAAACTTCTATTTCCCATGAGAGGTTTACTTAATGGCTTGTAGAACTTACCAATAGCATTGTCGTCAAGTATGGGTAATTTTACCTTATTAAAAGTAAGATGCTTTAGTTTTTCATCTAACTTAGACTTTTCAGAAAGTTCAGGATTTTCACCAAAATCATCCTCTGCCCGCGGTACCTTATCTATGGTCGCGGTTCCATAGTGATAAGGAACCGCGCCATACAATTTGGAACCGCGTACAGTGGGCGTTTTTTGTGAAAACCTGACTTGTTTTGGTTCACTAGTTGAGGCTTCATTTTAGTTAAAACCTAGACTAAGTCTTTCCTTAGAATGAACTTGTTTGTTTAACATATCATCAAGAGCACTAGTACCTTTCATGAACTTTTCCAATTTAATGGAGGTGCTCTTGAGATCTTCATTCTCTAATCTAAGTTTCTCACAACTTAAGCAACTTAAATCAACCTCTTTATTTTTCTCAAGTTTAGCCAATTTATCCCTAAGTTCATTGATCTCATTTTCAAGCTTAGTTTTGGTTGATTTTAAGGTTTTATTCTTTTCTATGAATTTAAGACTAAGTTTGTGTAAACTATCATATTTGCCTTCAAATTCAATATCATCAAAAGTGGAACTATCATTGCTATAATATTCGGTTTCGGAATGTACCTCTTTAGAAGTGTGAGCCATAAGACATTTCTCCTCTTTGGGGTTGTCATCATCATCTTCACCGCTATCACTTCAAGCGCCACTAACGAACGCCGTGTGGTTCTTATCACGAGCGGGCTTTGGACAATCACCAATGAAGTGATTTGGATCACCACATCTAAAGCAATTCCTATCACCTTTTTCGTTCTTGACAAACCGATTCTTTGATAATGGTTTCTTGTCATAGTTGGGTTGTCTAACGTGTTGACCTCGTCTCTTGAAGAACTTCTTGAAATCTCTCACCGCCAATGCATACTCCTCGTCATCGCTTTCCGAGGAACTATCATGGTCACTTTGTGCCTTCTTGGCTTTAAGTGCAAGAGAATTCCTTTCACTCTTGGTTTTCACTAATTCCGAGTCCTTCAAAATTATCATCTCATGAACCTTCAAGTTTCCTATAAGTTCATCGAGTGATAAAGTTGAGAGATCTTTCGACTCTTCAATCGCCGTGACTTTTGCTCTCCACTTTGGATGTAAAGCCCTTAGAAACTTCCTAACATTGTTCTTGCTAGAAAAACCTTCATCAAGTGCTTTTAGACTAATAATAATGATGTTAAACCTAGCAAATGCACTATCAATAGTTTCATCTTCTAAGATGACAAATTGTTCATATTGTTGGACAAGAAGATCGATTTTGCTTTCTTTGACTTGGCTATTACCTTGGTGGGTTACTAAAAGAGTGTTCCAAATATCTTTAGCGGTTTCACACATAAAAATTCTTTCATACTCTTTCTTAGGCAAAGCATTATAAATCACCATTTTAGCCTCATTATTTTTTGAAAGTTTCTTTTTAGTATCGTCATTAGCTTTGTCAAAAGTGACCAATTCTTTTGTTTATGAAACTTCATTAAATTGAAAGGGTAAAAAATCACCATTGGTAATAACATGCCAAAGATCTAAATCTTTTGATTTCACATAAGTTTCAAATCTATTTTTCCAATAAATAAAACTATCGGTTTCAAAAAGTGGTGGTCTTTGCATAGATTGCCCTTCTAGGTATTTGTTGGAATCCATAGATCGATTCAAGTTTTAAAATACAATATAATTTAAAAATTCTTGAGCAACCCGCTCTGATACCAATTGTAGAAACTAGAAGGGGGGGGGGGGGGGGTTGAATAGTTTCTTATATTTACTTGTTAAAATGTAGTTTCCAAAAATCCTTTTTCAAAAACTTAGGCTTGAGGAAATATGTGAAATCTTCTTATGCACAATATGAACAATGATAGTGTAACTAAACTAATACTAACAAAAATATATCCACAAAGAATAAAGAATGATAGTGTAACTAAGCTAATACTTACAAATGTATATGCATAAAGAATAAAGAATGTAAAGAGTTAAGGGTAAAGAAAGATCAAACCGAACACCAATGATTTATAGTGGTTCGGCAACGAAGCTCACTCCTCGTTCCTACTCCACTCCTGGAGTACTCCTTACTCGAGAGTTCACTACACAACAAGCTCCTTATGGTGGAGAAAACCGTACACGTCGCTTAACCAATTTCTGACTCTAAGCTAAAAGTCGAGCCCTAATCGTAGATAGGACCAATCTACACAACTATCCTTAGTACATACACAACTTCCAAATAGACACAAATACTTGGATCTTCACAACTATGACACAACTACAAATGTATAATATTAGATCTTCAATGGATCTTTGGTGGTGGACTCAACACTTCACAAGGATTGTGTTCTTTACTTTGCACTTGGAGAGGAAGGGATGGAAGAACAAGATTCACTTCTTAAACAAGTAATAATCAAACAAATGATCAAAGATTTGAGTGATTAAAGAAGGTGTTTGAATCTGGAAATAAATGTGCAAAAGAGGTGAGGTGAAAAGCTGAGAATGGTCCACTATATATATGACAAAGAAGCCAACGACTAGTTTTGCCCGCGGTACCTTATCTTAGCCCGCGGTACCTTATCTTAGCCCGCGGTACCTTATCGATAAGGTACCGCCTAGGTGATAAGGTACCGCCGGACTAGACTATGCTCCTTTTTGTCCTTTAGTGGTGGAGGTCTTATCTGGATATTAAAAATATCCTGAAAGGATATTCTTAACCAAATAAGAATATGCCATTTTCAAATTTCAAATAATTAATTTAATAAAACATTTTCTTAAAAAGAAAGTTTAATAAAAACTTGTCACACTTAATAAAAAGTGAGTTTTAAGAAAAGATTAAATCACTTGATCACTTGATTAAGGTTAGTACTTGTTTATCGATACCTTAAGTGAAAATGGGTAAAATGAAAAATACTTGAACTCAAGAATTCGTTTTTCGTTGTTTTCGTAAATGCTTGTTTTTACATATTGTCGTAATCAAAACAAAGCGAGACCGAAAAATGCAAGTAACGTTTTTAGGCATTTATTTCATTAACAATAAGGTTAAAAAAAATATATTTTTTAGAAAGAACGCACAAGTTAATGCAACCGATGCCTAAAAGCATTATTTGTAATAACTAATCTTTCTTGGTTTTGATCACGACAAAGTGTAAAAATTTTTATCGTCAAAGATAACCGAAACAAGAATTATTTAAGAAACACTATCATGAAGATAATAATCATTTAAGTCTTACACAAACATATCTTATACATGCTTAGTGATCATTAAAAGTGTTAACATTAAAACTCACATGTATACAAATGTGACAAAACATTTTCAATAAACTCTCTTTTTAAGAAAATGTTTTATTAAATTGAAAATAGAAATTTGAATTTTGCATATTCCAAATGGTCTAAGAATATCTGTTTTGGATATAATCTTCACCAGATGGTATTTTCCCACTAGAATACAAAAAGGAGCGGCCTCTAGAGCCTGCGGCTCAATATAGGTGTATGCGGTTCATTAGTGATAATGAGTCGCATGCCTATTTAATGAGTCGCGCTCAGAGAGCCGTTGGAACTTGTCTCCTATAAATAAGTGATCATATTTCCATTTTCCAAAGAACCTTTTGGACAGTTTTCTACTTCTAATCTCCTTTCTATATTCCAATCATTAGTAGTAAATGATCACCTAATATGTTAAGTATGTTTACTTATGATTATTCTCTTGATCCCCTTCTTTATATGTCCAAAGAGAAGATCACTCACATATTTACGATGTGATAAAAGATGAAGCCTTGATGAATATCATCTTTTCTTATATATAAGCATGTTTATCATTTTGTTTATTTGTGTCTCGTGTAGATCTAAGGTATTTGTGTATACTTGGATTAGTCTTGTGTTGATCCAAGGTATATGTATATACTTGGATGTGTCTTTTGTTAGTTATCACTAAAATCTAAAGTGATGTAGTGTGTCTTATGAGTAAGTTCTCACTAAACTACAAAGTGATGTAATTGTGAGTATGAGTGTGTGAGTTCTCATTTAACTAGAAAGTAATATGTGTGTGAAGATTGGTTCTAGATTTTGATTAAGACTCAACATCTATCCTTATGTTAGAAAAAAAGATGGGCGACGAAGATTGGTTCTACCTTTGGATTAGGACTCGACATCTAGCCTTGTGTCAGAAAAGAAGATGGGCGACGAAGATTGGTTCTAGCTTAGGATTAGAACTCGACATTTATCTTAGTGTCAGAAAACATTGTAAGCGACGTTGTAAGATTTTCTCCGCGAATAAGGGAGCTTGTGGATATAGTGGAAATCTCGAATAAGGTATACTCGAGGAGTGGGATAGGAACGAAGAAAGAGCTTCGTTGTCGAACTACTATATATCTTGGTGTCTTTCCTTTGGTTGTTTCTTTCCTTTCTCTTTACTTACTTGTCTTTGCATTCATGCATTGCATTATCATAATCACTAGATATAGCAAATACTTTAAAGCATTGGAAATTGACTTAACTATTATGAAAAAAGTTTTCAAGATATAGCCATTCCTAATGATAAATATATTTTAATTAGGGTCTTATTTAGAGAAACTATTCAACCCCCTCCCCTTCTAGTTTCTACAATTGGTATCAAAGCAACGGTCACATAAGATCTTTGAAGTATATTGTGCTTTAAAGTTTGGATCGATCTATTGTCTTTACTAATTAGAAAGGTTGGTTGCTCTAAAGTTTTCTTTTTGGTCAAAACTATTTTTTTTTATAAAAGTGGACCTTAAAATTAATGTTATATCAACTCATCTTGATTATGAACTTATTAGTAGCTTTTATGCATTTTAGATTTATTTTTGAAATGTATCTACTAGTTTGTATCTTTCTTTTTTGTAGGTACTCATGAAGGCTGATCATTAATTTGATTATGGATTGATTTGCTTACACGTGTTGAAGACTCATCTCTTTTTGATCTCCAACATCATAGGATGATGATATCAAGATAGGTGGATGTGATACTATTCCTAGAAGACTAAGTATGTATTTTGGTCAAGTTTTGGTTGTTGCACTAGTCCATAAAAGACTAGGGATGCACTTTACAGTTAAGGTACGTTTTCATCCTTACACACGCCCTTTGATCATTCTTTTGATCATTACTTGACTATGTGATTGCACTTGGCATCCTTGCCTTGACACTTGTTTGTGATTATGTGATTCTATTCTTTCACCCTCTCAAACCTTCATTGTCTTGGATACTTGACTCACATGGGTGGTGTAATGTGAGTTAGTAGTAGCTTAAAGTATTAAGCATGATTTATATGGTTTGCCACCTAATACGGTGAGTAGGCCCTATATCATGTGTAGTATGTGCAACTGAGCTCATCTCCAAGTTGAATGATTAATCCTTTAAGATACCAAGCTACATCATATGTTGTAGTTAGGATACTAGACATTTGGAATTGAAATATTCCAAGGATGTTGTCATTGTGATCCTTAACAATGATATTAATCCGATCACAAGGGAGAGAAAGTGAATCTATATCCTTGATCATTGTTTGTAAAAGTTTGAGACATTTAGTTTTAAGTGTTCTTGATCTATACAACAAAAAAGAGCTTGGTATTGTTCATTACCAAAGCCGTTTCGTCTTACGCCGGAAAGGCACGTCATGAACCACTATATATGACACAAGCTCTTCGTCTCAACAACTTGAATATTGTCATTCGTCTATTGAGAATTGATTCATGGCTTTGATTCACCCTTCTTTGTTTCTCTCTTTCTTCTCTTTGTTTACGAGTAGTCGTTTCTTCGTTCCGGTCTTTTTCGGTCTCGATTCCACTCGTAATCCTTCATTAAGGTATTATAACCTAGTATTGAAGTGGTCCAATGATTTTCAATAGGCTTAAAATATATCTTAAGTATTTTAGAAAAACTTGGTTTGAAAATTTTATTTCATTTTCATGAACTTAACATGGGCTCTGCCCGCGGTTCATTATTTGTCTTGATGGTATGTGCGGTTCGATATCAATATTGAGCCGTAGGCCCACCAGACATATATATTCCGGATTTTAACAGCATTATGTCCTAATTGGAGGACGAATTATCTTTCAGCTTATATGTCCTTTCATCTTTCATATTCTTTCAGCCTATGTGTCTTTCCCAACTTTTATAACTTCAACAGCTTATTACCTTTAATTCGAGGACGAATTTCTCCTTTTTAGAGAGGAAGAACTGTAAAACCACAACATTATCGCGTCCTTAATTCGAGTACGAATTTTTTTTAAAGGGGAAGAGTTGTAAAACCCGCCTTAAAAGTCCACGAACATTAATTACGTACAGTCACAACTTTAATTTAAACGTTGCGTAACTAATTATTCAGATAATAAATAACAGTATTAATTTAGATATTACGCAATTATTATTTATTCAGGAAATAAATAATCCACGTCAGAAAATATTCACGAGGATTTTTATACGAACACGTACGCGATGTTTAAAATCCACGAATATTAAATTCACAGAGTTTCAGTCTTAATTAAAATCGTGACGTAATTTAATTATTCAGAAAATAATTGTTACTAGTTAATAATTAACTACTAGCTATTCAGTATTAGTAGGTATTTATTTTCAGAAAATAATAAATACAATTCAGAGATTTAAAACGCAAACACGTACGTAAATATTAAACGCGACACGAAAATATAAAAGAGTATATGTATTAGTGGTGGGTTGCGTTTTAAAACAAGAAAGAAAGGAGTTGGGCTTTTAGGCCGGGTTCACTTGCTAAGAAAACAAAACGGGGTAAACCCCTTTCTACTTTTTGTCACAAACGGTAAGAGAAAAAAAAAATATATTAAAAAAACTAGGGTTGTGTTCTTTGTGGCTGCCAATAGAAAAGACAAAAAAAAGGATCGGGTTTTCTTTCTTCCCCATTTATTCGTGTGTATTGTCATTCCTTTATCAAGCTAATAACGGTAATCATTTATCATTTTTCTTAGATCACGATTTATGTTATTTAATCAAGAACCGAAAAAAGGGAAATCATGGAACTGAAATAAAAGGGTTTTGTGTTTCTACGTGATTCACGAAAACCGAGACCATAAGGTCTCGGTGTGTGTTGTTGATGGCCAGCCGTGACCCACACAGGGGACGGTGGTGTGTTTGTGTGTTCAACCATAGCCAAAACCCCCTAAACGGGGTGTAACTTGTAAAAACAGGGGTAAACGTGGTCAATCAAACATGGGGTGTTTGGTTTGGCTCACAGGGGAGTGTTTGGGATAAACAGTGGGAACTCAACCCAACGGTGGGAACAATGAACAGGACAGTGGGTACAAGTAACTAGCAGTGGGAAGCTATGACTAAACAGTGGGAACCACAATAGGGGCAGTAGCAACTGGCACTAGGCCAGTGGCTACTGCTGGGTGACGTCAGCAAGGGGGAGACCACGAAGTGGGCCGGTTTGGTTTAACCCGAGACATGGGTGTCTCGGGGAAGGTTTTAACACGGGTTTGAGGTCTCGCGTGTAATTATGAAATACGAGGTTCATGTTAATATTTTATTAAATCATTTTATAAAATTAGTTTTATAAATAAATAAATCAAGTAGTTTTGTTTTATTAAATTAATTAACGAAATTTAATTGATATTAATTAAATCATTTGAATTACTTATAAGCATGTGATTTATTTTATGATTTAAGTTTCAAGAAAACTAATTTGAAAATCTTTCTAAATTTAGAAACTTTCTATTTATAGCAAGTCACTATTTATAGTAATATTATAATACCAGAATACAGTATAATACCATAATCAGAATACAGTATAATATACAGTGATCAGAAATACATGATATACGCTATTCAGTAAATATTTTAAGAAACATACAGATTTACCAGATTATACACAAGACAATAAAATAATACAAGAAATATATAAAACAGCTAAGAACACTCAGAACTAGTAAATTATACAGTAATCAGACAACTCATTCGCGTCCTTTATTCTTGTAGCTTTTGTAAAGTCAGAATAGGAGTTTCATCCGTTTTCTTTTCAGCCAGACTGGACACAAGGTACGGATTTTCCGTCCTTCAGAAAGGACTTCCTTTCTTATGCATGATTAAGATTTCCGTCTGCAACCAAATGTTTTCTCTAGTATATGTATAAGTTTTATCAGTAATCATTTTAATAACTAAGTTAAATTTGCCTGAGCTTTATATAAAAACATGACCAGTTATGTACTAGTTACTGTGAGACCCCCAGAATCTGACATGGAACAACTAGGCAACGAGGGGGTAACACGTCATAGTATAAGAAACAATGAATTACAGTTCATACAAAGCTGACGAAATAAAAACATGTACATTACATCATAAAACGTCAGAGTTTTCAAACACAGGTCCCAGAGTTTTAGAAGCGGAAAATTTATATTATTTCGTCTCGATTTATAACAATAAGTTGCCCAAAAGATAGAATAAACTCCTATCAGTTTTTTACTAAAAACAGACTTTTAACAACATCACAGAAATCTCCAAGCTGCGACAATATCTTGTGGGCTCCCATCCAAGCAAAGCTAAGTAATAATACCTGAGATTAAACATGTAAAATCATCAACACAAAGTTGAGTGGTATTCATAGGTTTAGCAATAAGGATGTGGAACACAAGCATTCG
Source organism: Glebionis coronaria (assembly GCA_025667525.1). Taxonomy (NCBI): domain Eukaryota; kingdom Viridiplantae; phylum Streptophyta; class Magnoliopsida; order Asterales; family Asteraceae; genus Glebionis; species Glebionis coronaria. The sequence continues at coordinate 552,403,287 of CM046878.1, read as the reverse complement.
TTTGTAAACAAGAAATAGGGGAAAATGGTTATGTATAGTAACCATTATCCGAAACGTTATGATTATTATTGTTGTTTAGTTTCATGAACCGAAGCTTAACTACGTAAGTATTCAGCCTAAATACTCATGTATAAACAAATGTAATGCGTCATGGTTAAACAACCGCATCATTAGGACGGGGATAGTCAATCCCGATGGATCCACCCACAACATTCGCGTTTCGCGCAATGCACACCGGATAATTAACGGTTCATGATCGGAGAGATAAAACTCAAGGCTAGCCTAAAAGCAATAATAATATTGAAAACCTGAAAATCATACATGTTCTGGATAGCATACAAGTTCTGGATAGCATACAGTTTTTAAATGGTTGTGTTCCACCATGTAAAATCTCACCCCGTATTTAGAAACCATGTATAAGTAAAAAGGGGCTATGAACTCACCTTAGCCACGAGGTAAGTCAATCATGGTACTCAGCAACTAAGTAGAAACGTTAGTGGTAGACGATCACGGACGATATGGATGCCCGGGAAAACGAAAGCCGCAACCTATCAAAATAAGGCGCGCGTTAAGACTCGAACTCAAGTATCGATATGTACCAAATATAATATGACTCAAATTTTTGTAAAGTATTCATGTTTCAAAACCATTGACACGAACCAAATGAATTCATACTAACCATTTATTCCAACACTACACGTTAAAACACTTGTACACTTGAAGTCGACCCGTCATAAGACGCCAAGTCAACGCAAGTCAAACTATCCTTATACATCGGTCGGACCAGTAACTAAGTCATTTATATAATGACTAAGCACTTGAGTTAGTCACCATGTCCAATAGTGAATACTCAAACTCACGCAACACAAGCATTGAACTACGTGTCCAATACAAATCAGCAAGCACACCCCGAATGTACACACCGATCTACCCTATCTAGACTTGTCCGTTTTAGATGAAAATTGGTGTCAAGGTCATTTATAACCTGTATAAGACCTCACGAGCCAAAGTTCACACTTTAAAATCCATCAGCTCGACACTTTACTCGACTCCAAATTTAGGACCGATTTGTGCACTTGTTTTGTAAAACCGTTTGGACCACTTTAAAAGTACTAATTCGACAATCCGTCTTTTGAAACCACTACTAGACTCATAAAATTAAGTTTGTAAACTTTGAAAATCAGTAGTAGAATTTATCTAACCAAGCCTAAAGTCCCCGAGAGTCGACCCAAAATCAGCCATAATTTCGGATTGTGCCGACTTGCGTCTCCCGGTACACGAATACTAAAACTAGCATAACTTTTGACTCGTAATGACTTAGAAGCTCTATCTTATACCAAAACGAGCGTCTAGGAAAACTCTACAATAAAATCAAATAATCTTAGCCTTTCTCAGACCTTAAACCCACGTAAAAATCTGTTATATGCTGCTGTCCTAAAATACCTTTTTAGAAAACAAGGCAAATCAATTTTCTAAGCAAAACCACTCTTTCCTATACCTATAGAATCATCATACTATCATACCCATCAACCAAACACTCCTAAAAACACTTCTATGATTAATTTTAACAAAAATCAAAGATCAAAATAACCTTTTTAGAATAAAAACAAGATGATCTAGCCATGATCATCACATGCACGATGATCAAGACTCATCCCCACCATAAAAATCATAGGAACATAAAATCTTGATGCATGTGGAAGATTTTTGTATGTTTAGAATCACCTTTAAAATCTAAGAGGTGGTCTAAAATTTGTTTTAGCTAAATCAATGTATAAGTTGATGATTCAAGGGGTGTTTTGTGGTGGAGTTCACGACAACAAAGGGAGTGGGAGGGCGTTTGTGTGTTTTTTTATTAATGGTTATGTGTATGTTGTAGTGGAAGTAAACAAAAATGAATATATATATGTTAGGTAGTGGATGGACCATTTTTGTCAAGTTTAAAACTTGTGGACTTAAAAACAATTAATTGTTTTAAAGGTTAGAAAATGGTTATTGGTAAATATTGAAAATATTTACGGGGCTCGGTTTTTGTAAAAGTACTTTTCAAAAGTTACAACGCATCATAAAAATGATTATATGATTTCCCGACACGACTTAATACGTAATTAGAACGACATCATCGAAAATATTAATTATCGAAATAATCGATAATAAAACGTTAAATTTTGGGCATCCGTCGGTATCGCGATCACTAGGAATTCTCGTTGTTCATTGATTTTGAATAAACTCGTTGTAAAACGCACGCGGGTGATTTTAAATCAAAACTTTGATTTAAATTAAATATGGAAAAATAAAATAAAAATTTTATAATTCCATACAAAGTATTTATCAACGATCAGAAAATACTTGAAAAGTATAATTTAAAAATCTCAGGATTTACATATAACAATACAAGAAAACCTAATGCGTTGGAAAATTCAAGAAGCACGAATAAAAAGAATAAAATAATGCTGGGAAAGTACGGGTTCTCACAATCTTCCCCCCTAAAGGAACTCTGGTCTCCAGAGTTCTCCTGAAAACAGTAGAAGATGCAAACAAGAGGAGGTACAAAGTGTAGAACAAAATTCATTGCTTCCCAGGTAATTTTCGTACCACGACGAATCTTAACGGTTAGAATTCACTATGTTTCAGTTTCTTAACTCCTTTTCGTATAACTTTTCAGTCTTGGATTAGAATAACGATCTTTCAATACGGAGATACATCAAGAGATAGAATTGTTGGAAATACGTACGATAAACTAACAAGAATGAACACAAGAATCGCTTAAACGGATAAAGTGTGTTAAAATGAATCAAGATTGTTAATCAACAAGGATTCGCAAATCGTGCAACTATAAAACATGACAATCTTAAAACGTACGAATCTATTTACAATAGAAATAAAAGGAAAAAAAATTGAATTACACATGATCATTCAAAATATAAACTGTCACAATCAGTTGTCTAATATTTTGGTATTACTTTAAACCTCAGTTTAAATATTTTCCCGATTAAAAGAAAATTTTACAAGGTGTAGTGATTTAAAAATCAAACTATCTGTATTTAGTGAGCATGATGTTGCTATATCTTTTCCTTGTCAGGATTTTCAAAATAAAAGTACAACAGTTCAAAATAGTTATCCTGATTGGCTTAATAACTTTTGGGTGACTACATGAGATTATCGTTAAAAACTCAGGTTTATCGTTATCATTAGAGAAAAGCAGATTTTCCAAGTTATTTAGAAGCATTGTTTATAAATTATAATTTAATTTAATAATTTCATTAGGTTGACAGTAAAGTATGATATAATCAAATACTTTAAAAGATAGAGCTTGATATCCTTTGAAACACTAGGTAAGTTTCCCAAAGATGATATATATATCTGGTATTTAACTTGAAACAGTTATTTTGGTAATTTAAACATTTGATAAATGTATCAAATGTTCTTAAAAAATAATAATAATTTTTTAGAAATTCAAGAAAGTGTTTAAGGTATCAAATGATAAACACGTAACATTTTCTGGTTCCAAAAGGTGACAAGACATCAACGAATATGAATCATATAAGGGTCAATAATTTGTATGCGAGCAATAACACAAGGTAATAAGATGAAAGTCGTATCAATTCTTAACAAACACGATAGAATAGACGCGTCGATAATAATAAAAATAATGAGAAACAAAGGATTATAGAAATGATTAATTCACGAGTGTGGTTGACATCACCACAACGGCTTATTAAGTTTTCGGGGGTAGATACACGATCGAAGGAGAAAAGCCACACAATAAATTTTCGAATCACAAAAAAACTTCTTAAGAAGCCACTTGAGGATAATTCCAGTAACAACATTAGCAATGAAAGACGAAATCAACACATAATTCACACGAACGAATTTCAAGACGATAAAGTCTAATACACATCATGGCAAATACACGAAATCATTGTCCACGTCCAATAATAAATCATTATCCGCGTCCAGAGACGTTTCGAAGGTCTACCAAAATAGACAGAGATGGTCGATCATAGAAGCATAACAACGTTGAAACTTTCAAGTCTGGTATCAATGGTAAGAATTTAGGCAAATGGTAACGAAAATCGTATCATGAGGATGATGAGGTAACAGGTAAAACAAAGACCGTTGAGTAAGAAATATGTGCTCGAGGCATGTGCTTTGTTCAAGAAAAGATAAGGGTTCATATGTGTAAGTCACGAATTGTTGTTACTCGCATAAGATGTAAAAGTTTTCTAAACTTTATTTTATCAAACTTTTTAAGGAACATAATTAAAAAGTTGATTGTTGGTCAAATATTTAAGGCGACTACTATTTGGCCTTGCATGGCTCCTTCTAAATTAGGCATAGGTGGTCAGGCCATGCATAATTTAGGACTAGCAATGCGATGCTCGGCTTCGTCAAACCAGTATTACATATCATATGATTTAAAATATGTATATAATAGCATTTGTAAAAACAGGAATCAAAATAACATATGAAACTTTTCGCCTATAAGTTACTGGCTAACTGTTTAAATCAACAATTTGTATAGTTACAAGGGTTCTTTATAAGATCGTATTAGAACAATTTGTGAAAATACATTGTAAAATTAATATAAATTAATTTTGATAAGATAGCATTCAATTATTTAAGAAAGCCCAAATGAAACATTTTGTAAAATGATTCGCAAACAAGACCAGTTTGAGTTTATATGGTAACATGACAATAGTTTATAAAGTAGCGAGTGAGTTACAAGAAGGAAATAAGGAGTAGTTCAAGACGGTCAACGAAATGGTTACAAGGTGATAAGGTTTCAAGAGGTTTAGCCGAAATCGTCAAGAGACACGTGTCAAAATGGTAACGAACGATACGAAAGCAAGAACTTCAACCTCGGTCCAATTCAGTGGTACGATAGAAGCAAAGAAAGACAATATAGAATGACAAATAAGTCATATATAAAAGAAAGGATAAAGTAATCCGTAGCTGCACATCGTAATTTATTTGACAAAAATATACTTTTAAGAAAGTAGGGTATCAATTAAAAAATAATACAATCACTAAGAAAAGTTTCTATATTAGGAAGTTACCGAATTTCAAAAGTTCAAGATCTATGTATATGTATGACCGAACTTAAAGTTACTATTTTATACTTGTTCAAACGCAATCATTGTTTTTAGTTTGCAAAATATCATTAGTTAAAGTTTTACAAGCTCAAACGAACTCAAAAACGCTTCAATCCATATTTTTAAATTTTATCAGTTTTGTCCTTTTTAGTCAATTTTGACTTTTTGGGCTTGACTTTACCAATTGATTCACTAAATGATATTTTTAAGACTCAAAGTCTAATGCTATTCGATATAAAACGATGCTTTGAACAACTTTCTAGTTTTACTCGAGACTTGAAACGGATAAAAAATAGACGAAAATGCCCTTGCATTAAATCTGTCAGCAAATGATATTTTAGAATTATTCAGAAAATAACTTCTAAGATTTTACAATTTCAAATAAGCGTAACTTGCTCGATTTTAAAGTTTACTGGCAAAAATATTATGTCCTAAACGAACATCTCAACAGGTAAAAATATATTTTTATGTCTAAGGTTATAAAAAAATATTTTCTCGACACAGCTTGAAATTAAATCTGAATTTCATAATAACTTAGAATTAATGTATACACAAGACTTGTGGATTCCATAAAGACGAAAGAGAAGAAAAACTGCATAATTAATCATGTAAAGAAAACACAGTATGGAAATGGTTCAAGAATGCCAACGATAATCTGAGAGATAAAAAACGACGCATATCATCCGTGTCTTCGGCTGCAAGATGCAATGCAGGAAGGTCTCCTGGCGGCGTGATTTTCCAAAATCACAAGAAATACCGAGAAAGAAACAAAATATTAACAAGTCACACTCCTGAGGCGAGGAGGTTTAATGAAAAAGGGAGGATACAAGTAGGATCGTATTCCAAACAATCGTCACATAATAAATGACGATCATATGTTCAAGGTACAACGGATGTTGTAAGTCGAAGTCGAAACGTAGAATGGTCAATGAAATAAGATGTAATCCATGTACAAGTGTCGTGTAAAACGGTGGCGTAAAGGTAATTCAAGATTATGAAAACCCACAATATTATTCAATACTGATTCAACGAATGCCTCGAGATGTGTGACTCACATGGTGCCCTTTAGTCTTTTCCGGAGACACATTGAGCTACACAATGGTCTATAGACTAGACATTCAATTATGAATGGTCAGAAAGAAAATCTGCGTATCTAAATAGATATTTTAAGGGAAAAACAATGAAAGCAACATGCACGGTGTAAGAATGAAAATCAGGAGTTTTATCGAAAACAACACTTATTCAATTCCGAACAATGGTATCACGAGAGTATGCACAACATGTAGCAGCGAGTCGAGAAAAACAGACGGTTCAAAACAAACGAGCATATGAAGTCAGTCGTATCACGCATAAATGAATAGCAATAGTACTCAGAAAAATGAGCATGAAAAGTCGACAGCATACGCGCTCTGAATACAAGTAGGTAACGTCATAACAATATGAAATCATGGTAACATGATCAATTCACAAGAACAAGAATTCAAGAAATATAGTATAGGCAGATGTAACCACAGTAATATCGAATGGTAATTCATGAAGCACATAGGCTTTGAAAAGACATTGTAATTATCATCACTAAGGTAATGTAATATTTCAACATGTAAACAGGAGAAGAAATACTACAACGATTATTAAAAGTAAATAATTAGGATTAGAGAGTTACCCGCGCAGATATCGAACAAATTTGGCAGATTCTGTGTTTGACACTTAAAACCTGAAATTTTTGAACTTTCGGTTATAGACTAAGTTTTTTGAAAACGACTCAGTTCCCTATAACCACCGCTTTGATACCAATATGTGAGACCCCCAGAATCTGACATGGAACAACTAGGCAACGAGGGGGTAACATGTCATAGTACAAGAAACAATGAATTACAGTTCATACAAAGATGATGAAATAAAAACATGTACATTACATCATAAAACGTCAGAGTTTTCAAACATAGGTCCTGATGTAGAAAATGATATACGTGTTTAGGAAAACAACGTATAAATGCGGTAAGTATTAAACTTGACGATTTAATGAAAAACCGACAAATCGAATAAATTCCAAGTTCGTTCTCGAAGGAGGTGTGTGTATGAATGTGCCAATATATAAAATAACAATGTTTGGATTAGTGTCGTTTTTGGTTGAGAAGAGAAAAATAAAAGACGAGTTACGACTACGTTTACACTACGACGAATTAACGTAAAACGCGAACGTAAATACGTAAAACGTGACGAAATTAAAAAACAAAACCTACAAATTAATTAAATGATTAAACTAAGTCTTAAATAATATAAATAAGAATAAAAATCCAACAAATATATTTTAAAACCTTTTATTAATTAAATATTCAATTTTTAATGCTAATTAAAGCCCAAAAATTAAATATAATTAACAAAATGCTCAAAATATTAATTTATTGAACTAATAAATCACTTATATTATTTAAAGGCTAAAAAGTATTTTTCCTAAATTTTAAAAACTATTTTTCTATTTTTTTAATCACTTAAAACTATTTTTAAATTAAAATAATCCTAAAAATTAATAAAATAATGACAAAATTATTTTAACAATTTTAAAAATCCTGAATTACCCTATTGAACAGTAGAAAATTGAAAAAGTTTAAAAAATGTAAAAATTTTCACTAAAAGACAAAACAGATTTATAATTAAACCCTAATTATACTAAAAAAATAATTAAAAAAGTGAACAGTAAATAATTTTTAAACTAAAAATCTTAAATTAATATTCTTAATCTATAAAAAATTTTAAAACTGAAAAATATAAACTTTTTACACTAAATGACAAAAACTAAATAATAAAAAGTAATTAAAAATAGCAATAAACCCTAAAAAATACTTAATGAACAGTAACTTAAAATTAAATTATACTGAAAAATCATAAATTAAAAAAGAAAAATAATGCAAAAAGTTTGAAAGTCTAAATCCTAATTTTTACCACTAAAGACAAAAAAGTAAGATGTGATAGTGACACTTGTATTGTTTTCTGTCTTCTAGCTAAGCAGTGGAAACAAAAGCAAAGGCAGTGGGAAAGGAGTTCCCACTGTTAATGAAAATTCAAGGTCTGGTGATGTTTTGACCTAGAACTTTTGCTTGAGTTGGTTTCTTTTGGATCCAAAGGCACCCCCACAACCAGTTGGGTTGTGGGGAGTCAAATAAAATATAAAAACACCAAGTTGTTCACACCAAGTACACACAAAATGGCCAATTAAGGGACAGTTATGCTAAATGAGTGTCTGATGAAAAGTAGCTGGTGCTATGTGCACAAAAACGGATTTCAAATGGCCAAAACTTGCACAAATCTTAACCAAATAACATACAAGCTATCTAAAACCCTAGACTGACCTAATATCTAACAGTCCTCAAGATTTTGAAGCTTAAAATCACTATAACAGGACAGGAAAGCAAGTTACTGATTTGTAGCTATTTTCTTCAAATAAATAACATGCAATACTCACTAAATCCTATTCAAACTAAAAACCAAAGCTGAAATAGACCTAATACTAACACAAGAAGTGAGTTCAGGTAGGATTCAAGCCAACATCTAATCAAACATGTAGCTAAATCCCTTGTCCCAAACAGCCCTTAATATTTTAGAATCAAACTTTTGCATACAAAATCAAACAGAAACTTTTCAAATCTTGGCTAAACTAACTAAAACCATCTTAACATGCATAATAATCATAAATCACTCATAAACAATAACAAACACACCAAATCATAATATTTCACATAACTCAAAAAGCATAAGCAGGGTTCAAGCCATATGCTACCTGGCTGATGCCTTCTGCTAGGACAAAATGGAGCTGAAATGATCTTATAAAAATGGTGCAAGGACCCTGTTGTTGGAGTCTTTAAAAGACCCAAGGGTGCAAGAAATGGACTTCACAGTGAACTGATACAAATGAAATGGAAATGAGATTTGTGCTTGCTTCTTTCTTGGTACCTGCACACAACCACAAGAAAACAAATAACAACCTTCAAGTAGCAAAGGCTACAAGCTTGTGGCTTGTAGCTTTTGCTACAGTAAGTGGTGAAAACTGAAAAATAAGATTTTTCTGAAAATTAATCTTAAACAAAACCTTTTTAGAACTCAACTTGAAATTAATAAAACTTGTCACAAAACTGAGTTTAACTTAATATTTCCACTTTCACTTCAATATTAAGTTAACCTCAAGTTTTTGAAAACCTTTTTAACAATCACTCTTAAAAAATGATTTTCTGAAACTTCTTTGAAAACTGGAAACTTGGGAACCTTTAAACCAAACTTGAATAACAGTGATTCTTTAACTAAATTACACTTGAAAGCATTAAAAAATGGAACTCAGATCATACAAAGGATTTAAAATTTCATTGTCATTAATTTCTTAAAAAGCTTTGTACAAAACTGGAACATTGAACTATGAATCCTAAGCTGCCTTATATATTGGCTACAAGCTTCTAGAAATAAAAAGAAAAAAAGAAAACCCTAAGCTATGAAGTTCCTCTTGTGCCCTTGGTCAAATCTTTGAAAATCGTCAAAAAGAAAGCCCATGTGATGACAGCTCTGAATAAATGATCTTGAACGTTAAAAGGAAGCTTTGGGACAAAGGATTTGATGTGGGACGTAGATGTTCTGCTAAGATATCTTTGTTGCCATTTTTGAAGGTGACAGGGTTGTCCCGTGTGGGGTCCATGGGTCACGAGATACAAGTGTGTGAAGTGGGTTTGGTTTACAAGATGGTAAATTAACATTCTGGAGTAAATGGGGTAAAACCCCTTTGTTTTTCACCTTAATTGGATTAGGGTTCTTTGACTAGGATTTGGGGGTAATTAGGGGAAGGAGAGTGAATAGTGTGTGTTTAGCGCTAGTTTTGCAATTAATATAATATAATTCAAAACTAAGTCAGCCGGTTTGGTCAAATGGGTATTGGGTTGGAGGTCGGGTAAAATGGTGGTAAAAGGTGGGCTTGGTTGGGCTAAAACCGGGTATGTATTGGGTATGGGTTTGGTTTACACAGGTTTGCCCCCTGAACTCCCAAACTTATTGCAAACAAAGTCTTAACAGTTTACAAATCACTTTTCCTTTGTTTATAACTTTTGGCAATTGTCAAATTCAGTCCATGTGTTTTAGTTAAACCATGAATAAGGACTAAAATGGCAATTCTTGTGATTTCCAAGGGCTTATCATGTAAAGTCTTCAAACTTCAAGGATATATCTTGCACAAATGAATAGTGGAGGGTCATTTGTGACAAGTCTTCAATAGTTGAGGGACCAAACTTACCAATCTTCAATTCTTCAAGGACTATTTTTGGAAATTCAAAACTTGGGCCCGGTTCTTTGTGCGGCTTCGTTTTCCGTGTTCGTTTTTGCTTGATTCCTTTGATCTTTTGGTGAATTCACGATATCCATACCTAAAATACACAATGAACAAACATAGGCACATATATGGGTATTTTGACGATATTTTAAGCGTTTTAAGCCCAATTTGGATGATGAGACTATGTATAAATACAGTCTCATCAGGTCCCAGAGTTTTAGAAGCGGAAAATTTATATTATTTCGTCTCGATTTATAACAATAAGTTGCCCAAAAGATAGAATAAACTCCTGACAGTTTTTAATAAAAATAGACTTTTAACAACAGGACAAAAATCTCCAAGCTGCGACAATATCATGCGGGCTCTCATCTAAACAAAGCTAAGTAATAATACCTGAGATTAAACATGTAAAATCGTCAACACAAAGTTGAGTGATATTCATAGGTTTAGCAATAAGGATGTGGAACACAAGCATTCGTTTGTAAAAAAGAAATAGGGGGAAATGGTTATGTACAGTTACCATTATCCGAAACATTATGATTATTATTGCTGTTTAGTTTCATGAACCGAAGCTTAACTACGTAAGTATTCAACCTAAATACTCAGGTATAAACAAATGTAATGCGTCATGGTTAAACAACCGCATCATTGGGACGGGGATAGTCAATCCCGATGGATCCACCTATAACATTCGCGCTTCACGCAATGCACACCGGATAATTAACGGTTCATGATCGGAGAGATAAAACTCAAGGCTAGCCTAAAAGCAATAATAATATTGAAAACCTAAAAATCATACATGTTCTGGATAGCATACAAGTTCTAAATAGCATACAGTTTTTAAATGGTTGTGTTTCCACCATGTAAAATCTCACCCCGTATTTAGAAACCATGTATAAGTAAAAAAGGGCTATGAACTCACCTTAGCCACGAGGTAAGTCAATCACGGTACTCAGCAACTGAGTAGAAACGATAGTGGTAGACGATCACCGACGATATGGATGCACGGGAAAACGAAAGCCGCAACCTATCACAATAAGGCGCGCGTTAAGACTCGAACTCAAGTACCGATATGTACCAAATATAATATGACTCAAATGTTTTCAAAGTATTCATGTTTCAAAACCATTGACACGAACCAAATGAATTCATACTAACCATTTATTCCAACACTACACGTTAAAACACTTGTACACTTGAAGTCGACCCGTCATAAGACGCCAAGTCAACGCAAGTCAAACTATCCTTATACATCGCTCGGACCAGTAGCTAAGTCATTTATATAATGACTAAGAACTTGAGTAAGTCACCATGTCCCATAGTGAATACTCAAACTCACGCAACACAAGCATTGAACTACGTGTCCAATACAAATCAGCAAGTACACCCCGAATGTTCACACCGATCTACCCTATCTAGACTTGTCCGTTTTAGATGAAAATTGGTGTCAAGGTCATTTATAACCTGTATAAGACCTCACCAAATTTTGAGCCAAAGTTCACACTTTAAAATCCATCAGCTCGACACTTTACTCGACTCCAAATTTGGGATAGATTTGTGCACCTGTTTTGTAAAACCGTTTGGACCACTTTAAAAGTACTAATTCGACAATCCGTCTTTTGAAACCACTACTAGACTCATCAAATTAAGTTTGTAAACTTTGAAAATCAGTAGTAGCATTTATCTAACCAAGCCTAAAGTCCCCGAGAGTCGACCCAAAATCAGCCACAATTTCGGATTGTGCCGACTTGCGTCTCCCGGTACACAAATACTAAAACTAGCATAACTTTTGACTCGTAATGACTTAGAAGCTCTATCTTATACCAAAACGAGCCTCTCGGAAAACTCTACAATAAAATCAAATAATCTTATCTTTTCTCAGACCTTAAACCCACCAAACAATCTGTTATATGCTGCTGTCCTAAAATACCTTTTTAGAAAACAAGTCAAGTCAATTTTCTAAGCAAAACCACTCATTCCTATACCTATAGAATCATCATACTATCATACCCATCAACCAAACACTCCTAAAAACACTTATATGATAAATTTTAACAAAATCCAAAGATCAAAATTATAAAACCCGCATGCTCTTACCATGAACACTACACTAATAATCGTACGTACAAGATTACAACTTTCCTTATATAACATGAACACGTGTCACGAATATTAATTACAAGAATTACGTACGTGTTATTACACGACAAGTATGTATTAACACAAGATAATTATTATCAATAATAATTATAATCACGAACATGAACTCATGAGCGTAAGAATCACGGACACATAAATATGTATTTACGTATGTTATTATTACGATTGCGTACAAGTATTTATAATAACACGAATAAATTATAATAACGTAATGTAAATACAAATGTACGAACACGTAATTATTAAGCAGGAAAAGGTTCGGGTTTCCCTTGTGGGCCCCACCTACCCGCGGACACAAAGAACGAAAACGGGCCTTATGGCCCAACCCACTTCACAAAAATATGTCAGGAAGGTTAAACATGATATTTTCATTTATCACATTTTCAAAACAAAGCAAAAACCCTATCAAACCCTATAATGGCCGCCGGTTCTATTTATGCCGCCAGTAGCACCCAAAAGGAGAACGTGATGTTCTCTTTATGCCGCCAGCAGCACCCAAAAGGAGAATGTGATGTTCTGATTATGCCACCAGCAGCACCCTAAAGGAGAACGTGATGTTCTAATTATGCCGCCGGCAGCAAGCCAAAAGAAGGACGGGGTTTGATTTTAATTATTGATTAGGAATGTGTTCGTGAGATCAAGATTTATGCATTCCACGTGTTTTGGGTAATCCGAAAACCATTCTTTTAATTCTTTTTTATGCTTTTATGAATATATGAACATGGAGTTAATTAAAACATGAACTAAAACATGTAAAAATCATGGTGGACAATTGAATTAGGGTGTTTTCGGGTTTGTTGGTTTCGGCCGCCACACGAACCGAGAGTTCCAAGACTGTCGACGTCGCTTTGGTTCTCACCACCAACCAAGACCTAGGTCTTGGTGGTGTTTGGCTTGGTCTACAACAGGGACAAGACACTCCGACGTGCGTCGGGGGTGTCTTGTGGTTGGTTTGGTCTCGGCAGCAACACAGCCCCAACCACCGGCTTAAGCCTGTGGCTATTTTGGGAAAGCAGAGGGAACCATAGGCAGGCAGGGGGGAATCACCGGCTACTGCTGGTGGGAACCTGGTGGTCAGCTGCTAGTCGAGAGAAAGGAACCACCGGCTTCAGCCGGTGGCATCTTTACACAAACAGGGGCAACCGGTTCACGCCGGTTCGCCACTGTTTTTAGGGGTGTTTGCTTCATGGTTTTCATGGGTTCGGTTCACGACATGTTTTAATAAATTAATAACACACGGTTCGATCCATGATTATTTTTACAAGTTTATTTTATTTTACAAGTATATAATTTTACAAGTTAATAAAATTAATTTGGCGTGATATTTAATTAAAACATGGACTTAGGTTTATTATTATTATTAATAATACATGATTTTAACCTAGGTATTTAGTTATTTATTTTAAACTATAGTATTAATTAATTATTAAACATGAAATATAATTAATTAATAACCATGACTTAGGTTATATTAATACAATAGTAATACATGTTTTAACCTAAGCATTTTATACACTTTAATTTAATTAAATCATGCTTGTATTTAATTAAATCATATAACATATAGTTTATTTAATTTACATGTATTAATTAATAAACTATGCTATTTAATCACATGACTTAGAATATTAATCAGTAAAACTTAAGCTTATCTTATTAGCTTAATAATCTAGCTTATTTCTAATTATGAGAACTTTCTATTTTTAGAAACTTATTTATTTTAAGCAGCTAATCTATTTATGGAAAGTTTCTATTTTTAGAAACTTATCTATTTTAAGTAGTAAATCTGTTTTTGGAAACTTTCTATTTTAGGAAACATGCTATTTTTGGGAAATTGCTTATTATTACACAACAAGTATAATAATACAAGAAATACAAGTAATATTTAATCGGATTATCCAGAATACATGATAAACACAGCATAACGATAAAATAAGTAAAACAAGACATCAACATATAAAACAAGCTAACACATAATATAAAACTAGTTACGTACTCAGTAATCAGAATACTTATACATGTATCCTATGTATGTAGCATTAGTGAGATCGAAGTCTTCTTCTTTCACTAGACTTAAGGTATGGATTCTCCGTCCTTTCAGTATGGACTTTCTTCCTTATTAGGATTCCCGTATTCAGCCAACTATTTTCCCCAGTATATGTTTTATATGTTTTTGAATTGCTTATGTTTAATTAGATACCTAAAGCCATATACATGCATGACCAGTTTCACCTAGTTATGAAGGTACCATAACCATAACACTTGAGGCATCAATGTTATGACTCCACCATGACGGAGTGATAGCTCGTGGTGTCCCTTCAGCTTTTGGCCATATTATTATTATCAGGTGGGGCGTATGGGTGCATCCTGTTTTGTATGTTTTCAGCAGATTATTCAGGTGAATGTGGTGTGTGCCTTGCATCCTTCACAAGGAGCTGATCCCTCCTACCCAAACAGTTATATTAATTAGAGGCAGCCCCTCTAATTGCATGACGAGGTCATCCCTCCAAGTATTCATGCACGTTGATAATTCATAACCTATATTGGCTAATGGTTAACATGTTAAACAGTTTTTATAAGATAAACATAAGGCTTTTCAAACTATAAAACCAGTTTTACTAAGTTATACCAGGTTTTCTAGGACTTATACATTTCCGCTGCTATTAAGTCTTTATTATGTTTCAGTCATTCATACTATGTCATATGTCCGTGCACTGAGCGTTTTGCTCAGCCGTTATTGTCCTTTACATGTCCCAAAACGGCAGGTACCTAGGACTCGAGCATTTTGAGGACGTGCATAGGATGGAAGCTGCCATAGACTTCTTCTCCTTTTGCCTTCATATACCTATGCTTGTTTAGTCATTTCTTATTTCCTTTACTTCATTATGTTTTGGGCTTATGTTTGGGAACCGATGTTTGATTCCGGTTTTCCCT
Organism: Glebionis coronaria; assembly: GCA_025667525.1. Lineage (NCBI taxonomy): Eukaryota > Viridiplantae > Streptophyta > Magnoliopsida > Asterales > Asteraceae > Glebionis > Glebionis coronaria. The sequence goes on along the minus strand of CM046878.1, from coordinate 552,387,792 downwards.
ATGGTCATGTATGTTTTGTACATATTACCTTGCATGCTTTGATGACACGCCATAATTACGCGTAACGATCCATTTACCAAAGTGGGGTGTTACAACTATGGTATCAGAGCCAAGGCTTTGACCTGTAGGCTCTAAAACTTGACCTGTGACTAGTGGGTAGTCACTAGGAGCTTCCTAAGCCAACGCTTGTTATTCCACGAATTGATGTTTTCAGCACATTGTTGTTTTAACCATGATGTTTTCAGCACCTTGATGTTTTAACCTCGATGTTTTCATCGATATTTTTTACTAATATCGATGGACAACCGTCATTCATATTTAGTTATGTGTCATTATTTCATGCATGACGTTCCTCGTGAACTGTGACTATGTGGACTGAACCCCAGTAGTTCATAATTGGTCACATAAACTTTTTTTTTCTGATAAGTTTTGGACATATGATATTTACATATTTATGTTTCATGTATCATTGTTGCAGGAATTTTGACTAAGTAATGGTTTATACAGGACTGGCTCTATTTAGTCGCATGTGCTTTTATCGAAACTTTAAACTTTGGGACCGACCCATAGGCGTCCCCTCGCCATGTCTTTTGTTTTAGGAACGACCCATAGGTGTCCCCTCGCGCATATAAAGGTTTTTATAAATTGCATCATGTCTTCATGCATAGTTTTCATGCATAAAATTTTTCTCATGATTTATTGGCATAAAATTGTTTTCATGTCCCCTCATAAGTTATTATGTTTTTATGTCAAGTATTTTTCATGCTACCATGGTTAACTTCATTTTCATGATGATTATGTTTATACTCCTTCATGATTAATTTCATTCCAAGATTTTTATGTTGATTTCATCTTCATGTTAAGTATGTCTTAAGTCTCCTTATGTTGATTATGTTCTCATCATGTCGATCATGCCCTCATGCTAGACATTAAAAGATTCCATTAAAACCTGCTTTTATGATAGTCATGGTTGGTCTCCATTAACCATGCTTTCATGCTGCTCATTGTTGAGTTTCGTTTCACCAATCTTCTGGGTGTTTTCTCTATCTAACCAGAATGATGTTTATTCGTACTAAGTGCATCTGCCATTACATTTGCCTTACCAGGATTATTCCCTGTAAAATCATGTCAGATGATCGACCCATATCGATCATTTCATGTGCATTTCATGTGTACCACATGTACCGTATTCCATGTGTATTACACGTACTTTGATCCAGGTGTATTTTACCTACAATGCTCTATGAGTATTCGCTAGTCGATTCTAAATCATCTCAGGTGTACTCCACTTGCTGATACTCTACAAGATTGTTGATGCCGCTCATAGCTTGGAGATGTTACTAAGGGTTGATGCTGCGGATGTTGGAGACGCTACGAGATGCTGATGCTGTTCACAACCTGGAGATCTTACAAGACGAAGACAAAGGCGTTAGATCAAAGCGATCGGACGAGAAGATGCTTCACCACCAGACGATTTCCATCAATCATTGTCCCAAATTCTTAGTTACATGTCACACGTCATTCAGTTGTCATTTCAGTCATATGAGTGGAGAACTGGTACCAGCCGGCCACTCAGCTGAATAGTTACATGAATCACAGTCATGAGAATGACCGTCATGGAACTGACAGACAGGACGATAGTAACCACTACTATAACAGCAACAATCCTAGAAATCACAACCGAGGCTCCGACCGCGGACGTGATCAGACATACAAATGATCAGTATTCCAACCGATCCGTCAATTCTGGCATAATAACCTAATATTTGTAGTTCTATTTGTTTCACACCTCGATACACATGTCAAGACATCAATCAAGACACATGTCTCATGTATGCTTTCAGAAGACACCTGTCAAGACACCAGTCAAGACACATGTCATGCGTATATTTCCAAGACACGAGTCAAGAAGCATGACTCACGTCAAATTCTGGAGCATCCCTAAGAAATTCAGGGTACCCTCCAAAGGGTATACCCATTTCGTTGTGCCATGTATTAATCAGGCCACAAGAATTTCAGTACCAGCACCGGCATATCAGTGAGATCTGTCACGATTGTTTGATGATACTTTCCTTTCTTGCACCTATATTTCATATATTCATGACCATAAAGGACGCCATTCGTATCCCCCATGTATACGACGGTTTTCCTTCAGCCTAATGATGAGATCCAAGATGCCAACGCATTACCTCAGACATATGCGAATTGAATTTAACCCTAATTATGGACTACGATCAGCACACCCTGCTACGATTCATGATTTTGTACAGCAATGTTCAGGCTCCTGAATACATTCATCATGGTTTTCCATCAGGAAAATCTGTACAAATTATCTATGCTTTCCAAGCACGTGCTTCGTTAGCCATGAATACTAAAATTTTCTAACTGTCAGTTAAGACACGACCAATGAAGTTCCTTTTACGCATAACCAGCCGATTATACCAAAATCTTCCCATACTTTCCAGAAGAACCTTCAAGGAGAAGGACGGTAACATGAGATTATGTGTCGACTACCGTCGATTTAAACAAATCACCATCCATAGCCGTTATTTTCCTCCACGCATTGACAACATGTCCAATTGACTTAAGGGTGTCAAACATTTTTCCAAGATCGGATTCATGGTCATGCTGCCAACAGTGACGAGTGAAAGAGCAGGACATTTCCGTGACTGCTATTCGTACACGTCTCGGTCATGCTAGATTCATGATTTTGTATTAATCTCATAAATGCTCCAGCAGCATTATGGACTTAATAAATTGAGTTTTCATGAACTCATAAACAAATTCATCAGTGTTTTCATCTATGACAACCTAACCTTCTCTAAAGTCTGGAGAAGAGCAGGAAGACAATATTTGCTCTATGTTGCAAATTCTACAATAGGAGAAATTTCACCCTGAACTTTTTTTCCAATATAAATTCTGGTTGATTACAGTGACACGCTGAATCACACGGATTCTCACGATTAATCTTAACATGACTCAGCTTATGCGTAAAGGTGAGAACCCTACACTACGTTAGGAGTTCAAGAAAATCCTACGCTAAGAGAAATCTAATTTAGAGACTCATAGTTCCACAAATTTCTATGTATCAAGTTTCTACTAAGCAAGATACAGTTACGTTCATATCTAAGTACCTGTTATACCAACAGGTTAAGATAGGACACCAACAGACTGATATGTTTCTCCACCATCAGAAAATGCGAACAGAAATGGGACAAGATCTCCATGGATTTTGGTTACCAGATTAACGCAAACTCAGAAGAAGCATGATGTTATCTGGGTTATTGCCAATAGTTTGATCAAGTCTGCAGAGTCCTTACATCCGCAAGGATTTCAGAACCAACAGGTTGATCGGACATGTTCCAGCCAAGGCTCATCCGATCACTTGGTAATCCGTCAGCTATCGGGCCAGACAAAGTTTCGCATTTGTGCTCCTTATTTACGTTCACGTTCTTGTTCTAATTTCACGACTTGCTTTCACGCTCACGTTCATGACATTATTCATGTTCATGATCGTATCCTGGCTTATGATTTTACGTTCATTTTCGTTCTAGGAAGTTTTGCAAGAACTTGAGAGACCATACTCAAGTATAGTATAACTCTCTATGCCCAGACAGACGATTCACGTCACATTCCACGTCTCATCTTATAGCGTTTAGCGTTACCGCCATTATATTCCATGTTCACGATATGTTTCACATGTCATGTTCATTCCACGTTCCTCATATCACGTTCACGATATGTTACACGTATCATTGATCACGATATGTTTGCGTATACTACACTCACCATGTCTCCACGTATCACGTTAAAAAAATTTCACTTATCACGTTCAAAATTTTTCACGTACTACGTTTCAGTCTGTCTCGCGCATCGTTGCTAATTATCAGTTAGGTTAGATTATTTTGCATCGTAACATTTTGGTTATCCTTGCACGTAATTCTTATTCTCTCGATCAAATTCAGGGGATCTATCTTACGTAGATGATAATGAACTTTGCGTGTTTTCAAGTCAAGGTCAGGAGGACCAAGATTATCATTGTGTCAAGATCTTGTGAAGGAACCGTTATAGGAGGGAAGCCACGTGGAAACGGACAAGTTCATCCGAACTTCTTATCCGTTTTTCTCTTATCAATTAGATATGTCCCTTCAGTAACGTCATGTTCCATGTCCTTTCAAGACATGTCACGTTCCACGTTCCTTCTACCATGTCACTTGGACGTCCATTTATCTTACATACCCTCTCAGTTTGATTCGGGTATGTTTCTCTTTTAGTTACTTATCTATACTTCGGGGACGAATTATTCTTTTTAGGGGGAAGAGTTGTAAAACCCGCATGCTCTTACCATGAACAGTACACTAATAATCGTACGTACAAGATTACAACTTTCCTTATATAACATAAACACGTGTCACGAATATTAATTACAAGAATTACGTACGTGTTATTACAAGGCAAGTATGTATTAATACAAGATAATTATAATCAATAATAATTATAATCACGAACATGAACTCATGAGCGTAAGAATCACGAACACATAAATATGTATTTATGTATGTTATTATTACGATTACGTACAAGTATTTATAATAACACGAATAAATTATAATAACGTAATGTAAATACAAACGTACGAACACGTAATTATTAAGCAGGAAAAGGTCCGGGTTTCCCTTGTGGCCCCCACCTACCCGCGGACACAAAGAACAGAAACGGGCCTTATGGCCCAACCCACTTCACAAAAATATGTCAGGAAGGTTAAACATTATATTTTCATTTACCACATTTTCAAAACAAAGCAAAACCCTAGCAAACCCTATAATGACCGCCGGTTCTGTTTATGCCGCCAGTAGCACCCAAAAGGAGAACGTGATGTTCTCTTTATGCCGCCAGCATCACCCAAAAGGAGAACGTGATGTTCTGATTATGCCGCCAGCAGCACCCTAAAGGAGAACGTGATGTTCTAATTATGCCGCCGGCAGCAAGCCAAAAGAAGGACGAGGTTTGATTTTAATTATTGATTAGGAATGTGTTTGTGAGATCAAGATTTATCCATTCCACGTGTTTTGGGTAATCCGAAAACCATTCTTTTAATTGTTTTTTATGCTTTTATGAATATATGAACATGGAGTTAATTAAAACATGAACTAAAACATGCAAAAATCATGGTGGGCAATTGAATTAGGGTGTTTTCGGGTTTGTTGGTTCCGACCGCCACACGAACCGAGAGTCCCAAGACTCTCGGCGTCGCTTTGGTTCTCACCACTAACCAAGACCTAGGTCTTGGTGGTGTTTGGCTCGGTCTACAACAGGGACAAGACACCCCGACGTGCGTCGGGGGTGTCTTGTGGTTGGTTTGGTCTCGGCAGCAACACAACCCTAACCACCGGCTTAAGCCGGTGGCTATTTTAGGAAAGCAAGGGGAACCCTAGGCAGGCAGGGGGAATCACCGGCTACTTCCGGTGGGAACCTGGTAGTCAGCTGCTAGCCGAGAGAAAGGAACCACCGACTTCAGTCGGTGGCATCTTTACACAAACAGGGGCAACCGGTTCACGCCGGTTTGCCACTGTTTTTAGGGGTGTTTGGTTTACGGTTTTCACGAGTTCGGTTCACGACACGTTTTAATAAATTAATAACACACGGTTCGATCCATGATTATTTTTACAAGTTTATTTTATTTTACAAGTATATAATTTTACAAGTTAATTAAATTAATTTGGCATGATATATAATTAATTTAATTAAAACATGGACTTAGGTTTATTATTATTATTAATAATACATGATTTTAACCTAAGTATTTAGTTATTTATTTTACACTATAGTATTAATTAATTATTAAACATGAAATATAATTAATTAATAACCATGACTTAGGTTATATTAATACAATAGTAATACATATTTTAACCTAAGTATTTTATACACTTTAATTTAATTAAATCATGCTTATATTTAATTAAAGCATATAACATATAGTTTATTTAATTTACATGTATTAATTAATAAACTATACTATTTAATCACATGACTTAGAATATTAATCAGTAAAACTTAAGCTTATCTTATTAGCTTAATAATCTAGCTTATTTCTAATTATGGGAACTTTATATTTTTAGAAACTTATTTATTTTAAGCAGCTAATCTATTTATGGAAACTTTCTATTTTTAGAAACTTATCTATTTTAAGCAGTAAATCTATTTTTGGAAACTTTCTATTTTTGGAAACTTTCTATTTTAGGAAACCTGCTATTTTTGGAAAATTGCTTATTATTACATAACAAGTATAATAATACAAGAAATACAAGTAATATTTAATCAGAATATCCAGAATACATGATAAACACAACACAACGATAAAATCAGTAAAACAAGACATGAACATATAAAACAAGCTAAAACATGATATAAAACCAGTTACGTACTCAGTAATTAGAATACTTATACATGTATCCTATGTATGTAGCATTAGTGAGATCGAAGTAGGACTCTCTTCCGTTCGTCTTCTTCGTTCACTGGACTTAAGGTACGGATTCTCCGTCCTTTCAGTATGGACTTTCTTCCTTATTAGGATACCCCGTATTCAGCCAACTGTTTTCCGAGTATATGTTTTATATGTTTTTGAATTACTTATGTTTAATTAGATACCTAAATCAATATACATGCATGACCAGTTTCACCTAGTTATGGAGGTACCATAACCATAACATTGGAGGCACCAGTGTTATGACTCCACCACGACGGAGTGATAGCTCGTGGCGTCCCTTCAGCTTTTGGCCATATTATTATTATCAAGTGGGGCGTATGGGTGCATCCTAGTTTACATGTTTTCAGCAGATTATTCAGGTGAATGTGGTGTGTGCCTTGCATCCTTCACAAGGAGCTGATCCCTCCTACCCAAACAGTTATATTAATTAGAGGCAGCCCCTCTAATTGCATGACGAGGTCACCCCTCCAAGTATTCATGCACGTTGATAATTCATGACCTATATTGGCTAATGGTTAACATGTTAAACAATTTTTATAAAATAAACATAAGGCTTTTCAAACTATAAAACCAATTTTACTAAGTTATACCAGGTTTTCCAGGACTTATACATTTCCGCTTCTATTAAGTCTTTATTATGTTTCAGTCATTCATACTATGTCATATATCCGTGCACTGAGCGTTTTGCTCAGACGTTATTTACCTATCCATGTCCCAAAACGGCAGGTACCCAGGACTCGAGCATTTGGAGGACGTACATAGGATGGAAGCTGCCATAGACTTCTTCTCCTTTTGCCTTCATATACCTATGCTTGTTTAGTCATTTCTTATTTCCTTTACTTCATTATGTTTTGGGCTTATGTTTGGGAATCGATGTTTGATTCCGGTTTTCCCTATGGTCATGTATGTTTTGTACATATTACCTTGCATGCTTTGATGACACGCCATAATTACGCGTAACGGTCCATTTACCAAAGTGGGGTGTTACAAAAATAACCTTTTTAGAATGAAAACAAGATGATCTAGCCATGATCATCACATGCATGATGATCAAGACTCATCCCCACCATAAAAATCATAGGAACATAAAATCTTGATGCATGTGGAAGATTTTTGTATGTTTAGAATCACCTTTAAAATCTAAGAGGTGGTCTAAAATTTGTTTTAGCTAAATCAATGTATAAGTTGATGATTCAAGGGGTGTTTTGTGGTGGAGTTCACGGCAACAAAGGGAGGGGGAGGGTGTTTGTGTGTTTTTTTTATTAATGGTTATGTGTATGTTGTATTGGAAGGTAAAAAAATGAATATATATATGTTAGGTAGTGGAGGGACAATTGTTGTTAAGTTTAAAACTTGTGGACTTAAAAATAATTAATAGTTTTAAAGGGTAGAAAATGGTTATTGGTAAATATTGAAAATATTTACGGGGCTCGGGTTTCATAAAAGTACTTTTCAAAAGTTACAACGCATCATAAAAATGATTATATGATTTCCCGACACGACTTAATACGTAATTAAAACGGCATCATCGAAAATATTAATTATCGAAACAATCGATAATAAAACGTTAAATTTTGGGCATCCGTCGGTATCACGATCACTAGGAATTCTCGTTGTTCATTGATTTTGAATAAACTCGTTGTAAAACGCACGCGGGTGATTTTAAATCAAAACTTTGATTTAAATTAAATATGGAAAAATGAAATGAAAAATTTATAATTCCATACAAAGTATTTATTAACGATCAGAAAATACTTGTAAAGCATAATTTAAAAATCTCAGGATTTACATATAAAACAATACAAGAAAACGTAATAAAACAATACAAGAAAACGTAATGCGTTGGAAAATTCAAGAAGCACAAATAAAAAGAATAAAATAATGCTGAGAAAGTACGGGTTCTCACAATTACGGAGGAACCGTAACCATGACACTAGAGGCACCGATGTCATGACTCCTCTGTGGGGGAGTGATTTCTCGCAGCGTCCCATTTATTCAGCATGGCCATTTTATTAGTATTATCAGCGGGGGGTATGGATGCATCCTAGGTTATCAGTTTATAGCTTATCAGGTGAATGTGGTGTGTGCTCTACATCCTTCACACTAGAGTTGATCCCTCCACCCAGCACATTATTTAGAGGTCACCCCTCTACAGTATTACGAGGTCACTCCTCTATGTATTCATGCAGACGTTGTTACAACACATGACCTATATAAGATCTTGGCATTTAAAATACATAAATACATGTTTTCATATTTAAGAGTTAATAGTACAGCTTTACCAGTCATAAACCAGATTCTTCAGAACTTACACAGTTTTTGATGTATTTTATATATCAGTATTTACAGCTTCAGTGTTTGTCATCTGTTTCATTCCAGTATTACTTATCATGCTCTTATACCCGTTCACTGAGCGTTATGCTCAGCCGTAGTTCCTTTCATGTTCTAACGGCAGGTACACCAGGACGCTCTTAGGATTCTGAGAGTATGTGCATTTGGATGGAAGCTATCCAGACTTCTTACTTTAAGCACTTCTTACATTACTTTGCTTATTTGGACATTGTTTTAGTCATTTCCCTTCAATATTTACTTATCATGTTTTGAGCTTATGTTTGGATTACCGGTGTTTGATTCTGGTATTTCCTTTATGGTTAGTTAATGTTTTAGGACATTTATCTTATGCTTTGATGACACGACATAAATACACGTAACGGTCCACTTATCTAAGTGGGATGATACAAGATGTATTTCCCCACTAGAAGAAAAAAGGAGCGGCCTCTAGAGCCTGCGACTCAATATAGGTGTCTGCGGTTCATTAGTGATAATGAGCCACATGCCTATTTAATGAGCTGCACTCAGAGAGTCGTTGAAACTTGTCTCCTATAAATAGTGGATCATATTTCTATTTTCCAAAGAACCTTTTTGGACTACTTTCTACTTCTAATATCCTTTCTATATTCCAATCATGAGTAAATGATCACTTAATGTGTTAAGTATATTTACTTATGATTATCCTCTTGATAACCTTCTTTATATATCCAAAGAGAAGATCGCTCACACATTTGTGATGTGATACTTGGATTAGTCTTGTGTTGATCCAAGGTATATGCATATACTTGGATGTCTTTTGTCAGTTCTCACTAAACTCTATAGTGATGTAGTGTGTCTTGTGTGTAAGTTCTCACTAAACTAAAAAGTGATGTAATTGTGAGCAGGAGTGTGTGAGTTCTCACTTAACGATACAATCATTTTCACTATCATAACATCAAACAAAAATACACACTACATAGCAAAAGAAACATATACTGCAATCATCACAGTCATCTTTTCATAGGTATGTGCTTACTACCCAACATATACATAAATCAATCAGTTCTAATTGTTTTAGCAAAAACATAATACCTCAGATCATATCAATAGAAAAATATTTAAGATAAAGTAAGACATATCCAGATAACCCTCACATCACAAAGGCATAATTATCTTATAAGCCAACATAGACTTATCGCAAACCTTAAAACAAAATGAACAATTCGCAGTTCTCAACGATTCTAATGTTGAGTATGCAAACCCTAAAACACCATCACCACAATGACATAAAAACAACCAAAAGCACCACCTGATCACAAAAACCCACCACGTATCATCAAAAAGACACCACAAACGACACCAACTAATCACCAACGACGCACATCATAATCGGTTGCAACAAAGAGACCAGTGACACCGAAGAATGTTGTGGCGTGTTTTTGGAATAAGAGGTAGAGTGCGTGTTTTTAGATTTGTTTTATCCTTGTAGATAGTGGTTGTGTGTGTTTTTCTAGATATGTTTTAGGCTTTTGGAATAAAAAAAGATGGTGATAACTATTTAGCCAGACACACGTAAGAAACACGTGTGTGAAAAAGTTTCCCGCCAAATTAAGAATAAAATAAAGAAAAAAATAATTAAAAAAAAACATTACTGTATATGTTATGAGGCCAAGATTTCCATAAACAAATAATTAACCTTTATATAAAGGAGGAGAATCACGCATCCATAGGAGCAGTGGTTCTCCTCAAAAACCCATTTTTATATAATACTTCTCCCCTCTCACAACCATTTTCTTCCCTCACAAACAAAAGACGCACTGGCACACACAACTTCTGTTTCATTACTCCATTATTCATTAATTGGTTCCCGTTTGCCATTAATTGGGTGTTTGAATTTTGGTTAATTGGCCGTTTGCTTTTTTGTTAATAAGGGTCACCTGCCCTTTCGTTTTCGTCATTATTGATTAATTGTAGGTAACCTCACACACCCACCCACCTAATACCCTTTCATATTGATCAGTTTGATCAATTATTGATCAGTATATTGATCTAATTAAGGGTGAAAACGTATTGATCGGTTTCATCGATCAATTGATTTAACGTTTGATCTGTCCATTGATCTAATGTTTGATCATGAAGCGCTTATTGGTTCAAACCCCAGTTTTTGGGGTTTCCTGGAACCCTAATTATTTTTGGGCTTTTGATGCTTCCATGGTGTTTCTTCTTTTTGGTTAGTTACTTTTACTCAGTGATGATAGCAGAACGCAGTTATTGGTTGAAACCCCAAGCCCAACTAATGGTGAGTACAAGATTACTGGCCTGAGTGAAGAGCCGTGCAAGGAACAACTGTATGTATTCCTTTTCTTTAATGGTCATATTTTGTTTCATAAATAACATCAAATAAATGATTGGTGGATTTTTTTTGTAGGTATTCATTAAAACAGAAGGCTAAAAGTGAGAATGGGGAACCTGAACCAGTTGAAGTAACTGTTTATGATTACTTTGTGAATATCCGCAAGATTGATTTGCCTTATTATGTTGATCTAGCATGCATCAATATTGGAAGGCCAAAAAGGCCAACGTATATTCCTCTCGAGGTATACAATAGATAAACCGTGGGTCATTCTTCTATAAAAAAGTAGTATTATGTATTTATTTACATTTATTTTTGTCAGTTGTAGCTTTATTCATTGGTGTCATTGCAATGCTACACAAAGTCCCTCACTAATGATGTTGGTTAGCTTAGGTGGGAGGGTGGTTTTGTGGCCTGCCTTGATTGGTTGAGATTGTCATGCTGACTTGAATAAGTTCATGGGCTGGTAAATAAGCACTATTGTGTTTTTGTGACGGACGGTACAGAAACACGTGTGTTTTGGAATGTGTAGTTCTTACCGTTTTTCCTAGGACATTTAAATGTTTGAAACCTTGAGGATACCCCCTCGCTTGGCAGGGCAGTTTTTTTGGTTTGCAGCCGCGACGGGCCACCATTTGTTTATGTTGATGGTTCTTTCCCGCTGTAAAAGGTGCGGGCCGAGACGTACACGTGTTCCAGATTTGTCGTATTCATTGTATATGATTATAGGGTGTGATGCTTTTATTGTTGCGCCTATTTGTCGTTCAGGGAGTGGTGACCTTGAACGGGTCAGGTTTAACCCCTGGCTCTACACATTCGGAATATGCAGTTGTTACGTTTGTTCCTGATCCATCTGATTGTTGCTTTTCCAGCCGTGTCGTTTGGGGATGATTCTAGGTCTGCACTTTCTAACTAATCGTAATCCTTAAACCTGTGGTCAGTTATTAGTTTTGCTATTCTTTCCCCGATTTAATAAACTCTAGCCAGATAACTAGCCTTCTTTGTGAATTATATTTGTAGGAGTTACCGTTGGTTCCCATCGAATTGAATTAGCTTATACAAACCCCAATTTCTAAAACAGGTTAAAAATGGCCATTTTAATTGGTGTTTGTTGCGGGCTGTGATGAGTAAATGTGGCTGTGATGACCTTGAAACAACCCGAGTTAAACCTGAGACGCCACAGAACTTGGAGGGGCAAACCTCGAGGATGCAGCCATGTCGTGTGTGTTCGGTTATCCCTAAAGGGCGTCATGTCTGAGCCTACTATGGTCCATGTTGGGCTATGTACATATCGATCAACTTCTGAGTTGGGCTATGTGAAACGGGTAGTCGCAAATGGAACTTGAAATGTTCCGCTTTCTTATCCATGGTAATATATCTTTTTTTTAAGATAATTTATATAAATTTAACTGATACCTAATCCATCTAATTGTTGCTTTTCCAGCCGTGTCGTTTGGGGATGATTCCAGGTCTGTCACTTTTTAACTAATCGTAATCCTTAAACCTGTGGTCAGTTATTAGTTTTACTATTCTTTCCCCGATTTAATAAACTCTAGCCAGATAACTAGCCTTCTTTGTGAATTATATTTGTAGGAGTTACCGTTGGTTCCCACAGTATGCAATCATATGGGCTATGATGAGTTGAACCGGGTCGGGTTAAAACTGAGATCACACGTACCTTGGCGGGGCACCTTTTCGGGGTTGCAGCCATGGCGTGTATGATCATTGATGCTCAGCGGAATCGGCCCGTAACTTACCGGGCTAGCACGTTGTCATGCTTAAAGCCATGGCGGGTTACGTACCCTTTCTGCCTATCCCGGTATCTGAGCTGTTATTTTTTTTAAGCTTATTCAAACGGTAATGCACGTAAAATTAAAATACAATCATAGTTTCAAGCGGTGGGAGGTGAGTATTTCACCTTATGGATCAAAAGGGACGCTCTTTTGGTTCGCCTTCACAAAACTTTTTATATTATATAAATAGTAGGGGGTTTTGTAGTTACACTACAACAACCCAATTCCTCTAATAAAGGTATTTTTTGGATTTTCAGTTTTTGCTTCCCAATTGAAAAGCTTTCTAATGATGAGGCACTTTTTTTTAAATTTATGGCGTAATTCTTTCATGTATTTCTCAACTTGGGTTAGTTAAGGTTGAATTTCATCGGTTTGACTTTAATTGTGTTTCATTTTATTAAACATTTTAATGATTAACTGAACGTTGTGTGTGCCAGTGCGTGTTTTGTTTCTGAGGGAAGAAAATGGTTGTGAGAAGCAGAACATAATATGTCAAAGTAGCCTTATATGATATGTTAGCTAACTTGAATAAGCTCATGGCCGGTAAATAAGCAGTATTGTGTTTTTGTGAGCCACGGTACAGAAACACATGTATTTTGGAATGTGTAGTTCTTACCGTTCTTCGTAGGCCATTTCATTGTTTGAAACCGTGAGGATATCCCGTCGCTTGGCAGGGCAGTTTTCCCGATTTGCAGCCGCGACGGGTCGGCGTTTGTTTTTGTTGATGGTTCGTTCCCGCTGTAAAAGGCGTGGAACGACATGTGCACGTGTCCAAACGGGCACCAATTAATAATTAAGGGGGTAATGAAACGGAAGTTGTGTGTGCCATTGCGTGTTTTGTTTTTGACCGAAGAAAATGGTTGTGAGAGGGGAGAAGTATTATATAATAATGTGTTATAGAGAATAATCGTTGTGCCTATGGTTTCGTGATCCTCCTCTATTATATAAAGGTTTTTTATATAAAGGTTAATATGATTACAGGGTGTTGGAAATACGTTTTACGTATAAAGAAAGTCTCGGTCACTCCAACAATATAGTTATAGGCTCGTAGTAGTGTTTTAGTAACATTTATTAAATAGCCCGACCCATGAGCATGTTATGGGCCGGAGGCCCAAGTCCATTAAGGACTTGGGTATATAAGCCTCTTTCCACCATGGAAAGAGGTGTTGGTTGTTTCATTTCTCACTTTTATATCACATAGTTTCTTTCACTTCTCTCTCTAAGTTTCTCTCTCTAGAAAACATCAACCCTCTTGATTCATAAAGATTATCATTGTTCTACAATTGGTATCAAGAGCTATGGGATGAAATAAAGATTGGTTTTGTGTTGTTCATACTTTTCTAAGTGTGTTCATGTGTTTTTGATTGATTTTTTCCAAAAGTTACAAAATTTTTTCGTGTTTTTTTATTCCAAGTGATCTATATCTCTTCTAAATAGTTCTAGTAACGATTTGGTGATATTCGTTTGGTTAGAATCACGAATTCCAAGGTAAAAATCCATTCTTTCTTGTTGCTCTTAAGTCTCGGCTTATTTTTTGGGGTACGATCTGATTTTGTAATTGCATAAACCCTGGGTGTTTCTACTTGCGATCCATAGTCACGATCTAATACTACGATCTAACTGCGATCACAAGTACGATCCACGTTACGATCTGTGACTACGATAGCTCTCTACGATCCAAGCTACGATCAAGGAGTATGATTGCCAAGTACGATCCACGTTACGATCTGTGACTACGATTGCTTAGTACGATCCAAGCTACAATCAAGGAGTACGATTGGCAAGTACGATCCACGTTACGATCTGTGACTACGATAGCTTAGTACGATCTAGGATACGATTAGGGTACGATCGCTTCAGTACGATAGCTTAGTACGATCTAGGCTTCGATCAGGGTACGATCGCTTCAGTAGGATAAGTGAGTACGATCCAGGCTTCGATCACTTGAGTAGGATAGGAGAGTACGATCAGGACACAATCAGGGAGTACGATCACAATACGATCTGGGAGTCCGATCTAGGAGTACGATCAGCTATAATTTGCAACACTTTAAGGATTTTTCAC
The DNA here is from genome assembly GCA_025667525.1 of Glebionis coronaria. Lineage (NCBI taxonomy): Eukaryota > Viridiplantae > Streptophyta > Magnoliopsida > Asterales > Asteraceae > Glebionis > Glebionis coronaria. Next base: position 552,372,782 of record CM046878.1, on the reverse strand, counting down.
TTTTGCATTTATTTGGAGACATTAACAAAAACACACAATCAAAAGATCATAATATCTTTATTTAAACAACATTAAAACACATAATCTTATTTCATTGTTCAATCATTTTTGATAATCTTTTTTCAAGGGATCATAAAATTAATTCACATTCATATATGCCAACCATGACTTCGCTTACCGATATCTCAATCATCTCGGGTACCGACACTCGCCCACCTTTGCTCATCAAAGATTTATTTGAAGCATGGCAAGGCCGCATGAAAACGTACATCATGGGCAAACCCAGTGGTCGACTTATGCTTCAATCAATTGAAAAAGGTCCATTAGATTGGGGAGAGGTTACCGTCAACAATGTGACAAGGGCAAGGGAGTATCATGAGTTAACCGATGCTAACAAAATCATTGCAGATGTATATGAAAGGGTTATTCAGACAATTCTTCAAGCCCTTCCACCCGATATCTTTAGAATGGTAAGTGAACATAAAGTGGCAAAGGATCTTTGGGAGACTCTTCACGATTACTACTGGCGTTTCACCACTTTGATGAATGACATGAACGTGTATAATCTAAGGATTGAACAGTTTCAACTAAACATAAAGTTCTTGAACACGTTACCCCAAGAATGGAGTCAATATATCACCGATGTTAAGATGATTCGCGATTTGCACAAGTCCAATTTAGATCAACTCTATGCTTTCTTACAACAACACGAGAAGCATGTGATCCAAAAACGACTCTCTCAGGGATCCTATCAAGAACCATTTGCATTAATGGCAAACCATCCTACACTGTCATATCACAACTCTCATCTTGCTTTGGGACACCATTCTTCATATCAACCATTGTATCAAACACCAAGCTTCCCACAGTACTCGATCTTGCCACAGCCGCCTACATCTTATCACCAACAATACAAGCAACCAGCACCATCATCACAAGGAGATTCACATCCTTTACCTTATGCTTCATACCAGTATTTACCTTATCAACCTCCAACAAACCCTACTGTTACCTATCAACAATTTGAGGCTCCTCAACCCCATTACTCACAACAAGTTAGTGCTCCATCAAATCAACTTGTAGCTCAATCAGCACCAGGATTCTACTGTGATGATGAGATCCAATGTCCCTGAGTTTAGACAAGGGGATAGTCCTACTGATATACTTGCTCAAATGTCTGCTTATCTCACTCAAACATTGAACAAACGAGGTTACAAAGGTCCAGCAACAACTAACAATCAGTTAAGGAACTCTTCTAACTCTCGACAACATGCTACAATTCAGGATGGTAGAGTCATGGTGCAACCACTTCAGGGGAGACCCAATTCATCTACTGCTGGTGCACGCTCATCTAACACTACTGCTACAATAGGAAATGGCACTGGAAAAATGAAGGTGATTATATGCTACAACTGCAAAGGGGAAGGGCACATGGCCCGAGAGTGCAAGCAGCCCAAGAGGAAAAGGGACGGCACATGGTTTCAGGAGAAGATCTACTTGGTGAATGCTCAAGCCCAAGGACGTGAGCTCGATGAAGAAGAGTTAGCATTTCTCGCAGATCCGGGAGTAGCGGACACTGACGGTCTCACAACAGCCATCACAAACAATGTCGCATATCAATGTGATGATTTGGATGCATACGACTCTGACTGTGATGATCTCAACACCGCCAAAGCAGCTCTCATGGCAAATCTTTCACTTTATAGAGCTGATACAATTTCTGAGGTACCAAATACTGCTACAGATACTAGTATTGTACCTTATCAAGTTGAGCAAGTGTCTGAGTATTTAGAACAGCCTCTGGTGGTTAGTAACTCAATCGTGGAGACAAACAATGATAGCAATATCAAGGCAAGTCCCCAGACTTTGAGTGAACCACAACCGAGAGCTATTACGACTACCAATTCGTCTGCTCAACCTGATTTGGTTATGGTCTCGGCATCTTTGCTTAGCCAAATGAATAATGCGGTCATTGAAACCCTCAATGTTAATCAGACTCTATCTGTCGAGCTTGCTTTGCATAAGGAAAATGTTAAAACCTAGGAATTAACTCCAGTGTCCATGACCTTAACCAATCCTGAATTTGATAGGTTTAGGCAAGTCCAAATGGATAATCTGCTAGAAATTGAGAGTTTAAGAGCAAATCTTTCGAAAGAACTCAAAGAAAAAGAGTCAGTCGTTAATAATTTTCAAAAACTTCAAACGGATTTCGAAATTCTCGAGTCTAAAAGAGTTGAAACGGAAATTAAGGCGTCTGAGAGAGTTAAAAAGACTGAAATTTTGCTTTTAAAACAATATGCTGCTTCACATTTAGTACACTTGTTTCATTCTTCTTTTCAAGAGTTCAATCTATCGCTTCTAATAGACCTACCACCTAACCCGGGGTATGCAAAGCAAGCATTTCACCACAACCCACGACTTTATGATGCAACCAAGTTAGGATTGGTATTAGATCCGATTGTGTTCTTGAATGAATCTGAGAGCATGACACCATATAAAGAGAAGCAGTTAAAATTACTTCCTACATATCCTGAATATGACTATGCTCAAATGAATGCAACAAATGCTACAATAGATCTTAGAACTCGATTTAATATGAAAAAGAGAACTATCCAAACATCCACTTTCATTCCTACTAGAGAATGCCTTAGTATAGTTCCTACACTCGTTAACTCGGACGAACCGAAGGAAATTCCTAAGAATCTTCCACCGGTAAGTACGATAAAGCTCAGCTTGGAAGAGATTGAGCGATACCTTACCGAGTTTGACAAGGTCATCCTAGAATGTACGACTTCAACGGCTCTAACCGTTGGAGAATGGGCTTTCGAACACATGAAAACGGTGTTTGAGAAAGAGATCATTCCGTTTGTGAACCATATTAAAAATGGAGTCTATGATCTTGCGGGTAATCTAAGTTTTGAAATTGGTGAAGTTCAAAAAGTTTTCTATGAAATGGATGATGCTTATGAACAACATTTAATTGAAAAAGAAAAGATTTTATCCGAATATGACCGTTTCTTAGAACATATAGTGTCTCTCGAAGTGATGCAAGTTGTTACTCTTAAAAATATGCTCATGAGATTTCATCTACTACTGTGAATAAATGTGATGATGTGCATGATATATCTGTGAATATTGTTGAGCCTGTGATTAATGTAGATAATCATTCTTGTCATGAATTCAACGCTGAATTTTTAAAGCTTCAAGATTCTTGTAACACACTTTCAAAAAGTTTAATGAGCTTCAACAACATTGTATATCTCTTGAGATTGAAAATCAATCTAAAAATGAAACTCTTTAAAAAACAAATGATTGTGAAAACTCCGTTGAGACAAGTGACAAGATGATTCAGGTGGTTCAGGATTTAGAGGAAGAAATTATGAGACTGAAGAGAGAATCAGTAGCAGAGAAATTGGAACTAGAGGCTGCAGAGATTAAGAATCATGCCCTAGAAGATAGAATTTCTTCTGTGATAGGGGAGCTTGATAAAGTAAAGCAGGGTTTTTCACAAATTTATGGTTCATTAGAAAATCACTTCACTTTTAACGCGACAGAGCAAAAGTCACTTGTTGACAAACCAAACCGTAAGAGCAAGGAAATCTCTGACTTAAAAATTCAACTCATCGACAAAAACATGGTTTTGGCTGAATTAAAGGAGACACTTCAACTCAAAGGAAAAGAAGTTGTTGATAATCCAGCTACAATCTCTGCCTCGGCCTCTAGTGCTTCCAAACCCAACCCACGTGTGCTATATCGGGACCCAAAATTTAAGAAAAGTCCAACTAAGTTTGCCACATACATGAAAAATGCCTTAGAACATGCAGATCTTGCTAGAGAGATCGTTGATGACATGCGTGAACTAGATCCCACAAGTCATCGTCTATATGAGCTTTTATTATATGTGGATCGCGTTCAGGATTGTTTAGCAAACTTAGAGTACATTGGGCAACCGATATCTGTACCACCTAAACAACAAACCACCATTGCCATTACTCCGTTCAATAAGACCCCAGGAGCTAAGCCTGTTTTGAATTCACCCATCAAGGCTAAGTCAAAATGTGTAACTAATGTTCCTTTAGCTTCTACAGGAGTAATTATGTTCACTAAGGCTAAAGGATCTAAAGACAAGAAAGATAGGATCAAGCCTTCCACTAGTAGGACTGAGAAGAAGAAAGTAGAAGTGCACCCTAGGAATGTTATTTCAGTTTTAAATAAAAAGAATCATGTAGCTAAGAAAAAAGGTTCTCCCTCTGAGTGGAAACCTAAGCAAAATGTGAATTCTAATTCGAAATGTTGGAATTGTAATGAATGCATGTTTTCTCAGCGTCATGATTTATGCCTTGTTGATCACGTGAATGAAATGTATGCTATTAGGAACAATCTTGAATGGATTCCAACGGGGAAGAAATTCACCCAAGTTGGTTGGCAATGGAAACCCACTGGTAGGACCTTCACTGCTAATGGAACTAAGTGCCCTTTAACTAGGATCACATCCACGGAAGTTAGGTCTCAGCATCCTTTAAATAGGAACACTAGCACTAAGAAATGGAAAAAGCGCCCTATAACTAGGTCTGCCCCCACTATTGTGCCTACCAGTGTTACTGTCCCCAGTCAAAAGTACCACAGAATACTAGAAAACTAGAATCTAAACCAACAACTAGTAAGAAAATTTGGAAGCCTAAAGATTCTTCTGATAGCAAATCTAAGATAATTACATCTGTACCTGCTAACTCAGAGGAACAATTAGATTCCGATACATCGTCTTTGTTTGGTGATATTTTCAGGTCGTCCAAATTATTCTTTGGTATTTGGACTCGGGGTGCTCCAAACATATGACTGGAGACCGCTCGATGCTCAGAAATTTCGTCAGCAAGTTTCTAGGAACGGTTAAATTCGGCAACGACCATATTGCGAAGATCATGGGTTATGGTGAATACCAAATTGGTAATGTTACGATTTCAAGGGTTTATTATGTGGAGGGACTTGGTCACAATCTATTTTCAGTGGGACAATTTTGTGATTCTAACCTTGAGGTGGCTTTTCGACAACATACTTGCTTTATTCGCGATCTTGTAGGAAATGATTTGTTAAAAGGTTCTCGAGGGGATAATCTTTATACATTGTCTATTCAAAACATGATGGCCGCCTCTCCTGTTTGCCTTCTCTCCAAAGCATCTAAGACCAAGTCATGGTTGTGGCATCGCCGGTTATCTCATCTTAACTTTGATGCTATTAACCATTTGGCTAAAAATGAACTTGTTCGTGGTCTTCCAAAACTTAAGTTCGACAAGGATCATTTATGTTCTGCGTGTTCTGTGGGGAAAAGTACCAAGAAATCATACAAACCTAAAGCTGAAGACACCAACCAAGAACCACTGTATCTTTTGCACATGGATCTTTGCGGGCCAATGCGTACGGCTAGTGTGAGTGGTAGAAAATACATCCTCGTCATAGTGGATGATTTCTCAAGGTTTACATGGGTAAAATTTTTAGCATCCAAGGATCAAGCACCAGAGTATATTATTACCTTCCTAAAGATGATCCAAGTACGTCTTAATGCTACTGTTCGCCGCATTCGCACTGATAATGGAACTGAGTTCGTTAATCAAACTCTACGAGACTATTACGAAAAGGTAGGTATTTCACATGAAACTTCTGTTGCCCGCACTCCACAACAAAACGGTGTTGTGGAAAGACGTAACCGTACACTTATGGAAGCTGCTCGAACTATGTTGATTTATGCGAATGCTCCTTTATTCTTATGGGCTGAAGCAGTGGAAACCGCATGTTATACCCAAAACCGCTCCATCATTCATAAACGCCATGGTAAAACTCCATATGAGCTACTTCATGGACACAAACCCGATATTTCATTTCTTCATGTGTTTGGTGCACTGTGTTATCCAAACACATATAGTGAGAATTTGGGCAAACTTCAACCGAAGGCTGATATTAGAATTTTCATTGGTTACTCGCCTGTAAATAAAGCTTACCGAATTTATAACCGTCGTCTTGGCAAGATTGTAGAAACTTTGGATGCCGATTTTGATGAGCTGACAACGATGGCTTTTGAGCAACGCTGCTCTGAACCCGCATTACATGATATGGGAACCGGTACAATCAGTTCCGGATTAACTCCCAACAATCCTACTTCTCCATCATTTATACCACCTACAAGGTCCGAGTGGGATGAGTTATTTCAACCTATGTTTGATGAATTCTTTTATCCACCGAGTAATGATTCTCCAGCACCTGCAGCAGTAGCTCCGATTCCCGAAGTTGTTGCTCAAGATAATGGAAATCAGTCCGAGACATCTACTGTTACTCTTGAACCAGATGTCCCATACCCCACCAATTCACAAACTACACCTGAATCATCACCCCCACTCGTTCCCAATGATGTTGCAGAGGATCCCTATGATCACGATTTAGAAATTGCTCATTTACAAGAGCTTCCGTTCTTTGGTTCACAAATACCCGAAAACCATAACGGTGCGTCTACCTCAGAGGAAGCTCCTGCCATCGTTCACTCCCGACCACCACAGATTGAAACTCATAACACAAAATAGACAAAGGATCACCAAATCCACAATATTATTAGTGACATCGGTCGACAGTCTTAACATGCCACCAACTCCAAGAACATGCATTATATTGCTATTTTGATGCATTTCTTTCCGACACTGAACCTAAAAACTGGCAACAAGCCATGACCAAATCATCTTGGATTGAAGCCATGTAAGAGGAACTTAATGAATTCCAACGTCTTGAAGTGTGGGAATTACTTCCTTTATCCAGCAACGTTGAAATCCTTACATTGTTGTGGGTATATAAGGTAAAACTCGATGAGTTAGGTGGAGTGTTGAAGAACAAAGCTAGATTGGTTGCTAGAGGTTACAAACAAGCTTTGGGTATTGACTTTGAAGAATCCTTTGCTCCTGTTGCACAATTGGAGGCAATTAGACTATTCCTTGCTTATGCTGCTCATATGAACATGATCGTCTACCAAATGGATGTTAAGACGGCATTTCTCAATGGTGAATTAAGGGAAGACGTCTACGTAAGCCAGCCTAATGGATTCGTTAACTCAGAGTATCCTAATCACGAGTGTAATCTCAAGAAGGCTCTTTATGGGTTGAAACAAGCTCCACGCGCGTGGTACGATCTTTTATCGTCGTATCTCATCTCGAAAGGCTTCTCCAAAGGCAAAGTGGACCCAACATTATTTATTCTCAAGGAGGACAACGACATGATACTGGTACAAATTTATGTTGATGATATAATATTTGCTGCTACTAATCAACGATTGTCTGACCATTTTGAGAAAATTATGTCCACACGTTTTAAGATGTCGATGATGGGAAAAATTTCATTTTTCTTAGGGTTGCAAATTTCTCAGAATCCCAGAGGCATCTTCATTAATCAATCCAAATTTGCTCTTGAATCATTAAAGAAGTATCATTTTGAAAACTGTGACCCCGTGGATACTCCAATGGTGGAGAGATCCAAGTTAGATGAAGATAAGGAAGAGATAACTGTCGATCCTAAACTTTACCGTGGAATGATCGGCACCCTTCTCTATCTGACTGCTAGCAGGTCTGATTTGCAATTTGCTATATGCATGTGTGCCCGGTATCAGGCTCGGCCTACCGAAAAGCACTTACATGTTGTGAAAAGGATCTTTCGGTATCTTAAAGGAACACCTAATCGTGGTCTATAATATCCGAAGGATTCTTCTATTGCACTAATCTCATATGCAGATGTGGATTATGCTGGGTGTCAATATACTAGACGTAGCACTTCTGGCAGTGTGCAACTTCTTGGAGATAGACTTGTTAGTTGGGAATCAAAAAGGCAGAAAAGCGTTGCGATATCAAGTACAGAGGCTGAATACATTGCTATGTCCGGTTGTTGTGCTCAAGTTCTTTGGATGAGATCACAATTAACTGACTACGGTCTTGGATTCAACAAAATCCCGATGTGCTGTGATAACAAAAGTGCAATTTCTCTGTGCTGCAACTATGTTTAACATTCCCGGGTAAAGCACATTGACATACGCTACCACTTCATCAAAGAGCAAGTGGAAAATGGAGTGATCGAACTGTACTTCGTCAACACTGAGTATCAGCTGGCAGATATATTCACGAAGGCATTAGATCGAGGACGTATCGAGTTTTTGATCGAAAAGCTAGGCATGAAATCATTCTCACCAGCGACACATAAGGAGTTGGCAGAAGAATCTGAAGAATAGTAGTGGTAATCTATTCTCGAGTATCCTTTGATCGTGATCTTGTATATTATCGTATATATTTAAAACCACCAAAAGAAAAATACAAAAATATAAAACATAGAAAAACCATAAAAAATATAAAACATACAAAAACCATAAAAAATATAAAATCAAGAAAATCCAAAAATATTTTTTCATTTTTTTAAATCGGGCATGTCTTTTAGTACGGTAATATTTACGGCCTTAGAAATGTCGATTAAAATTGACACGGCGCCATAAATAGAGTCCATATAAAAGTTGTACATGTTTTAAAACATGCCCATTATGGCTTGTAGTTATTTCAGACTGCAACCCGTGTTTCGCATTAAAGTCACGTATTTCTTATGAAAACGTTGGCTCACAACAGGAATTAATTTTCTCGGACAAGGTTTACTTTAAAACCTTGTAAGGGATCAAGTTTACTTTATAACTTGGTCTAACACAAATTAGTGTACGTATCAGTGCACTTATTTTGTCAAAATAAGAGAAATCTTATTGCCACCAGAATCGTTCCAAACAATCACTAAACTGGAAAATTTCTTCTTGGATATTTGTTCTTTTAAAAACATTGACTACAGCTCATTAAATAGAAAACGGGTCTATGTTTAAGGGGGAGCAAATATTATATTGCTTTTGAAATTAAAAGTCATCTTCACAAAGGGTTTTCAGAAAATATAAACCGTCCATTCTCATCATTATATGCTTTGTGTGCTTTATGTGGTTTGACGAATAGCTTGTTTGCAATTAAGCATTAGGAGTTTATTTTCGTGTTTGTTCTCAAAGATAAGACGTTACGGGTTTAGGTGTTGGTTAGTTCACGTGTTTTTACATGTGTTTATTATACATCTTAATCCTTGGGGGTAAAACATTGCACAATTGCAACAAGGGGGACCAAGTTGCAATTTCTTGCAACTTGGTTTGACCAAAGTCAAATAAATCCCCCTCCCTTTCATTTCTTTGTCATCACTGTAACACACACAAACATACACTCCAACCGCCATTGTTAGAGCTTCAAACATCCATCTATTTGTGCTTCTCGTTTTATCTTATCTAGGTATAATTATTTCTATCAGTGCTTATGTTCTTAGATGATTATATCATGCTCTTTTCATAAACTCAAACATGTATCCATACGAATCTGAACTAATTTAGGGTTTATAGATTCTTTGAAAGTCCCTAATCAATGCTAGAAACACTAAACTTAACTAATCAACACAAGTTATTACTTTTCAAACATAATCTTATTATTGTATAATAAAGAATTACAAGTGTTATGGATAACACCGGTTGATGACAATGTGTTGTGCACACTTTGAACAACTATAAACCCTAACTTATGAATACAGTCGCAGCTGTTTGATTCAATAAGTTCTAAGCATTAATGTTATGAATATTCTCTAAGTGTTAAACATTAATGCTAGGATACACATCCTATTTATAGTGATACGAGGTTGACCTAAATAGTACTTGATGGTGACTACACAAGATATTCACTTTTCAGACATCAGTCACATGATGCTCTTCTATTCTTGGTAGTCTGCCATTATGCTTTAAGGAAATGTTGATCCCAAACTTAGATCGATTAGCTTTGTGTATACGAGATTAGATCAAGTAATACACGTAGAGAAACCTTTGTATATGCTTTATGAATCTAAGTGTTATGCGGAATTTAACACTTAAACAAGAACACACAAGATATAAACAAACTTTCACTTTGATTATCGATGTCAAACTTGCTTACAATGAAAGATGTTTACGAATGAAAACTTAGATAAAACTTATATCAAACATTAACCTAAAGGCCTTCTTTTATAGTTACAAGAAGCCTTGTACAATAAGCTACGTATCAACTATTCTAGGTAAAGATAAACATAGAAAATACATTGTCGTTTCTATCCTTACTAGAAGTATTCTAGAATATAATAAACGTGTAGATTATATATATTCCATCAGTGCTTGTCTTCAATGTGTCAACGCTTGACTTTAACTTGTCAACGCTTGAGCTGTCAGCGCTTGCTTTGCTCTTGTCAACGCTTGAATTGTTCTTGTCAGTGCTCAAGTGATCTGGCCTTAATTTATTCCCAACAATCCTCCCCTAAACTTGATATCCACTCTTATGATCAAGTTTCTGAATAAGCATTAAGAACTTGGAGGAGTCTGACAAATCTTCTCATATTGGTAATGAATAAATCTGATCAAATCCTTTGCCACGTCACTTGAATAATCTATCTCCAGCTGAGTGTCCTTCATCTTTTCCAAAACAGCCTTGGATATGAAATACTGAGCATCCACAAGTAGATACTCAGCAAACTTTGTAGAACTCAAATGGTATACACCAGCAGCTGAATATAACCTCCATTGAAGACCACTGAGGTCATCTTCAAGATCCTTCCAAATTTCAGGATCTTCCTCTTTTGTCCCACACATTCTTTTGAATGTGGTCCAAAGTTTTATTCCATTAACTGAAGTTGGTGCTTCAGCCTCATACTTGGTCTCCAGCAACCTCCAAAGGTCCACCAAGTCTTCTCTATCACAACTTGCAAATAAAGATATGAGAGTGGTAAAAGTGTGTACCTCCTTGCCAAATCTGCCAATCTTCCAGAATCCACATTCATCTTCTTCATAGCTCACAATTGGATTCCTGGAATCTAATGGTAACACTTGCACCATATCTGAAGCTTCTAATGGGGAGAGCTTGAGGCTCTTTCTTATAACTGCTTCACTTGGATATAGTGGATCCATATCTTTTGGAAACTCAAATTTAAATCCCTTCTTCACTGGCCTGGGAATCATCATAGCTTTCTTGATTTCCATTTCTTCTGCAAGTTGCTCCTTTCTTTCATCTAAAAGAAGTCTGAGAGTGTTTGCTTCCTGCACTCTCACCCAAATGGGATAAGCCCTATGTTCCAACTCATCAAATGTCAAAGCCTTCAACTTCTGATGTGTCCATCCAACTCCATGACATCTGAGCAACATAAAGTAGAGCTCTCTTCTATCCCTTTTCAGCTCTGAGAGAATATTGCTTGCCTTATGTTTCAAAATTACCTTACAATCCTTCTGAACTCTAAGAAGAAGCTCCAAACCCCATATTTGATCTGAAATGGTCAAGTCTGGATTATCCATGCAGCTTTCTTCCCAAGAATTTTAGATTTGAACCACCTCTGGCATGTCAAAGTCAACCTGCAATTTCAATTCTCTCAAATTTTCCATAGCAAGCTCATCACCATACTCAAGCCTTTCAGGTTCTATAATCATCACACTTGAGTCTGAGCTAGCTCCATCACTTTCTTCTTCAGAAGTCACAACAAATGGTGACTTTTCCTTTTCACCTTGTTCCATCATTTGTTCAGCCAATCTTCTATCAAATTCAACTTGGGCTGCATCCTTTGGAACAATTTCTTCTACCAATTTACCCTTACCCTTATCAGATGGTGCAATGGTTGGTAAGGTAGATGGTAATACCTGAGTAGAAACTTCCTTGATGATAGATGATGACTGGGATACATCACCTTCATGTGCAGGTCTGTCAACGCCCAAATTTATCCTATCAGCGCCCAAAATACTTCTATCAGCGTCCAAATTTGCCTTGTCAACGCTCAAATATTTTCCCTCAGCGCCTTGTGTAACCTCTCTCAACATAGCTATAAATGATAAATTTAAATTGGTTTGAGAGATTAAGGACGTATCAAAACCTGTTTGTTCCTTCAAAGTTGTAAGGGCTTCAGCAACATCCATTTGATTGACCATCTTGACTGCCCTTATCACTCAGATTTCTTTGATCTTCCTCCCCTTTGGAAGACTCCTCCATACCCCTCCTAGCATGATTACTTTCCAAAATAACAATCCTCTCCCTCAATTGCTTGAGTTCAAGGCCTTGTGAGCTGACAATTTGTACTAAGTCTGCATTTTGCTTTTGCAAGCTAATGCAGACTGCCGTCAATTCCATAAGAGTCATTGGTTCCAGTCTGCCCTCTTCTAAAATGGGGATTTGACCTCCCAAGTCAGATTCATTGGGCATGGATGAGGACTTAATAATGGTGGGACTGCCTTGGCCAGCATCTAAGCCAGAACCAATAGTCCCAGCCTCATCCAGGTCACCAGCCACACTTGTGGTGGTGGTTCTCTCTGCTTCATGGCTAGGACCACAAGAGGAGAACACTCCAGTAGTCCTTTGGAGTTTCATCAACCTATATTCAGGTGGTGTGGAAGATGGTGTGGAAGAATGGGTAGATGTGGGTTGGTTAAGGGGTGTTTGGGATTGTGAAGGTTGTGTGTCAGCGTTGGAAATAGGCACATCAACGCCAACATTTGATGTGTCAGCGTCAAAGGGTTCTTGGTCAATTTGCATTTGTTCAGGTGAGGGTAAAGGTTCAGGAATGGGTTCAAGTTGAGGTTGGGGATCTGGTTGGTGTTGTGGGTCTGGTTGAGGTTGTGCTGCTGCAATAACAGCAAGCATGGCTGGGGTTAAAGGTAAGTCTCTATGGGGTGGTGAATTCATCTTCGTAAAAATAGCTTTCTTTTGCTCAGGGATTTTATAAAAATCATTGTGATCCCTTGAGCAGTAACCTTGATCATCAAAAATCATTTGCAGAAAACGGGGATAAGCTAAAGTCATTTTTGTCCCCTTGTTTTTACACATCCCTTCAAAAATCATTTTAGAATAGTTATATTTTTGCCCTGTTGCAATGCACACAATAGCACTAGCAATGGATCTATTGATCTCATTGTGTGCAGTACATTTGGGACTCAAACATTGAAGAAGGATGTGGATGAGGTACTTCCAGGCTGGGGGAAATTCCTGCTTATGATACTTATTAAGAGTACCTTCATCAAGAAAAGGATATCCCAAATCCCTAAGCCCTTGTTCTATTTCATTTATGGGAAGGATGGCTACACCATCAGCATCATCAAGATGCAAGGCTTGGCGTACCAAGGCCTCAGTAACCACCCAAGACCTCCCATGAACAATAGAAGTTAATGTGGTCACTCCATTAACTGTTGAGGAACTAACAGTGTTCCAAAACTGCTTAATGTGTGTGACTGGAATGAGTGGTGCATGAGAAAGAGCATACCTTAATGGGGATGCGTTTAAATACGCCACCATTTGTGTGTATTGAGGAAACAGAGTATCATCAGCAGCAAGATAAGCAATCATGTTGTGTTGAGACTTGAACCCCAATTCCAATTCTGCTGAGTTAAACTTTGGTGCCATTGATGAAAGCTGTTAATTTTAAGTGTAGAAGATGAAGTTGATAAGAGAAAAGTGTTAGACAAGAATTATAGATACCTTGTTTAAAATAGGAGCCAAATTTATAGGAGTGAAAGAATGCATGTGATTGGCCCAAAAATAGGCAAAGATTTTCAAAAATCAATCATGAAAATATTGAAAAAGTTATAAGTTATCTCATGCATTTAATGAAAGTAACAACTCCTAAAATTACGGCTTGAAAATATGTCAAAAACTAACAACTGGGTAGGTCCCATTGAGTGTCAACGGTCAAAAATAACCTATCAACGCCCAACGGCTATAATCTTGTCAACGTTTGCCTAAAGCCATGTCAGCGTCCAATTTGGTCACAACAACGCTTGGAAAAATCTTGTCAGCGTCCAAAAATAAAAATATTTTAAAAAGTGAAAAATGACCTTAACAAGTAATTTATCCTAGAGAAGAGAACCAAAAGCTGATAATTATCATAGGGCGGCAAGCACTGTCCAGTTATGCACACTTGCATAAGCAAGATAGACATAACAGTCCTCTAGTGTCCCTTGCTAACCAAAATTCTTAACAACAAAGTTACCTTATAAAATCCTTGTTACTCCCAGGTAAATCCCATATCAAAATCATTCCCAAGTCTCCCAACAGACCACAACCAATTCTAGGCCAAAAATGTCTTGGCAGCATGCAAAGTTGATATACTATGCATGCTACAGTGCCTCATGGTTTAGTAAAACTAACCCATACTCACCTGTGGACACAATCTAGAATTGTGATAAGAGTATCATATGGATACCCAAACATCCTAAAGGTTCCTAAAACCTCCCCTTAAACAATGATACAAAAAGTTTGCTAAAATCATGCATGAACATAAAAATTTATGTCAAGATAGGAATGAAACATTACAACCATCATCCATAATAAAAACTTGTCCAAATGCTTCTCCATTGATCCATAAGCAACTCTGTATCCAATGGTATACTGCTAACACCATCTGCACATTTAGATTAAAAACCACAAAACTAACATTGTTGCTGACAACGCCCCGATAACACATGACAGCGTTGAGGGAAGCTTTGTCAGCGTTAGACAATTATATTGCTGACAACGTTGCAAAAACACTTATCAACGTTCAAGCAACCTTTGTCAGTGTTAGAAAAATATAGTGGAAAATCTAAATCATCAATAAGACCAATAATAATAATGCATCATCCTGTACATACTTTAACAAAAAGAATCCAAAACACATATTATGTGAGATTAACCATTCCAATACTTGTTACCAAGTATTGAAATCTCCCAGCATCAAAAGGTTTAGTTAATAAATTTGACACATTGTCCTCAGTGTCAACCCTATCTGGTTGTATTAAACCTTTCTCAAAGCAATCTCTTATAAAATGGTGTCTAATTTCTATGTGTTTAGTTTTAGAATGATGTACAGGATTCTTAATGATGCATAAAGTACTATTATTGTCAACAAATATCTTAGTATGCATGAAATTATACCCATAGTCCAATAGCTGGTTCTGAATCCACAACACTTGACCACAACATGCAGCTGCAGCCACATACTCTGCTTCAGTTGTAGAATTAGCCACCACTGTTTGTTTCTTGCATTGCCAAGATATTAACCTACTCCCAAGAAACTGACATCCACCAGTTGTGGATTTCCTATCAAACTTATCACCGCCATAATCACTATCTGAATATGCAATCAGCTCCAATGGTGAATCCTTTGGGTACCACAAACCAAGACTGGGGTAGCATCTTAGGTACCTAAAGATCCTCTTCACAGCATAAAGGTGACATTCTTTGGGAGTCACTTGATGGCGTGCACAAGCACACACAGCAAACATGATATCAGGTCTAGAAGCAGTAAGATACATCAAGGATCCAATCATGGATCTATAATGCCTGACATCAACATCTTTCCCATCTCCAATCTTTCCCCAAGGGTGTTCTCTATCCATAGGAGTAGTAGCCCTCTTTTCATGTGGAGAAAAGCCAAACTTCTTCAAGATCTCAGCAACATATTTGTCCTGGGAGATGAAGATACCATCTTCTTTCTGCTGAACTTGTAAACCAAGAAAGAAGTTCATCTCCCCCATAACACTCATCTTGAATTTGTCTGTCATAAGCTTGGAGAAATCCTCACTCATCTTTGGATCAGTAGACCCAAAAATGATATCATCAACATAGACCTGAACAAGCAACACATCCTTGCCTTTCTTCTTTGTAAATAGTGTCTGATCTATGGTGCCCCTCTTGAATCCATTGTCCACCAAATAGGTAGACAGAGTACCATACCATGCTCTAGGGGCTTGATGAAGGCCATACATAGCCTTTTTGACTCTATACACTTTATCTGGATGCTCTGGATCCTCAAAACCAGGAGGTTGCATGACATAAACTTCCTCAACAATAGTTCCATAGAGGAAAGCACTCTTGACATCCATTTGATAGACTGTGAAGCCCATGCAGGATGCATAAACTAGAAAAATCCTAATAGCTTCAATCCTTGCAACTGGTGCAAAGACCTCCTCATAGTCTATCCCCTCCTCTTGTGTATAACCTTGAGCCACTAACCTTGCCTTGTTTCTGACCACAATACCTCTTTCATATCTTTTGTTCCTGAGAACCCATCTTGTCCCAATAGGTCTGACATATCTAGGACAATCAACCAGATCCCAAACATCCTGAATTGCAAATTGATGAAGCTCATCCTGCATTGCTTCCACCCAACTTGGTTCTTTGAGAGCATCAAATATCTTCTTGGGTTCTTCTTGTGACAGAAAACATGTAAACAAACATGCTTGCACAAGAGGGGTATCAACCTTCTTGTGTATATTGGCAATAAACCCACCAAGACCTTGATGAGATCTTCTGGTCTGAACTGGAGTCATAATATCACCAATGATCTGAGATGTGGGGTAATTCTTCATTGTGGAAGTGAGAACCCCTCATTCAAAAAGTCTGATGTCCTCAACTTCACGCTCCATGTTGCCAATATCTTCTTCATCAGACTCTCTTTGAGCAACATGAATCTCTTCATGAACATTGGAAGGTCCACCTTTTTCAAAACTGGAAGAGAAAAGATGCCCATAAGTGTTGTCAACGTCTGAATCATCAACGTCTGAATTGGTCTTGTCAGCGCCTGAAGAACCATGCATGTTTGTATCTGGTGGTATTTGGAAACCACCATTATCTTGTCCAGCAGCAGCAGCAGCAAAAGCATCTGTCCAAATGGGAATTGTGACATATTCAAATGTAGGAGATGCCTTTTCTGCTTGTGATCCAACCTTCTCATGAACCTGTGTACCTGAAACATTAACAACTTGTTCCTCCACAACATTTGAAGTTACCTTCACAATGTCTGGATTAGTGACAGGCATATAATTTAAAGTTCTAGATAAGGGTTCCAAATCAAACAACCAATTAGGACCACTCTCAGGATCACTAGGTTTATTCTCTAAGAACCTAACATGTACTCTCTCAACTATCCGTTTGTCCTCTTTAAGATAAACCCTATAACCCTTGCTCTGCACTGAATACCCCATGAAGTAACCCTCATCACCTTTTGCACTAAATTTCCCTAAGGCATCACTAGTATCCAAAACTACTACATGACAACCAAAAGGTTTGAGAAAACCAATATTAGGTTTTCTTCCCCAAAGTAACTCATAAGGTGTTTTGTTCTGAATTTTGTTAACCAATGCTCTATTCTGCACATAGCATGCTGTATTAACAGCTTCAACCCAAAAGGCTATAGGAAAGTGAGCATCAGCCAACATTGTTCTGGCTGCTTCAATTAGGGTTCTATTTTTCCTCTCAGCAACACCATTTTGTTGTGGGGTTCTAGCAATACTGAATTGCCTAGTAATTCCTTTCCTGGCACAAAAATCATCTAGCTTCTTGTTCCTAAATTCTCCACCATTATCACTCCTAAGCATTTTAACTTCATTTCCAGACCTTTTCTCAATCTGAGTGATAAAATCAATAAGAACATCAGCTGTGTCACTCTTCATGGTTAGAAAGAATGTCCAAGTAAACCTAGAAAAGTCATCTGTGACAACAAAGCAATATGACTTGCCATTCAAACTTTCTATATTAGTTGGACCAAAGAGGTCCATGTGAAGCATATGAAGAGGTCTGGAACTAGTATGCACCTGCTTGGACTTGAATGAGACCTTGTGCTGCTTGCCTTTAAGACATGCAACACAAGAGTGGTCATTGTGGAAGGCCTTCTCAGGCAAACCATCAACTAAACCAAGCCTCACAAGTCTATTTATATTTTTAAAATTTATGTGCCCTAGTCTCCTGTGCCACAAATTACTTTCATCTACTGAGGCCTTAGCATAAAAACAAGACATATTTGTATTTATTTTAATCCCATTTAAATTCACATTATATATGTCCTTATGCCTAGGTGTTCTATACTCAATATATTTCTCATCAGGGATCTTAAAATCCTTGCTTAACACCAAGCACTCAGTATCAGTGAAAAGAACCTTATTTTTGTTATCACAAACTTGTGATACACTAAACAGATTATAATCAAGTTCTTTTACCAGGAAGACGTTCTCAAAACACAGATCATTGGTGAGAAGGGTTCCTTTGCCTGTAATGGTGCCATAGCCACCTCTAAAGTATACCTTATCACCATCTTTAATAGGGGTGAAATTCGTCAGATAGTCTTCCTTCCCTGTCATGTGCCTTGAGCATCCACTATCCCAATATCCATAATCATTGATCTGTCTTTGAATGCCCTGCACATAAAGAAAACAAATTAGTTTTCTTTGGGAACCCAAGTCTCAGAAGACTTGGATTCATCTGGTTGTTCAATAAGAACAGACTTAGTTCTCACAACAACCCCATTCTCATCCTTTTTAGGATGAAATACCTAGTTAACCCCAATAGGTTTTGTAATGACCTTTGAAATGTAATTAAATCCATTGCAAGTCATTGAAATCCCATTATCATTAGAGTTTTGATCTTTCTTGGGTCTCCATGTTAAGCTTGAAGAAGCTTTAGACCCCTTACCTTGTGGCTGCAAATATTTAGGTCTGGTCACGTTTCTGTCAGCGTTGGATTTTGTCCTGTCAACGCTGAAATTACCCTTGTCAGCGTTGAACCTAGGGTTTGCTATAGGAACCCATTGCCTATTTGACCAGGTGTTTGTCTTTTGAAAAGGTCTTTGTCCATGAGTGTTAGACCTTCTAGAAAAGAATGGGGCAGGTCTAATCACTTGTGGACTTTGCTGCACACAAGGTTTGGGTCTGACAACGTTTGACTTCCTAACAACGTTGACTTTCTTCCTATCAGCGCTGAAATTGATCCTATCAGCGCTAGCTTTGGGAGCATTGACACACTTGTATGCCAAATGTGAAAAGCTACCACAAGTGTAACAGGCTTTCTTAGACACAACCTTAGGTCTAGTAGAGAAGAAACCTGTTCCATGATTGCTAACTTGGCTCTTGGGTGACCTATTATTCCTATACATCTCTGCATATTTAATGGTAGGTCTTCTAACAGTGTTTGAGCCTAGGTCAACAGCTTTACCAGTGATTGGGTGAGTAACCTTAATAGGTGGTGATTCATTAGGACTTTCACATAGCAAACCTCCCTTAACAAATAAAGTAGGGTTAGCTTTCTTCCACTCATTTAGGTCAGTCAATTTTTGTTGATACTCTTCAACTGGTGTGACAACTCTTGGTGGAGGAATGAATTCCTCTTCTTGGCATTCTGGTATACTAGTTCAAGACAAGTCATTTCTAAGGACACCATAGAAGTCACCAGCTGGTGGTGGAACCAGAGAGTAATCATTCATCCCAATCCCAGTCATGTCCTTAGGATCCCTTTGTTTAGCTACACAATCTCCTAGGGTTTGAGTGGCTCTATCAAATCTTTGAATTTTGAGGTCAACATTATCTTTATTCTTAATGGCCTCATCTAACTTAGCCTGTAGATCTCTATTAACCTTTGTCATGATGTTTCTAACATCCATACTACCCTCTAGCTCATGTTTTAAGATATTGATCTTATCTTTTAAGTCAAATTCCATTTTCTTGTATTCAGAAACGGTTTTCTCAGTTTCAGTAAGAGCTAGTTGGTAATTAGACAATTTGCACCTTTCAGTGCTCATATCATCTTTTAGTTTTAACACCTCTTTGTTAAGTCTTTCAGTGTTTAACCTACAACCTTTGCTACAAAAAGCATCATCATATACATCATTATCAGATGAAGAGGAGGAG
Source organism: Glebionis coronaria (assembly GCA_025667525.1). Taxonomy (NCBI): domain Eukaryota; kingdom Viridiplantae; phylum Streptophyta; class Magnoliopsida; order Asterales; family Asteraceae; genus Glebionis; species Glebionis coronaria. Next base: position 552,353,047 of record CM046878.1, on the reverse strand, counting down.
TGTGCCATGAGAGCATATTCAACATGCTCTTCTTCTTCAATATCAGCAACCAAAGCTTTATCCTCTTCAACATCCTTAGCCAGATAGCTCCAATCCCATCCTGTACCATCAATTCCTTGAACTGCAACCATAGCTTTGGAATCCTGAGCTTTAACAATCTGACTTGAGGGTTTACCAGCATCAGATCTTCTAGGAGATCTGCATTCCCTCATGAAGTGCCCCATACGATGACAGTTGTAGCATTCAACTTTGGATTTATCAAATCCAGCTGTGTCTTTAGCGTTGAAGGTCATCTTCTTTTTAAACCTTCTGTTCCACCTATTTGCTCTTATACTAGCAAGAGCCATGTTCCACTTGATGTCCATCTCTTCCAAGTGCTCATCACTTATCTGCTCAAGGTCCTCATATGTAATCACTGAACCATTGGGTAAAGAAGCAATGTAAGCACAAACAGTATCCAAATCCAAACCAGCAGGTTTAACTCTTGGGGAGTCATTCATGAATGTGTCAGCGTCTGAAAAGGAGACGTTGACAAGACTTGTTCCAGTGCTGACATATGATGATCCAGTAACTGGATGCATATAAGAGTCCTTGTGATTGAATTGACCTTCACTATGAGAGAAGAAGGCCATGTTGCTGGTGCTAGATTTGCTTCCATGTTCTGAAAGAGTTTCATCTTCCAACAGTCTTAGTTTGTTGTAGATGTCATCAAACGAGGAGCTCTTGTAAGTATTGTTGGCAAGAATAGATCTTGCCTCAATCTTCCATGCCTCACCAAGACTTTTAAGAAAGGTAGCATTGGTGTCAACATCACCAACTTGTGTCCCCATGAAGGACAACTTGCTTGTGATGTCAAGCAATCTGCTTCTCACACTACTCAGTTTCTCATTGGGTTGAGCTTTGAAGACAACATAATCATGCAGAAGTTGCTTTTTCTTTTCTTCCTTAGTGTCTGCATTGCCACCATATGCAACTTCAAGTGCTTCCCAAAGATCCTTAGCAGATTCATAGCCTCTATATTTGTGCTGGTTTTCTTGTCCCAAAGAGACTTTTAGAATATTTAGGGCTTTCATGTCAACCCTTTTCTTTGCAATATCTTCAGCACCTACAGCTCTACCATCTCCTGGTTTTTCTTTCTTATCCTCATCAGGGCATCCTTCAACAGCTGATCTTTGAGTAATGGCATCAAGAATCTTTTGAGCCTTATTTAATGAGTTTCCATATTCAATAATCTCCCAGAGTGTGTAGTCATAGATCCCCAGATATTGTTCAAAGTTGAACTTCCATAAGTCAAAGTGGGTTGCATCAAGCATGGGAATCTTGATGTTAGGTAAGGCTGAGGAGGAGGAGGTTATTGCTTCAGACATGATGTTGTTAGGGTTTCTGAGAAAATTAGGGTTTTGGTGTTTTTAGGGTTCTGGTGTTCTTCAAAGATCAAAAGTTTCTCAACAAGCTCTGATACCACTTGTTGATCCCAAACTTAGATCGATTAGCTTTGTGTATACGAGATTAGATCAAGTAATACACGTAGAGAAACCTTTGTATATGCTTTATATTTCTAAGTGTTATGCGGAATTTAACACTTAAACAAGAACACACAAGATATAAACAAACTTTCACTTTGATTATCGATGTCGAACTTGCTTACAATGAAAGATGTTTACGAATGAAAACTTAGATAAAACTTATATCAAACATTAACCTAAAGGCCTTCTTTTATAGTTACAAGAAGCCTTGTACAATAAGCTACGTATCAACTATTCTAGGTAAAGATAAACATAGAAAATACATTGTCATTTCTATCCTTACTAGAAGTATTCTAGAATATAATAAACGTGTAGATTATATCTTCCATCAGTGCTTGTCTTCAATGTGTCAACGCTTGACTTTAACTTGTCAACGCTTGAGCTGTCAGCGCTTGCTTTGCTCTTGTCAACGCTTGAATTGTTCTTGTCAGTGCTCAAGTGATCTGGCCTTAATTTATTCCCAACAGGAAACAGTTCTTGAAACAGTTTCCTTTTTCTTCATTATCTCGAACACACAAATGGCATGTCCAAAGTGTGCTGAGTGTTAACAGGGTATTGCCATCCCTGTTAACCCCCAACCCCTCAGATTCCCTGATACATCTTGGCTGTTATCCATCACAGCCAATGAGTATGTCTTCAAGTAATCTTTGACTTCCTTGACAATGTCTCTGACATGGACTCCTCTGAGGTTGCTCACAGGGACTTGGATCTCTGTGAGTCTTGCGATACTTGCCTGCCTCCTAGGCACATGCAAGGGACTATCTTAACAGCTTAATTATGTTTAAATCTATGATCAGGGAATCTAACAAACTTAGATTCCCAACAATCTCCCCTATTTAAACATAAATATAGCTAGATCTATCTAAGTTAAGGTAAGTGAGATAACAGCTTCTTCTTACTCATAACAGATCTAAACAAACATACCTCATGATTTTATTCATACTTAAAGAGAAATTACAAGTACATTACAAAAGTGAAATAAAATGTGAAGGTAGAATTGAGCTGTGAATTTCTTCAATAGTCATCATTTTTGATCTTTTCTTCAGCTTCAGCTATGTCTGATCTAGTATCCAATTCTGCGTGCAAAGCTTTTACAAAAACTTTGGAATACTCTATGTTAATCTTGAGTCCCTTCTTGAGACAAAGCAGTTGAATTGTTGATGCCAAGCCAAGCTCATCTTCTCTTTGAAATGTATACTGGTAGGCTCTGTTCATGAATGCCATTCCTCTTTCAGGCTATGTGTATGTCTGACCATCAACAGGGCCAACTATACCATTTGGTAGGATCAAATCCCTGTGCATTCCACCTACTTGAACATCATCTGTGACAAAAGTTTCCTTAACAAGTTGAGAAACTCTTCTTCTTTTCTTACCAGTCTTTGGGGGTTCTTGTTCAAAAATCTGTGGTGGGGGATCTATTTTGAGTTTGGCAGTCGTTTCTTTGATCCAGGTAAATTTAGCCTTAAGAGTCTTAAGCAGAAGAAAATTAGCCTGTCCAGTTCTTTTGGCAGCTAAAGCTTCAAGTTCAAACCATTCAGATAACCTAAGTGTCTTTAGCCTGAAGTCGTCAAATACATTCATGTTTCCCTGTTGGTTGTCTCTCCAAAAGATCATCTGTGGGGTGTTGGTGGATTTGTGAATTATGTGTTTGAACTTGGTTATCTTGCCAGGTGCATACCTGTTGTTAACGCAGGCATCATAATCGGCTTTGACTTTTCTTAGTGCCTCTGCGCGTTTAGCTTCCATTTCCCTCAACCTTTGTCTCTGCTTCTCCCTTTCAGGTGGAGTCATCTTCCTTAGAGTAGCCTCATTCAGTTCTTTGACTGTCTTGAGTTCATTTAGTCTTTTGAATTCCTCAGCTTGTTTCTCTATTTCTTCAGGTGTTAAAGGATTCTCATTGGAAGGTGTAAAGGTTGAAAATTAGGAAAGGTCTGTGGTGGATCCTCCTGTCTCTAGCATCGCAGCTATCTTCTTTAGTTTGGTGTCTGTGTCAACCAAAACTATCTCCTTTCCTTTCTTCGAGACATAGGATTCCATACTCATGTTTTTCAAAACTTCAACTCTTCTAATAAACGCTGTCTGAGCTTGAGTTTGTATTGCTTTGGGAAGGGAGCTAAGAGTGAACTTTAGCTTCTTAGAAGCTGGTTCTCCATCATCCCCAGACTCGCTGGTGTTAACCAAAGTCAGGGACTTTGATGAATCAACTCCATCTTGATTCTGTTGCTCCCCCTGAGTGTTATCCTCCTCATCAGATATGGTAACAGGTGTGATGACTTGGAGGGGGACAGGTGAAGAAATGGTGTTGTCAGCGGATGTTGAGCCATGTTTAGTAGATTTAGGGTTAAGTATCGTTTCCTTCTCCCCCTCACGTTCATCCTATCTACGCAGACGTTTGGATGAACGTGTTTGAAAGTGCCTTGCAATCTGTTCAACAGAGGCAGCCATAGCACGTTGCCTTTTCCTTGAAGCTCTGGCAATCTTCAGCAGAAGGTTGTAGTTTCCATTTGTATTGCCCTGAACTCGATTAACGATGAAGTTTGCATGACGATATTGCCTGTTTTGAATAGCTTCAAACTCTATGTGCATAGTTAACTCATGTTCATGAAATAAGGCAGGGACCTCTGTGTCAATTACATCCTTGATTCTTGTGGATAAGTGACTAAGTCCTTGTGCTACACCTTTTCTTGCACCATCTTTGATGGGTTCAGTAACTGCATCAGCAACGGCCTTTTTTATGATCCCTTGAAATGTGACAGTGAAGTTATGCATTTCGGACTTGATAACATCCAGCTTTCTTGATAAGCGTTCAATGTTAGATTGATGATGAACAGGCTGAAGATTATGGATGTTCAGGGTTTGTTGAGCATAATCATCCCCCCTTGGTAAAAGATCAAAGTTGGTTTGGGCAGGATGATCAAACAGCTGTTGGATCATAGGTAGGGCGTTGGAAGACTGTTGTTGTATAGGTAGCAGAGTTGGGAGTGACAACAGCTTCCTTGGGAGGAGGAGTATTATTTCCAGCTGGAGTGGACACAACTATTTCCATGGGAGGAGAGACAGATTGTTGATCATCTTCTTCTTCATCATCCTCCTCCTCCTCAAACATCCCCTCAGGGATTTCATCTTCAGGCATTGATTCAAGATCAGAAACATCATCCACTAATGACAACATTTCTTCTTCAATATTAAGCAGAGGCTCTTCGTCATTTGTTTGGTCCTGAATAATTGTATCAGCCTCTTTCTCCTGTTGCTCCAGGGATGATGTGTCTGGCTGTACAATTTTAGCCTGCAAGTTGTTGTTATTAGTAACAGGGAAACAAGTAAGGGGAATGGTCGCCATTTCGCTGTCCCAGAGTTGTTGAGGGTGATTACTCAGCCACTCCAAAGGATAAATCCTTGGTATTCTTTTAAGTGTGAAAAATATATGGTTAATGATCGCCATTCGCTGCCCCTAGGAAAGCTGAGTGTGATTATTCAGCCCCCCCAAAAGGTTAAAACCTTTGGGACTCTTTTGATTGTGAAACATATGTTGTTTAAGGATCGCCATTCGCTGCCCCTAGGAAGGCTGAGGGTGATTATTCAGCCCCCCAAAAGGTTAAGAAACCTTTTGGACTCTTTTAATAGTGAAACATATGTGGGTTAAGGTCGCCTGTTACGCTGCCCCTAGGAAAGCTGAGGGTGATGATTCAGCTCCCCCTGAAAAGGATAAATCCTTTGGGATTATTTTAAGGTGAAAAAGTTATAGGTTAAGATCGTCTTATTACGCTGTCCCTAGAAGAGCTGAGGATGATTATTCAGCTCCCCTAAAAGTAAAACTTTTGGGATTCTTTTTCTGAGGGAACCAAGAGGCTGCGTGAAGTACAGCTGATTAAGGTTGAGACATATGTGTATTCAGGTTGTTGTTAGCCTGAATACTGTCTAGAGGGTGCAGGGTCATCGGGGTGCTTTATAAACACAAATGAATCATTCCCTGGTGCATAGACAGGGTGTACAGAAGTCTTAAAGAGTTCTAAGTGCATAGACAAACTTCTATGGGTCGAGGATTACCCTAACTTCACCACTCTCACCTACAGACATTTGAGAGTGGCTGCTTGTGAACCTCTAAAAATATACACTGATTACCTGTGTGATATCAGCTGGATTTGGCTGGTTTCCTGTTGTCTCAGCTGACATTGAGATGCTAGACCCCTGTTGTTGGTCAGCCAAAGTCTCTGATTCCACATGAGTATCTGGAACAGAGGAGGTTTCTTTGTTCACAGTCTTCTTTCCCTTGGCCTTAGCAACAGATTTGGTGTGGGAAGAAGATGGGTTTTTCTTCTTCTTAGGCTGTTGGACAGAAGAAGCCTTGGAAGTCGTGGTGTGCTGCCCAGAGGTCAAAGACTTAGACTTGCCAGACACACCAGAGGTAATCACCTTCTCAGAAGAAGGGAGCAAGGACTTCTCAGCTGAGGGTTGTTTGTTAGCAACGTTCATCATATGGGAGGTGACAGGGACATCTTCAGCTCCAATTTCTTTGTAGATGGCACTTGTGATGCGATAGGGCTTCAGAGCAGTGAGAGCAGAGTTATGATAGTTGTCTCCCAACAGGCTTTCAAAGATCAACGACAAAAAGCAAACATAGCAAATATTCTTTTCCCTGACTTGGTTCCTTCCTTTCAGCTGTTCAACTAGGTTGGAAAAGAGAATGCTACCTACATCAACATCAGCTCCCCAGATCAGCCCATAAGCTATAGATTGGTGGTTAAAGGACATCTGATCTTGGGATCCCTGCATTCCTCCCAGGGATTTGACTATGTGGGTGAAGAGGACACGTCACATAGGTGTAAAGTACTTAATCTTCAGAGGAGACTTCGAGAGGACCTCAGCGGGTTTAAGAGCAGGGTTTACATCATGGAAGGGTTTAAGTGTGGCCAGAGCATCCTTGACAGCCTTTTTATCAACCACCTTTAGGCATTCATCACCATGTTTTAAACCAGCCACACTAGAGAAATCTTTGAGTGAGAAGGCAAATGGGTGTTCGTTGCAAGATAGGCTAAAGGTTATTGTGTCATCAACTACTTCAGCAGAGTACCAGAATTCCCTAAGGTATTCTTGGTAGAAGGTGGTTGGGGATTTTGTGAATGCTTCACTAACATCACAATTTAGCATGAAGTTAACCATATCTAAGTAGGTGTCATTAGGAGCCTTGATCCATCCAATGGAGTTGTTTGATGCAAGGATGCTTTCGTTGAGTTCGAAGTTAACGTTTGCTGCCTTGGGATCGGGAAAAGCCATGGATTCAAGGTCGAAGAAGAATGAAAATGGAGGATGGGTTTAGAGAGAGAAGAACTTAGAGAGAGAAACAGATTTGTGAAATGAGAATATTGGTAGGTGAGGAGAGACGAGAGACAATATATATATTCAAATATGTAAACAGTTATTCAACCGCATTTAATGCTAAGTGGGAAAATGACTGCTCATGTCGGTCCCTTGACCTTTCAAAACTTATTTGTCTCATCGTTATTCGAAAAAGAAATGATTAAATATTGAGAATGTTTTTTGCATTTACTTGGAAAGTAACTACCTAGTTTCATGTGAAAAACATTTAATATAGAATCAATCATTTAATGAACACATTTATTATCAAGCCACATGCTTTGAGATATTGAGCATCCCTAGCTCAGCAACTAGCCTGTTGAACGAAGGTTCAGCCAAGGGCTTTGTGAAAATGTCAGCTAGTTGCAGCTCTGTAGGAACAAAGTGCAGCTCAATATCTCCCTTCATTATGTGATCCCTGATAAAATGATACCTGATATCAATGTGTTTGGTACGAGAGTGAAGAACAAGGTTGTTGGAGATGGCAATGACGCTAGTGTTGTCACAAAAGATTGGCACTTTGTCATATAAAATTTCATAGTCAGCCAATTAACTTTTCATCCAGAGCACCTGAGCACAACAGCTGGCTGCAGCGACATATTCTGCTTCAGCTGAAGACATAGCCACAGAGTTTTGCTTCTTAGCACTCCATCCAACCAATTTTCCTCCTAGGATTTGAAAGCTGCCTGAGGTGCTTTTCCTGTCAATACAGCATCCAGCATAGTCTGAATCTGAATAGGCCTTGAGATCAAAGCCTGTTTCCTTGGGATACCATAGACCTAGGGATGGTGTTCCTTTGAGATACCTGAAAATTTTCTTAACAGCCACTAGATGGGATTCTTTTGGGTTAGCTTGGTACCTTGCACAGAGACATGTAGAGAATTGGATATCAGGACGACTAGCTGTCAGATACATGAGTGACCCAATAATGCCTCTATATAAAGTCTCATTAACAGAGACCCCTGACTCATCAGGACCCAAGTTGTTGGGTGGAAGCATGGGGCATTTCACTGATGCACAATCAGCTAAGTCATATTTTTTAAGTAAATCCTTAACATACTTTTCTTGACAAATTGAAATTCCCTTAGGACATTGTTTAATTTGAAAGCCCAAAAAGTAAGTTAATTCACCCATCATACTCATCTCATATTTCTTGGTCATTAATTTAGCAAATCGTTTACTAAGATTAACATTTGTTGACCCAAAGATGATATCATCCACATAAATCTGCACAATGATGAAATCACTCTTATCCTTGAAGGTAAAGAGTGTTTTATCAATAGAACCCCTGACAAATTTGTTTTCAGTTAAGAAATTAGAGAGAGTTTCATACCATGCTCTTGGAGCTTGTTTCAGCCCATACATGGCTTTGTGTAATCTGTACACATGATTTGGAAACTCGCTGTTCTCAAATCCTTCAGGTTGTTCAACATACACTTCCTCAGCCAAATCTCCATTGAGGAATGCACTCTTAACATCCATCTGATACACAGTGAAGTTCATATAAGCAGCATAAGCCAGAAAGATTCTGATGGCTTCAAGTCTTGCAACAGGAGAAAATGTTTCATCATAGTCAATTCCTTTAGTCTGAGTATACCCCTGTGCCACCAGCCTGGCCTTGTTTCTGATGATGTTTCCAATTTCATCCATCTTATTTCTATAGATCCATCTAGTGCCTGTGATATTCTTTCCAGGTGGAGCTGGCACTAGTGTCCATACTTTGTTCCTTTTGAACTGATTAATTTCTTCCTGCATAGCAGCTACTCACCCATCTTCTACAAGAGCCTCAACTACTCTCTTAGGTTCAATTTGAGAGAGAAATTCAACAAAGAGACATTCATTGGCTGATGCAGATTCTGAGTCAAGAATTCGCTGTCTAGTGTTAACCCCTTCATTTTGTTCCCCACTAATGTTGACAAGAAGAATGTGTTGATCTCTTGACCACTTATTTTGAGGAGCTGGGGTCTCAATGACAGGAACACTTGTGGGGACAGCTGGTACTATTTGAGTTTCATCCTGCTGACTAGGAGGGCTTTCTTCAAAGACTACTTCAGTGTCAGAGTCTACTTCAGCCATATCAAGAGGTATAAGTTCATTATTAGCAGGAGATTCTTCAGGGATTTGAAGAATTGGTGAGTCATCAATAGCAGTAGAAGAAGAAGGACTACAAGAGGTCTGTGGTTCTTCTTCATCAAGCTCCTGAGAGGTAGGAACTTCTATGTTGTGAGTAGACAGAGGGTCAAAAGAAGGAACATAAGGAGTGAGAGTGTTGGAGTGATGATGGTGATGACTGACAGGTCTAGGTTCGGAGAATTCATCACTTGGGAAAGACACATTTTCATTAAAATCAATTTCATCACCCTATGTTCCAGTTCTCTGTATGACTTCATCATCTTCATTCTAACATGAAAGGTTTCTTCTACTTCTTGTCTTCTGATGTTGAATACTCTGAAGGCTTTGGCTGTTGGAGAGTATCCCAAGAAGAAACCATCATCAGCCTTTTCATCAGATTTTCCAAGTTTATCCCTGTAGTTGTAAATGAACACATGGCATCCAAAAACATGAAAATAGCTGACATCTGGAGATCTTTTTCTGAAAACTTCATAGGAAGTTTTACCATGTCTTTTGACAATGATTGACCTGTTTTGTGTGTAGAAGGCAGTATGAACAGCTTCTCCCCAAAATTGCTTTGGTAAGGCTGCACCATTCAACATGGTTCTGGCTGCTTCAATCAAAGTCTTGTTTCTTCTTCCAGCCACACCATTTTGTTCAGGGGTGCCAGCTGAAGAGAAGTTTTGTGAAATACCTTTTTCATCACAAAAAGATTCAAGTTGATGATTCTTGAATTTAGTACCATTATCACTTCTTAGAGCTTTGACTATAACATCATTCATATTTTTAACCTGTCTAATGAAGGACATGATGGTATCAGCTGCATCACTTTTCCTTCCGAGGAAGAACACCCATGTGTATCTTGAAAACCCGTCAACTATGACCAAGGTGCATTTGTTGTGATTAATGGTATGAGGTTTGACAGGCCCAAACAAATCCATGTGAAGGAGATGTAAGCACTTGTCAATAGAGAATGATTGCCTAGTCTTGAATGAAGACCTGTGATGCTTTCCTTTGACATAGGCAGAACAAGTATTGTCTTTAGAAAACATCACTGAAGGTAGACCAGCAACCAAGTTTTGTGTGGCTATCTTGTTGATGTTCTTGAAGTTGAGATTAGACAGTCTTTTGTGCCACAGCCAATTGACACTTTCAGAGGCTTTAGCAAGAAAACAATTTGAGCTGTCTTCAGAGCAAACAACCATGTTGATGACATAAACATCTCTCCTTCTAGGTGCAATAAGCACAAAATCATTGTTTTTGTTGAATATGGTTCCCTGAGTCTTAGTAAACAAAACCTTGTAGTCAGCATCACACAATTGGCTGATGCTAATAAGATTGTGTTTAAGACCATTCACATATGCAACCCTGGTAAACGTTATCCCATTGCAGTTCACTGAGCCGTATCCCTCTGTGTCACCTGAAGAATTATCTCCAAACACCACTTTAGGACCTGGCTCCCTTGAGTATTTGTGCAGGTATTGTTGAATCCCTGTCACGTATCTAGAACAGCCACTGTCTAGATACCATATTGATTCCTTGAGATGTTTCTGCACAGATACATAGAAACAGGTTAGTTCCTATGGTGAACCCACTTTCTAGTGGGTTCCCTGAATTGCTGATTAGCAATTCTTGTGTTCCTGTAGAACTTTTGGCGATGGGAGGGACAATTAGCTGTCTTATGGGTAAAACTTCCACATATATCACACCCATGGAAGTCACCACACTCGTCTGAGTGATGGTCTGTGAATCCACATAATTTACAGGGAGGATAAGGTCTATAGTTTCCTTGTTGTCTTTTTGAACCCTGTTGTCTATCCCTAGACGGTGTCTGAGCTCTCTTAACTGTCATATGTCTATCATGATCTAAGGTCATGTGGTGAGAGTTCTTACATATATTGCAATAAGGTTTGACTAACCTTTCCCCTTTGGGTTCACCTAGGACAGACTTAGGTTCACGAGAAGTAGAGCATTTAGCGGAAGGCTTAATGTGTTGTTTCAAGAGTTCTACTTCTTTCATTAGAGACAATAGGCGTTCTTCAGTGGAAGGGTCAACCTTGTTCACAGCTTTAGTTGAGACAGGCTTAAAAGCAACTTGCTTACCAGATTGTGTAACAGGTACATTAAATACTTTAGCTGGTGGTTTCTCAACATCTGTTCTAAGTTCACCCTTAGCAGCTCATGAGGAACTGCTAGGTTCAACTCCAGAGAGTTTGGGCAAGGGTAGTAATTCAGCCACATCTTTAGAGACAGGGTCATCAGTCAAAATGGGATCTGACATATGAATAGTCTCTGTAGATTTGAAAACAATGTCTTTGGGTTTGGTGAGAATTCTCAGCTTATTTTTCTTAGCAGATATATCCCTTTTAATGTCAGCAGGCAGCTCATCATTAAGCAATTGATCTATAGTGAACCTACTACACAGCCATTTTTCAATAACCTTGTTTAATTCAGAAACTTGATCATTTAAGGAAATGTTTTTCAAGGTTAACCTAGTGACTTCATTTTGAAGGGATATTTTCTCTAAATTAACCCGTCTGAGAGTTTCACATTCAGATTTAGCATTTAGCAGTTCAGTTTTAACAGAGTGAAATTTATCAAGAAGGTTCTTTCTTTGTTCCTCAACAAAGTGTAAATCAACAATGGTGTAGTCAAGGACATGCTTGCGTTCATCACTATCAGACATAGATAAAAGCCTGTGTACCTTTTTCATTGTGATTTCAACCCATTATCCTGATCTTGCATCACCTTTTCCAACAGCTGGTTCATCCTCAGCTATAGCCATGAAAGCCCTGACTCTAGTAGTATCTTCCTCATCTAAATTCAGTGGCTCATCATTCCAATCATAAGCTTCAGCTACCAACCCTTTCTCTGTCTTTTTATCACCTCCCTTCTTCTTAGACAGAGCTTCAAGCTTTAAATTCATCTGTTCTAACTCAACTTTAAGTGCCTTGTACTTGTTTTTGTAATCCTTCTTCTCATTGTCTGATGAGTTGGATTGGTAAGATGAGTTATTGTGTTGTTGTTTGAACTTGTAAGGTTTGGAGGAAGATGATGGATAGGAAGGTGAGGATGTCTTGGTGGAAGGACAGTCTTTTTGGAAGTGTCCAAGCTTTCCACAGGCAAAGCAAGTTTTTTTTAATCTGTCAGTTTGTTTACTAGCTGATCCTATTCTCCCTGATCTTTTGAAGAATCTTCTTTGGTTGGCTAGCAAGGCTCTTTCATGAAACTCTGCATTAAGGTCTGTTAAGAACTCTTGGCTGCTGCGGGTGTCTTCTTCAACATCAGAGTCGCTGTCATGAGGATGTGGTGCAGAGATCAAGGCTTTGGAAGATGCTCCTTGAACTACAAATCTTTCAGTCTCTGACTTGTAAATAGTATCAATCAGCCCTTCTTCATAATTATACTTTCCATAAAGCTGAGCTAAGGTGTCATTCTTGATTGAGTTATAGGCTCTCTGAGTCTGATTCATACTCAGCCACTTTCTTGGAAGGCTGTTGACAAATGTGGCATTAATCTCAGCTTGACCAATGGTGACATCATTCCTTGCTAGGTCATTGAGAAGAATCTTCAGCCTTGTATAGGTTTGTTGAACCTTTTCACCTTCAAGTGACTTGAAGGCATTGAACTGAAGTCAGAGAGCCTGAATCTTTGTTTCTCTGGTTTCAGAGGGTCCTTCATGGCCAAGGATGAAGTCTGTCCACATTTGCTTGGCTGTGGGACATTGAATGACAGACTTCATGATGTGTTTGGGAAGACAGGATATGATGATGCTTTTGAGACGTTTATCTTGGTTTGCCAATTTTCTATCAGCTGGAGTCCATTGTTTGAGAGGTTTGGGAAGAGGGTTTTCTTCAGTGGAGGTAAGCGCCATGGGAACATAAGGACCATTTTCTAAAATTTCTAGAAGGAATGGTTCAAGTCCATCGAGATACACAAGAAATTGACTCTTCCAACTAGCAAAATCTTCTTCATCAAAGACTGGTACACTTGTGACATGTGATCCACCTCTTGAGTTAAGAAGTTGGGGTAGATCATCGTCATTGGGAGGAGGGGTGAGTCTTGGTGAAGATGGTGTTGCATTGTTATTGTTACCAGAAGGTGAATGTGGTGGGTTAGAAGTTTCTGGCATGGTGGATCTTGATTATAAAACTGAGAACGATGTTTCTTGAAGGTTTTAATATCAAACACCGCTCTGATACCAATTGAAAGTCCCTAATCAATGCTAGAAACACTAAACTTAACTAATCAACACAAGTTATTACTTTTCAAACGTAATCTTATTATTGTATAATAAAGAATTACAAGTGTTATGGATAACACCGTTTGATGACAATGTGTTGTGCACACTTTGAACAACTATAAACCCTAACTTATGAATAATGTCGCAGCTGTTTGATTCAATAAGTTCTAAGCATTAATGTTATGAATATTCTCAAAGTGTTAAACATTAATGCTAGGATACACATCCTATTTATAGTGATATGAGGTTGACCTAAATAGTACTTGATGGTGACTACACAAGATATTCACTTTTCAGACATCAGTCACATGATGCTCTTCTATTCTTGGTAGTCTGCCATTATGCTTTAAGGAAACAGTTCTTGAAACAGTTTCCTTTTTCTTCATTATCTCGAACAGACAAATGGCATGTCCAAAGTGTGCTGAGTGTTAACAGGGTATTGCCACCCCTGTTAACCCTCAACCCCTCAGAGTCCCTGATACATCTTGGCTGTTATCCATCATAGCCAATGAGTATGTCTTCAAGTAATCTTTGACTTCCTTGACAATGTCATCGACATGGACTCCTCCGAGGTTGCTCACAGGGACTTGGATCTCTGTGAGTCTTGCGATACTTGCCTGCCTCCTAGGCACATGCAAGGGACTATCTTAACAGCTTAATTATGTTTAAATCTATGATCAGGGAATCTAACAAACTTAGATTCCCAACATTCTTGATAAAAATGAGTTTTAAGAGGTGGGATTTGTTCATCTTGCCTAGATTAACATTGGTTATACACAGTTTGGCCTATAACAGCTTCTTTGTCCCGTAATCGCACTCTTAAGATTTACCTAGGTTCTATCGCCAAGAATACGATCCATGACTACGATCTCTTCTCATCGCATTGATTGCGATGACATAACTACGATGTACTCACTGCGATGGCACCATTACGATGGACTCATTACGATAGGTTCATTGCGATGGGTCCATTGCGATGGGTCCATTGCGATGGTCCGTTGTGATGGTTCCATTGCGATGGTCCGTTGCGATGGGTTCAGTACGATGGCACCAATGCGATGGGTTCAGTACGATGGCACCAATGCGATGGGTTCAATACGATGGCACCAATGCGGTGGGTTCAGTACGATGACACCAATGCGATGGGTTCAGTACGATGGCACCAATGTGATGGTCCAGTACGATGGGTGCAATGCGATGGGTACAATACGATGGGTACAATACGATGGGTACAATACGATGAGTGCAATGCGATGGGTTCAATGCGATGCATTGTCACGATGGATAGAAAAATTTGCAAGTTTTGTTAAGATATGTTAAGAACTATAGTGGACTTAGTTTTGCTATGCCTTTGCCTTAAATATCTTTTAGATTGCGATAAGGGTTTACATTGTAACACTTGTTAGGCTTGTTATGGACTTTAAGAGTTGTGCAAATGCCTGAGACTATCTAATGAAATCAGCCTAGTCATCACTCCCACTTTATTAGGCTTTAAGTAAATTAGGGCCATTAAAACGAGACCAAGTTACATTGAAATTAAATAATTTTATCTCATAAGAATACTTGAAAGGTTTCTTATTACAGAAGTTCATCTTATTTAATAAGTTGACTATTCTGTAAACAAAAGAGATACAAATTACTTATTAAATGTCTTGTGTTTTGCATCCAGGCCATGGAAGACAAAGTTTCATCGTTGTCTAACCCTGTGTTCAAGCCTACTGAAATCTGGGTTAAGGTTACTCCAAAAACTACTGAAGTAGTGGTTGAAACTGAACCAAAGCCTACTGAAGTTGTGGTTGTAACTACACCAAGACCAACTGAGGTTGTGGTTGAAACTAAACCTAGACCTACTGAGGTTCTGGTTATGACAACCAAGAAATCCAAATATTCAAAGAACTAATGCTAGGTTGTTCTCTCATTAGAATAAATTGTCTGTGGCATATCTTTCATAATTCTAGGTGTTATTCTGAATGTATGAACTTTGTCCATATGAACTATGCTTGTATCTTGTTACTCAATCATATGTGGTGACATTTGTTGTGATTTATTTCCAATGCTTAGGATTTACATAGTTTATGAGATATATATATTTGTATATATCAAGTGTGCTTGTGTTTATCTAAAAGCAGGAAAATGTCGATAACCGAAGAAGAACAAAAACGACTAGATCTTATCCTTGTTCCACTTAATGCTAGAATGCAACATGCACCAAATAATTTTCGTCTAAAAGACGATTTCGATCCTTCTTTGGCGGCATTCAAAATTGCAACAGACATCCCAGATTGTTCACCAATAAAGGATGCATTACGTGTCACTGCATCAGTCCCTGAAGTATACATGCACGAATTTTGGGCAACTGCCTCAATCACACAAGCAAAGCAATTGTCAAAGAAGATTATCTCTTTTACTCTGAACAACAAAGACTTGACACTTGACTTACGTCAATTTAGGCAACTATTCAAGCTACCTAAGTTAGCGAAAGGGGAACACTTTGTGCCTGACCCAGACTCAGAAGAATTGCTTAGAGTAATCCGAGAATTGAATTATGAGGCTGAAATTGGTTTTCTTTCTCAGTTTAACACGTCACATATTGGGCAACCTTGGAAAGCAATTGTCACTACCTTAGTAAAATGCCTTACGTCCAAGATTCGCGGATCAGACGCAATGCGACCCGCTCAGGCATTTATCTTTTGGGGTCTCTACACTGGATCTAAAGTGGACTATGCATTACAACTTTGGGAGGAATTCTGTCATCAATTCACAAGTTCCAAGAGGAAAGCGGTGCATCTCCCATTTCCAAGGTTCACAAAACTCATTATCAATTTCTTCATGAAGAGTGACCTAGATATTGATCCTCGTGGGAATTTCTTCTATCATACTCAAGATAGTGACGATGTGTTAGACACTATGAATGCGGACAATCAATTCACAAAGTATAAGCTCAGACCAGCTCAAGTGCCAGACATCATGATGAATGAAGGAATCAAGGAAAGTGATCACTACAGAGAGATGCTACAAGATATTGAAGCACAGTTCAAACGAGAAAATGCAGATCCCTCCGAGAAACAATCAGAGACGCAAAAAGTTAAACGAAAGAAAAGAATTTCCAAGCGCCAATCGACTGTTTCATCAAAAGATAAAGGCACAGGGAAAGAGCATTTAGTTGATGAAGATGCCGAAGAAGTTGAGATGATCCATACTGAGGAAGAACAGGAAGAAGTACCACTCCGAAGGCCAAAGAAAGCAAAGAAGACTAAAGGTAAAGAAGCAAGTGTTGCTTCAGATGACCCTGTTCAACAAAACATCTCTGAAGCCAAACGACTGCGTATCATTCTTCAACAAAGCAGACTGGAAGCTTTTACAACTTCAACAGGATCAGGCTCAAGACTGTTTGAGGACTTAGAAGAATTTGGCAATCCTGATGCTGACATGGTATTTTATGAAGATCCTATCGATGAAGATGCTTATGAAGATGCTGATAACTTCTACTTTGAAAGTCGTGAGCAGAGTGAAGAGGGTGGTAGCAGTGCAAACACAGATACAAGTTTGATGTATCGAGACGCCAATATCACCACATCCTTACCAGAACCGACTCACATAGTGCTAAACGACGATGCTCAAGCAACTCTCATACCAGAGACTCAACTTCAAAGTAAGTCTACTTCCGGATCTGATGATGTTTTGAAATATATTAATTTGGAAGGGGAGGGTATTAAGGTTACAAACACTAATCCATCGACAAATGAAGAGATGGTGTATGTTCCCATAACTACTGTTACATCAACCACCACTCCACCATTATCCACCCCGGTAATCAGTGAGGTCATAACACCAGCTATCACACCAGCACCTGTTGAACAACCGGTATCAACCACCACCCTAACCACTGAATCTACACCGTCATCAACAGCTGAACAACCTGTATCAACTACCGCCCCAATCACTGCATCTACACCAACACCTATCCTTGCACAACCAGTATCATCCACCACCACCTTAACAGTTATGGTTACACCTCCACCAGCAGAACAACAAGTATCATCCACCTCCAACCTATTCCTCACAGTCAATGATCCATAGATCCAGTCTCTTCAACAACAGTTGGAGGCTCAAGCTAAACAAATAGCTACACTGACTGAAAGGATCACCACTCCTCTCAAGGAACCGCAACTTGATGAGCCTACACTTAAGAAAATATCCGGCAAAGTGTCTAAACTTAAAGCTCAACACAAATCATTTCTTGGAGAGAAGAAAACTCGTGACAAAGAGAATGCTGCCTTTCTTGGGTCAATTGACGAGAAGATGACCAAGATCATTCGACGAGAAGTCAAGTCATACGTTGATCAGCAGCTACCAACTTTTGTCGGTAATGGTTTATCTACACTTCAACTAATGACATTGTTACAGACACGTCTGCTAAATATGGGGGCTCATAAATCGAAGAATAAATGAAAAGTTCTATAATATCTCAACAAAGCAATTATTAATGATACACCAGCAGATACTACCGACTCTGAGTCTGACAATGAAAACGAACTAGAGGAGGAAGAAAATGAGGATAACAGTGATGAGGACAATGGTGAAAATGATCCAAATGAGGAAGAGGATAAGGAAGGAGATGAGGAGGAGGAAGAGGATGACGGTGGTGATGAGGAGGAAGAAGAGGATGAGGAAGCAAAGGATAAGGATGAATATGAAGAGGAGGATGAGGATGAGGGTACAGATGAGGATGAGGATGACGATGATGATGATGAAAACGATAATGGAACCAACAAGGGTGATAAGAATGACGAAACGTGTACCAATGCCGAAGAGTCAAACAAGGATGAAGGTGATAAGGCAACCAAGAAAGGTATTGAGGAAGCTGCAGAAAGCAGTGCTGAAACCGTAGAAAAAAAGTGGAGTCTACTATACCAGAAACTCAGCAAATTGACACAGGTATATCTACTGAACCAGTGTTTACTACTGATTCTCACAATGAATCTGCAGACCATATGCTAGAAGACGAAATTCTAGTCTCTATGCCAATTGACGATATACCGGTGACACAAGAACAACCTTCAACACCATTTGAAGATCAGCACTTCACTGATATGGAAGTTGAAGACTTAAATGTGACAGAACCAACGTTTGCTGAATCTCTGCTCATCGATGACACGGTACAGGAGCAACTCTGGCTCACAAATGCAGCACCACATCATCCTTTTGACACTGCAACTGAAATGGAGCTGAATCAATTCTTGAACAATCCTATCAATTTCTCGGCTTTTCTAAGGTATTCTCATGAGAAACCGACAATGACTCCGGATCTTATCAAAATGGCAGCCGCAAATGTGGACTTCTTTGATACTTTGAAGATCAGCCATAATGAAGCAGAATATCACTTGAATGAGCTTACCAAGGCAATGAGAGCGACGACTACGGGAATTCAGACTCCTGTTACGACCTCTTACACCCACGGTCATCGCCGGTTCTGCAACGATCCCAATAGAGCACTTTGTTTCTCACGATCTCGAATATCTTGAAAACGGCGCGAACAAGTATGCCACATCACTCACTATGATCAAGGCAATCAATTTGGAGAATGTACCGTGGATAGAAGATAAAGTACCTGATGCGTTATGGAGAAAGAAATTGCTCAAGTTTTATGACACTTATGCAACACTTGGCATCTCTCACTGGAATCCAAAGAAAAGGTTAGCTTACAATCACGTCCATCGTCCAAAGAGAGGTTCTTCTATTGTCTCAGCTCACAAAATCAAAAACATTCAAGGAGAAACCACTCAGACGGTATTTGGCTATGATTACTTGAATGTAATCGTGTTCAAACGTACTGATGAGAAAGAATACCAAATTGACGAAAGTAATCTCCAGTACCTTCAACTTGAAGACATCGAAGATCTTCTGTTGTTATTGGCTCAGGAAAAAGTTGACCATTTACCACCTGAGATAGTCATTGCATTGAGCTCCAACTTTCGTCAATATGCTAGGAAAATCGTCATCCAAAACCGGGTGGAAGACTTTCAACTTGGAGTGGAGAGCTATCAGAAGCAGCTAAACTTGGAACGTCCCCATACAACTCCACTCAGTAATTTCCATAAGAACAAGAAGGTCTACATGGGGACCACAACGCCGGAAGCAGGGATTTTTTTATCCAAATGAGACTGGCGTCATGCAGTATATGCGATTCTCCGAACTGCACAAATTCACCGACGGTACGCTCAAGCATGTTTGAGATGATCTGACGGTTCTTAATGCCAACCTACCACTTCCAGCAGTCAAGTACACCTGGATAAGCCAATGCAAAAGAGGAGCAAAGTACGCGATCAAGAATATCGAGGAACTTCTAAGGAAGCGCCAGTTGCTACGAAGTGTGGAACGATTCGTCGGTGGACGACCATATGGAGCTCACCATAGGTTCACGGAACGAGCCATTTAATTATGCTTCGTCTTATAACAGGTCAACTCCATATGTCTATAATTGTGAATATGTTACTTTTTGTATAATCAGCTTTGTGGCATGTTGTAGTGTAAAAGTATGATATTTTTCAAGAATTTCTCTCGAGATTCTAAATCTTTCAAACATATCGTACTCAAGAACTACAACTAACCCTCATTAATTTGAGGGGGAGCATTAATATGTTCTTTGACCAACATCTAATTTCATTTTATTACCCAAAGACCGGTTAATCCATTATATCCAAAATATTTATGGTTAACATTTTGGAAAAGGGAGAAAATGGGATTAAGGAGACTTAATGATACTTGGCTAAACAATGAAAAAGGCTTAAAAGATAAACCAACTTAATATGTGTAATGCACATGTTAAGGGGGAGCGTTTTTGGTGATCAAAACACTTAAGGCACAAAAACTTTGATTATAATATCACAAGTGCTTTATAGTGATTTTTCAAGGATTTTTTATGGTGACAATACTTACCCAAAACAAAATTAATTCACGACGGATGTGGTGACAAAAGGGTGGTAGGTATAGGTATTAGTCCAATGATTCATCAGAACCGATGGAATCTTCCCAAGGACAATTCCCTAGATAGAATTAGAAGTCCTAGGAAAGATGGAGAACGATTGTGAACGTAGCTGAATGCAGACCAAGTACTTAAGCTAGCACTGGAACAATCACAACAAGGTGCTAGTGATGACGTATTGGTAAGCATTGAAGGGGTTTAAGAATGAAAAAGAATTGTAAAGATAAAAGGTGTAAAGAAAGAAGCCCTCCTTACAACTTTAGGCAGAAACTGGGTCAATACATATGCTATTGAGATCATTTGTTAATGATTCTCGATATTGAAGAAAGACATCATGGACCCAGTGATGCAATGCACAACCCTCCCCAGCTAACTCAAATATCTCTCAAAAGGTATTTGTCTTAATCACACGGATATCAACACGTTATCTATTGGTTTATTCACTCCGAATAGACTGATATTGAATAGGTGGCACTCCTCTCCAGCCATCGCTCACTAAATCAAAACGCACTATCGAGTCTAGAGCCACGAGATCATCAAAAGTCTCATTAGGACACTTTCCATTTATTCCTTGCTTCTTCACACACTGTGAAAAGTAAGAGATCTTTATGAGTCCTACGCAGTATTCTTGTAATATTGCCAGAACATCCGAGTGATACGCAAGTATTACAATGAAGATGGAAATTCTGCTTGAGCCAACATCAAACAAGCTCATGGTAGGTGACACGTGCGGTTCTTTAAGAACCAATTTTGTGAAAACTGGAAAGAAACAGTAGTTTAATTCTTAATTGAACTTAAACTCGTTCCAGGCCTCTACGCATTATCGTATGATCTTGCCAGAACACTCAGAGTGACACTCTTTAGTGTTTACAGTGACGAGTGGAAATCCTTCTAGTGTTAACATCAAACAGCACTTGGTAGGTGACAAGCAAGATTCTATTTGAATTAAGTTTGTGACAACTGGAAAGCAACGATGGTGAATATCTTAATTGAAATTCACTTGTTCCAGGTTTCATGAATTGACGGATTCAATCATAAGGATTTTTAATCCAAATGATTCACTCTTTATGTTCGCAATCAGCTTTGGACGGTCGAATAAAGAGAACGGGTTTTCCCGCGAAATCCTGTCAGGAAGTTACTTAACTGAAACTATCCGTCACGGGTACGATATCTAATATCGTCCAACGATCTTCACCGACCGGAGATAAAAAGCTACCGAATTAGAATAAAATGTCAAAGCCATTTTATTCATGTCTTATTATGTTGCTGCATTCGAAGACGGTGGCGTTGCGGTGTACCTGTTGAAGACGTCCTCACATGCTTATCCCTTCTGCATCAAATACTTCTGCAAATTCAAGAAAGTATGACCTAAAAGTCTTCCGATGTATCGACTCTGAAACTTTCAAGAATTCAACAAAGGATAAGTTTGTGGGACATGAAGTCATGAAGAGGCGAACATCACAAGAAGATAAAGACTGCACGTGAAAGGCCAAAAGAACGTGTTCCAAGCAAAAGGCTGATATTATTCAACACATGTAACACCCCACTTGGATAAGTGGACCGTTACGTGTATTTATGGCGTGTCATCAAAGCATAAGGTAAATGTCCTAAAACATTAACTGACCATAAAGGAAATACCGGAATCAAACATCGGTAATCCAAACATAAGCCCAAAACATGAAAAATAAAATACTGAATGAAAGGACTAAACAATGTCCAAATAAGCAGAATAAAGAAGTGCATAAAATAAGAAGTCTGGATGGCTTCCATCCCAAATGCACGTACTGTCAGAATCCTAAGAGCGTCCCGGTGTACCTGCCGTTAGAACATGAAAGGAACTACGGCTGAGCATAACGCTCAGTGAACGGATATGAAACATGATAAGGAATTACTGAAATGAAGTAGATGGTAAATACTGAAGCTGTAAGACTGATAAATAAGGTTGCAGCGGAAATCTGTAAATAATCTGTAAAGTCTGATTTATAAATAATAAAGCTGAACTGTTATCTGTCAAATCTGAAAACATGCATTTACTGTATTTTAATTGCCAGAGCTTATATAGGTCATGTGCTGTAACAACGTTGCATGAATAGCTGGAGGGGTGACCTCGTCATGCTGTAGAGGGGTGACCTCTAAATAACTGTGCTGGGTGGAGGGATCAGCTCCAATTTGAAGGATGTAGAGCACACACCACATTCACCTGCTAAACTGTAAACTGTAGCCTAGGATGCATCCATACGCCCCACTAATAATACTGATAAAATGGCCAAGCTGAGCTGAGTGGGACGATGCAGGATATCACTCTCCTGCATGTGAGTCACGACACCGGTGCCTCTAGTGCCGTGGTTACGGTACCTCCGTAACTAATACATAAACTAAACATGCTTGTATATAATGCTCATGCAATTTATTTAATTCTTAACATGATTACTGATAAGTTTAAACATATACTGGGAAAAACATTTGGCTGAAGATGGGGAAATCCAAATCATGCATAGAAAGGAAGTCCTTACTAAAAGGACGGAAAATCCGTACCTCTGACTGAATGGAAGACTGAACGAATACTACTCGAGCTTCACGCGTGCTACATGAATAAAGGGCGTGAATAAGTTAACTGACATTCGTTTATTAAATTTTACTAATCTTATTGGCTTCTTATTTTCATTTTATTTTGATTCTGAAATTATGTACGTATACCAACTGATAAATTTGAACTTATAATAATTCATTTAAGGTATTATTTTCTACTATTAATTATGGTACAATGTATTTCTGACGCTACAGTATTACTATATTAAGAACCCCGCTAAAATAAAAATTTTCTTAATTTAGAAAGTTCTCAAATAATTTAATTCATTTCTAAAAATATACCCTTTTTAAATATTAAAGAACTATTTTAATTTAATACATTTAAAATATATTTTAAATATTTATAAAACAATTTAATATAAAAAAGGTATAATATGAGAATATTTATTTTATTATTTATAATAACGTCCCGAGCCTACCGAGCCCATCTCGGTCGCACTAAACAAATCAACATATAACACAAAATCTGTCAACAAGAATTAGTGACAGAATTCTGTGTCACTAAAACTGTCGCTAAAAGCTGTATTATAAAACTGTCTAGAAACCATTCTGCGACAGAAATAATCATCACAAAACTGTCGCTAATTCTAAAACAAAACTTCTTTTATTTTTCTGATTAAAAGTTCCCACTGCTCTTATCAAGTTCCCACTGCTCTTATCACAGTTCCCACTGTTTACTATATTAAGAACCAAACGCACCCTTATTTTTGTTAATCCCAAACGCACCCTGTTTGTTTTTGTTTTCAAACCGAACACCCCTGATGGGCTTGCGGTTCGAGGTTGGGCAACAAAAGAGACCACCGAGACGTTGAAGTCTCGGCTCTACACCAACGAACCACCACCCTCTTTGGCTGCGGCCGAAAATTCAACGCCACCACCGAGACATTGGAGTCTCGGCTGGGTCGAACAGCCACACACCGAGAGCACTGGCTCTCGGTTTTTCGTGATTCCACAAACCCAGAACCAAGCTTGTTAATTAAATAAAAAAAACATTACGTTCTTGATTATTGGATTCGTGATCAGAAAAGAACAGGGATAAGAAGGATTACCAAGATATCGTGATTAATATCGAAGACTAGAACTGGGAATCGAAGTGAGCACAAGGATCCGACTTC
The DNA here is from genome assembly GCA_025667525.1 of Glebionis coronaria. Classification (NCBI taxonomy): domain Eukaryota; kingdom Viridiplantae; phylum Streptophyta; class Magnoliopsida; order Asterales; family Asteraceae; genus Glebionis; species Glebionis coronaria. Next base: position 552,329,122 of record CM046878.1, on the reverse strand, counting down.
TTTCTTTTTTTTTTTTTTTTTTCTGCCGGCGGTTCTCCAAAAAGGCAGAAACCCTTTTTTTTGTTTACTGATATATGGAAGAAATGGGGATACCCTCGTTTTATATTTTTGTTTGGACAAGAAACGGGCTGGGCCCAAACTCTCTCTTTGTCTTGTTTATTTAAACTTCAGACTAAGCCCAAATACATGCATACTTTTATTTTTATTTTTCGTTTCATTTCGCTTATAAACGTTTAACTTGCGTTTTCGTGCTTTAAATTCCGTCCTGTATTAAATTTTATTTTCTTGAATACATAATACTTATGTGTTACTTATATAGTTAAAATTAATTATTATACTGAATAATTAATTTCGTAAGATTTTTAAATAAAACTAGGACTGCGTAATTACTGTTAACGTTTACTTATTTCTGTAAAGTAAATAAATCATCTGTAATATTTTCTGAGACTAAATACTTTTTATCTGAATAAACTGTAATATTTATCGTATTTAAATAAACTGGGATTGCGTATTTAATTTCCGCGTTTATGTCTCTGTCTAAAAATTAATACTTACGTAGTTTATTAAAATTAAACTGCGTATTTAAATATTCTGATTTTTAAATACGGGTTTTACAATTCTTCCCCTCTAAAAACAATAATTCGTCCCCGAATTAAAGATACGACCATACTGGGTTTTACAATTCTTCCCCTCTAAAAAGGAGAAATTCGTCCTCGAATTAAAGGTAATAAGCTGATGAAGTTATAAGAACGGAAAGAACACGTAAACTGAAAAGACAATCAAGCTGAAGGATGAATTGTCTTCTAATTAAGACATAATGCTGCTGATAGGTATAAACCTGACATGACTGAAATGATCATGTAACGTGACATGGCTGAAGAGAACATGGAACGTGACATGACTGAAAGAACTTAACTGGATTTATTGAAGGAAAGGGGATGAGAGGTCCGGATGGACTCCTCTGTTTCGAGTGGCCTCCCGCTCGAAACGATTCCTTCAAGGGTCTAAACATAATAAGAAAACAAATCTTTGTCTTGATGACCCTATCCTGATGATGCTGAATAGTTTCTGGTTCCATACTTAAGATGGATTTTTCTGAATCTGATAGAATGAATAAGCTGTAGCATGTAGGGTACATGAAACGATACGTACAAGTATTCAGCGAAGATAACATTTATATCTCTAAGCAAGCTGCTGCAATCATAAAGGGACAAACTACGAGAACAATTGTGAACGTGCTACGTGAGCAATTGTGAACGTGGTTCGTGATCATAAGAGGAACACTGTGCATGAAGTATATCATGAATGTGATACGTGAAACATATTGTAGGTGTGATACTAGAACATATCATGAACGTATGCTGACTGAGGAATGAATGCCAAACGATACGGCCTGAGATGTGAAACGCCTGCCTGGTTATGGAATAGTTGTGCTAAACTTGAGTCAGATTTCTCAAGCTATCTGTAACCGTATTCGATAATAAACTGAGGAACGTGTATCGTGAAATGGCATACGAACTTGAACGTGAACAATGTTATGAATACAAACGTGAGCTTAAATCACGTGATAGCATAAAATATGAACTGAAACAGCATCATACTGCGAGTTAGACGTAAACGTGAAAGTGAAAATAAACGTGAACGTAAAGTGAACGTAAACATACACGTGATCGTTAACATGAATTCTGTCTGATATGATGGTCGATGGAATACTTGAAATCGTACGATTTACTACTAAATTTTCTGTAGGTCCACTACTGCGTAATCCTTCCGGATGAGAGGAAACGCGTAGGTTGATTACATGGTCGAAAATGACTTAGTATTATACTTTTTCTGAGTCTGTGGTAAACTGCTAACAATCTCTATGGAGTCTTGTCTCCTTTCGGTCTAGAATTTCTACTGGTAGTAATAGCATGTCGGTGTTCTATCTTGAACCTGAGGTATGTCAGGCATTAGATATGAACATAGCTGCATCAATGTGCGATGGGATTATGGGACTTTCTGGTGGACATATGGTTGGACAGTCATGAAATTTTTTTAGTGAGAACTGTCAGCAATTTCTGCGGTAGCAGTCAATTGAGTTCTAGAAATTTTATACTACGTTCACAGGCGTCAGTCGGGACCATCAGGTGATGGCCTTCACCTGCGCAGGATTGTCTGAAATTTCTTTCTGCTAAGGTAGAATGCTCAGAAATTCCACCTTGTTCAATTGGAATTCATATCTGGAAAGCTGTATATAAATTTTTCTCCTATCGAAGATTCTGTACAACTGTGAGAAGATGATTATCTTGTACCTCTCTAGAATTGAGAAGATCAGAATGTTATCGAAAAACATACTGACGATCATGTCTGCGAAGTCATAAAAATTTTATTCATCGATTTGATACTATAGCTGGAGCATTAGGGAGCTCGGAAATATAATTCAAAAATTTTATAGTGTCTATAATATGTTTCTCTCACCACTGATGGTGACATGATCGTGGATTGTTCTAGAAAATATATAAGAAGTCATAGCAGATCAGATAAACCTGCTATTCGTGGAATGAACATCGATTAAAAAAAATGGTGATCTTGTCAAAATATCGGTGGTCGATACATGATCTCATGATACCGGTCTTCTTCCTGATAGATAGAAATGAAACACTTCCTGGTGGTACGCCAGGGCGAATAAAGCCTCATTCCGGTAATCCTTGCAGCAAATGATGCAACCCTTTTAACTTAGATGCAACTCTGGAATAAAGAGTTTTGGAAACAGGCACTATTCTTGAGACGAGCTCGATGTTAAATTATGTCTCGTAGTTAGGAAGGAACTTCTTGAAAACTTTCTGAAGTTATATCTGGAACTCTAGAATAATATGCTGATCATGAATTTAAGGAGTTTCAGAAGTGAATTAATAACAGGTAGGTAAAAGTCTTCGTAGCTATGGACTGATAGTCACGCGCTTGTAAGGCAGAACAACTTGTACTGATTTTTCTGGCAGAAAATATAATGAATATATTCGTTATTTAGTAAGATGGATCTCATCGTTAACTGAAAAGAAACCTTAATAAGTATAGGTGATTCTGTGGAGTTCTTTCGGCTGGGAGGTAGGTAAATACCTGATTTACATAAAGCTGACATAGGAATACGTGGAGTAACGTGGCGACTTCCACCGAGTGGGTTCGTCTGTAACCTTACAGAATGAATATCGTGTGTTTAATATGAATAATAGTCTAGTGGTGGTAACTGAATTTTAATGGTCTAATTTATGTGTGGCATAACAGAACGGGTATACCCCCTTGGGGTACCCTGAATTTCTGAGGACCTGATTTAGGAGGCATACTGGTGTTATGAATCTGACTCGTACTTTGAGGAGATATTCATATAACGTGTACTATGACTGGTGTCCTGACATGTGTCTTCCGAAATGATACTTGGGACCTACGTCTTGACTGTTGTCTAAACATGTACTTTAATGGGTGAGTCTGAATGAGATTAAGAATTTCTGGTAACTGCTAGGGTTGGCGGACCGGTTAGACTACTGACCTCTGTATTTCTGGTCACGTCCGTTCCGGAGTACCAATGGTTACTGACTGATTACTTATAAGCACGGTGGTTGTCACTACTGCTTTGTCTGTCAATTTATGACGATCATTATCATGACCCTGATTCATGTAACTATTCTGCTGAGTGGCCGGCTGAGTTCCGGTTCCCACTCTTTGAATATACGGTTGGCTGAGTGGAGTGTGACATCTAACTGAGAAGGTAAAAGTATGTAATGGAATGGTAGTGTCTGATGGTTGAAATTTTGTCTTGACATGAAGTTCAAATTTATAGTTTTCGTCCTTGCTCTGCGGTGTCTTTATAGTATAACAGCATCAGCATCAGCATCTTGAGGAATCTCCAAAGTATCGGCAGCATCGGCAATTTTGAGGTCTTCAAAGTGTTCGCAGCATCAGCATCTGGTAAAATCTTCAACTCACGAGCAGCATCAGCACCTGGTAAAATATCGACGAGTGGAAACGCCCGAGATGATTGAGGATCGATTAGCAATATCCATGGAGTAGGGTACCTGGTGTACACCTGGACTACTGTACATGAAGTACAAAATGAATATTGCACATGAAGCATATCGAGACATTGTACGTGGAGTACACATGTATCACTGTACAAGGAGTATAACTGAGGCACTATACAGAGGGTCCATATAGACTACTGTTCATGGCACTGGTGGGAATTTTATTGGATGGTCGATACTGGTGTCGCTTGTCTAACGTGATCTAGGAAATAAATTGATTTAAACGGTAGTAAACTGGTCTGAAATAAGTAACATGATAGCCTGTAATTCCTGCGTCGACTTACTGCTAGTTATATCAAGACTGAAAGTATGATATAATCGTAGTCCCAACAGTGGTCAGGATGAAGCATGATTAATGAAGGCCAATCCTGATTTATCATAAAAATGGGTTTTACTGAAATTCTTGTGTATGAGAACATCATTACTTTGCTGAAACATAATCCTCGTAAGGAGACATGAACTTAGTCAGCATGAAAACGACATTCACGTGAGAGTATAAACTTGAATGGTTCAAAGAACATAGAAGAATAATCAACTGAGGTTTAACAACAACTGATGTGGATAGTTATGGTTTAATCCACAGTATTCATAGTAGGAAGCATGTGACTAAGTATGGGCGATTCTGTTTCGATCCATACTTGTCAAAAAAATTTTGAGAACTGTCATGTATAGAAATTTACAATCTGAGACTAAATATGGTTGGCTGTAGTTCAAACCATACTTGTCAAAAATTTATGAAATGTCATGATATGACAAAGGTGAATAACTATGGATCGGTTCAAAATAACATTTGACTGAAAAGCATAAAATTTGACCTGAATAATGGTGAACGGTTATGGCTGGTTCACTAATTAATATTTGACTGAAAACATGAATCTGACATGAGTAAGGGTAAACGCCTATGGTTCGGTTTACCAATGCAAAATCTGAACGGGCAAGGATGAACGCCTATGGGTCGGTTCACCAGAATGAAAATTCACAGAAAAGCACATGCGACTAAATATGGCCAGTCCTGTACCAACCTTTTACTTAGTCAAAAACTTTAAGAAATCGACTGATAACTGAAAAAAAACTGACTGATTTATGCATGAGAAACATGAAAGATAACAACGCCAAAATCTAGAAAGTTCCTGGTGACTACCCACTAGTCACAGGTCAAGTTTTAGAGCCTACAGGTCGAACCTTGCGCTCTGATACCATAATTGTAACACCCCACTTGGATAAGTGGACCGTTACGTGTATTTATGGCGTGTCATCAAAGCATAAGGTAAATGTCCTAAAACATTAACTGACCATAAAGGAAATACCGGAATCAAACATCGGCAATACAAACATAAGCCCAAAACATGAAAAATAAAATACTGAATGAAAGGACTAAACAATGTCCAAATAAGCAGAATAAAGAAGTGCATAAAATAAGAAGTCTGGATGGCTTCCATCCCAAATGCACGTACTGTCAGAATCCTAAGAGCGTCCCGGTGTACCTGCCGTTAGAACATGAAAAGAACTACGGCTGAGCATAACGCTCAGTGAACGGATATGAAACATGATAAGGAATTACTGAAATGAAGTAGATGGTAAATACTGAAGCTGTAAGACTGATAAATAAGGTTACAGCGAAAATCTGTAAATAATCTGTAAAGTCTGATTTATAAATAATAAAGCTGAACTGTTATCTGTCAAATCTGAAAACATGCATTTACTGTATTTTAATTGCCAGAGCTTATATAGGTCATGTGCTGTAACAACGTTGCATGAATAGCTGGAGGGGTGACCTCGTCATGCTGTAGAGGGGTGACCTCTAAATAACTGTGCTGGGTGGAGGGATCAGCTCCAATGTGAAGGATGTAGAGCACACACCACATTCACCTGCTAAACTGTAAACTGTAGCCTAGGATGCATCCATACGCCCCACTAATAATACTGATAAAATGGCCAAGCTGAGCTGAGTGGGACGATGCAGGATATCACTCTCCTGCATGTGAGTCACGACACCGGTGCCTCTAGTGTCGTGGTTACGGTACCTCCGTAACTAGTACATAAACTAAACATGCTTGTATATAATGCTCAGGCAATTTATTTAATTCTTAACATGATTACTGATAAGTTTAAACATATACTGGGAAAAACATTTGGCTGAAGATGGGGAAATCCAAATCATGCATAGAAAGGAAGTCCTTACTGAAAGGACGGAAAATCCGTACCTCTGACTGAATGGAAGACTGAACGAATACTACTCGAGCTTCACGCGTGCTACATGAATAAAGGACGTGAATAAGTTAACTGACATTCGTTTATTAAATTTTACTGATCTTATTGGCTTCTTATTTTCATTTTATTTTGATTCTGAAATTATGTACGTATACCAACTGATAAATTTGAACTTATAATAATTCATTTAAGGTATTATTTTCTACTATTAATTATGGTACAATGTATTTCTGACGCTATAGTATTACTATATTAAGAACCCCGCTAAAATAAAAAGTTTCTTAATTTAGAAAGTTCTCAAATAATTTAATTCATTTCTAAAAATATACCCTTTTTAAATATTAAAGAACTATTTTAATTTAATACATTTAAAATATATTTTAAATATTTATAAAACAATTTAATATAAAAAAGGTATAATATGAGAATATTTATTTTATTATTTATAATAACGTCCCGAGCCTACCGAGCCCATCTCGGTCGCACTAAACAAATCAACATATAACACAAAATCTGTCAACAAGAATTAGTGACAGAATTCTGTGTCACTAAAACTGTCGCTAAAAGCTGTATTATAAAACTGTCTAGAAACCATTCTGCGACAGAAATAATCATCACAAAACTGTCGCTAATTCTAAAACAAAACTTCTTTTATTTCCTGATTAAAAGTTCCCACTGCTCTTATCAAGTTCCCACTGCTCTTATCACAGTTCCCACTGTTTACTATATTAAGAACCAAACGCACCCTTATTTTTGTTAATCCCAAACGCACCCTGTTTGTTTTTGTTTTCAAACCGAACACCCCTGATGGGCTTGCGGTTCGAGGTTGCGCAACAAAAGAGACCACCGAGACGTTGAAGTCTCGGCTCTACACCAACGAACCACCACCCTCTTTGGCTGCGCCCGAAAATTCAACGCCACCACCGAGACATTGGAGTCTCGGCTGGGTCGAACAGCCACACACCGAGAGCACTGGCTCTCGGTTTTTCGTGATTCCACAAACCCAGAACCAAGCTTGTTAATTAAATAAAAAAAACATTACGTTCTTGATTAGTGGATTCGTGATCAGAAAAGAACAGGGATAAGAAGGATTACCAAGATATCGTGATTAATATCGAAGACTAGACTGGGAATCGAAGTGAGCACAAGGATCCGACTTCTTTCTTTCTTTTTTTTTTTCTGCCGGCGGTTCTCCAAAAAGGCAGAAACCCTTTTTTTTTGTTTACTGATATATGGAAGAAATGGGGATACCCTCGTTTTATATTTTTGTTTGGACAAGAAACGGGCTGGGCCCAAACTCTCTCTTTGTCTTGTTTATTTAAACTTCAGACTAAGCCCAAATACATGCATACTTTTATTTTTATTTTTCGTTTCGTTTCGCTTATAAACGTTTAACTTGCGTTTTCGTGCTTTAAATTCCGTCCTGTATTAAATTTTATTTTCCTGAATACATAATACTTATGTGTTACTTATATAGTTAAAATTAATTATTATACTGAATAATTAATTTCGTAAGATTTTTAAATAAAACTAGGACTGCGTAATTACTGTTAACGTTTACTTATTTCTGTAAAGTAAATAATTCATCTGTAATATTTTCTGAGACTAAATACTTATTATCTGAATAAACTGTAATATTTATCGTATTTAAATAAACTGGGATTGCTATTAATTTCCGCGTTTATGTCTCTGTCTAAAAATTAATACTTACGTAGTTTATTAAAATTAAACTGCGTATTTAAATATTCTGATTTTTAAATACGGGTTTTACAACACATATTCACAAAAGGAAGAAAAAGAAAGAAAGAAAAGAGAAAGTGGACTACGAGCTCAAGAACAAGATCTAACATGCTAGATTAGGACTTTGTAAATTTGGAGTGACCTCCCTTTGGGGGAGATTGTTGTAAATACGTTTTACGTATAAAGAAAGTCTCGGCCACTCCAACAATATAGTTATAGGCTCGTAGTAGTGTTTTAGTAACATTTATTAAATAGCCCGACCCATGAGCATGTTCATGGGCTGGAGGCCCAAGTCCATTAAGGACTATATAAGCCTCTTTCCTCCATGGAAAGAGGTGTTGGTTGTTTCATTTCTCACTTTTATATCACATAGTTTCTTTCACTTCTCTCTCTAAGTTTCTCTCTCTAGAAAACATCAACCCTCTTGATTCATAAAGATTATCATTGTTCTACACAGGGTGTGATGCTTTTATTCTTGCGCCGATTTGTCGTTCATGGAGTGATGACCCTGAACAACGAGGTTTAACCCGTGACTCTACAGATTCGGAATATGCAGTTGTTACGTTTGTTCCTGGGCCATCTCATTGTTACGTTTGCAGCCATGTCGTTTGGGGATGATTTCAAGTCTGTCACTTTTTAACTAATCGTAATCCTTAAACCTCTGATCAGTTATTAGTTTTGCTATTTATTCCCCGATTTAATCAACTATAGCCAGATAACTAGCCTTCTTTGTGAATTATATTTGTAGGAGTTAACTTTGGGTCCCACAGTATGCGATTGTACGGGCTATGATGAATTGCACCGGGTCGGGTTACAGCTGAGATCACACGTATCTTGGCGGGGCACCTTTTTGGGGTTGCAGCCATGGCGTGTATGATCATTGATGCTCAATGGAATCGGCCCGTAACCTACAGGTCTAGCACGTTGTCGTGCTTACAGCCATGGCGGGTCACGGACCCTTACTGCCTATCCCGGCACCGCATATCTGAGCTCGACCCTGGCCGAAAACCCTGGACTTGACACTCAAGACGGGATAATTTCTTTAACTATAATTTTCTCCACCCTTAGTTGTCTTTGTCTTATTATTATTATTATTTAAATTTCTAAATAACTCTTAACTGTAACGTTCTTTTCACCTAAATTCATTCATTAGGGAGAGCATGACAATGGGAATGTTGTTGGACTAAATCAACACACCGGCGATCCAATTGACCCACATATGGAAGGCATTCCCGTCAACTATGTTATGAGCCACCAAATCATCAATTCAGTGGTTCGTATATTCAAACGTCAGTTACAAAACCTTATATGACCCGCAAAGACCATGTTCAACATAATGCCATTGTTCAAGGTTTGTGTAAAATTTATGCTATGCTTTATTTCTGGTTTTTTCCCAGTCTTTACTTAAGATTTTTCCATTCTTCACCATGACTTTCAAAAAGAGCATCAGGTCTAGCTGGATCGACATAATGTCTGGCCACACGCGGTATGAAAAAGGACATCTCTTGGAGGTTCTAAATTGTAAGTCATTTTTCCTTTTTTGTTTTATGGTCAAATGCTATTACAACACTAAATTACATCACGACTCAGTATTCGGTTCATTTTTTACTATGCTTTTTACTTTCACAGGCCATATGGTAAGAGAACTAGGTTGCTTGAATGAGGCATTTTAAGTAGTCGTACCATAAACAGGGTATCCATTTAATTTGATGCATTTTGTGCTTGGGTAAAGATAGTTTCTCAGAGTTGAAAAACTGATCGACTTATTCTAGGGTTATCTTTTGTTACGGGTGTCGTGTGCAACCTTATTATTTGAGAGTTCATTCGGCCACCTCTAAAATTATGTTTTAAGAACGATACTTGATAACATGGAAGTGAACGCAGGTTTGGTGAATCTCACTCAAAATTTTTCCAGGGTCTACGAAGTGAATGCAGGTAATGTGCATTCTGGAGCACCCCCTCCTTGGTTTGATACAGCTAACGAGATGCATCTTGGTTAAATCCTAAAAGGGTTGGAGCTGTTTGTGCAGAGAAAATAAAGATAGATATGTAGATGGAGAGAAGAGGGGAGTTGCCCACAAATAATTTTAATGCTAACTGGCTTCCCAACTTCGGTAGTGTGTGGCAATCAGGGAGTAGGAAGGACTCTTGGAAACAATTTGAGACAGAGGCCAAGACACAACTCAAAGAAGAAACACAATTTGATTCATCATTATAGTTGCAGCCTTATGTAAGCAAGAGAATGGTAAGCTTATCGCGTGATCTTTGTTTATGAGTTTTTTGTAGAGGTGCCAAGATGGGTGGGAAACAACGGGTCAGAAACATCCCGGGCTGCCACGTGTCGTACTTTAGTACAGGTCGAACCATGGCCTGATTCTTATACATTTGTTAAAGTAATTAATTTGTAGATAAACAGATAGCTACGACAACATGCACACAATAAAGCTGGGAAGCCCCGGTTACTAAGGTAAACATAACTTACTTGACCCATATTTATGCTAATCAGATATGTCAATATGGTTATAATAGTAGTTAGTACTAACATACTATTTGGTGATGATATTCTAGGGGCGTAATGTGGTGATTGAAGAAAGTTATGCATCACCAAAAGTAATGAAAGACGGTGTAAGGGTCGCAAGCAATCGTGTTAGGACCAACCATTTGTATTGGCTTACCAAATTTTTTTTAGTTATTTCAAATAGATTTTTCAAATGCCCCAACATTGGTGTCAGGCTTTTGTTCAGATTTCAGGTGAAATTAAATGTAAATATGGTAAATAGGTCAGGGAGCTCGACTTACTTTTCTTTTTTGACAGATTTTCACATTCTGAGCTTATGCTTATGATTTAGTGTTCTTACATATAGCAGTATGGGTTATTGTCAAAGTTTGCGCCTCAAATTATTTTGCCTTGCCTATAGAGGAAAACGTTAGCTTAAACGATTTTTTTACCAAAGTTAGAAAAGTGGTCTGAGGCAAACTAACTCTGGAAAAAAACGTAAGGCTGTCACGTCTGAACCTATAAAAGCATCCATAAAACGCTCGCGCTCCCCGTAGCGGAGCGCGGACACCAAATCCTAGTAAATATAATATACAGAGTATATAACAAAAACTATTTATTAAACAAACACTCTCACACACAACAAAGCTTCATAACTCAATTGTTATGCGACATGGTTATCCCTTTTGATTGAGGACTTGAATTCCATACGGCAAAGTTATCTCTTTTGATCAAAGACTCGATCGTCCATAGTGTAATAAAGAAAAGAACGCATCTTCATATAAAATCAAATAAAACGGATAATGTCATTTCATTTAAAGTTACCTCAGAAGAGCAAGTTCCTAACTCGGATTCATGTGAGTGTTTCCAATATCTTAAACTATTTCCTGAAGATTTTACCGTATATAGTAGGTTCCGACAAAAGCATGCACACTTGTTGGATGAAATGATGCAGCATGTAGCATGGCAAGAATTTTGGTCACAAAAATAGTCAAAAGTTGACAAAATTGTTAATCGGCTACAAAACATGGTGTCATGTGATGCAAAGATCCCTCATGACTCAACAAAGGTATAAACAAATAGGTATGTTGAAAATATGCTTCACAATATAAAATGGATTGAACCACGAAAACAGATTTATTTTGTTAAAAAAATCTTTAAATCTATTTCCACTTAGAAACCTTGGAGTTAGACACTTCTTATAATCATTTTGTGTTCGCCCAATAAAGGCTAATATGATCTAAGGTTGGTGGGATTGGGTTGAATTTCTACTCGCGAGTTTGATGATATGGGAAAATCAACTCGTGATCACCATTTCCTTTGACAAAAGCTACGTGTAGAGTTGTGGTTTGAGAGTACCGAATGGTGAGAAACTCACCAATAGTGAGTTTACAAATAATGTGCCTTATGTTTTAATTATTTTTTGATATAATTGTGATTTGTGAGTGAGAGATATTTAGTAGAGTTATTTAATAAGATATATTTTATATAAACTGGAGATGAGGTGAAACTGGATCTTTTTTTTTCCTTATTACTCTTGTAAGATGAGTTTTGACTGAGTTAGTAAAAGAAAATAAATAAGATAACATTAAAGTGACGATAAGTTTTTTGTATACCGTTTCTAACGGCCTGAAATAACAATTATATACAAGTAGAACATAACTTTTTAGGACAAGGAGACACTGTTGTCTACTTTACTAAACGTGGAACTTAATTAAATTTTAGCAACTTTTAGAAACCTAAATGAAAGAGCAAAATATCAATGGCCAAAATATAAACCATGTTGCAAACTTGCAATACAATTATACAAGAGCGGTAATTACTAATTAGTAAAACAACGAAAATGCATCAAATAAAAAATCCAAACATGTTACTTGATGCAAAATTTGCAATAATTTATTCTAGTCAAATGTAGTACTGTATATGATGATTGTTTGTTTTTAATTTTTTATGTCTCGAGATTAAAGCTCCATAAATCAAGCTTAGTTGGATTGTGGGCCATGATCGCCTTTATCTTGTATTTCTTTAATAATTCAATATCATGAACATTTGTTAAATCAAGCTTATTAACAAGGTTTTTAAAAGGGCAAATAGCATAAAAAGGTACTCATCTTATGCTAAAATTCAATTAAAGGTACTTAACTTTTTTTTTCTCAATTTAAGGTACCGATCTTTTTTCTTGTAGCAATGTTGAGACAATAACAAATTTAAAGGTTATATATTAACGACCGTTTACTTTATTATTGCATCGTTAGTCCTTTATATTAACGACGCTTTATAATAACCTCAAAATTCGTTTTTTTACAGTTTTAGACCGTTTTCTATCTTTTTCGTTTGATTTTTACCGTTTTCACTCGGTTTTTAATCGTCTTAGTCCGTTTTTTTCGTTTGATTAAAAACAAACGAAAAGGGTAAAAATTAGACGAAAAAGGTGAAAAACGGTCTAAAACTGTAAAAAAAACAAATTTTAAGTTTATTATAAAGTGTTATTAGTGTAAAGGACTAACGATGCAATAATAAAGTAAACGGTCGTTAATATATAACCTTTAAGTTTGTTATTGTCCCAACATTGCAACAAGAAAAAAGATTGGTACCTTAAATCGAGAAAAAAAAAGTTAAGTACCTTTAATTGAATTTTAACATAAGATGAGTACCTTTTTATGCTATTTGCCCTTTTTAAAACTCGGTTGATTTGGTGAATTAAACCGATTAAATTGTGACTCAATCAGATGATCGGATGTCGGTTTTAAACGAAAACTTAGTTAAACTATCGATTAAACCGTGATTGGATAACTCGGACGGACTAATTAAAAAACCGGTTTTTAAACGTTTGTATTAACATTAAAACAAGTGAACTTAAGTTATTTTTAATGTTCGGTGCAAGTGACCGTTATATACTTATATTGTTGTTGGAAGATGATACTTCATTCCTGGCATAGCTTAGACTAACTGCACCAATTTCTAGTGCGATAACAAAAGCTCCTGGGGAAAAGCCCGATCAAAGGGTCGTGAAAGCGGAAAGGCTCATTTAACAGCGAGCGAGTAACTAACATCTACTCGCAACAAACACTATTCCTAGGCGAGTGTTATGCTTAAGAAAGTACTAACGTCAAATGTTTATAAGAAATCATTACGTTGGAATAATTCAAATGATCAAATACTAAAGAGCGTTTCATTGCATGTTAAAAGATACTTTTATTTGATTTTTGTCTGAAGCCATGCCTTGCTTTCACAAGAATCTTTGAAACCTAAGCTTTTGCCATGAGACAAAGCTAAATCAAGAAAACCAACACAACTAGAAATGGAATAATCAACACAATTCATACATGTTTAGTACTGCTATATAAGGCAATGTCATGATCAAATGCATAATCAAAACATATTTTCGACTGCTTATCTTTCTTTATCAAGTACCTAATTCGTTCTCTAGCACGCTATGGATTCTAAAGTCGGAAGCACCAATTTGCAGACATTACTTTCTTACGATGAATTTGAACCTATGTGTACATGGCAACGCGAAGATGCACAAGACGTACTAATTCTACATCTTCCGGGTATGTAACCATCTTCTTTTTAGTGCTTAACGCGTTTAAAATTAAGTAATCTCTAGTTCTGATATTGTTCTTTTACATGCTCAAGAATTCAAGAAGGAACAACTTAGAATCCAGATTAGCAATACTGGTCTTTTGAAGATCACGGGGGAATACAACGTAGAAGGTAAAAGGAAAGGTCGTTTCCAAAAGGAAGTCAAGGTGACGAAAGAGTATGACTCGAATAACATTCATGCCAAATTCTCCCAAGGTCGCCTTCGTATTACTTTGCCCAAAAAAGTAATGACACCTCCGGTTCCAGAATCGCCTCCTCCAATGGTAACCTCATCACCTCCGGATGATAATCAAAGCAATAACATGAACACCAATGGGCAAAGTGTTGCTCCTGGTGTGAAGTCTAAAGTAGGCCAAGTTTTACGATCTAAGGAGTTTACTCAAATCGTGGTGAACCTTGGCTTTGCAGTGGTCATGGCTTTTAGTGTTTATAGCGCGTATAAATATTGGACTACGTACGTTCAAGATGATGAGGATTATATTATCCTTGATTGAAGCCTCGATTCAAAGATTAATTAACTTGTATTCCATAATCTTTTACAAAAAAAACTTGTATTCGACAATGTAATCAATTGTATCATGTTGAAATAAGATGAAGAAATGCAAATTCGTTTAATTTAATTATTGTACATCGGAAATTCAACATTAATTTTTATTTGTTATTCACTTAGACTGCCCACAATGGGCGTCTCTCCTTGTAGGTCGACCGAGACTTTACTCGGTCAGTCGGTTGCCAGCAAGTGGTTTTGATGACTCGGTCGAGCTAAGGAGATTTTGTCGAATGGGTCACTTCTGCGACAAGTATCTGCACACTTCAAAAACCATGAATCTAACTGTTGGCTTATATGTGTTATTTGCACAATTTGTAGAAAAACATGATCAGAATAACCTCAAACATCAAAACCTTTTATTTAACAAAGATTCAAAGGACAAAATAAGATAAAATCAAAAGTTACCAGTGCTAATCACGTGTAACTCTATTATCTATTTGATAATAGTTTTACAATCAAGCATAAATAAAAAACGAGATCAAACTAGGGTTTACAAGATCATGATGAATGAGAGAGAGAGAGAACTGTGTGTGACTCACACACAGTTACATAATGAGGCGATACAAAACAAGTGACGCTCCCATCTCAATATAAAACCCTAAAAGGGTTGATAACCGTTGGGTTAAAGACAAAAGGGCTACAAATGGGCTTGAGCCCAATATAACTTCAGCAATACCAATCTTCACACTTTAGGCCCTTCAAGTCCATGATCCCATCCTTCCAAGTCCTTAAGTATAACTGAAAGTTTAAAACATGGCCAAATAAGTCCTTATCGTTATAAATGGTTATCAGATTAGGTATTAAATTTAATATCCCCCCTTAATCTGATAACCAATATAGGTTAATCATACCAAGTTTTATGACAAACTTGTTATGCAAATCTGTTTCCAACCCCTTTGTAAGGATGTCTGCAATTTGATTTGCAGAATCCACCTTTTCAGTTTTAACAACACCACTCAAGATTTTTTCTCTCACAAAATGAAGATCAATTTCTAAGTGTTTTGTTCTCTCATGAAAAACAGGGTTGGCTGCTATCTTGATAGCTGAATTGCTATCACAGTGAAGTGTAACTGGGAGCAAGTTATCACATTGCAAGTCATTTAAGACTTTTAGCACCCAGATTACTTCACTGGTTACTGAGGCAAGAGCTCTATACTCTGCCTCAGTAGAAGATTTAGAGAGAGTGTTTTGTTTTTTGCTTTTCCAGGAAACTAAGTTTCCATTAATAAACACACAATACCCAGTCACAGACCTTCTAGTGACAACACATTTAGCCCAGTCAGCATCTGTATAAGCATCAAGAATCATACCTGAGTTCCTTGTGAAATGAATACCCAAACCTGGAGAGCTTTTGAGGTATCTTAAAACCTTAAAAGCAATTTTAAGATGAGAGTTCAAAGGACAATGCATGAATTGACTCAAACAATGCACAACATAAGAAATATCAGGCCTGGTGTTAGTCAGATAAATGAGCTTACCCATAAGCTTTTGATAGTCAACAATGTTGTCAAGAAGGGGGTCCTCACTAGTGGGTTGATTAGTAATGACAAGTTTAGAGGGTAAAGGAGTTTTAGCAGGTTTACAAGCAAGCATACCATACTCAGATAACAAGTCCAACACATACTTTCTTTGGTTTAAGCAAACACCATTCTTAGTGTCAACAACTTCAATACCCAAAAAATACTTGAGCTTACCCAAGTCTTTGATCATAAACTTGGTTCTTAAAAAGTTCTTAAACTTTTCAATTTCAGCAATGTTGTTCCCTGTTATGATAATATCATCAACATACACAAGTAACACAAGGAATAAATTACCATGAGACTTGGTGTATAAAGAATAATCAGACTTGCTTTGAGTGAAGCCATTTTCACTAAGGACAGAAGTAAGCTTGGCATTCCACTGCCTAGGAGCCTGTTTTAGCCCATACAAGGATTTTTTGAGTTTGCAAACCAAGTTATCACCCCCAGGAAGATATCCTTGGGGTGGTTTCATGTAAACAGTTTCATCAAGATCACCATAAAGAAATGCATTATTGACATCAAGTTGAAAAATAGGCCAAGATTGAATGATAGCAAGATTAATTAAGCATCTAATGGTAACCATTTTAACAACAGGGGCAAAGGTTTCATCATAGTCAATACCCTCCTTTTGCCCAAATCCTTGGGCAACAACCCTAGCCTTATACCTTTCAACCTCACCACTATATTTAAGTTTTAATTTCCAAATCCACTTACATCCTAAGGCCTTTCTACCTTTTGGAAGTTCAACAATATCCCAAGTGTCATTTTCAAGCAAGGCAGCAAGTTCAGTGTTCATAGCATCAAGCCAGTGATGATTCTGAGATGCTTCAAAAAAACTTTTTGGTTCATTCATTTTGTTAAGTTGAGTGACAAAACAAAAATTCTCTTTATCCAATTTTGAATATCCAACAAATTTTTCAAGTCCATATTTGACTTTGGACTGCACAACAAAATCATTATAATTTCTGGGAAAAACAGAGGGTCTTGAAGACCTCCTTAAACCTTGATTTTCCTGAACATTGTTAGTTGAATCAACCCTAATGTTTCCTTCCATGTTTTGAACATGAATGGAAGGAATGGGATTGATATCAACATTTCCCTCAGAGTTTGCATTTTCATCAAGTGTGGCAGCCTCTTCCCTATTCAAGCTGGCATCACTGGTATCATTTCCTGAGGCAATGTATCCAGTGTCACCTAGACTTGAAGGTGGGCTGCTATCACTTGGTGACAGATTGTCACCATTGTGTTTAGCTGCTCTCTCTTCATCATTGGGAAGTTCAGGGTCATCAAGGTCAAAAAAATTCAACAGATTTAAGTCTTGAGAAACATTTTCTTTATTAAAATTGTTTTTATTGAAATTGAAAGCAGAATCTTTAAAAGGGAAAATAGTTTCAAAAAACTTAACATCTCTAGAAACAAAAAACTGATGCCTATCAAGACTGTAAATCCTATATCCTTTCTGAGAACTAGAATAACCCATCATAACACATTTTTCAGATCTGCTGGAAAACTTATCTGAGTTATTAAGAATAGTAGCAAAACATAAACATCCAAACATTCTAATGTGAGAGAGCCTAGGACAAGAATTATAAATCATTTCAAAAGGGGTTTTTCCATTCAGCACAGAAGAGGGCAGTCTGTTAATAAGATAAGTAGCAGTTAGCACACATTCAGTCCAAAATTTAAGAGGAATACCCCCCTGAAACATAAGGCATCTAGCAACATTCAAAAGATGTCTATGTTTCCTTTCAGCAATTCCATTTTGTTGTGGTGTGTATGCACAAGAAGTTTGGTGTATGATGCCATTTTTTTCACAAAAAACTTTGAAGTTTTGATTGATAAACTCAGTACCATTATCACTTCTAAAAATCTTAACATTACTTTTAAATTGATTTTTAATCAAATTATAAAAGTTTTGAATGTTAGAAAAAACCTCATCTTTGGTTTTTATGAGAAATAACCAAACAGCCCTAGTATAATCATCCACAACAGTCAAGAAATACCTATGGCCAGAGTGACTAGTCACTCTATAAGGACCCCATAAGTCAAGATGAACAATATCACCAAGCCTTTTAGTGATGTGATCACTTAAGGGAAAAGGGTTTCTGGTCTGCTTAGCTCTTTGACAAATTTCACAAAAGAAGGTTTTCTTACTTTTATCAATATTCAAGGACCTTTTAAGAGCATTATGGGCTGGGTCAGCAGGGTGGCCAAGTCTACAGTGCCAATCCTAATGAGACAGAGAACAAGTAACAAGATGGTTTTGATTTCTACAACTAATACCTTCAGTATCTAAATAGTATAAACCTCCACATTGTTTACCAATCCCCATCACCTTTTTCAGATTCAAATCCTGATTAACAAAGAAACACTTGGACTCATCAAACACAACAAATATCTTATTGTCTTTAGCAAGTTTATGCACAGATATCAAAGTAACACAATACTCAGGGATCACCAACACATCAAACAGAGTTAGACCATTAGGAAGTTTAAGGTTACCAATTTTAGTTATAATAGCCTCAGTCCCATTTGGGTGAGTGACTTTAATCTTAAGGTGAGAGATATCAAACACATTATCAAGCTCCTTATCATTATCAGTCATGTGTTGGTTAGCCCCAGAGTCAACAACCTTCCCATTATGAGTCATCCCAAGTTTAGAACTGGTGTTGGAGCAATAAAACTTATCAAAATTTTCATTAAAAACTTTGCTAGAGTTAAAAAAGTACCTGCCATATTGGCTTGTACATTTTGCCCAGTTCCACTGTTACCTTTAAAAAGAGAGAGAAGTGTAGCCATTTGCTCATCAGAAAAACCAGTAGAACTAGCAGAACCAACAGAGTTATTAGCCACATTTTTTCCTTTAGGATTTTGATTTCCTCTTTTTTTATGAACAAAGTCACTGGGGTACCCAATAATCTTGAAACACCTATCAATGGTGTGACCATTGTACCCACAGTTTTCACAAATCAATTCAGCATTAGAGGTAGCATTGGGTCTCACAACATTCTGATAATTAGGTCTAAAACCTGTATTAGCATTGTTAGGTCTAAAATTGTTTTGATTACCAGTCTGATTATAGTTGTTGGTTATGGGTCTCAATATGTTAGCATTAGGGTTCTGATTTCTTTGAGCATTGTTTCTGGTGGGCCCATTAGACAGGAAGGCAGTGGTCTGAGTCCTTTGAGAGTGCCCAGAACCACCACTAGAAGCCATTCTGTGAGATTCCTCAGCAGAAATGATGGCATAAGCTCCCTTAACATCAGGGAGGCTTTCTCTAGACAATATAGAACTCCTAATACTCATATAAGAATCATCCAATCCCATTAAGAACTGCATAAGTTTCAAAAGCTGATTATGTTTTTTAAACTCACTAGAAGCAGAATAAACACAAGCAGGCAACTCAATCATAGCATCATATTGTTTCCAGAGAGCATTCAGTTTATGATAATAATCAGACAAGTTACAACCATTTTGTTTCAAAGTATTTATCTTATGATGCAAGTTAAACATAACAGAACCATCTACCTTATGATAAGTTTCTTTAAGCTCTTTCCAAACATGTTTTGCCTTTTTTGAAAAAATTTGTCCAAGGAAAAGTTCCTCAGAAATAGAGTTAAGAATCCAACCCAACACAACAGCATTGACCCTGTCCCATTGCCTTGCTAAAACTTCATCAGTAACAGACCTTTTACAAGTACCATCAATAAAACCAATTTTATTTTTCCCTTCCAAAGCAAGTAACATGGCATTAGCCCAAACTTGATAGTTTTCAGTTCCCTTAAGTTTAACAGTGACAACAGTTAAAACAGCAGAGTCATTAGGGTGCAAGTGCAATGGGTCACTCAAGTCAAGCTTACTAATAAGTGTAACTGGGTCAGTTACACTTATAGCATCATCATCACCATGTTCAGACATGGTGAAGGGTCAAGGATTCAAAAAGAACTCACAATACTGCCAACTAAGTTCCCAGGAATCCAAAACCACTCAAGGGTGGCAGGTCAAGGGCAAGCAGCAAGTGAGGATCCAGATAAAGGGTATGAAGAAACAAAAAACAACTACCAAACCCCCAAATAATCAAGCAATAAAGAACAGATAAAAGCAAATAACAATTAAAGAGAGGGAAGCAGAGGTGTTACAAAGCAATAAACCAAAGCACAATCGAACTGCCACTCTTAGATTCACTTAGTCTAAGAAGTGACAGAACCTCCAAATCACAATCCCCAATAATTTTCTTCAAGGAAAAAAAATTGGGGAAAATGAAAGAACCAGCCACCAATCGAACAAGTAACCAAAGAGAGTCACCACCAATCGAACAAGCCACCAATAAAGATGAAACCCTAATTTTTTTTTTTAAAAAATTAGGGAAAATCACTTTAATCAATGGACAATACCACCAAACAACCCAATCGAAGGTAATAATGAATAAGAGAGCAGATCTCATAAACCCTAATTTTTTCTCAAAAAAATTAAAGCTTCAAAACTTTGATTCAACCAGTAATATTAACAGATCTAGCTATTTTAATAGCAGATCTTATCAAAAAAGTATGAATAACCAAAAACCCCCAATTTTAAACAAACCCTAAAAAATTTTCATCAAAAAATTAGTAACCTGGCTCTGATACCATGTAGAAAAACATGATCAGAATAACCTCAAACATCAAAACCTTTTATTTAACAAAGATTCAAAGGACAAAATAAGATAAAATCAAAAGTTACCAGTGCTAATCACGTGTAACTCTATTATCTATTTGATAATAGTTTTACAATCAAGCATAAATAAAAAACGAGATCAAACTAGGGTTTACAAGATCATGATGAATGAGAGAGAGAGAGAACTATGTGTGACTCACACACAGTTACATAATGAGGCGATACAAAACAAGTGACGCTCCCATCTCAATATAAAACCCTAAAAGGGTTGATAACCGTTGGGTTAAAGACAAAAGGGATACAAATGGGCTTGAGCCCAATATAACTTCAGCAATACCAATCTTCACACTTTAGGCCCTTCAAGTCCATGATCCCATCCTTCCAAGTCCTTAAGTATGACTGAAAGTTTAAAACATGGCCAAATAAGTCCTTATCGTTATAAATGGTTATCAGATTAGGTATTAAATTTAATATTACGTGATATTTTGAGGAAAAAAAGTGAAATTTTAAGGGAAAATGTTTTTTTATAATGAAATTGTTTGTTAAAAAGAGAAAAAAAAAATATAAGTCGTCTTGTTGTTGCTAAAATATACGTTGGTCGTTAGAGATAGAAAATTCAGATAACGAAAAAAAGCAGATTATTATAGGTCGCTATATAAGGCCGGTCGCAATAGTATTAAAACCCCGTCGCCACAACTTTCTCTACGACGATCAACAGACAACTTTTTTTCACTATAAGCCGACTTACACCACAAAACCGACTTACACCACAAAACATATACCCCCAAAAATATATTTTATATTAATTAACAAACAAACATTTACGAAGATCATGATCTCTCCTCAACCATTTTACCCATGATCCAACGACCACAGCCTATTCTTTCGCTACAAGCCGATGGAGTGAGGACTGGGTTCGATTTGTTATGATCACTGCGACCAGCCTCTGTTATCTCTAACAGAAAGTTTCCCTACTTTGTTGCACTTGATTATTTGTGTATGATTCGTTCACAATTAAAAAATATTACTCGTTCGTAGACATGTATCATGAGTGTATGATTTATGATACTTAAGTGTTGGGTTGAGAGGTTCGGATATAGTTAACGAGCTAAAAATGTGTGAGAGCTAATTCTGGGTGACAATAAAAACATTTGAAACAAAAGCTTAGAGTTGGAAATTAGTTTTATCCCACATGGATGAATGAACAAACATAGAATCACTGTATAAGCTAAACCAAGGATGCACAAGGCCTGGTTCGTTGCCCTGACTTAGAATAATTTTGTGAGATAATTATTAACTTGTGTAACGAGCTTTTTTATTTTTAATCCTTAACACGTTTAAAAGTATGAGATAATTTTAGTTTTGATATTGTTCTTTTACATACATAAGAATTGAAGGAACAACTTAGGATTTGCATTTGCAATACTAGTCTTTTTAAGATAACGGGGGAATGCGGCGACGAAAGAGTATGACTTGAGTAACATTCATGCCAATTTCTCCCATGGCTGCCTTCGTATTACTTTGCCAAAAAAGTAATTATCGAAATCTCCAGTTTAAGAATCGCCTCCTCCAATGGTAACGTCATCATCACCTCCGGATGATGATCAAAGCAATGACATGAACACGAGCGGACAAAGTGTTGTTCCGAGCGAGCGTCAAGTCTAAAGTAGGCCAAGTTTTACGATATAAAGAGTTTACTCAAAGGGTAATTACCGAGATACACTTTTCATGAAGTGAATTTGCGGAAATGACCCATGCTACTTTCACTTTTCACATATAGCCTTATGCGACCTATGTTAGCATAAGGTAACATAGGTCGCATAAGTCTATATGTGGAACCGCACCGAACCGAACCGGAACCGCAAGAACCGAGAACCGCAAAACGTAAAATATAGGAACCGAGAACCAAACCGAATACCATGTTTCGGTTCCGCTCGGTTCTCGGGTCCGGTTCGGGTATTTCGGGTCTTACCCGATTGGAACCACAAAATTTTAAAAACACCAAAACATTCAATATATTTTTATTTGTTTACGCATATTTACTTCTAAACAAAAAAAATGTAGCAACTATACTATAAGAAGATACAAAATAATAGTTTTAATGTAAAACTACTTCAAAAATTCAATTGTAATTCAAATCGTATGTATTCAACGAGTTTTTTTTTTGTTTATAGATTACAAAGTATTATAGAATTTATTATGTATAAATATAAAAATCATGTTGCTATAACGATGAACTTATATATTAGGATTTTCGATATGTGAAATATTACGTAAAAAAACGAAAAATTCCTATATACTTGAAATTTGAACGGTTCTTCGGGTCCGGAACCGAGAACCGAGAACCGCGGAACCGAACCGAACCGAACCGAGAACCGCAATTCTATAAATTTTGGAACCGAGAACCGAACCGTGGGTTCTAAAATGCGGTTCGGTTTAGGTCAGTTTCGGTTCGGTTCTCGGTTCCGGTTCGGTTCTCGGTCCATATGCTCACCCCTACCTTATGCTACCTATGCTACCTTATATGCTACCTACTTAAGCGACTTTTATAATTTCTAAGAATGGTACATTTTGTGTAAGAAGCAAGTACACTTTGTGTAAGTGTCCCTTTTATGCAACTTGAGAAATATTTTTATGCGACTTCGTATTTATATTAATTTTTTAGTAATTTCGAAATTTATTAAATTCATAAATAATATTATGCAACTTTTATTTAATATTATGCGACATTTAATTTAAGTGTAAGAATGTGTCATTGTACTTGTTAAGCGACTTGTACTTTGTGTAAGAATATGTAAGATTGTGTAAGAGTCCTTTTATGCGACTTGTACTTTAAGTTTAAGAGTTAAGAACTTAACGGTTAATGTGGAATAAAATATAAGAGTCGAGAAGGTTTCAGAAAACCCCATGGGTTGGGCTTTTGCCGGCGGTGGAGACAAAGGAAAAGGAAGGAAATATTTGTTTCCTTATTGGTTTATTATTTGGGCTCCAAGATTGTTTAGGCATATATAAACACCCCTTTGTTCTCATAATTCTATACTCCACCATCTTTGTCTCTCTCTCTCTTCCTGCGATCAACAAACCAAACGTACCTTAGGGTTTTGTTTGGTTTGTGTGATTTGTTTGGTTTATCTATTGTGATCAACTCCAAAGGAAAAACACCCTTTTTAGGTTCCTTTTATCTTTTGCTTTAATAATCTAGTCCTAGCATCTCTATAGGGTTGTTGGGTAGATTTTCCACAAGCGTAGAAATTCGGTTTACACGTGCTAGAATCACGGTTAGCTCGTTGTATTACGTGTGTACAAGAACGTAATGTAGTCTTACTTTAGACTATATCTTGGTAGTGTTCGTTATAAACCCTAATTGGTGATTCGTTGGTGATCTTGTGGATCGTTGCTAGGATAAAGGTATGTAACCCTAATTCGATTAATTATAATTGTGTTATTAATTATGATCTTGTTAAATCGCTTCCGCTATGTGTGCTTTGATCTTATTTAGGGTTTTGTATAATTGTTATGAACTTTATAAACCTTCAGTGGCATCGAGAGCCGTTTTAACATGTTATAATTATCGAAAATCTAAAGTTTTTTAATTAATAATTGTTTTGAGTTAAAACTACATGTTTTTTAGGTTTTCTTAAAAATTAGGGTTTTGTTTTTTTAAATTAGGATTTTTTAGCCTAATTTTATTAAAAAAAATAAAGAATTGTTTTTGAAACCCTAAATTACATGTGGGATAATTTTAGATTAAATTGCATGATTAATTGTTATGTCATGTATGGTTACGGTCCGTAGAGATTTAATTGTTAAGATTTGGGGGAGAATCCATGATAACGTGCATGTTTTCATGGATCGTAAAATTATATGTTTATATGATTTTATGTGCTACGTGATTATTTGATTCAATAAATCTTGAATTAGGGAAGGTTTTTATATGAACATAAAAACCTAGATTTGATGATTATTGAATAAATCGTACGCCTGTGGCTATTTGATTTATTGCACATATAAATTGTTATATGTGTTTATGATTTAGTTTTTTTTACTTGTTTATATTAAAATTGTTGAATTGTTGTAAACAAGGGTTTGTTTTTAAAAAGAAATAATATGGACTAAATCATATTAAAATAAAGATTTGTTAGAGATCAAAATTACATAAGATTGCGTTGATTGGTGAATTGCAATAATAATCTAACGGCCTACTCCTTTTGACAAACTATAAAGTGGGTTTAACGCACCGCTGGTATTGTACCCGGTTAAGGAAGGAGGTGTTATGTCATTAGCCGCTGACCGAATTCCCGGCTCGCCTGTGCGTCAAATTGAAGTTACTTACTATTATTATTTGCATCACACCTTAAGGTTGATTTACCGCAAATTCACATCCGAAACACAATTAATAAGTTTATTTCTTTGTGCACTAGCCGAGTCCTAGGAGACGTACGTTGTGAATAGTTGTGGGTAATACTTTAAATTGGTTTAAACCAATACCTCAACATAAATTATGTAGAAATTTAGTTTCGTGAAAAAGTTACTAAATCTTTTATTAAACTTATGCTATGGAGTTGTATACATGCTTCTCCATACATTGATTTTTACATCAAAATTTATACCCTAAATTTAAGTCATATGCCATCTAATTGACGAACACTTGAAGTTACAATGTCGTCATGTGAGATCTTGGACGATGTTATAATGGATAGAAAACTTCATGACTGAATGAGATTGCACATGAAGGTTTTATGTTCTTTAGATTAGTCGACTTAATTAAGTTACTCAGTGAGATCTGGAAACTTAAGGCATAAAGTAGGGATGAAACATGTTTACAATGCAAAATAACTTTCGGCAATGTAAGTCCCTAAAGAATCTAGAAATTGCAAATTGTTTTGTCAATTATTGTTCGAAAAGTTACCATCTTGAATACTTTCATTGCTAGCAGATCAATTGATGTGATGAAATTATGTCAATTTGGATTCTAGTTTTCAAGAAAAATACTATGGTTATTATTACCGGGGTAATTTTATTTTCTTGAATGGTATTATAAAAAAATACTAAAATTGAATTTTGTAAATTCTTTTACAATGTATTAATGCAACGTTACACCGTAAACGTGGTTTATTCATTTATTGATCTACAAATCGTATGGTTAAGGATAGAGTCAATTTACAATGAAAAGATAAACCTAAACTCTTTTCAATTAGTGAATAAGGAGTAATAAAGATTTTAGAAATGTCTAATTCTAAATACATAACTCATAGCAAAATTTAATAGTTAAGAAAAGTGCTTATTTTGAGTTATTAAATTTTAAGAATGGTTACCGCTAATTGGTTAAAAGGCAAACTAGCATATTTTGTCTAGTAGTAGTGCTTTGACCATTTATAGGCACTACATACCATTGTGGGTTGGTAGACCTATTAAGGAAGAAATTGCAAGCCAAAACTTTCAAGTTAAAAAGCAATTGATGGATAAGTCATTATTTACGAAGTAGAGTACACTCTTAAACACTACAAGTAATTGTTACGAATGTGTTTTTCAAAGCAGTAAGAAAGTAAACAACACACTAATATGTTTCACCGATTACGAAAAATTTACAATATTGTATTACTGATTTTGATTCTATTAAAACATTCTCTAATTCAGTGGGAGTTACAAGCTTTGTTGTCTTGGTAATAACCCATGTTATCTTTAGTATGTCCGAAGATAATTACTTTCGAATTTTTGACACTATTATCTTCAAAGGATAGTCATTATTGATTCTTGTTGATTAAGTGGTTCTGCATCTACTTGTAAAAGCTAATATATGTGACACAATCATATTTTGTATAGACGAACGTTAGACGTGATGCTTATCTAATATATGAGGTTGTTCCTGAAGGTTTATTAACATCATAACATTTATATAAAACCCTAAACGAGATCAAAACACATATAGCGGAAGAGATTTAACAAGATTATAATAATAATAACTCAATTATAATTAATCGAATTAGGGTTAAATACCTTTACCCTAAAGCAATTCCACAAGACGAAGAACGAATCGCCAATTCAGGTTTATACCGTATATACCAAGATATAGTCTAAAGTAAGACTATATTACGTTCTTGTACGCACGTAATACAACGAGCTAACCGTGATTCTAGCACGTGTAAACCGAGCATCAGCACCAAGTGGAAAATCTACCCAACAATCCTAGAGAGGGGCTAGGACTAGATTATTGCAAAACCAAAATCAAAGAATAAAAGGAACCCTAAAAAAGGTGTTTTTCCTTTGGTGTTGTTCGCAAGAAAGAAACCAAACAACCCTAAGGTTGCGTTTGGTTTGCTGATCGCAAGAGGGAGAGAAAGAAGAATAACGAGTGAAGAATTATGGAGACTAAGGGGTCCTTATATAGGCCTAATTATCTTGTAGCCCAAGGAAACAAATATAAGGCAAGTATCTAACCTCCTTCCCCTTTGGTGTCGTCGACGGCCCAAACACCCTGTTAGTGCAAACATTACGATGCTTTGTCGATATAATCTCTTTATGTTTTGTTGATGACAAACGTATAATTTGCAATACATTATGTAAAATGTCATGGTACTCGTAATCACTCAAGAATACATTTGTATACTTCTCTCGACACCTCCAAGATCGCATTCGGCATGAATCACTCAAGGTATGTACAAACATGTCATTAACCTAACTAAGTGATCAAGGATTAATATTTTCTTAAAACTCACTTTTATACAAAGTGACAAAGTAATTTTTAATTAACTTTATTTTTAAGAAAATGTTTTATTAAAAAGAAAAATGGAAACTTGAATTTGGAATATTCCAAAGAATATTCCCTAAGATATATTCCAAAGAATATTCTTTAATTTGAATTTGGCATATTCCATATGCCAAAGGAATATCCTTTGAGGGTATTAACTACCCCAGATGGCATATCCCCACTAAAGGACAAATTTGCACGGACTCTAACGCAGAGGTTCCTTAAAGGAACCCGCGGTTCCTTATTCGTAAGGAACCGCGGGTAGAGATAAGGAACCGCGGGTTTTTTTGACCGTTGCGATGTTGCCCTATAAATAGTGGATCATTTCCAGATTTTCTTTCAACCCTTTTTGCACAGTTTCTTCAAAAACATCTTTAAACCCTTGATTAGTTAGTTTAGATTAATCTTGTTTAAGATGTGATTCTCTCCTTCAATCTCCTCATCCTCTTATGTGCAAAGAGAAGATCACTCACACATTTGTGATGTGATTAAAGATGAAGTCTTGATGAAGATCATCATGTTCATCATTTTTATTTGTGTCTTGTGTAGATCCAATGTATATGTGTATACTTGGATTAATCTTGTGTAGATCCAATGTATATGGGTATACTTGGATCAATATTGTGTAGATCCAATGTATTTGTGAATACTTGGATTAGTTGTGTTAATCCATTGTATTTGTGAATACTTGGATTAAGTCTTGTGTAAATCCATTGTATATGTGTATACTTGGATTTATGTTGTGTAGATCCAAGTTACATGTGTACACTTGGATATGTGTTTTATTAAGTTGTAATAGGTAAGAGTTGTGAGTTCTCACTAAAATATAAAGTGATGTGGTTGTGTCTTGTGAGTTCTCACTAAACTATAAAGTGATGTAGTTGTGTCTAGTAAAGTTCTCACTTAGCTTCAAAGTGAAGACTCGTGAAGATTGGTTCTACCTTTCGATTAGAACTCGACATCTAGCCTTGTGTCGTAAAATGGTGAAGTAGGCAACGTTGTGAAGATTGGTTCTACCTTTCGATTAGAACTCGACATCTAGCCTTGTGTCGTTAAATGGTGAAGTGGGCAACGTTGTGTAGATTGGTCCTACCTAAGATTAGGACTTGACATCTAGCTTAGTGTCAGAAATGTGTAAGCGACGTGTATGGTTTTCTCCGCCTTGAAAGGAGTTTTGTTGACTAGTGAAGTAACTCTCGAGTAAGGTGTACTCGAGGAGTGGAGTAGGGCGAAGAGGAGCTTCGTGACCGAACCACTATAAATCATCGTGTCGGTACTTTCCTTTACATTTATGTCTTTACTATTATAGATGTATTTATATGTTGTGTGTCGTGTGCATCTCATAATCTAAACATCTAAGTTGCGGAAAATCTAAGGCTTAGTACGTGTGTGCTTCGTGTTTAGATTATGGTCAAGTGTGCATCCTTTAGTCTAAACATCTTAGTTTCGGAAAAGCTAAGGCTTAGGACATGTGTGCTTAGTGTTTAGACTATTGCTTGATGTACACTTGAATTGATGTGTTTGTGTGTTTCCTTACTTATAGTTATTATTTATTACAAACACATCTCATATCTAGTCAAGCTTAATCGAGAATTTGATACAAACGATTCTCAAGGTTTACAACGTATCAATATTTGGCATCCACTGTAGGCGGTTCTTTATTGAGCCCGCGGTTCTTTATTGATAAGGAACCGCGGTGATATTTAAGGAACCGCGGCCAGTGGAATAAACGAAATGTTTTGAAAATGAACTAGAAACTATTGACCCCCCCCCCCCCCTTCTAGTTTCTACACACCCCTAAGGGGTGTTTCGGAACCTTCCATTCTTCTTTCTATTAATTCATCTTTCTATTTATTTCACAACGCTCGTTTTTACTTAACTCTTAATTAATTAACGACCGTTAAAGTTATGTCTCGGTTTAATTTAATAAATACATAAATATAT
Organism: Glebionis coronaria; assembly: GCA_025667525.1. Taxonomy (NCBI): domain Eukaryota; kingdom Viridiplantae; phylum Streptophyta; class Magnoliopsida; order Asterales; family Asteraceae; genus Glebionis; species Glebionis coronaria. The sequence goes on along the minus strand of CM046878.1, from coordinate 552,299,595 downwards.
ATATTTATTAAATAAATTAATAAATACAATAAATATATTTATTAAATAAATTAACTCTTTACGCATTGTGTGCAATCCCGTAATCTCGAGTTCGATCCTATCACACGACTATTAAATATAAGTCCATAAACTTACAGCTCCCACTTGGACATATTTCAAATATTGTGATTACATTGACTAGCGTCTAGTTACACTAGCAATGTCTCTAGTACAACTCAAGTAAGGTCTCCTGGATAAAACCTTTTAATGATTCATCATTATTATTAGTATCCTTTCGTTTCTGATACAACGTTAATAAGGATATGAATCTTAGTCATTCCTTTCATTAACCATTCTGTTTCTCGTTCAACGGATTCAAGTAAGATTACCAAAACTTCTACACATAATTTAGAAAGACTTTGGGTACGGCCATACAAACATCTTAATAATCCCACGAGTGGCCCAACTGTATTAAACTTCAAAATAAATTTGAAGGAAACAAATTCCATATTGACTACAAGCAATACTTATGAATTTTGCAACACTTCTGAAAATAACCCTTATAGCTACCAGTTATGTAACATCCCATTTTGATAAATGGAATGTCACGCGTGATTATGGCGTGTCATCAAAGCATACAAGGATAAATGTCTAAACATTACATGACCAAAAAGGAAATACCGGAATCAAACATCGGTATCCCAAAAGTAGAACTCATCACACACAAACATAAGTACTGTAAATGAAAGGACTAAACAATGTCCATGGAAATGAGTATCAAAGTATAAAGAAATGCATAAAGTAAAGAAGGCTAGAAAGCTTCCAATCCATATGCACGTACGCTTAAAGTCAACGAGTGTCCCTGAGTACCTGCCGTTTTGGGAACATGAAAAGGAAAACGGCTGAGCATAACGCTCAGTGCACAGATATACAAGTAAAACATGAATAATATAAGCATATAAACATGAAGCAGTGGAAAAGACTAAGTCGTGGATAACCTGGTTATATCTTAGTAAAACTAGTTTTATAGTTTGAAAAGCCTTATGTTTATCTTGTAAAAACTATTTAACATATTTACCATTAGCCAATATAGGTCATGAATTATCCACGTGCATGAATACTTGGAGGGGTGACCTCGTCATGCAAATCAGAGGGGTTGCCTCTAATTTAATATAATGGTTTTAGGTAGGAGGGATCAGCTCCTTGTGAAGGATGCAAGGCACACACCACATTCACACTGAATAATCTGCTAAAAAACATGTAAACTAGGATGCCCCCATACGCCCCACCTGATAGTAATAATAATATGGCCAAAAGCTGAAGGGACACCACGAGCTATCACTCCGTCGTGGTGGAGTCATAACACTGGTGCCTCTAGTGTTATGGTTATGGTACCTCCATAACTAGGTGAAATTGGTCATGCATGTATATGGCTTTAGGTATCTAATTAAACATAAGCAATTCAAAAACATATAAAACATATACTGGGGAAAACAGTTGGCTGCATACGGGGAAATGTTAATAAGGAAGAATGTCCACACTGAAAGGATGGAGAATCCGTACCTTATGTCCAGTGAACGAAGAAGACGAACGGAAGAGAGTCCTACTTCGGTATCACTAATGCTACATAAATACATACGTGTATAAGTATCTGATCACTGAGTACGTAACTGGTTTTATATCATGTCTTAGCTTGTTTTATATGTTCATGTCCTATTTTACAGATTTAAGCTTTATACTGTGTTTATCATGTATTCTATCTATTTTGTTTAAGTATTTCTTGTATTTCATGTATTATTATACTTGTTGTGTAATAATAAGTAACTTTCTAAAAATAGCAGGTTTCCTAAAATAGAAAGTTTCCAAAAATAGAAAGTTTCCAAAAATAGATTTACTGCTTAAAATAGATAAGTTTCTAATGATAAAAAGTTTCCATAAATAGATTAGCTGCCTTAATTAAATAAGTTTCTAAAAATAGAAAGTTTTCATAAATAGAAATAAGCTGGACTATTAAGCTAATTATATAAGCTTAAGTGTTTACTGATTAATATACTAAGTCATGTGATTAAATAGTATAGTTTATTAATTATTTCATGTGAATTAAATAAACTATAAGTTAAAGTATTTAAGTAAATATAACATGGTTTAATTAAATAAAGGCAAAAATACTTAGGTTAAAACATGTATTATTATTTATTAATAATATAACCTAAGTCATGTAAATTAATTAATTATAATTCATGATTTTAATAATTAATTAATTATATAGTCTAATTAAATGATAAATACTTAGGTTAAAATTCATGTATTAATAATCCTATTAGTAACCTAAGTCATGTATAAATTAAATTAATCATGTACATGTTTTAATTAATTTAATTTAATTCTTGAAAAATATAACTTGTAAAAATATTTAACCTTGTAAAAACAAGGGATAATAGGTTGTAAATGTAACAAAGTTGTCAACTTTTACTATGTTGTGTAATCACGTTTTAATTTTACTAAAAAATACATCTAGTGTACTAATCCCAACTATTCTATGTAAGGTTATACTTTACCATTATGTTGTGCTGATATGGAAAACTTTCCCAAACGTTGACCCGTTATAATATTTTGACTCTGTTATTTGTCTCTCGCAGTTAACTTTATCCCAAATCTAGGCAACATTGTGCTTATATACTTTTTATAGGTGATAATCCATATAAACATGATATGAATAAATAATAAACGCAGCAGAAAGATCACCTATTAACGGATCCATAGAGTCATATGATTAATCAATATAAAGGGAGATAAAAGTATACCTTTGTAGCGTGACCGGTAGAATGGAATGATAACTATCACCAAGTACAAGAACACATATGAAACCAAGTGACCAAAGTAGATCACCTCTATATAGAAACACACTACACATCACCGTATACCAAATTGATGCTAGTCGTTATACCCGTATATCGTAACTAACACTTGCACTACAATATATGCAAGATACTAATAAAGAAATATAACATCTATATGTTATACTTGATTTGCCGTACATCATGGGGCTGCCCAAGATGAAACCACCAATCACACTTTATTATGTCAAAATAATGATTTCTTACAAGATCAAATCTTGTCATTTGTTGATAATTAAACGGCATCACAACAAATGAGGAAAAGCACCATTATAACAATATGTAACTTCCCTTTTAATTAGTAGATAGTCATAATCTAATTAGCTTTTTATGACTAATTATATTACACTAATCACTACATAAGTTACACATGACCACCTTGGTCTATTCTCATTTGTTCTCAAGTTACGTCGGTTATATATATACCGTAAATACAACAGATACGATATATTAAGTGGTACCTCTGTGTATATGTGTGTGACCCCATAGGCTCACATGTGTCTAGCCGTATAATTATTTATTATGACACGAGCATACTCCAACACTTTTACCCCCCAATTGTAAACCCTAAACACATACACTTTTCGTATCAAGAACCCTAGGTTTTTAGATTTCCAATTATCTATCACAACTGATTTGAATGAACATCACACTTCTTTGACTTGTCTTGTAATCAAATAAAAAAATACATGAATTCAATAAAAGCTTTAGCAACCCAGTTGGAAACAACCATCCAAATTGAAATGGGGACTTACCTGTACATATTTAACTTGACTTTATCCATCCGTCCAATTGTTCTAAAAGAAAATACCAATTGGACAAGTGGGGCATACGTACTGCCCAGTAACATGAGTGGTTCCATTTGAATAAGACATTGTGGTGGTGGTGGCTTAATGTGAGGAGTTCAGTGGGGGTGGGAGTGATGGTGGTTGTAACATATAAAAAGTAATTAGGGTTCTGGGTTAAGAAAATGGTGGGTAGGTTTGATTTATAGATGGGATAAAAGGCTAGGCTCGGGGTCAAATAAAATATAACGGGTCAACGCTTGGGAAAGTTGGCCACGTCAAGGAAACATAGCGGAAAAGTATAACCTTGCATGGAATATTTGGGATTAGTAAACTGGGTGTATTTTTTGGTAAAATTAAAAGGTGATTACATAACATAGTAAAAGTTGACGACTTAGTTACATTTACAACCTATTATCCCTAAAAACAACTCATGAACCGAACCGTGTTTTAAGCTAAACATGTGTGAACCGGACCCGTGTTTTAACCCGTGAACCGGCAACAAACGCACCCTTGGTCAACTAGCCGCCGGCTAGCCAAGGGTTCCCACCGGCTAGCCGGTGTTCCCCTTGCTGCCGTGGCCTACCCAAGCACAACCATGCCCCGACCGAGGTCGGGGTCTCCCCTTTTCCCTGCTGCCGAGACACAAGTCACCACACCAAGACCATGAGGTCTCGGTTGGTGCGAGAAAAATCAAACCGAGACCCCCTTGGGGCTCGGTTCATGTGTCGGCCACAAAACAAACACCCCTTAACCATTAATTAATTTACCCCCATGTTTAATTACATGATTTATAACTTGTTTTTAACTTGTTATTAAAAACATTCATGATTTCATGTGATTAATAAATCAAAACATAAAAGAAAAGAGGTTTAGGGTTTATACCGATCACGTGAATCAAGGAGAATGAACACACAATGATCCTTGCAATAAATCGAACACCAAAATCAAACCAAACACACCTTGGTGTGTGATAAACCCGGCGGCCAAGAACAAGGAGAAAGAAAAAGATTTTTAGGGTTTCTTGTATTTTCTAAATTTTGTTATTATGAAAATAACCTTTTCCTTTAATTCCTTGTTTAGTAAAAATTTATGGGCTTGGCTCTTTTCTCTTGTTGTGTCCACGGGTAAGGGGCCCACATAGGGGTAACCCGAACATTTTCCGTGTCTAAATCATAAGTGTGTTCTCGTGTTCGTGTTTTACGTGATTTAATTAGTTATCATTCGTGACTTAATATATTTATTCGTGATCGTAATAAATATACGTACATAAGTAATACTAAGCTCGTGATTAATTTACGTTCATGATTTCATGTTCGTGCGTTCGTTATTATAATTATTATTGAAATAATTATTGTGTCTTAATACGTAAGAAATACTTATCGTGATTTAACACGTACGTAATACTTATAATTCTTGTTCGTGAAACATAAACGTGCTATAAAAGGAAAGTTCTAATCATGTACGTACGATCGTAATGGTACTATTCATGGTAAAAGTATGCGGGTTCTACAAGTTACATTTAGCGTTAGATTATTCCACACAAATGCACTAGATACACATCAGTTTCCTGGTATCTCAGGTCTGAGGATAACTATTTATAATATACTTAATGAGAAAGATCTATAAAGTATAATCATATAGTTGGGATAAGTCCAATATTCGATTCATCGAGTATCATCCAAAATCGATCAATATACTTTCAAGTATACTCTATCGCAATTTTGAATTGTTCTTAGTTTAATAATATTCCCATATTATTAACCGGCAACGAACATTTAGCATAACAATTTATTCATGGATTAAAACATGTAAAATATGATACAAAATTAACTAACAAGAATAGACGAAACCCAATCTTCATTCCATTAAATAATAATATTTTAACATCCTTTATCCAAATACTAAATAGATCAATGCATGAAAAACATGGTTGATGCATCATGCCTCTAGTAGCGACCTTCACGCTAGTTTGGCAAAGCATAAAACAACCAATCTCGATCTATTGGAATTTTGAGAATACTTTCCTTCAATAATTCAATTATTGAAGTTCTTCCACATGTGCATTCAAATAGTTTGATATTGTCACATGGTTCAAAATTGTGAAACATCCTTGATAACCAATTTATTATACTAAACTTCCAAAACACATTTGAAGTTTAAAGTATTATAACTTTAATGTATAATGCAACTTTAATCAACATGTCTTCTCTAAAGATCCCATGATTAGTAGTGAGTGTTACCTCAATTATATCTTTTCAAGTTTTTATAACTTGTCATTTAAAGATATAAATACGTTACCAATAATATCTATTATGTAATGTTTGATTCCAACCAAACCTTCAAGTTTGTTGGTTATGATAATTTGCACAACTGTTGACAAATTACACATCTATAAAATATGGAAGCTGATCCAAGACAAGGATGTTATTCTATATCCAAACATAGTCCTTCAGAATATTCATTACACAAGTTAATTTAATAACTTTCAAATAGATTAATATATTCATATCATCTTGCATTTTAAGCATGATATAAATACGACGTAATACACATGAAGATTTCTCAAACCAGATTTAGATTTCTTCATGTTCTAAATATCCATATAAACTTGCTACATGGCATATTATGTTGTATTTTCACCGCATAAATAAATAAATTTATTTGTTCCAAGGTCATGTATCTTATTTTCTAAATTTCCAAAGCAAAATTTCATTTCAAATCTAAACAAATCAACATTTAATTTAAACGAGAGATATAGCCCGCACCTCGCGGCGGATGGAAAACTAACGGTTACAGTGAACTTATAGTACGAAGAATTGTGTGCGTCAATAATTAGCCTTGTAAAGAATTAATAACCTTAAAGACTATTTTGATAAAAGATATTTCCTAAATATATATTAAGTTTCAATATTTTTATAAAATCATACGTATGGCAGAAGCATTGCAACATTGACTCATTTGGTTTGCAATTAGACGGTCTTTTCAACGATACTTTTCCCCCAAAGAATCAAAAGATATACGCTTTATATTTGATAAATAAACTTTGTTATATAAAAAATGTGTAGATAGTTAAAAATCTAAAATCGTATTGTAAAAAAAATACGTAAATGGCTAAGTTTGCAAGTAACAAATAACCTCAAGAATTATTGTTATACTAATTTTTTATAATACGTATTAAGTGTAAATTTTTTTATAAAAATCATACATATATCTGAAGCATATGCATATTGAGCTCGTTTGGTTCGCAATTCGGCGAATTTTTCAATAATATTTTTTCTCGCGAGTGAATCGGTAATTATACGTTTTATATTTGATAAATAAAATTTATTACTTTAAAAAGTAGTAAATAACTTAAAGTGAAAAGCCATTTTCATCATATATTACATAGTGTAAGGGTATATTTCAAAATTTTGTTTTGTTTCAAAAAATGTTAGTATGATTTCTGTTTTTGAAATGACCGAAAAGCAAACAGTAAAACCACATGCAATGGTTTGTCGCTTTCTAAAATATTTCGTAAGATTGCTTCGTTTACGAAACGACACAAAGCATAATGTAAAACGACATGCAAAGGGTCTAAACGACACCGTTTGCTTCAAGATTTAATATATATTATAATTAAATTTACTTTCTTATATGTCTATTTGACACATATAATTTTAAGAAAATAATCATAATACTCCCACTAGCTTTTAGAAATACTTAGAAATCATCTTATTCAAATTTAAATCCAATCTTGATTTCAAATTAAACATAAGAATAATTTCCTAGATGCTTGCTTTTATCCACTCATGGATAATTGCACTTTGTACTTTTCCAAAGATTTATTTGAATTAATAAAACTCCTTTTGATTACTTAAGTCCATGCTCAAGTAGTCACTCAAGAAAGAGTTCATACATATTCAATTTTGTCAATTAAAATATGACCACCAAAATCTTTATATATTTAATGCATTTAGAAAAGAATACTCAATCACAATTAATTTACTTACATGTGATTAATAATCTATTCATAATACATACATTAAATATGTGTACAATCTTGTCCATATAATTTCGACACAAGGATTTAAACCACCACAATGACCGTTTCTACCTTTCTTTGACAAAACTTATCTTTAATTTTTAGTCAAACTATTTAAGATAAACCAAATCAAAATTGATTATCTTGTTTGGACAACATCTATAACACTCATAGTATGAGTAGTTTACCCAAGTCAATATTTGGTAACAAATCATAACGATTATTTTTAACTCATAATTCTCAGCATATTACTTGCATATCTGAGATATCCTTGCGGACCTATGACTTAAGTTCCTTTATCTTGAGAGTTAGCATTAACACACCTACCTCATGATAATTACTAGTGTATTTAAGAAGATTATGTATTTTGTAATTTTATCTTTCAAGATCAAAACTCCCACTTGCTTTTAGTAACTTAAAGTTAATCTTTAAATATATAGCAAATAGATCAACAATTCAACGTTATCTATTTTGGGACTTTACATAACACAATGACAGTTCCTATCTCTTTATTTTCTAACAACCCACTTCATAAGTAGTTTAGCAAAATCCGAACTTCATTTAGAACATAATGTGATTCATCACACTCCATACATAATGGTATCTTATTAATCTTCTTAGCTCAAATCATACTCAACTTTCTAACCTTGATATCTTTTGGAAGAAAAGGAAGATATAGTTATTTTGGATCAAAGATCACCATCATATTGAGAGTTTGATTCTCCTAAACCATAACAATGATGTATTTCATTTAGGGAAATATTGTAAGTCAATTTTAACAATATTAAGATAAATATATATCTTTCGGTTTACCTATATACCAACTAAATCATCTTAATGGTATAATAGATTTCCTAACCATTTTGCATGCTTTATAACTCAAGTACTTCTAATACAAAGTCACTTCATTTTTATGTCTTTAAAACATAAAATTTATAAATACTTCATATGTTTTAAGTCATTTGTAAATGACTTCATGTATATGTCTTAACGAAAAGAGACAATACATTAATGTCTTACTTTATATTATACGTCTTTCAAGACTTTTATGTTTGTGACTTTATACAATAAATCATAAACATGTATAACTAAAGTAATCATGAACACCACTAGGTTTCATTAGTCTTTTCAAGTTAATTCACTACTATTTCTATTTATGTCATTCCAAGAATACACAAATATTTTAGTTTAGTAGTATAAGATTACTCTATGTATCTTATGTCATTCAAGGAATTATCCATTTTAAGAAACCTCCAAAATATTCCACACCCGATCTCAGGACATGTGGATATTTGACCCTTGTGTTTACAATTTAGTCCAAACTCACACATGACTAAAACAAAACAACAAGTGTTTCTTAATGTGAATGATATATATACTTTTAAGTAGTCTTTAATAATCATATTGACACATGATCTAACTTTCATTTAATTATTAATTAGACCGTTAGTCTCTTATCTTGAAGTCAAGAGAATCATATCTTTATGAGTTGTTTCTTGCACACAATATTCATTTCTCCCACTTGTGCATGGAACAACCTCATATATATTAGATAAACATCACGTCTAACGTTTGTTTATACAACATATGATTGTGTCATATATACTAGCTTTATACTAGTTTTTACAAGTAGATGTAGAACCATTTAATCAACAAGAATCAACACATGACTATCCTTTGAAGATAATAGTATCAACAATTCGAAAGTAATTATCTTAGGACATACTAAAGATAACATAGGCTATTATCAAGACAACAAAGCTTGTAACTCCGACTAAATTAGAGAATGTTTAAATTACCTCGAATTCAGTAATACAACACAATCTCCCACTGAATTTGACAACATTGAAAATGTTTCATAATCAGTGAAAATAATTAGTGTTATGTTTACTTTTGAAAAACACATTCGTAACAATTACTTACACATTCGTAACAATTTACTTGTAGTGTTTACTTTCTTACACTATTGAAAACACATTCGTAACAATTTACTTGTAGTGTTTAAGAGTGTACTCTACTTCGTAAATGATGACTTATCCATCAATTGCTTTTAACTTGAAAAACTTGACATGCAATTTCTTCCTTAAATAGGTCTATCAACCCCACAATGGTATGTAGTGCCTATAAATAGTGAAATCACAACTACTAGATAAAATATGCTAGTTTGACTTTACACCAATTAGCGGTAACCATTCTTAAAATGTAATAACTCAAAATATGCAATTTCTTAACCATTAAAGTTTGCTATGAGTTATGTATAGAATTAGACATTTCTAAAATTCTTATTACTCCTTCTTCACTCATGGAAAAGAGTTTAGGTTTATCTTTTTATTGTAAATTGACTCTATCCTCAACCATATGGTTTGTAGATCAATAAATAAATGACTAAACCACGTTTACGGTGTAACGTTGCATTAATACATTGTAAAAGAATTTACAGAATTCAATTTTAGTATTTTCGATAAAAAAATACTTTCAAGAAAATAAAATTACCCTGGTAATAATAACCATAGTATTTTCCTTGAATCCTAGAACTATATTTACATAAATCCATTACATCAGTTGATCTGCTAGTAATGAATGTACTCAACATAGCGACTTGTCGAACAATTCAATTGATAAACAACTTTCAGTTTCTAGATTTTTAAGGGATTTACATTGCCAAAAGAACGTTTTGCATTGTAAACATGTATCATCCCTTCTGAATGCCTTAAGTTTTCAGATCTCACTGAGTAACTTAATTAAGTCGTCTAATCTGAGTAACGTAAAACCATCATTCGAAATCTCATTTTACGAAAGGTTTTCTCTCCCTTACAACATCACCCAAAAATCTCATTTGATGACGAAGTAATTTCAAGTGTTTGTCAAATAGGAGCATTCGACTTAAATTTTAAGGGTATAAATTTTCGATGTCAAAATCAATGTATGGAGAAGCATGCATACGACTCCATAGCAAAAGTTTAATAAAACATTTAGTAAACTTTTTCACGAGATTAAATTTCTTCATAAATTATGTTGCGGTATTGGTTAAACCAATTAAAGAATTTACCCACAACTATTCACAACGTACTTTTGCTAGAACTCGGCTACGTACAAAGCAATACCCTTATTCATTGTGTTTCAGATGTGAATTTGTGATAAATAACCCTTAAGGTATTAATTCAATTAATAATCGTAAGTAATTTCAATTTGACGCACAGGCGAGCCGGGAATTTAGTCAGCGTCTAATGGCATAACACCTCCTTCCTTAACCGGGTACATGACCAGCGGTGCGTTATACCCACTTTATAGTTTGTCAAAAGGAGTAGGCCATTAGATTATTATTGCAATTCACCAATCAACGTAATCTTGTGTAATTTAAATCTCTAACAAATCATTATTTTAAATATGATTTAGTCCATATTATTTCTTTTCATAAAAAATCCTTGTTTACAACAATTCAACAATTTTATATAAACAAGTAAAAAAACTAAATCATAAAACACATAATAACAATTTATATGTGCAACAAATAAATCAAATAGCCACATGCATACGATTTATTCAATAATCATCAAATCTAGGTCTTTATATTCATATAAAAGTCTTCCATAATTCAAGATTTATTGAATCAAATAAAGCAAGTAGCACATAAAATCATATAAATATATAATTTTACGATCCATGAAACATGCACGTTATCATAGATTCTCCCTCAAATCTTAACAATTAAATCTCTACGGATTGTAACCATACATGACATAACAATTAATCATGCAATTTAATCTAAAATTATCCCGCATGTAATTTAGGGTTTCAAAACAATTCTTTTTTTTATAAAAATTCGGCCTAAACCCTAATTTAAAAAAAACAAAACTCTAATTTTAAGAAAACCTAAAAAACATGTATATTTAACTCAAATCAATTATTAGTTAAAAAACTTTAGATTTTCGATAATTATAACATGTTAAAACGGCTCTCGATGCCACTGAAGGTTTATTAACATCATAACATTTATATAAAACCCTAAACGAGATCAAAACACATATAGCGGAAGCGATATAACAAGATTATAATAGTAATAACACAATTATAATTAATCGAATTAGGGTTACATACCTTTACGCTAAAACAATCCCACAAGACGAAGAACGAATTACCAATTCGGGTTTATACCGTATATACCAAGATATAGTCTAAAGTAAGACTATATTACGTTCTTGTACACACGTAATACAACGAGCTAACCGTGATTCTAGCACGTGTAAACCGAGAATCAACATCAAGTGGAAAATCTACCCAGTAACCCTAGAGAGGGGCTAGGACGAGATTATTGCCAAACTAAAACCAAAGAATAAAAGGAACCCTAAAAAAAGGTGTTTTTCCTTTGGTGTTGTTCGTAAGAAAGAAACCAAACAAACCAAACAACCCTAAGGTTGCGTTTGGTTTGTTGATCGCAAGAGAGAGAGAAAGAAGAATAATGAGTGAAGAATTATGGAGACTAAGGGGTCCTTATATAGGCCTAATTATCTTGTAGCCCAAGGAAAAAAATATAAGGCAAGTATCTAACCTCCTTCCCCTTTGGTGTAGCCGACGGCCCAAACACCCCTAAGGGGTGTTCCGGAACCTTCCATTCTTCTTTCTATTAATTCATCTTTCTATTTATTCTACAACGCTCATTAATACTTAACTCTTAATTAATTAACGATCGTTAAAGTTATGTCTCGGTTTAATTTAATAAATACATAAATATATATTTATTAAATAAATTAATAAATACAATAAATATATTTATTAAATAAATTAAATCTTTACGTATTGTGTGCAATCCCGTAATCTCGAATTCGATCCTATCACACGACTATTAAATATAAGTCCATAAACTTACAGTTCCATGCAAAAGTGGGAGAAATGTACATTGTGTGCAAGAAACAACTCATAAAGATATGATTCTCTTGTCTTTAAGATAAGAGACTAACAATCTAATTAATATTAAATGAAAGTTAGATCATGTGTCAGTATGATTAAAAGACTATTTAAAAGTATATATATCATACACATTAAGAAATACTTGTTGTTTTGATTTAGTCATGTGGGAGCTTGGACTAAATTGTAAAATACAAGGGTAAAATATCCACATGTCGTGAGATCGGGCGTGAATTATTTTGTAGTTCTTAAGATGGATAAATCCTAGAATGACATAAATACATAGAGTAATCTTATACTACCAAGTATAAAATATTTAAGTATTCTTGGAATTACATAAATAGACATAGTAGTAAATTAACTTGAAAAGGCTAATGAAACCTAGTGGTGTTCATGTTTACTTTAGTTATACATGTTTATGATTTATTGTATAAAGTCACAAACATAAAGTCTTGAAAGACGTATAATATAAAGTAAAGCGTTAATTTATTGTCTCTACTTCACTAAGACATATACATAAAGTCATTTTCAAATGACTTACACTACTACACAAAACGCTAAAGAGACCCCCTTAAAAAGACTGGTTATGAAAAAACATGTCTCTATGACCAAAAATGGTGGGAAGGGAATGCATGGAAACCGGTTTTCTTTAAAAAAAACGAGTCTCCGTAATGTGAATTCTAAAGAAACCGGTTTTTAAGATGCAACCAGTCTTTTTTATAAGAGTAAAGACACTGGTTTTTACGTAACAACATGTCTCTATGTGTTTCTTTTATGGACACTAGTTTTTATAAAAAAAAAACCAGTGTTTTTACACATTTTAAGACATTGGTTTTTAAAAAACCAGTCTTGTTTTATTTAAATAGATTATGGTTAATTTTTTTAAACATAAAATCATAAGGACTAAACGGTAAATACTTGTTTTTATAACATATTACGTTTTTAGACTTTATAAAGTATATATGTGATTAAAGTATAAGGACCATTAATACATAAAAAATTAAGAATCACAACTTGTGTAAAACGTTTATGTAAATAAATTTTGAGTAATATTGTAATTTTTTTAAAAATGTTTTAATCTAGTTTAGTAAATACATATTTGTTTAATTTTATGATTTTTATTGTAAAATTAAAAGTAGATTACCAATAACAAAAATAATTCCCTCCAAAATGAAAAGTTTATTTCCCGCTAGTACTACAATTAGTTTTCACTCAATTTTTTATATTTTCGGTGATAAGTTTGCCACCACAATGAAAATATATTTATAATTTCTTTTAAAGCAAAATAGAAAAAGCTTTTGTCACAACTCACAACCCCACTTCTTTTCACCCATCTGCTCCAGCCGCCTCACTCCTTCTGTTAACATCATAGTAGATCTGATCTATACTCTATACTTGGTATATTCTTCGTACCGATTTGCCAAATCACTCGTCTCATGATGTAGTCATCGAATACTCTCAATTTGGTATATTCTTCTTATCTATTTCTAAAATATCTTCAAGAATCAAAACGTTTTGCTTATTACAATTAATCTTTGCCTTTCTTCTAGTTATAGAATATTTGTTTGTTATATGCTACTTAATACTAGTAATAAGCTAGTAATATGATATAATTTATATGGGTTGAACCTGGTTCTATGACTGTTTTAATACTCTAAAGACTTAAAATGTGGTATGATTGATCTTACTGGTGATACTCTGTATTATCATCTCTTTGATATTCAATAGCTAATTTGATTGGTATTTGGCACACAACAAAGAATTAAGCGTGACATATTTTTTTGTGATAAACGCCAACCATTCGATGAAATGTCTAATTAAAAAAAATAGAGTTTTCATGTGTGTGTGATGGGGCGTTATTTAATTCGTGATAGTTATGTGTTGTAGTTGATCTTGAATTTACAATCTATATGGTGATTTATGTAAGCAATCTTCCATTTAGTCTAAACAAACCCCGATCGACATATTCATAGAATGGTTATTGCTATAAAATATTGGAAGTGCTGGTGTAGACATATGATTTACAATTTTGTTCATTGATTCTTTCTTACAATGTTACTATTTGTATGGTGACTTGGTGTTATATCTGCTCGGTAAAAATATGAAATTGATGGTGCGTTCTGTATTTTCCAACTTCCCATTCCCCATCTTAGAATGTAAGTTTACGCTACCTCTCTGGTTTTATTCGAATGTTTTATAAAAAAACATAGTTTGAATCTCTTTTACTTATCAGAAGTTTTTGATTGGTAAAGAATCAATACCGACCACTGCTTAAGGGGTATTTGGCATAGCTTATTTTCCGGACTTAAGTGCTTATTTGATTTTCGAAAAGTTCACGAAACCACTTTTTTCCAAGGTTATGAGCTTATTAGAATGAGGTTACAGACTTAAAGTAGGCCATAACCAGAAGTTGAGAAGCTCATAAAGTCATAAGTCGCAGAAGTGAGCTCGTGAGCTTTTTCAATTTCATCGAAACCTTTATGCCTGATAAATAAGATAATACAAACACTCCTTTAGTAATGTTATGAGCCGCATTACCACTTACACGTTTAAATTGAGCGTCTATCTTCATTTCTCATAATACCTGATGCTTCAGGTTAGATGTAATAAAGTCGTTTGTATCTTAGGAATTCACTAGAGAGCATAGAAGGTTAGCAAAGATTATTCAAATATCACAAGATAAATACATTACGACGTTTGGGGTGAAAGGGACATACTTGAATGGTAAACTGAACTCTACACTTTCATACTGCTGTTTTGTATTCTCGAACAAAACAAAATCCCCTGGATATACTTGAATGGTCCTTATAAATTTTTGCTCGCTTTGCACATGATATTTTGTGTCAACAACATGAGATTTAGGCATGTTGGTTACAAAAGAAATTTCAGTCAGGTTTTTATGACTTCAATAGAAGAATTTAGAATTTCTTGATCTGGTGATTTAAATTAGTAGTTAAACTAATTTTGTTATTGCGTAGTGTTTACTAAGCACTCAGACCAACACTATCAAGTTATTTGTTGTTGCAATTTTCAGTATCAGTGTTATTATCAGGATTGCAATGTCAGTTTTTATTCTTTTCAGGCAAGGGGTGATCAACATTGAAGGCAGAGGAACGGGGTCGAGTTGTGGTTGCTCATGTTTTGTAGACGGATTGTCGGTATAAAGATGGGCTTTTTAAGACGGATGTCATGGTCCTTAGTAAAAGTAAGATTATCACTTTCTTGAACTTTTACAAATTGTGCTTTTCAATCAATAGAGATGATAATATTAATGTAGTTAATAAGCTTATAGTAAGGTGTTTAGTCTTCAAGGATTTCTTGCAGAATGTAGTTAATTTGCATTCCCAAATTAATACGTTACATTCTCAAATTAATACGTAGTACTAAGTACTAACAAAACCTCTAACTGTAGTTACTAGCTAGGAGTTGTATTGCATTATTCTTATGAGTTCTTTTAAACCAATATGAAGATATTTCATAGTCTAAATTCAAAGAGCATCAAGTTACGTTTTGATTTAGCAGCGGGTTTTGATTCAGCTAGGGGTTATTGATCCTCAGTACTCAATTACAAACGTATACACGTTTCTGATTGCATTTGATGAAATTGCATTTGTAGTTAGTTAGTTAGGCTGTTATGATTGTTAATGCTTACTGTTTTTAATGAAACTTAAATCGGTTAGCTAGTTAGGCTGTTATGATTGTTTGATGAAATTTCGTTTGTAGCATTTATTGAGTCAATGTGTTTTGGTTTCTATTGTGAAGTTCCATTTTAGCTGCTTTAGAATGGATTGGGAATTTTAGATGGAAAACATTAGTTAGTTCGAGCTGGGAATACACTTTTCCGTCTGCGTGTTGGGAATTCCATGTTTGGTTTAGAATTCCAAAACACTTCGGAGAGTCAATTTTTCTGAATGCATTTATAAGAAATCTGAATGTACTTGCTACACCGTAGTTCTGACCTTGCCTTTTAATTTCAGCCCTCTAAGACATGAGAATGTGAGCAGAAGTTTAGCGTTTTATAGATACATAACACAGAAAGCATAACATGAAAAATGACTTACATATGATAGTGGATGAAGCTCGTATACTTCTGTTGAACATATAGAATCTGGCCTAGAATGTCTAATAATAATAAGTGACTTAGTATGTTATAATAATAATAAAGTGATTTAGTATGTTATAATTGTTTAAAGTGATTTACTATGTTATCATACACGGTTTTTAGAGGTACTATATTGTTACATATACACGCCATTGTGATTATTTTCAGTTAATAAATAACTGTGATGTAGTGATGTGGAGATTAGTTGATTGAGCTTTTAGGGAGATTTTAGAAGCGGTGAGTCGTGAGCATTGAGCGTTGTGATTTTTAATGCTGGTTTGCCAAGCAGCAATCAGCTTTATCTTTTATTAAGTAGCATTTAGGAGCGTTGAGCATTTAGGAGTTGTTTTACACATTATGATTGCACCTACAGCTATCTTAGCAAACATTTTCTTATGGAATTAAATGCCCATAGCTGCTTACAGCTACTGCCACTTTTTGCCAAACACACCATGCATCAGTTTGAATAGAGAGTGTTGGCTGATAAGTACGGAGTATGTAATTAGTAACAATAATTTGATGGTGCATTGCTTCTTATGTTAAAGGTGTTTTATAAAAAGCTTCGATTAAATTTCAACGCTTGGAAATCTTTGCTAGATAAGAGTAGTTTATGGTGACCAATGTAAATAGAGACGATGATGGATCTTATGCCCAGTGTGTGCCTTTTAAGCTTCCAATAATGCATGATGTGAACCAGAAACCTCGTTGATGTCGTAGGGACACTGAACTACAAAACACTTAATTTTCTTTTATGTTATGTTACAATTTTACTTACTCATTTTTGTTTGTTTCTTTATTTTTTAATAAATGATGGTGGCTGTAAGTTGGCTAAATTTATACAGTATATGAGCTTATACTCTATATGGATATAGAGCTAGTATGTTCAAAAAAAAGATATAGAGCTAGTTGTATATTCATGAAACGTAGAGCATGCATTTTATTTGTTGTAGACTTGTGCAGTTGTGCTGATTGATCCACTATTTTTATCATCTGCTTTACACTCTATATCATGAACTAGAGTTCTTTAACCATAATAATTACTTTGTCTGTCCAGGTTGTTCTAACGTGACTAAAGATGGACTGATTATATGACCTCATCTACAATAGCGGTTGAAACTCCGATCTCACAATTCTTATGCCCAGTGGAGCTTGGTTTACATTGTGGCGACAAGTTAAATAAAAACAAATTTGATTTGAAATATGTATTTGACAATTTAATCCTTCCAATTAATAAAGTTCTCTTTATTTACATACATTTGTTGTTTATGACAATTCAAGTCCTTTAATTTAGTTTTTTTTATATAATTCTTGTATTTACATTATTCCATTGTAGAGGGTTAAATTTGTAAAATTTGGAATTTAATAAAAATTCCATTTTTTTTTAAAAAAATTAAGTAAAAAGAGACTGGTTTTAAAAAAAAACACATTTTTTTTACTCAATAAAAAGACTGGTTAGATGCTCTTAAAAAGACTGCTTTCTGGAGATTAGTATGGAGACCAATCTCTAAAGAGACGTGTTTTTATGAACATAACCAGTGTCTATTCTTTTAATAGAGACTGGTTTCAAAACCAGTCTCTTTATGTTTCGAGCAAGGAGATCCTCCACATAGAGACGTCCTACAAACCAGTCTCTATTGCCTTTTTGGACCAGTCTCCATGGACTTTTTTGTAGTAGTGTTAAAACGTATAATAGAATTATAACTTTTATGTTTTAAAGACATGGAAATGAAGTGACTTTGTATTAGAAGTACTTGAGTTATAAAGCATGCAAAATGGTTAGGAAATCTATTATACCATTAAGATGATTTGGTTGGTATATAAGTAAGCCTAAAGATATATATGTTTATCTTAAATATTGTTAGAATGACTTACAATATTAACCACTACTACAAAAAAGTCCATGGAGAGTGGTCCAAAAAGGCAATAGAGACTGGTTTTGTAGGACGTCTCTATGTGGAGGATCTCCTTGCTCGAAACATAAAGAAACTGGTTTTTAAACCAGTCTCTATTAAAAGAATCGACACTGGTTATCTTCATAAAAACAAGTCTCTTTAGAGATTGGTCTCCATACTAATCTCCAGAAAGTAGTCTTTTTAAGAGCATCTAACCAGTCTTTTTATGGAGTAAAAAAATATGTTTTTTTCTAAAAACCAGTCTCTTTTTAATTAATTTTTTTAAAAAAAAAATTTGAAATTTTTATTAAATTCCAGATTTTACAAATTTAACCCTCTACAATGAAATAATGTAAATACAAGAATTCTATAAAAAAACTAAATTAAAGGACTTGAATTGTCATAAACAACAAATGTATGTAAATAAAGACAACTTTATTAATTGTAAGGATTAAAATTGTCAAATACATATTTTGAATCAAATTTGTTTTTATTTAACTTGTCGCCACAATGTAAACCAAGCTCCCAACAATCGCGTTCAACTCTTTCTTATTCGACGGACGCTCGTTGTTCCACGGTACCTACAAGTAATTTAATCAAAATTAAATAAATATAAAAATTTAAAACAAAATTTCAATTATTTATATTTTGACATAGAACACAAACATTGAAAATTAAATAAATATAAAAATTTGTTTTCATTATTATCAGTATCACACCTACATGAACAACCAAACCTTTATCCGTCCCTTAAATCGCAGCGAACGAACAACCAAACCTTTATCCGTCCATTATTATCCATCCATTAGTATCACATCTACATGAACAACCAAACTTTTATCCGTCCATTAGTATCACATCTACATGAACAACCAAACCTTTATCCGTCCATTAGTATCACATCTACATGAACAACCAAACCTTTATCCGTCCCTTAAATCGCCAGCTATGTACGATCAAAAAATAAAATTAGGTTTTTTAAATCAACAACGCAACGCCAAACAGCGTCATCAATAGATATTTCAAGAAACATTACTTTTAGCATTCTAAACCCTGTCATGTGGACTATATCCTTGGAAGAATAAAGAAACGGATTTAATTTTAGTACTACTTCTCAATTTCCTAAATAATTTACACATGTAATATAAGAGCAACCAAATGAAGAGTCGCTCCATCCACATTTTTTAGCAAATATGCTTAGGTTTTAGTCAAAAATAAAATTCATGACATATACGGATCCAATCAGTTCCCGAATATTGATCCAGATTATGAATCGAGATCCTGGCCTGGATCCGGAGTCCAAGAGCTATGATCACTTGAATTAATAATAAATAAAATAAGAAGTTGAAAGATCAGATACCTTACCGCAAACACCCTTCACTTTCTGGCAGGCCACGTTCAGGATGCTGCGGTCGCCTTCGTTGTTTGTGACTGAGATTCTCTTCAAAACTCAACAGTTTCTTCCAACAGCTTCGTGTATTCCTTCTTCATTTTCTAGGGTTTACTTTTCAATTCAATTCGGGTTTCAATTCAACGGTGGTGGTCTGAAACCACGACTATGGTGGGGTTTATAGTGGCTGATGGACAGGAAGGGTGGTGTAACATGGTGGTTGACGACAGCAGTAGGGTTGCGCCGTGATGACTGGTGTGGTGTTGAGTGGCGGCGGGGTGATGATAAGATGTATAAATCAGGGTGTGATGATGGCTGGTGGAACCTTAGGTGGTTGCGGTGGCTGGACAGCGGCGGTCGACCGGAAAAAGTCGCCAGAAAAATGGTGGCTGCCACAAAGTTATGTGTGTGTGCTAGGGTTTTATCAAATGAATCCTAACCCTAAATTTTTCTTTTATATAATAAAGTATAAAAATTATGTGAAAAGTTAATAATAGTTTAGGGTAAATGTTGTAAATATTACTGCAGGGACTAGAAGTGTAACATTTGTTATAAGTTTTGTTAATGAATGATTCTGGACTCGTTTAATATAGTTAACGGATGATTAAAAACACGAAATTTTCGCCGTTGCATTTCAAATGATTTTTCCAATAAGGACGAGTATTCAATTGACCATTGTCTCATAATATTTCGTGAACTCTTTCAAAAATGTTGATAATTTATCTAGTCTCACGGTTTAACTTAAATTTAACGAAAAATGGACTTCACTTAAATGTTCTCGTTTTTAATAAACGTTAATGAAATAAAATATTAATTACTTTAATAAATCCTTGTATTAAATATCTCGTGAAAATATAGATTTAATTATTAGTTGTGTCGGTACGCAGACTGTGTAATTTTTTAGTTTTGCAAAATATGACACGTTTTCAAACCCAATATCTTAAAATAAAACAAGACTGGTTTTTTAAAAACCAATGTCTTAAAATGTGTAAAAGCACTGTTTTTTTTTAAAAAAAATGGTGTCCATAAAACAAACACATAGAGACATGTTGTTACGTAAAAACCAATGTATTTACTTTTATAAAAAAGACTGGTTGCATCTTAAAAACCAGTTTCTTTAGAATTCACATTATGGAGACTGGGTTTTTTCAAAAAAACCAGTTTCCATGCATTCCCTTCCCACCATTTTTGGTCATAGAGACATGTTTTTTTTATCCAGTCTTTTTAAGGGGGTCTCTTTAGCGTTTTGTGTAGTAGTGAACCCTAATGAAATACAACATTGTGATGGTATGTTCATTAGGAGAATCGAGCTCTCAGTGTGATGGTGATGATTGATTCAAGATAACTATATCTTCTTTTCTTCCAAAAGATATAAAGGATAGAAAGTTGAGTATGACTTGATCAAAGAAGATTAAATAAGATACCATTATATATGGATTGTGATGAATCACGTATGATCTTAAAAATGAAGTTCAGATTTTGCTAAACTACTTATGAAGTGGGTTGTTAGAAAATAAAGAGTTAGGAACTGTCATTGTGTTTTGTAATGTCCCAATAAATAACGTTAGAGTGTTGATCTATTTGCTATGTATTAACTTTAAGTTACTAAAAGCAAGTGGGAGTTTTGATCTTAAAAGATAAAATTACAAGATACATAATCTTATGAAATACACTAGTAATTATCATGAGGTAGGCGTGTAAATGCTAACCCTCAAGATAAAGGAGTTTAAGTCATAGGTCCGCAAGGATATCGCCGATATGCGAGTAATATGCTGAGAATAATGAGTTACAAATAATCAGTATGATTTGTTACCAAAATATTGTCTTGGGTAAACTACGCATATTATGAATGTTATAGATGTTGTCCAAATAAGATAATCAATTTTAGATTTGATTTATCTTAAATAGTTTGACTAGAAATTAGAGATGAGTTTCGTCAAAGGAAGGAAAAACGCCAATTGTGGTGGTTTAATCTTTGTGTCGAAATTTTATGGACAAAAATTGTACACGTATTTAATGTATGTATTATGAATATATTATTGATCATAATTAATTAATTAATTGTGATTGAATATTCTTTAATAAATGTATTAAATATATAAAGATTTTGGTGGTCATATTTTAATTGACAAATTGAATGTATATGGACTATTTCTTGAAATCATTGCTTGGGCAAGGACTTAAGTAATCGAAAGGAGTTTATTAATTCAAAAATAAATCTTTGGAAAAGTACAAAGTGCAATTATCCATGTATGGATAAAAGCATGCATTTAGGAGATTGTTCTTATGTTTAATTTGAAATCCAAGATTGGATATAAATTTGAATAAGATGATTTCTAAGTATTCCTAAAAGCTAATGGAAGTATTATGATTATTTTCTTAAATTATATATGTTGGATAGACATATAAGAAAGTAAATTTCATTCAAATTAAATGTTCATTTGGTTTATATTTTAAATAGAATTTTGCTTTGAAGACTTAGAAAATAAGATATATATAACCTTGGAACAAAATAAATTTGTTTATTTATGTGGTGGAAATACAACATAATATGCCATGTAGTAAGTTTATATGGATATTTAGAACATGAAGAAATCTAAATCTGGTTTGAGAACTTTCATGTGTATAAAGTTGTATTTATATCATACTTAAAATGCAAGATGTTTTGAATATATTAATATCTATTTGAAAGTTATTAAATAATTTGTGTAATGAATATTCTGAAGGAATATGTTTTGATATAGGATAACTACCTAAATCTTGGATCAGCTTTCATATTCTATGGATGAGTAATTTGTCAATAGTTGTGCAAATTATCATAACCAACAAACTTGGATGTTTGGTTGGAATCAAACATTACATTATAGATATCATAGGTAATGTATTTATGTATTTTATGACAAGTTATAGAAAACTTGAAAGATATAATTGAGGTAACACTCAATATTAGTCATGGTATCTTTGGAGATGACATGTTGCATTATACATTTAAGAATTAGAATACTTTGAACTTCAAATATGTTTTTGTAAGTTTAGTAAATTGGTGATCAAGGATGTTTCACAATTTTGATACTATGTGACAATATCAAACTATTTGAATGCACATATACAAGAGCTTCAATGAATTGAATTCTTGAAGAAAGTATTCTCAAAATTCCAAATAGGTCAAGATTGGTTGTTTTATGCATTGCCAAACAGGTGTGAAGGTCATTATTAGAGGCATGATGCATTGACCGTGTTTTTCATGAATTGATCTATTTTATTATTTGGATAAGGGATGTTAGACAATTATTATAGTGAAATAAATTACTTGGTAAGTTTCTAATATATTGTATCTTATATTTACATGTTTAATCCATGAATATTATTGTTGTATTCTAAATGTCCGTTGTCGATTAATAATACGGGAGTATTATTAAATTAAGACAAATCAAAATAGTGATAGAGTATACTTGAAAGTATATTGATCAATTTTGGATGATATTCGATGATTCGAGTATTGGACTTATCCCAAATATATGATTTTACTTTATGGATCTTTGTCATCAAGTAAATCATATATAGTTATCCTCAGACATGAGATACCAGGAAACTGTCGTGGATCTAGCACATTTTTTCGTAAAATAATCTAACGATAAACGTAACTGGTAGCTATAAGGGTTATTTTCAGAAGTGTTGCAAAATTAATAAGTTTTCCTTGTAGTCAATATGGAATTTGTTTCCTTCAAATTTATTTTGAAGTTTAATACAGCTGGGCCCCTTGTGGGATTAGTAAGATGTTTGTATGGCCGTACCCAAAGTCTTTCTAAACTATGTTTAGAAGTTTTGGTAATCTTGCTTGAATTCGATGAACGAGAAACAGAATGGTTAATGAAAGGAATGACTGAGATCCATATCCTTATTAACGTTGTATTAGAAATGAAAGGATAATAATAATGACAAATCATTAAAAGGTTTTATCCAAGAAACCTTACTTGAGTTGTAATATAGACGTTGCCAGTGTAACTAGATGCTAGTCAATGTAATCACGATATTCAAAATTTGTCCAAGTGGGAGCGGAAAGTTTATGGACATAAATTTAATAGTCGTGTGTAGAACTCGAGATTACGGGATTGCACACAATATGTAAAGAGTTAATTTATTTAATAAATGTATTGATTATATTTATTAAATTAAATCGAGCTATAACATTTAATCGTCTTTAATTTTAAGAGTTAAGGACTTAACGGTTAATGCAGAATAAAATATAAGAGTCGAGAAGGTTCCGGAGAACCCCATGGGTTGGGCTTTGGCCGACGGTGGAGACAAAAGAAAAGGAAGGAAAGATTTATTTCCTTATTGGTTTATTACTTGGGCTCTGATGTTCGTTTGCAAGTCTTAAATTTATATTACAAGGTTTAGACAAAACAAAGGACTAGAAGACAAACACGTGCAAGTATACCCTTTCGTTCGTAATATAGCTTTGTAGTGGTAAGCCAGTATCGTTCGCTGAGACTTAGTTTCGTTTTGGTAATCAAGATAATAATTGAAGAAATAAATAGTTGAAATAATATCAATAGTAACAAGTATGACTAATAAGGGATAGTTCGTATAAGTTCGGGATGATGATAATAATGATCGAGATATGTTTATGTAGGTAAAGAGTGACAATCCTTTTTCGTCAAAACATCGTTTACACAATTTACTTGGGTTGATTCAAGACTTATGTTTAATTAAGCGACTAAGCTCAAAACATGTTGCCAACAAGTTCAATATTTTATCAAGTTTCTAAGCGGATCTCTCCAACCAAAGATTCATGACCATAAACAAGTTCTAGAAAACTTATTATAACAATTTGCGTTTCTCAACGCTAAACTATCGTAACAAATCAACTTAGATAAAATATGGTTTGTATAACTAGGTGGTAAAATGGTTCTACAACATTAGCTTGAAATCATATATAAAGGATCATATCATAGCATCATCACTAATTATAGTCGCATACCCATATAGTCACAAATAGATTAGCCTAACATAGTAATCAAAGTAACAATTGGAAAAGAGTAAGAGAACATCATACTTAGATTAGATTGAATAAACGAGTACACAAGTGTCACGATTGTATCGTTCCTCCAAGAATCGAAGAGTGGAATACTCTCGTTACAAGTATCTCCTAAAAGTGGATAATACTAAAAATTTACTAAGAAAGCTAAAATACTCGAGCTATGGAGTATTGAGAGAGAGAGGTGTGTGTAAAATGAGTGGAAATGGCCTCTATTTATAGTGCTGTGTGGGGTCAAATGTGCGCCGCACTTTGGAGACGTGAATGTGCGCCGTACTTCTGAGTTTGTGCGCCGCACTTCTGGGCGATCCAGAATCTTCTTTCAACAACTTTGGCTTATTTGCATATTGAGGCCCCTCCTTTGTATATCTTCACTTTGCTCCTTCAAACTTTATATCTGCATATAAAACACAACATATTAAGTATCGGAAGCTCTTATTTATACTACAAAGTGGCATTATAATGATATATTGAATGGTATAACTAGGTCGTTATCAAATTCCTCCACACTTAGCTATTGCTTGCTCTCAAGCAATCAAAGCGAGAAAACAAATTTAATTTTAAAAATGCTTTTAAGTGTTGTGAAGTATGATAGGAAAATGATTTAATTTTTTTTATGAATAGCAAAAGCAAATGACAAAATAATTTCAGCACCTCACATGGATAGTGTTTAGATTTTAAGTTCACACAAACGTCACTCACAAAAGGGTAAATGTAAGGTAACACTCAATTAGCTCGGACATAAAATAGATAGCTACCATACGTTTGTACATGACACATAAACATAACTGTTGCAGCGTGAGCACCAGATAAATTTTCAAAGAAGCAAAACGTGATAAATGATGTGGGTGTAGGATAAAAAAGTATGCCTTTTTGAAAGTCATAAAACAAACTATACTAGAATACTTGACTAATTTTTTCTTTCTTTTTTCATACATTTTTTTAAGAGAACATCATAAACTTTATAACTTGACAAGTGGTTAGGCATAACATAGAAGGATATTGGCACAATGGATAATACAACACATGCGTACGAGTGCCACATATTTTAGTAAGCCAGTGTAGCTTAACTAAAATGATATAAGGGTGATTTTATTTTGCTTCCTTTCGAAAATATCTATAAATTAACCTCACGGCGGTTTAGTAAATGATGATCAAGCACAAATTCTAAAGCATACTAGATTATCGACATTCACACAAAATAGAGAAATATAAGGCTAAGTTTTTCTCATATATTTGGGTGATGGATTTTGTGCTAAATTATAATGTCAATCAATGAGATTTTTGCTTTGCTAAAAACTTATTTATTCACAAAACATATATATATATATATATATATATATATATATATATATATATATATATATATATATATATATGTATATATATATATATATATATATATATATATATATATATATATATATATATATATATATATATATATATATATATATATATATATATATATATATATATATATATATATTTTCAAAAAGATTTTCATGTGGAGAAATTTATTTTATTTTATATTTTTTCTATTTGTCACCTCCTCCACACTTAAGTTGAACATCGTCCTCGAGGTGATAACTGATAGAACATTAAAAATAGGAAAAATACAAAGGGAAACGAGAACTTCCCGGGGCTTAGTAGAAAATTGCGGGATTTCGAGAGATGAATCCAGCTTAGAGCTCCAGTTTGCTATTTTCTTGCATGCTATAAAACAAAACAAAACACATGCAATATATACAAGGATGGTTTTATTTATTTACAGGTCCTCCTCCACACTTAAGTTAAAAGGTGGGGTTAAAATACGGATTGCCTTCCGAATAGCGCTAAGTTTATAGTCTTCAGCCAGACTCGGCTACTCGGATCTATTTTAAGAAGAAAGGAATTTCTTCTCCTTCGATTTCGTTATAGTGTTCTTCTTCATGGTAGAGCTTAAGTCTATGTCCATTGACTATAAAGGTGCTATTGTCTTTACCGTATAATTCAACATATCCGGATGGATATTGGTGTTTTACTAGATAGGGTCCAGTCCATCTCGAAGTAAGCTTAGGTTGCTTGAATTTATATTTCGAGATAAAGAGAAGTACTTTTTCTCCTTTTTTGAATTCTTTTCTTTGTAGTAATTTACGATCATGCCAAACTTTGGTTCGTTCTTTATATAATCATGAACTTTCATAAGCGTGATGTCGAAATTCATCTAACTCGTGAAGTTGAAAGTTACGTTTTTCTCCGGCTGCAATAAGATCTGGGTTGCAGTTCTTAAGTGCCCAGTATGCACGGTGTTCAATTTCTATTGGCAGATGGCATGTTTTTCCATACAACAGTTTGTACGGTGTGGTTCCAGTTGGTGTTTTGAATGCGGTACGAAAGGCCCATAGAGCATCTTCAACTTTTTTAGACTAACAAGAAAGGTTGTTTTGAATGTTCTTTTCAAGTATACGTTTGAGAGCTCTATTAGTGTTTTAAACTTGGTCACTCGTTTGAGGGTGGTAGGATGTGGAAAATCGGTGGTTCACTCCATATCTTTTCATAATATTTTCCATAAGTTTGTTACAAAAATGAGTTCCTCTGTCGCTTATTAGTGCTTTTGGAATTCCAAAGTGACAGAATAATTTCTTTAAGAATGCGATAACAACTCCCGCATCGTTTGTTTGTAAAGCTTGAGCTTCGGCCCATTTCGATACATAGTCGACGGCGTCTAAAATGTATTCACATTTGTAAGATTTAAGAAATGGTCTCATAAAGTCGATACCCTATACGTCAAAGATTTCGCAGACTTGGATGTTGTTTAGAGGCATTTCGTCTCTTTTATAAATATTTCCAGTCCTTTGACATGCTTCACCTAGTCGTACTAAGGTATGAGCTTCACGAATAATTGTTGGCCAATAAAAGCCAGCGTCGAACACTTTTTAGCGGTGGTGTTCGCGGCATAATGTCCTCCTGTCGGTCAGTAGTGACATTCATCGAGAATTTTTCTAGATTCGAATCCGGAAATACAACGCCAGATTATTCCATTGGAACAGATTCTAAATAAGTAAGGATCGTCCCAAAAGTATTTTTTTAGTTCAGAGAAAAATCTTTTCTTTTGTTGATGTGTCATTCCCTTTCGTAAAATACCTACAGCCAAATAGTTTGCAAAGTCTGCGAACCATGGTGTATTGTTAGTACTTACTTGCATTATATGCTCATCGGGAAAATCATCGATTTCATCGTCGCTAGAATCATCATTCACTATGTGAGATAAATGATCGGCAGCAAAATTTCCAGCTCCTTTTTTATCTTTAATTTCCAAATCAAGTTCTTGTAAAAGCAATATCCATCGTATTAGACGAGGTTTGGCGTCTTGCTTTTTGAACAAGTATTTTAAAGCTGAGTGATCGGTGTAAACTATCGTTTTTTACAATACGAGGTATGATCGAAATTTGTCAAACGCGTAAACTACATCCATGAGTTCTTCTTCTGTAATTGTATAATTTTGTTGGGTTGCCTTAAGAGTTCTACTTGCAAAATAGATGAGATGAAATTGTTTACCATCTTTTTGTCTAAGGACGGCTCCAAGGGCATGTTCACTTGCATCGCACATAAGCACAAATGAAAAGGTTCCAATTGGGGCTTGTAATAATGGGTGTGCGTGTAAGTTTTTATTTAAGTATTTTGAATGCTGAAAAACATTTGTCGTTAAAATCGAACGTTCTTTCTTTCTCTAAAAGTTGAGTTAAACGTCTTGCGATTTTCGCAAAGTCTTTGATAAATCATCGGTAAAAACCGGCATGACCTAAGAAACTTCTAATGCCTTTAACATTAGTAGGTGGTGGGAGTTTTGAGATCACGTCTATTTTTGCTTTGTCAACTTCAAGCCCGGCTCCAGACACTTTGTGTCCTAGCACAATTCCTTCTTTAACCATAAAGTGACATTCTTCCTAGTTTAGCACAAGATTTGCTTCTTTGCATCGTGCTATCATTTTATCGAGATTGTTTAGACATGTGCCGAAAGAATTTCCGAAGACGGAGAAATCGTCCATGAAGACTTCGACTGGTTCTTCAATCATATCGTGAAAGATTGCAATCATACACCTCTTAAAAATAGCAGGTGCATTGCATAAACCAAAAGGCATGCGCCTATAAGCGTAAGTTCCAAATGGACAAGTAAGCGTGGTTTTCTCTTGATCCATAGGGTCGATTGGGATTTGAAAGTATCCAGAAAAACCATCGAAGAAACAAAAGTATTCATTTCCTGCGAGTCTTTCTAACATTTGATCCATAAAGGGTAAAGGAAAATGATCTTTCGCGGTTGCGTCATTTAGTTTTCGATAATCAATACAAACTCTCCATCCGGTGATGGTTCGTGTTGGTACTAATTCGTTGTTTTCGTTAGTTACTACAGTGATACCTCCTTTTTTAGGTACACAATGAATAGGAATAACCCATGGGCTATCGGTGATTGGGTAGATTATTCTAGAATCTAAGAGTTTAAGGATTTCTTTTTAACATCTTTCATGTTAGGATTTAATCTTCGTTGTTTTTCAACAATTAGTTTTTTGTTATCCAAAAGTTGGATTTTGTGTTTGTAGAATGATGGTCATATGCCAGGAATGTCAGAAGTTTTCCAAGCAAAAGCTTGTTTATGCTTCTTGAGAACGTCAATGAGATCGTCTTTGTGTTCTTCCGAAAGTTGGGATGAAATAATTACAGGGAGTAATTTTTCTTCGTGAAGAAATGCATATTCCAGATGTTCAGGAAGAGGTTTAAGTTCTAAATCTGTAGGAGGTTCTTCGACATATTTATTAACTTTGAAATCGGTTTCGAAAGTTATGGTTTCAAATGGTGTTTCGATTTCTTCTTCGATTGTTTCGATTGGTTCATCAGTATGGTCGGCTATGAAGGCATCAAATTCAGCAAAAAGTTCTTCTTCGAGGATGGTTCCTTCGATAGAATACAAAATTTCGCTTCCTTCATCAAGAAGAGCGTCGAAATCGGCTTCAACGATTTCTTCAATGACTTCGATACTAAAACAAGTATTGTCATTAGAGTACGAATGTTTCATTGTTTCGTCGATAGAAAAAGAAATTCTATCTTCTCCAACTCAAAGGTTGAGTTATTTTTGCTTTACTCTAATTATAACAACAGTTGTGTGTAAGAAAGTTCTTCCAAGGATAAGTGGTACCTTGCTATCTTCTTCCATTTCTAAGATTACAAAGTCAACAGGAAAAACATATTTTTTGACTTCTATGAGCATGTTTTCAGCTATCCCCATTGGGTATTGGAAAGAACGGTCCGCAAGTCGAACGCTCATTTTTGTGGGTTATAACACGTTTTTAGAGAGTTTAGCATACAAAGAGTATGGCATGAGGTTGATACTTGCACCAAGATCGGCCAAGGCATTGCAAGAATATGAGTGAGGGTAAGTACATGGGATTAGGAAACTTCCAGGATCTCCCAGTTTTGGTGGTACTTTGTTTTGGACAATGGCAGAACATTCATCATTTAGAAAAGTTGAAGAAACTTCTTCAAACTTATGCTTGCTGTTGATAAGTTCTTTGATAAATTTGCCATAATTTGTCATTCCAGCCAGAACATCGACTAAAGGCATGTTAATTCGAACTTCTTGTATTAAGTCGAGAAATTTACCATACTTAGCTTGCATCTTTTGCTTGCGTAAGCATTGTAGATATGGTACTTTTGGTTTATATGGTTTGGATGTTGGGTTTTCAGTTGGTTTGGTATGGGTTGGTTGGGCTTCATCCTCATTATCACTATCGAATGGAATTTCGATGGGTGTAACTTGAGTAGGTTTGGTAGGTGATTCGTAAGATAAATCGCTCCACGTGAATACGACATTCACATGCTCGTTACGAGCTTGTAGGGGTTGATATTTGTTGTTGTTCTTGGGATTTGGGTTGGTATTGCTTGGTAAAGAACCAGAAGCGCGATTCGATTGTTTATCAGCCAAGCGATCAAATTTAGCTTCAAGGTTTTGAATGGAAGCTTGGAGGTTTTTGGTCGTAGTTTCGAACTTGGTTTTGAAGCCAGTAAATGTTTCTCGAACAAAAATGTTGGTTTTTCTTTGAGATTCTATAAAGTTGTCGATTTTGGTTTCAAGGTTGTTTTTGTCTTTGGTTTGAGTGGGTTTCTTTTCGTCTCGATCATAACTTGGTTTATCATTTGATCTTCAATTATCGCTGTCGCGATTACGATAACCGTTATAAAATCGAGTTCGATGAAAGGTATTCATGAAGTTGGCTTCTTCTTCCTTTGTCATGGGTGTGTCATCGTCATCACATTCACTAGAAGGATGGTTTCCTCTATAATGTTTGTAGGTTTTGTGTTTTCTCTCTTCAATTTTAAGAGACATGGCATCCATTCGAGCCATAATTTTCTCGGTATCGGTTGGGTTGTTGCTTCCTTCGGCAAAAGCTACGTTTTTTCGTGGGTTTTTGTTTTTGTGATTTTTGGACCAATCAAGCTTAAGTAGGACTTTGTCATCCAATAATTGGTAAGCTTGGTTAGTGGTTTTGTAATGGAAAATTCCGCCTACTGCGGCGTTCAATGCATCTTGGGTAGCATCATCAAGACCATGATAGAAACTCTTGATTATTCCTTCTTTTTAAGTCCATGACCATGGTAGTTTCTGAGTAGTTCTTTTATTCTTAACCATGCGTCAGTGAGAGTTTCTCGATCTTTTTGAGAAAAGCTTCGGATTTCTCCGAGGAGTTTTTCAAATAGGGCAGGAGGAAAGA
This sequence comes from Glebionis coronaria, assembly GCA_025667525.1. NCBI lineage: Eukaryota > Viridiplantae > Streptophyta > Magnoliopsida > Asterales > Asteraceae > Glebionis > Glebionis coronaria. The sequence goes on along the minus strand of CM046878.1, from coordinate 552,267,834 downwards.
ATCGGCTAATGAAAGCAGTTCTAAGACCTTTCCATGCTCGAATGGTTCCTTCGTTAAGTTCGTCGAGCCATGACTTGGCTTCTCCAGTCAGGGATGATGGAAACATCATAAGTTGGACGGATTTGGCTTGCCTTCTTCATAGTTGAACATTTTACAAATTCCGCTGAATTCGTAGATGTGTTTGTGAGGATTGGTTTTGATTCGACCATCAAATTGGTTATTTTTGACAAGGGTTAAGTGGTTCCCTTTGATTGCAAAATCGTTTGCAATTTCAGGTAAAACGATTACGGAGCCAGGAGTTGGTACTACAACTCTATCGGCTGACCACATTGGTTCATCATCGGTGTCCGACATTGGATCGTAACGGTTGATGAGTTTGGTGAGAAATAGGATTTGTGAAAGATTGTCAAATGGTTGGTTGATTATGCGAGGTTGAGGTTGCTCGTGTCTCCTAGCTAAGGGTACACGGTGATGAAGTCTACGTAGCCTTCGGTTAAGGGTACGTTCAGGTAACGATGATATTGGTGGTGTTCCGGATGAACGGGTGTGCATCCAACAAGGTATTTGTTGTTTTCAGTGGAAATATGCGGCGCACTTTTGGGTTTGTGCGACGCACTTTGGTTCGCTACAGGAAGTGCGGCGCACTTTTTAGTTTGTGCGGCGTACTTTCTGTACTGCAGAAAAAAATTTGGTTTCAAATGATTAGCAATGGTTCAATTTTTTCATGGATTATACGAATTTGGTTACAAAACAGGATTATAAGTCACCGGCAGCGGCGCCAAAAACTTGATGTTCATTTGCAAGTCTTAAATTTATATTACAACGTTTAGACAAAACAAGGGACTAGAAGACAAGCACGGGCAAGTATACCCTTTCGTTCATAATATAGCTTTGTAGTGGTAAGCCAGGATCGTTCGCTGAGACTTAGCTTCGTTTTGGTAATCAAGATAATAATTGAAGAAATAAATAGTTGAAATAATATCAATAGTAACAAGTATTACTAATATGGGATAGTTCGTATAAGTTCTTGATGATGATAATAATGATCGAGATATGTTTATGTAGGTCAAGAGTGATAATCCTTTTTCGTCAAAACGGCGTTTACACAATTTACTTGGGTTGATTCAAGACTTATGTTTAATTAAGTGACTAAGCTCAAAACATGTTGCCAACAAGTTCAATATTTTATCAAGTTTCTAAGCGGATCTCTCCAACCAAAGATTCATGACCATAGACAAGTTCTAGAAAACTTATTATAACAATTTGCGTTTCGCAACGCCAAACTATCGTAACAAATCAACTTAGATAAAATATGGTTTGTAGAACTAGGTGGTAAAATGGTTCTACAACATTAGCTTGAAATCATATATAAAGGATCATATCATAGCATCATCACTAATTATAGTCACATACCCATATAGTCACAAATAGATTAGCCTAACATAGTAATCAAAGTAACAATTAGAAAAGAGTAAGAGAACATCATACTTAGATTGGATTGAATAAACGAGTACACAAGTGTCACGATTGTATCGTTCCTCTAAGAATCGAAGAGTGGAATACCCTCGTTACAAGTATCTCCTAAAAGTGGATAATACTAAAAATTTACTAAGAAAACTAAAATACTCGAGCTATAGAGTATTGAGAGAGAGAGGTGTGTGTAAAATGAGTGGAAATAGCCTCTATTTATAGTGCTGTCTGGGGTCAAATGTGCGCCGCACTTTGAAGACGTGAATGTGCGCCGCATTTCTGAGTTTGTGTGCCGCACTTCTGGGCGATCCAGAATCTTCTTTCAACAACTTTGGCTTATTTGCATATTGAGGCCCCTCCTTTGTATATCTTCACTTTGCTCCTTCAAACTTTATATCTGCATATAAAACACAACATATTAAGTATCAGAAGCTCTTAATTATACTACAAAGTGGCATTATAATGATAGATTGAATATGTATAATTAGGTCGTTATCAGGCTCCAAGATTGTTTAGGCCTATATAAACACCCCTTTGTTCTCATAATTCTTTACTCCGCCATCTTTGTCTCTCTCTCTCTCTTCCTGCGATCAACAAACCAAATGCACCTTAGCGTTTTGTTTGGTTTGTGTGATTTGTTTGGTTTATCTATTACGATCAACTCCAAAGGAAAAACACCTTTTTTAGGTTCCTTTTATCCTTTGGTTTTGGTTTAGCAATAATCTAGTCCTAGCCCCTCTATAGGGTTGTTGGGTAGATTTTCCACAAGCGTAGAAGCTAGGTTTACACGTGCTAGAATCATGGTTAGCTCGTTGTATTACGTGTGTACAATAACGTAATGTAGTCTTACTTTAGACTATATATTGGTAGTGTTCAACATAAACCCTAATTGGTGATTCGTTGGTGATCTTGTGGATATTTTCTAGGATAAAGGTATGTAACTCTAATTTGATTAATTATAATTGTGTTATTAATTATGATCTTGTTAAATCACTTCTGCTATGTGTGCTTTGATCTTATTTAGGGTTTTGTGTAATTGTTATGAACTTTATAAACCTTCAATTAGATCCCTAAAAAATATAACTTTATCTTCTTTGAAACGCTCATGCATCTCTGTAACTACCATCCCCTCACCTATATTCCTAATTAAACCCAGAAATCTCCGCAAAAGCAAAATCACTTAATTGTTTATGATAATTGGTTAGTTTAATCCGTCTTTAATGACGGTCGTTCCAAAGATGTTATGGGCACATGTTAGTACTTACGTGATTTCCGTTGTTTAATCACTCTTTTAGATTGCTTTTAATTCATACTAAGTGCTTCTACAAATTGATTTCAATTGTTTTGTTGTGTGTTTTTAATTTGTAATTGATGTTCTGATATTGTATATATAATGGTATTAACTCCCATGTACCATCTGATCTCCTATTTAATATTGGCATGACTCTAAGCCCCCATCTACTTTCAATATGACCAGAAATTTAAAAACTTTAGTTCTAATGGTGGTTTTACCACTTATGCGACTTTCTCTGATTTCAATTAATTGCTTGTACATGTTGTGCTAGTCATACTGATTACACACTAAATTACTTATACCTAATATAAATTTAAGTCTGAATATTACATATGCATACTTATATATGTGTAAATAATAATTTATCCCTGGCGAAATTTTTTATAATTGGTATGCTGATAATTTGAAGCGATATAATTGGTTGGGTATATTTGGAAATTGATTTCACATAGTTCCTAAAATGGCATACATTTCCTATATTGGTAACCTTAAAAATAAAAAATATAATATAATAGGACCCTTAGTTACAAAAAAGGGAATAAAACTTTGTGGGATTTTACTAAATTATACTATATTGCAAAAAGGGGGTTTTATGTCTGGACATGCATTTCTGATATTCCTTTTGCTTGGTTGTATTTTTTCTTTTATAAAAGCTTCTTCTAACTAGTAGTTCTCATACACTCATCTACCATCTATAATCTTAATATCAAACCTTTATCTGATAAAAAATGTCTACACTATTTGAGCTATCGACTATTGCCAGTCAAATGATATTCGGAACATGATGATTGTCTTGTTTGATGCCGAAAACAACAAAGATTATCTTATTGCTCATGACCTTAATAACATTGTTTAACGGTTGGTCGGCCGAGTTAATGAGCGTTGTGGCCTTATTTCTGAACTTGACAACATGTATGGTAGCATAGTTGCCTACGACTCTTCTAAGCTCTTGAAGGATATCAATGACGTGGATCTTGGCAAGATCCGTGCATTGATGGCTGCCATTAATCATGTTCAACTTAAGGTCCTCAAAAAAATGTCCATGATTGTCAACCTTAGCTCTAAGTGACTTGTTTACCAGTGGTCCCATGTTCTCCCTTATGAATCTTTTGTCATGTTGTTTGGTTTTTTAATTATGTTTTTCTAGTGTTAGACCATATAGGTCTTTTATCTTTAAGTAATAATGTATTTTCCTCGCTCTCATTGTATGAATCCACGCTATCTATGAATGAAAATTTTCAGTTATGTTAATCTTTGGTTTGTTTATTAAGTGGTTGCATGTTAACCTTTATATGTGTCTTGTTTTATTTTAGGAATATGAAGCCAAAGTTTTTATAAGAAGTAAATTGAAGTACTTTAAGTTTATAAAAAACTCTTTGGATGAAAAGCGGAGGAATCTGTTTAGGACCACATATTTTGGTTTGTGGTTAGACTTCACGTATTGTAGGCAGGAGGAACATATGATTGATTTTATCCTACAGAAACAATGTATTGTGAATGATTCTCATTATGATATGCCGTTAGTATATAATGGCAACGGTTTGGGCCTACATTTTGGACGCAACAAGTTTAGTATCATAACTGGATTTAGGTTCGGACATCATAGTCTTAGTCCAGATACCGAATGTGATATGATATTCAAAAACCGGGTATTCCCTCATAGAGTTGGTTTATCGATAACATACTTATATTTAGTAGGTGTTATTGAGGATGAGGAGTTTTTTTCAAAACTAAGTGATGTAGACGCAGTTAGGTTATGTCTTTTGTTAAGCTTGGCAGTTATATTTATAGACCGGTTGTTGGCGAATGAAGTTGATGACTTATTATTTAAGTTGATCGATAATATGGATAATTGGAATAATTTTCCTTGGGGCGAGAATATCTGGAGTACTTTTTATCAGGAGATAGCGAATGTTGTTGCACGTCACAAGAGTGAGCACATTGAAGGGCTGCATAAGTCCTATAAATATGTGCCCACGTATACACTGTCTGGATTTGTTTGGGCCTTTTAGGTTTGTTCTTTTTCACCTTATTAAAAATGTTACACAATTTTTTTGTAAATAATTTGTGTGATAGTTTTATTAATCTTTTTAGGTATGGAATTTAGAGTCATTTCAACATAACGTTAAATGGTGGAATAAAGTTGATGACATCACACCAAGAGGAGTTGCATGGTCTAAAAAGCATATTTTGAAAAGAACGGATTTTGACTTTATTTGGGAAGGTATTTAATTAATATATACTTAAGGGTTTAGGGTTTCCTTCTAGGTTGTGTATTTACTTTATTACATGATTGCAAAATGCAAAGATCATCACAGATCTTAGGCCTACAACAATTGAATACCAAACGGACTGGTATTCAAGAACAATTGATTATTTGAAAACATATATACCTAAGGTACCTGTAAGAAAAGCATATGCATATGATTCTTATTTCTAAAAGATTTCTGCTAGCCGTTAACGCCATAGTCTATGTGTGAGTATCACAACCTCCAATGTCAATATACCTAGATCAAAGGAAAGCAGTATAAAGGACTGTCTGATACAGGAGTTGAATTATCGCATATTCAAACTTGAGGTTATAATCCAGCTAATTTTTTTTGTTCTTTACCCACACAACATTATTATATTTATTCATAAAGGCAAAAAATAATACATTTTATACACAAATTAATATAGGTACTTGGTTGTAAGACTAATGAAATTGCAGTGCATACATTGGATTTTAGTGAAAAGTTTAAATCAAGAAATGAAGATTTATGCTCCGAGCTTGCTGCTCCAATATGCCAATGATGATTATATACCGATGGCTGTATCAAATGATATTCAAGCTGAAACTGAGATGGTAAAATTATATTCATGGAAGTATTTATTATTACTTAGAAAAATAAACGATTATTGATTTGACATTTACTAAACGTAAGATTATCTCATGGAAGAGGAACTAATGGTTCGCATGGTAGAGGAGGAAATGAGACTCTTAGAAGAGGAACAACAGTATGCTTATGAGGAGAAGCTTAAAATTGAAAACAAAAAAAAGTTGTTACTGGCAGAAGAGAGGTCACTTCAGGTTATCAAAAAAAGGGACATGGACTATAAGAGACGGTGGGACATTTTGATGATTCGAATCATATGAAACAAGCAATGGCAGAATGTCGTCCCTAAAGGAGGTCACCGTTATTACCAAATCGAACATGTAATTGGGAAATAGTATCCCAAAATTTTCAAAAGACGGGTGATGTAACACCCCATTTTGATAAATGGAATGTCACGCGTGATTATGGCGTGTCATCAAAGCATACAAGGATAAATGTCTTAAACATTACATGACCATAAAGGAAATACCGAAAACAAACATCGGTACCCCAAAGTAAAAGCTCATCACACACAAACATAAGTACTGTAAATGAAAAGGACTAAACAATGTCCATGGAAACAAGTAGCAAAATGTATGAAGAAATGCATAAAGTAATGAAGGCTAGAAAGCTTCCAATCCATATGCACGTACGCTTAGAGTCTACGAGGGTCCCTGAGTACCTACCGTTTTGGGAACATGAAAGGAAAACGGCTGAGCATAACGCTCAGTGCACGGATATACAAGCATAGAATGAATAACATAAGCATATACAACATATATTAACGGAATTGACTAAGTCCTGGAAAACCTGGTATAACTTGGTAAAACTGGTTTTATAGTTTGAAAAGCCATATGTCTATCTTATGAAAACTATTTAACATGTTAACCATTAGCCAATATAGGTCATGAAATATCAACGTGCATGAATACTTGGAGCGGTGACCTCATCATGCAATTAGAGGGGTTGCCTCTAATTAATATAAGTTTGGGTAGGAGGGATCAGCTCCTTGTGAAGGATGCAAGGCACACACCACATTCACCTAAATAATCTGTAAAAACATGTAATCTAGGATTCACCCATACGCCCCACATGATAGTATAATAATATGGCCAAAAGCTGAGAGGGATGCCACGAGCTATCACTCTGCCGTGGTGAAGTCATAACACTGGTGCCTCTAGTGTTATGGTTATGGTACCTCCATAACTAGGTGAAACTGGTCATGCATGTATATGGCTTAGGCCTTTAAATTAAACATAAGCAAATCAAAACATAAAAAACATATACTGGGAAAATAGTTGGCTGCATACGGACAAATCCTAATAAGGAAAGAATGTCCATACTAAAAGGACGGAGAATTCGTACCTTGTGTCCAGTGAACGAAGAAGACGAACGGAAGAGAGTCCTACTTCGATCTCACTAATGCTACATAAATAGTATACGTATATAAGTGTTCTGATTACTGAGTACGTATCTGTTTTAATATCATGTCTTAGCTTGTTTTATATGTTCATGTCTTGTTTTACTATTTTTAACGTTATATTGTGTTTATCATGTATTTTGGATATTCTGATTAAGTATTACTTGTATTTCTTGTATTATTATACTTGTTGTGTAATAATAAGTAACTTTATAAAAATAGCAGGTTTCCTAAAATAGAAAGTTTCTAAACGTAGAAAGTTTCTAAAAATAGATTAAGTGCTTAAAATAGATAAGTTTCTAAAAATAAAAAGTTTCCCTAAATAGAATAGCTGCTTAAAATAGATAAGTTTCTAAAAATAGAAAGTTTCCATAAATAGATGTAAGGTGGATTATTAAGCTAACAGAATAAGCTTAAGTTTTACTAATTAATATTCTAAGTCATGTGATTAATAGTATAGTTTATCAATTAATAAATGTAAATTAAATAAACTATATGTTATAAGATTTAATTAAATATAGCATGATTTAATTAATTTAAAGTGTATATAATACTTAGGTTATAACATGTATTAATATTTATATTAATATAACCTAAGTCATGAAAATTAATTAATTATATGTCATGTCTTAATAATTAATCAATTACATTAGTCTAAATTTCATGATTAAATACTTAGGTTAAAATCATGTATTATTAATAATAATAATAGACATAAGTCATGTTTTAATTTAATTAATTAAGTACCATGTTAAATTAATTTAATCACTTGTAAAAATAAATAAACTTGTAACATAAAATAATAAATCGGACCATGTATTATTTTATTAAAAATATGTCATGAACCGGACCTGTGTGTTTACCCTTGAACCGGACCAAACAAACACCCCCTTAACAGTGGCACTCGGCTCGGCCGGTTGCCCGTGCTTTCGTAATATTGCCACCGGCTTAATCCGGTGGTTCCCTTGGTTCTCGGCTAGCCGCTGCCCATGCAAAGTTCCCACCGGTGGTCCCCCTACCGCGGCTTGAGTTCCCCCTACTTGGTCAATTTAGCCACCGGCTTGGGCCGGTGGTGCTTGTTTGTTTTAGCCGAGACCCCCAAAAGACCACAAGGCCACCCCGACTCACGTCGGGGTCCCTTGTTTCACCCTGCTGCCGAACCACGAGGACTACACCGAGACCCCTTGGTCTCGGCTGTTGGTGCGAAACAAACGAAGCCGAGAGCTTGGGCTCTCGGTTGTGCGTGTCGGCCGAACAAAGCAACCCAAAACCCACCATGTTTATTATCCCCCGTGATTAAACTAACATGTATAACAACTAGTTTTTATAAACCCTATGATTATCCAACATGTTTTTAATCTTGTTTATTTATTCTCATGATTTCATGTGTTCTAATAAATAAAAAGGTAAAAAGAAAAAAAGGGTAACGGATTACCAATGCGTGGATCAAACGAGAACACTAACACGAACGACTAACACTTGAACTGAATCACCAAAATCAACAAACACCCTTCCTTGGTGGTGTTATAACCGGCGGCCAAAGGAGAAGAGAAAGGGAGGCTAGGGTTTTGTAATTTTTAGAAAAACTCTATAAATGAATATTATGTTTCCCTTTTTTCTATTTGGCAAAATAAAAGTAGGCTTGGCCCTTTCTTGGTTCTTGTGTCCGCGGGTATGTGGGGCCCACAAGAGGAAACCCAACGTTTTTCATGTTCTAAATTATTACGTGTTCTCGTGCTCGTATTTACGTGACTTTATTATTAATTGTTCGTGTTATAATACATACTTATACGTAATCGTAATAATAATTACGTAGTTACATAATAATATGCTCGTGATTATTTACGTTCATGTTTTCATGTTCGTGATTATATTTATTGTTGGTAATAAATATCGTGCATTAATACGTATAAAATACTTATCGTGTAATAACACGTCCGTAATTCTTGTAATTAATATTCGTGAAATATATTCATGTTATATAAGGAAAGTTTTAAACTTGTACGTACGATTATAAGTGTACTGTTCATGGTAAAAGCATGCGAGTTTTACAACTCTCCCCCCCCCCCTAAAAAGAATAATTCGTCCCAGAATTATAGATAACGTAAACTGGAAAAGAGGAACATACCCTAATTCAAAACTTGAAATGAGGGTAAGAAGTCCGGATAGACTCCTCGGTCTCCCAAGTGGCTTCCCGCTCGGTATGATCCCTCCAAAGGATTTTTACGAATGGAATCGTCTTCCTCCTCATGACTCGTTCTTGCCTGTCAAGAACTCGTTCGGGTTCCTATGTGAAGGTAAGGTCTTCACGAATCTGTTCCAGTGGATACTGAACCATGTGAAGGGGATGATACTTGTACCCTCTGAGTAAGGACACATGTAAAACATCGTGAACATGAGAAAGCTGCGGAGGTAACGCTAAACGATAAGATACTTCACCGACTCACTCAATGACATCAAACGGTCCGATGAATCAAGGACTGAGCTTCCCTTTGATTTCAAAACGTCTAACACCACGTGCCGGCGATACCTTAAGGAAGACGTGATATCCTACGTTAAAATGTAAGTCCCTACGATGCTTGTCGGCATAACTCTTCTGACGTGACCGTGCTTCTTGCAATTTCTGCTTAGCTACTGCGGCCTTCTCGTTGGTCAACTTGATCATTTCTGGTCCTTCAAGTGTTCGCTCACCAACCTGATCCCAGCAGATTAGGGCGCGACACTTTCTGCCATACAACATCTCGAATGGAGCACACTTAATACTTGCGTGCCCACTATTGTTGTATGCAAACTCTACCAGACATATGTAATCATCCTAATCTCCCGTCTATTCCAATGCACATGACCTCAACATGTCTTCTAATGTCTGAATCGTTCGCTCCGATTGCCCGTCTGTTTGAGGATGAAAAGCCGTGCTAAGCTTAAGTTTTGTACCCCAAGCTTTCTGCAGACTCCTCCAAAATCGCGAAGTAAAACGAGGATCTCTGTCCGAGACGATGCAGGATGGAGCACCATGAAGTCTCATGATCTCCTTCTTGTACGTATCGGCGAGTTTACTGACCGAATCTTCCTTGCGGATCGGTAAGAAATGAGCTGACTTAGTAAGTCGATCAACGATAACCCAAATCGCATCATGCCTCCTCTTTGTCTGCGGAAGACCGATAACAAAATCCATGGTGATCTTTTCCCACTTCCACTCTGGAATATCTAACGGTTGTAGAAGACTGCCAGATCACTGATGCTCGATCTTAACCTGCTGGCAGGTAAGACATTTGGAGACGTAAGTCGCAACATTCTGTTTCATACCACTCCACCAAAAGTATTGCTTGATGTCATGGTACATCTTGGTCGAACCAGGATGAATAGAGAATGGGGAGCTATGAGCCTCAGCTAACAATGCTTCCCGGAGTTCTTGATCATCAGGAACACAAAGTCTCGTGCCCTGCCATAAGATACCGTCTGCGTCTACTCGAAATTCTGTTTGCTTCTCTAAATTCTGAATTATCGCCCAGATTTCACCATCATCCTTCTGAGATTCCTTGATCCTAGAGAGTACCTCAGGTTCCACTCTAAGATTATCCAAGTAACCGTGTTGTCCACGTACCATGATCTCAATGTCTAATCGCTCCAAGTCTCTTATAATTTCTTCCTCAATTTTAATGTCGTTTATCATTCCGGACTTTCTGCTAAGTGCATCTGCCACTACATTCGCCTTGTCGGGATGATACTGCAGATTGATGTCATACTCCTTCAACAGTTCTAACCATCTCCTCTGTCTCATGTTCAATTCACGTTGAGTGAAGATGTACTTCAATCTCTTGTGGTCCGTGAAGATGTCACATGATTCTCCATACAAGTAGTGCCTCTGATATAAATGGTTTTGTGTGTTTGTTTTCGTTGTGTTGTTCGTACTCGATTCAATTCGAATTGATCACGGTTCAGGGTGGACTTATCGGTTTTTGGTCACTAAAAGGGGGAGCTTTTGGTTATCTATGTTAAATTAAATGACAAGAGTTTTAAAGTAAATGACAAAATAAGAAAACTAAATAGAAAGACTTAAACGAAATAAAAAGGGAACTAAAGTGATTAAAAACTTAATTAAAAGTAAATTAAAAATAAAATGAGATAAGACAATTTAAAATTAAACTAGAAAAAAAGTGGCGGGAAAGAGATAAGCTTTTAAAAACAACTACGTAAAATAAAACAAAAACTGAAATCAGTTATCGCACCACTCGATCGCAGCCACGATCGCAGCTTGGATCGCAGCTTCAATCGCAACAAGGGGATCGTACCCTAGATCGTAGTCCACGATCGCAACAAGTGGATCGTAGTCCTTGATCGTGATTTGGATCGCAACAAGTGGATCGCAGTGGTGGATCGTGACAAGTGATCGTGATCCCCGATCGCACCCACGGATCGCAACACTGATCGCAGCCACAGATCGCAACAAAGTGATCGTGACCTGGATCGTGATGGACGATCGTAGTATGATCTTAGTCTTTGATCGCAGTAATGGATCGCAAGTAGAAACCCTAGGCTTATGCGATCACACTTACTCGATCGGAACAAGTAAACCCTTAAAACTATTACGATGGGGTACAAAGAGCAAATAAGTCGAACTGAATAAGCACTTTTTCAAATAAGAATTTACCAAAACTTAATCAAATCTAAATAAGCACGAATTTAAAAACATTTAAAACACTAAATAAGCAAGATTTTTAAAATAAAACTTTAGAAAGATTAAATTTTTAAAAATACTTTAAAGGAAATAAGCTAAACACCAAATAAACTAAAAGCACAAAAAGCTAAGACCATGAATAGCATGAAATTTATAGGACCAAATATATAAACATTTTAATCAAACAAACATCAAGATGAAACAAGTTGCATAATTGATCCGAATCAAAATCAAATCAAAAACAAGAAAGGTAGAATAAGATGAATGATGAAAAGCTTGAACTTGAACTTGTAGATTAAGGATTCAAATACAAGACTAAATGAAAAGCTTAAAACTTGAAAGAAAAATGGAAGAAATCTAGAGAGAGAAAGTAGAATCACCTACTTCTCTCTAAAGATATGAAAAACTAAGAAAAATAAAAATGACAATCTAACTAACTAACACCCTCCTAATGAAGCATTAGGAGGGTATTTATAGGAGAAGGTATTTGGTGCTTCCTTCTTTCTTCCTTTTATCTTCTCGTCTTTTTAAATGACTCGTCTTTCTCGACTTTGTCTTGGGATTAGCAATATGAACTCGTCTTCTAATTTCTTCATTTAGTTGACTTGGTTCTTCGACTTTGTCAAACTTCCGTCTTTATAATTTTTCTTTGATAAATCTTCAGAATAGGCCTTTGACTTCCGTTCTTCTTGCACTTTTGATCTTTTGACTTTGTTTTTTTGTCTTTTTCTTTGATAAAAGCCCGTGAAAGCCCGTGTTTTCTTCCTTTTTCATATTTTTGTTCTAAAACACAATAAAAACACAAATCATGCATAATTCCGACTTCTACGACATAAAATATACGTTCTGGTATTGTTTTTATTATAAGTAAGTGGTAAAAGGATAAGTGTTTTCACACTTATTAAATCCCCTACACTTGACCATTGCAATGCCCTCATGTAATGCATTAATTTCAAAGCACGGTTTACATTTTCCAACATAAATAACCTACCTTGGCCTTTATTAAATACTAAATACTAAGGAAACAAAAAAGATTAGAAAATTGTAAAATGCAAGAAGGAAGAACAAGTAAAGAGATCTAAGACTTACATTAGGGCGTTGGTCGTCATGAATGTTTATCACCCTCAAGATTCACGTTCCCCAAACCAAGCTTAAAAACGAGATCATTGTTATTATAAGTTAGTAAGCTAACACTCACTCATGTGGCATAATTATTAACTTAGACTCCCTTATTCCTAGGTGTATCTCTTATATTTTATTATTTTTTTGAATGATCACGAGGATGCATTGTTGACTTATTTCAATAATTTATTAGGCTGAAAATAAAGTAGGACGATTTAATCAATAGTTAGCTAAAGGACAAAATCTTTTAAAACTGCTTCTCGGGACCTCTTAAAGTTCATATCTTGGCATAACTCGCTTCACGGTTTGAGACCTTTCTCGGACCGATATTTGGCAGTGACTTCATACTTCGAATCTTGAGAGACGTTCTTGAAATAATGGTCTTCTCTTCATAATAGAAATTTTTTCACTTGAAGTTTTTGAGAGATTCTCCAAACTTGGACCACGACTTCTTCATTTTTCTCCAATCTTTATTTGGGATTTTGATTATACAACGATCCGCCTCCTTTTAGGACATGGATCAATTTATCCTCATACCTTGCTAGGGTCTTTTCGGATAGACTTCTCCATGATCTTTAGGGTAGTATTTGCTTTTCGTCGTGTGTCTCGATCCTTCATATTGATTTTTGATAAATGATTCTTCACATCACTTTGGATCTTTAGCAACAAAATGTAGCCCCTCATGTCTTGTTAGGACCTTTTCGGACTCGCCAATCTTCGCATTCCGCTTCAATAAGTTATGTCTTGGCTATGAATTCTAATTAATATCGAGCAACTTTTAAACGATCTTGGGCTAGAAGCTAAGTAACTTTTCAAATCGTACGACCTTACTTATTGCAATTACATTTATTAACAAGCGATGGGAGAAAAAGCTCATAATCAACTCACATAAATTCATGAAAGAATACCAAACTTATAATTGACTCTATCATCTCTCGTTCTCCACAATTTAAAATCTCAAGGAATGAGACTCGTGGATACTTAGCCTATTAAATCAAAGTTTTGGGTTTTCAAGTCATCTATAGGATCTTGCAAACTCTAAGACTTTTTTCAAGTTTAGAATTCGCATTTTAAAGTTCCCTTGATAAACGACTTTCTAGGATCAATTATAGGAACTTGCGAAAAGTTCTTGTTCTTAACCCATATGAGTTAAGACTTTCGCGTTTTAAAGTTCCCTATATAAAAGCCTAGCAAAACTTGACTTAAACACGTTAAGGATACTAGCTAGAGTAACTTAGATAAGTAAACTCGGGTTGAGTCAAAATATTCATGACGGGCCTAATATATCAAAGATATCTAAACTCATTAAAACCATTTTATTTAACTTTATTTTTCTCTTTTGACTTTATTTTTGAAATGTAATATATACATATGATGCGATAACAAAAGGAAAGAACATAAAAGAGAATAAATGAAAAATACTACTTGGCCAAAATAGATCAAAAAATTTGAAAATGTCTAAAAATTAGATTTTCCGGTTAAAATAAGGACAAATTAATGGAAAAGTCCACTTAACTTCAATAGAAGTCCCCCCTACACTTGATATAAACATTGTCGTCAATGTTGAAGCATGTGGGAGTAAACTCCCCTACACTTAGGATATTGTGCACGTTGTTTAAATCTTGCTAAGGAAAGGACGGCTATAGTGATTTCAATGTCAACATATAAGATATGAAATATTGAATCACGACAGTTTAGGATAGAACCGGGAAGACGGGTACACGGGATCAGGGGTCGTCAAATATCATCAAAAGTGCTCTTTGAAGCTTTAATCCCTGCACATCATAAGAAACAAGACAACAAACCCTATGTAGCTCCTCCTACACTTATTATGAAAATGGGTAAAAAGGATTGATCAACGGGTTGCCTCCCGAGAAGCGCTTGTTTTTGTTAACCGAGTCACGAGTCTGACTCGACCCAGAACTAATTCAAGGGAAACGTGGTGAGGGATGGAAACATCTCATGAGAGATGTCCTCACCAAAGTACAACTTAACACGCTGGCCATTCACCTAAAAGTTTGGCTCATTTGGTTGCGATAACTCAATGGTGCCATAAGGGAAGACTTTGGCGACGGTGAATGGACCAGACCAACGGCTCTTAAGCTTGCCGAAAAAAATTTCAACCGAGAGTTAAAGAGTAAAACTTGATCACCTATGTGAAACTCTCGGTTCTTAATCCTAGAATCATGAATGAGCTTGGTTTTCTCCTTGTAGATCAATGAATTCTCATAAGCTTCATTCCTTAGTTCATTAAGTTCATTGAGTTAGATCTTCCTAAGATCACCGGCTTTGTTGATATCAAAATTAGCCCATTTCAAGGCCCAATAAGCCTTATGCTCCAACTCAATGGGGAGGTGGCATGCCTTTCCGTACACAATACGATATGGAGTGCAACCAATAGGTGTCTTATATGCGGTACAGAAAGCCCACAAAGCATCATCTAACTTATCGGCCCATGAGGCATGATGATCTCCCACAATATGCTCTAAGATTCTCTTTAGTCCACGGTTTGAAATCTCGGCTTGACCATTTGTTTGTAGATGATACGCGGTGGAAAGTCGGTGATTGACACCATACTTAGCCATGACTCGAGCAAATTGATCATTGCAAAAAGGAGTCCCGCGATCACTAATGATAGCACGAGGAACACCAAATCGAGCAAATAGTTGTTTCAGATAGTTCACAACCACCCTCGCATCGGTCGTAGGTAAAGCCTTTGCTTCAACCTATTTTGATATTGTAGAAACTAGAAGGGGGGGTTGAATAGTTTCTAGTTAGTTTTCAAAACATTTCGGCTTAATCCACTGTGTGCGGTTCCTTATGTCTACCCGTGGTTCCTTATCAATAAAGAACCGCCGGTCCACTTATGGAACCGCCGACAGTGGACGATGCCATTTGTTACATGTTAAACATCAACAATCCTTTGTATCAAATTCTCGATCAAGCTTGACTAGATATGAGATGTGTTTGATTGAAAGATAAATACTACAAGTAAGTAAACACACAAACACATCAAATCAAGAGTACATCAAGCAATAGTCTAAACACTAAGCACACACGTACTAAGCATAAGCTTTTCCGCAACTAGGATGTTTAGACTAAGTGATGTACACTTGACCATAATCTAAACATGAAGCACACACGTACTAAGCCTTAGCTTTTCCGCAACTTAGATGTTTAGATTATGAGATGCACGCAACACACAACAACAAGTATGCAACTATAAATATATCTAAAAAGGTAAAGACATAAATGTAAATGAAAGTACCGACACGATGATTTATAGTGGTTCGGTCACGAAGCTCCTCTTCGCCCTACTCCACTCCTCGAGTACACCTTACTCGAGAGTTACTTCACTAGTCAACAAACTCCTTAAGGTGGAGAAACCACACACAACGTCGCTTATCCAATTTCCGACTCTAAGCTAAAAGTCAAGTCCTAATCTTAGGTAGGACCAATCTACACAACGTTGCCCACTTCACCATTTAACGACACAAGGCTAGATGTCGAGTTCTAATCGAAAGCTAGAACCAATCTTCACGACTCTTCACTTTGAAGCTAAGTGAGAACTTCACACAACACAACTACTAATCACTTTAAAGTTTAGTGAGAACTCACAAGACACAACCACATCACTTTAGAGTTTAGTGAGAACTACCTAGACACAACCACATCACTTTAGAGTTTAGTGAGAACTACCAAGACACAACCTAATCTACCCACTAGTTATGTTTTATGGCCCAACATAACAAACCTTGTGTTTTATGGCCTAAACACATAAACGATATAGATCTAAGCACACAACACTTAGATCTATAACTCTAACACTATATCCAAGTACTAACAAGACTTGGATCTACTCAACTAACACCTAATCCAAGGATACCCATCACTTGGATATTCTACCCTTACAAACACATCCAAGTGTACCCAACACTTGGATCTTCTACATATACATAGTAGGAAGACTAAAAACATAACTTAGATCTATAGAAGGAAAGTTCTTCATCATGTAGTAAACCCAACACATCATGGTAATGATAGTGTTCTTCTCTTTGCACTTGAGAGGATGAGGAGATTGAAGATTGAATCACATCTTAAACAAGATTAATCAAAACTAACTAATCAAGGATCTAAGATGGTTTTTGAAAGAAACTGTGCAAAAAGGGTTGAAAGAAAACCTGGAAATGATCCACTATTTATAGGACAACATTGCAACGGTAAAAAACACCCGCGGTTCCTTATCTCTACCCGCGGTACCTTATCAATAAGGAACCACGGGTTCCTTTAAGTAACCTCAGCGTCGGAGTCCGTGCAAATTTGTCCTTTAGTGGGGATATGCCATCTAGGGTAGTTTATACCCTCAAAGGATATTCCTTTGGCATATGGAATATGCCAAATTCAAATTTCCATTTTCTTTTTAATAAAACATTTTCTTAAAAATAAAGTTAATTAAAATCTTTTGTCACATTTGATTAAAATGTGAGTTTTAAGAAAATATTAATCCTTGATCACTTAGTTAGGTTAATGACATGTTTGTACATACCTTGAGTGATTCATGCCGAATGCGGTCTTGGAGGTGTCGAGAGAAGTATACAAATGTATTCTTGAGTGATTACGAGTACCTTAACATTTTACATAATGTATTGCGAATTATACGTTTGTCATCAACAAAACACAAAGAGATTATATCGACAAAGCATCGTAATGTTTGCACTAACAATCTCCCCCTTTTTGATGATGACAAACAAGTAAACCGCAACACATATTAAAATGCATAAGTTACTCGTTTACACTTACTTCTCCCCCTTTTGTCGAATCAAAAAGGTAGTCTTCATTTGTAGATGAGGAGGATTGACTTCGAGAGAACATGCATCCAAAAATCTAATCATCCATAGTGGTTGTCGTTTGAGAGGCGAGAATCCAAACCATAAACCCATCATACAAAAATATTGAGCTTGCGTCATCCTAGTGAAGTCTTCAATCACCATAGGTTAACCAACTCCAAGCATAATAATATGCTTATCTACGAGTGTCCAAAATGCATTACTTGCAAGATGTTCGATGAATGCAATTTGAGTGAGTCAACGATCGCAAATGTAATGACTTGAACTCTTGCAAATGCTCCCCCTTGATATGAGCTCCCCCTTGCTTGAGACACCAACAAAGCAAGAATAGTGACGAGCTACAAAAATGGGTTAGAAGTGTCCTACAAAACAAGGTTAGTAGACAAGAGCATATATAAAAAGAGGATGATAAACAAGTCGTTTGCACAAACAATGACAAGCATTGAAGAAAGAAGTGTGCACGCGATGCTATCAACCAAAAATAAATAAATAAAGGAGAGGATCGTGACAAGATCAATTCACAATTGTTGGAATAGAGATAGAAAAGAAACATCCATACCAATTGTAATGATAATATGTCAAAGGGTAAAAAGCTTAGAATTTTTGGAATCACCCAAGAAAATTTAAGATTTAACCATCAACTCTTAAAGAAAAAACAAAGAGAGGATTTTGAGGAAATCAATTCAAAATTGTTGGAATAGAGGTAGAAAAGAAACATCCAAGAATTTTAAGATATCATCTCAAGGGGTTAAAAATTTAGAATTGATGGAATCACCCATACTAATTGTAAATTTTAACCGCAATCAACTCTCAAAAATAGGAACAAAAATATCTCAACCTAGAGACATTTTTGACCAAAAAAATAAAGGAAAACCAAAAGCAGATAAATCGACGCTTTAATAAAAAAAAGGGATATAGGACATTGTAGGCAAAAATGTGTATGAATGTCGACACTAAATGGTGTTTAGCATACGATAAACTACATGCTCAAAGTTTCGTAGCTCTTCTCAATCATTATGGATGTTCAAGGAACAATTACATGATGAGGAAAGGGTAAGTCTCGACTCAACTTAGTTTAGAAAGACTAGAAGAAAGAGACTCGACTTAGAAGAGCATGATTAAAATAAATTGAGAGAGACTCAACAAAGAAGTTAAGGATAACTTCACAAATTGATTCATGAATACTATACCTTAGAAGGTGATAGTGAAATCTCGAAAGAAAATGAGAGAAGAAACTCAAAAGAAGCTCAAGAAGACATGAAGAGTTAGTACAAAATCTAACACATAATCAAGTAAGCACATAGGATAATTCAAGCAATGCCTAATGAAGTCTACAATAAACCAATGTAGAGAAGGTGCGCAATTAACACATATGGCATGCAAGAAACATGATTACTTAAAAAGAGAAGACTAAGTAGAACATGTTGGCACGTAGCATTTAAGGACATGCATGAGTTAGACACATCTAAGAGATATTATATCGGAATTGCTTGAAAAAGACAAAACCTTTATAATAAGCATGCATTCATTAACTAATCAATTAAGCATATAGCATACGGATAAGCAAGAAGATATATAAGCAAGTCATATATCTAGATATCATAAATCAAGCTACATGTAATGTAAATCTCCAAGAAGATTCCTAATTCTTATTAGTTTAAGAAAAGGACTCAAAATAAGAGAAAAGAAAGAAACATAATAGCAACAAGATCTAAGACTCAAAGAAAAATCATGTTGGAAAACATGAAAGGAACTACAAGAGAATAAAGATCATACAAAGATGTATATAAAAAAAGCCTAAAACTTAAGCATAATTCTAATCTTAGTTACACTAGAATCCTAAGATTTGCTTAAATTAGATGTCTTAGCAATAAGCAATCCACATGCTTAAATGAAAGACAAGGGTGGTGGCGGAATTTGGTGGGGTGAAAGGTGAAGTCACCAAGGGTTCAACAAAGTCACTCGCAATGGGAATGCTTTGGATGGGTTGAGGTTGGGTAGTCACATCCAAGAGAGTACTTGGAGTGAAGGGTTAGCTCATTCATTCTAGATTGGAATGAAGAGGAGGTAGAACCATGAGAATGGTTGGTACCATGGGTTGAGGAAGTCTTGCATGGAGCAAGAGGTGGTGAGGGTGATGAAGAGATGAGAATGGGCACAATCTCATTCTAGGTGTGGCAAAAGGGTGAAGAGTTAAGTTTGGGTAACTTAATTTTGAGGTGCCTCTTTGAGGAGGAGGTTTGTGACAAAGAAATGTCAAGGTTATGAAAGGGAGAGTTAGGCATTGTGGATGTGTGAGAATGAAATCTCAAGGTTGGGGAGGTGTGAGAATGAAATCTCAAGGTTGAGGATGTGTGAGAATGAAATCTCAAGGTTGGGGTATAAGTAGAATGGTTTATTAATTGGAGGTTCTTGTAGAAACCATGGTAGTAATGGGTGGTTTAATGGGTAAGGATGAATGGTTTGAGGTGTGAAGAACATGGCTAACAAGGAGGGTTTAAAAAGGGTGAGGGGATGATCCAAACTAGTGAAGGGTTAAAAAAGGGAAAGCCCAAGATATTTTGAGAGTGTTCAAAGGTTTGAAACAAAGATTACAAAGGGTGATGGAACAATTGGGAAGTTTTAGAAAAACCCGAATTTGAGAGCTTCTACCCGTGGTTCTTTATCTCCACCGGCGGTTCCATATTGATATGGAGCCGCGGTCTATTTAAAGAACCGCCTACAGAGGCTTGGTTAAGGTGGTGAGGCTTGGTTTAGGTGGTGAAGGAGGATTTTCCAATTAAGCAAATCCTAATGTTCTAGTCTAACTTATCATAAAGTCATGCTTAAGAGCAATAAGAACTAGAACACACACAAGGGAAAGACACATAGGTTCAATTAGCACGTAAGAAGAAAGCTAAGAAAAACCTAATGGCTACAAAAAAAGACTCCTAATGACATACAAAGTTCATCAAAGTAAACTATCATTAGTCATATATAGGAAGAGCCATTTAGCCAATTTAGAGAATGAGTATGAGACTATCACTAGAGGTGCTCAATTAAGGCTAAACACGACCATTTTTATGAGTTATACACCAACTCAACTTCCTACGTGGAAGTAATTCAACCGTTAGGTCAAATTAAGATCCTAGTGCATAAATTCTCTAGTAGTCATTCTCAAGTTAGACAAAATGTAATTCTAACCTTTGCCTAATAAAGATTAGCAAGGATGAAACTTGCATGGCGACACAATGCATGACCTAATGAGGGTTAAGAATGCACCATTGCATATATTGACAAAAGAGTCTAGTTAAGGTTAATTACCTTAATAGATCTTGAGGCCAATAACATTGAATTGTACAAACCAAGTTTACACAATTTGTTAGAACACTCTTGATTGGTCTTTCGGAAATGACACATTTATAAATTGCATAGCAATGTAATTACTTGAGTATTTCGGATGAAACATCCAAGTTATCAAACCGACTCTATTGTGCATTATAAGTAATTATTAAACAAAATATGTCTAACAATTTGAACAAGTAGATTCAATATAACACCATCAACACAAGTGTGAGTTATGATCCGATGTATATTATTAATAAACCACATTCATGTCTACACTAAAAAAACATGTCAATTAGATTCGATAATGATACCAATCATAGTTTGAATAATGCATTGATATTACATCGAAATCTTACTTGATTCCCACAAACACTCTTTTAAGAGAAAATAACTAAGATTTTCAAAGGGTGTTTCATGTTTTAAAGTGAGACATTTATCTACTTGAAGTAATAACACAATGATCGAGCAAGACGACCCAAATCAATAGATTTGATAAGCTCCCAAAGCTTTCAAACCTAAGAGTGTTAATAAACATAACGAGGTGTACATTATGTTTAAATAACATATATAAACCTAGAGATGTAGATCCTATATGCAATGCACAAATAATGTTGCAACCAAAATGCAAGAAATCTAGCATACATCCTAATTAGGAAGAACTAGATACTAACAAATACCGAGCAAGGCACAAGAGACTAGACATATAAGCAATACTACTACAAATAGCAAGGAACACTTAATAATGTCTACATATAATAATAACACACAAAGAAACATACACAAACAATTAGCTTAACACATAAAAGCAGTCGTCCATGTTTAGAGTGTTAGATACAACAAAGTATTCATAGCTTGATTTTATTTAAAAATAGTCTTTGACCCATTTAAAATTTAATTAAGTTTAACACTTTGTAAATATATCAATTTTCAAAGATATATCACCAAGAGATGTCCAACTTAATAGAAAAGAGTAAAACACAAGTTTTACGACAAACCGACGCTCAATACTTTGGACAAAGTATGGAACTTAGAAACCATCCAAATTTTAAAGTTTGAATAAAGGTTTGGAAGCATTTTTAATTGAAATAAAATTCAATTACGTTCGAAATGACGGGTGGCACGACTTCTACGGACTTACGGTTGATTTTATATGATTTTTCAAAGTTTGCAAAAATCTGAGTCAGACTGGCCGCGGTTCCTTATTGATAAGGAACCTCGGGGAAGAGATAAAGAACCGCGTCCAGAGGGCAAAAATGGGGTTTTTGGCCAAAATCATTTGGTAACTTTTTGGAAGGACTTAGGACTCTAAAAAATCATTTTAGACACATAGAACTCGTATATTAGAGTTAATTATGACACAAAAGATTTTTATACTTCCAAACAAGAAAAGATTAAATTCAAGCTATTATACAAAGTTTATTTAACACCAAAACTTGTACAAATGAAACAACAAAACACATTTCATAAGTAATCACTCTTCATGAATAATTTGATACAAAGATCGTCTCTATTTTGAAAAACCGTTTTCATTTTGAAAACCATTTGTTTTGAAAAACTAGAGCAAGGATCGATCCAAGCTTTAAAGTACAATATACTTCAAAGATCTTGTGTGACCATTGCTCTGATACCAATTGTAGAAACTAGAAGGGGGGGTTGAATAGTTTCTAGTTAGTTTTCAAAACATTTCAGCTTAATCCACTGTGTGCGGTTCCTTATGTCTACCCGCGGTTCCTTATCAATAAAGAACCGCCGGTCCACTTATGGAACCGCCGACAGTGGACGATGCCATTTGTTACATGTTAAACATCAACAATCCTTTGTATCAAATTCTCGATCAAGCTTGACTAGATATGAGATGTGTTTGATTGAAAGATAAATACTACAAGTAAGTAAACACACAAACACATCAAATCAAGAGTACATCAAGCAATAGTCTAAACACTAAGCACACACGTACTAAGCATAAGCTTTTCCGCAACTAGGATGTTTAGACTAAGTGATGTACACTTGACCATAATCTAAACATGAAGCACACACGTACTAAGCCTTAGCTTTTCCGCAACTTAGATGTTTAGATTATGAGATGCACGCAACACACAACAACAAGTATGCAACTATAAATATATCTAAAAAGGTAAAGACATAAATGTAAATGAAAGTACCGACGCGATGATTTATAGTGGTTCGGTCACGAAGCTCCTCTTCGCCCTACTCCACTCCTCGAGTACACCTTACTCGAGAGTTACTTCACTAGTCAACAAACTCCTTAAGGTGGAGAAACCATACACAACGTCGCTTATCCAATTTCCGACTCTAAGCTAAAAGTCGAGTCCTAATCTTAGGTAGGACCAATCTACACAACGTTGCCCACTTCACCATTTAACGACACAAGGCTAGATGTCGAGTTCTAATCGAAAGCTAGGACCAATCTTCACGACTCTTCACTTTGAAGCTAAGTGAGAACTTCACACAACACAACTACTAATCACTTTAAAGTTTAGTGAGAACTCACAAGACACAACCACATCACTTTAGAGTTTAGTGAGAACTACCTAGACACAACCACATCACTTTAGAGTTTAGTGAGAACTACCAAGACACAACCTAATCTACCCACTAGTTATGTTTTATGGCCCAACATAACAAACCTTGTGTTTTATGGCCTAAACACATAAACCATATAGATCTAAGCACACAACACTTAGATCTATAACTCTAACACTATATCCAAGTACTAACAAGACTTGGATCTACACAACTAACACTTAGTCCAAGGATACCCATCACTTGGATATTCTACCCTTACAAACACATCCAAGTGTACCCAACACTTGGATCTTCTACATATACATAGTAGGAAGACTAAAAACATAACTTAGATTTATAGAAGGAAAGATCTTCATCATGTAGTGAACCCAACACATCATGGTAATGATAGTGTTCTTCTCTTTGTACTGGAGAGGATGAGGAGATTGAAGATTGAATCACATCTTAAACAAGATTAATCAAAACTAACTAATCAAGGATCTAAGATGGTTTTTGAAAGAAACTGTGCAAAAAGGGTTGAAAGAAAACCTGGAAATGATCCACTATTTATAGGACAACATTGCAACGGTCAAAAACACCCGCGGTTCCTTATCTCTACCCGCGGTACTTTATCAATAAGGAACCGCGGGTTCCTTTAAGGAACCTCAGCGTCGGAGTCCGTGCAAATTTGTCCTTTAATGGGGATATGCCATCTGGGGTAGTTTATACCCTCAAAGGATATTCCTTTGGCATATGGAATATGCCAAATTCAAATTTCCATTTTCTTTTTAATAAAACATTTTCTTAAAAATAAAGTTAATTAAAATCTTTTGTCACATTTGATTAAAATGTGAGTTTTAAGAAAATATTAATCCTTGATCACTTAGTTAGGTTAATGACATGTTTGTACATACCTTGAGTGATTCATGCCGAATGCGGTCTTGGAGGTGTCGAGAGAAGTATACAAATGTATTCTTGAGTGATTATGAGTACCTTAACATTTTACATAATGTATTGCGAATTATACGTTTGTCATCAACAAAACACAAAGAGATTATATCGACAAAGCATCGTAATGTTTGCACTAACAGATACGTAGTCAACGGCTACGAGGATGTACTTGTTCCCTTTGGATGATGGAAATGGCCCCATAAAGTCGAAGCCCCATACGTCAAAGATTTCACATTCTTGGATGAAATTTTGAGGCATCTCGTTTTTATGTGTGATCTTGCCTTGTTGTTGGCAAGCATCACAATGCTTAACCATTTCGTGTGCATCACGATAAATGGTGGGCCAATAAAATCCAGAATCAAAAACTTTCTTCGCGGTGTAATTGGGACCAAAGTGACCACCGGTTGGTCCTTTATGGCAAGCTTCCAAGATTTGTAACGCTGCAGGCCCGTCAACACACCGACGAAGGATCAAGTCAGCACATTGTTTGAAGAGGTAAGGGTCGTCCCAATAGTAAGTCTTCACATCCTTGAAAAATTTCTTCTTTTGTTGGGACGATAACCCTTCGATGAGAATTCCACCCACCAAGTAGTTTGCAAAGTCCGCAAACCATGGGGTCTCATCAAGATTGGAGTTAATAGATATCAAGGCCTCAAGGGGAAAATATTCATTAATCTCTTGATTTGGGAGCTCTCCTTGATAAGGATCCTCGAGTCTACTAAGATGATCCACGGCTAGGTTTTCCGCTCTCTTCTTATCACGAATTTCAATTTTGAATTCTTGAAGGAGTAAAACCCAACGAAGAAGTCTTGGTTTAGAATCTTGTTTTGTTAACAAGTACTTCAATGCGGAATGATCAGTATAAACGATGGTGGTGGAAAGCACAAGATAGGGGCGAAAATTTTCAAAAGCATACACTATAGCTAAAAGCTCTTTTTCGGTAGTGGTATAATGCAATTGAGCCCCCGTCATTGTCTTGCTAGCGTAATGGATTGGTTGTAAATGTTTGTTGATTCTTTTTCCCAAAACCGCTCCAATAGCAAAGTCGCTAGCATCACACATCAATTCAAAAGGTAACTCCCAATTAGGGGTAACTAAGACCGGTGCCTTAGTTAATTTATCCTTAAGAAGATTGAAAGATTCAATACACTCTTTAGAAAAGATAAAAGGAGTATCTTTTTCCAAGAGATGGGTCATCGGGCGAGCGATCTTAGAAAAATATTGAATGAATCGACGATAGAAGCCCGCATGACCAAGAAAACCTTCTCACACCCTTCACGGTTGAAGGAGGAGGTAATTTAGCAATCACATCGACTTTAGCACGGTCGACTTCAATACCGGCTTTGAAACTTTTATGACCAAGAACAATGCCTTCTTTTACCATGAAATGGCATTTTGCCCAATTAAGAACGAGACGAGTGTCTTCACACCGTTTAAGCATACGTTCTAAATTGGCAAGGCAAGTAGAGAAAGAATCACCATAGACCAAGAAATCATCCATAAAGACTTCCATAGTTTCTTCAACCATGTCATGGAATATAGCCATCATACACTTTTGGAAATTCCCGGGAGCATTGCATAAGCCGAAAGGCATTCTTTTGTAAGCAAATGTTCCGTAAGGACAAGTGAATGTGGTTTTCTCTTGGTCTTTTGGATCGATGGGAATTTGAAAATACCCGGAGAAACCGTCTAAGAAGCAATATTAGTCATTACCCGCTAAACGCTTGAGCATTTGATCCATGAAAGGAAGAGGAAAATGATCCTTACGAGTGGCATCATTGAGCTTGCGATAGTCTATGCAAACTCGCCAACCCGTGACAAGTCGAGTAGGAATCAACTCATTGTTTTCATTGGGAACAACGGTTATTCCGCCTTTCTTAGGCACACAATGGATGGGATTAACCCATGGCGAATCCGAAATAGGGTAAATCATTCCGGCATCGAGAAGTTTGATAACTTCTTTCTTGATGACGTCATGAATTTTTGGATTAACCCTTCTTTGGCTTTGGATTGCGGGTTTAAATTCATCTTCCATGAGAATTTTACGAGTACAAAAGTTAGGATCAATTCCGCGGATATCAGAAATTTTCCAATCAATTGCTTTCTTATGATTTTTGAGCACATCGAGAAGTCGAGATTTTTCATCCTTTTTTAAGTCCTTAGCAATGATGACGGGTAACTTCTTATTGTCTTTAAGGAAAACGTATTCGAGATGAGACGATAAATCCTTAAGCTCTAAATCCGGAGGATTGTCGATGGAAGGCGTAGTCAAATTCGGATCATCGTTTGTGATTTCCATTGGAGAAGGTAGAGAAATATGGTTCTCATTGAGAAGTTTCTCAATGGTAGGAATGTCTTCATCCCAATCGGAGGGAGAATCGTCATATTTTAAGTCCACATCCCCTAAAGTTTCTTTAAATTCTTTCAAAAGGAAGTCACTTTCTCCAAATGGAGTCAGTGAGGGAGCAATAGAGGCAACGGTCTCAACAATGGGTAGAGAAGAAAAACCACTTTTACAAACGTCTTTGAAACGTTCTTCACAAGCCTCATCAAGTACGTCAATGAAATTAACGCTCTCGTGTTCATAAGGTTGCTTAGAAAGTTTACCCATGTTGAAGACGATTTTCTCGTCACCAACTCTCATGATTAATTCCCCGCGGCTACATCAATAAGAGTGCGACCGGTCCTCAAGAATGACATCCAACGATTAATGGAACGCGGGGGTCCATCTCGTAGTCAACGACAACAAAATCCGCCGGAAAGGTGAATTTGTCGACACCGACGAAGACATATTCGGCGATCCCCACCAGATAAGCAACCGTACGGTTAGCTAACTCCAATGTCATTCGTGTGGGGACTAGCTCGGGTAGAGATAATTGTTTACAAATGCTTAATGGCATTAAGTTGATACTAGCACCTAGATCGGCTAGGGCCATACAATTCTCTACCCCGGGAAAGTTGCAAGGAATGAGAAAGCGACTCGGATCACCAAGTTTGGTTGGTAATTTCCTTAAGAGAACCGCGGACCAATTCTCATTAAGTTAGGTTTGAGCAATACCAAGGAGTTTTTCCTTATCACTGAGAAGATCTTTAAACATTTTAGCATATTTAGGCATGTGAGCGAGAGCCTCGGCAAAGGAGATGTTGAAATTCAATTGTTTAAACATTTTAAGAAAGTTTGAAACTTGAATATCATCTTTGTTCTTCAACTTCTTTTTCCTCAACCTTGAAGGATAAGGTATGTTGGGTTGAGATGAAGGCTTTGGAATGGAATTCTCACTCACATCCTTGGGTGGTGGAGGGGTAGAAGTAGAAGGTGGAGGAATTTGTGAAGGGGGCTCGTTATACTTTGTCACAATCACCGGTGTAGGTGTAGGAATCTCGGGTTCCCTAGAACCTTTTCCACTTCAGGTGGTGATTGCTTTCATCTCCCCTCTTGGATTAGCAACGGTGTTACTCGGAAGAGAACCCGAAGCAGAGGATTGAGAAGAAACTAGCCATCATATCCCTTAAGTCATTTGTTTGACTGCTTAAAGAGTTTCGCATGTCATTCCTAAGCTCGGCTCGAAGATCATTCCCTTGTTTCGCCATGTCACCTTTCAAGTTGATAATTTGGCTCTTAAGATTCTTCACCAACGCGTCATTAGTCCTCATGTACGTTTCAACCTCTTGATTGTATGATGTGGGTTGGTTGGGATGGGAAACTTGGTAAGCGGGTGGTTGATAAGTGAGTTGTTGGTAAACTTGATTATTTCCTTGAGGTGGATATGGGTTTCTTTGGGTTTGATATTGGGTAGGAGCTCGAGGTTGGTTTTGATTGTTGTGATTGAAGTTGTTTTGGTTTTGATGAGGAAAACTGGGTGGTGAAAGGAAGTTGTTTGAACGATAACTTAGCAAATTGCGGTCACCTTAAGGACGAGCTTGATAGCCTCCCGTGGAAAAATTATCGTTAGCCGCATACACGTTTTTCGGATTGTCATGAGTAGAAGGACAATCGGTGTATGAATGAGAACCCCCGCAAATCTCACAAGAAGGTGTGTGTAACACCCCACTTGGATAAATGGACCGTTACGTGTATTTATGGCGTGTCATCAAAGCATAAGGTAAATGTCCTAGAACATTAACTGACCATAAAGGAAAAACCGGAATCAACTTCGGCAATCCAAACATAAGCCCAAAACATGAAATATAAAATAATGAATGAAAGGACTAAACAATGTCCAAATAAGCAGAATAATAAAAGAAATGCATAAAGTAAGAAGTCTGGATAGCTTCCATCCAAATGCACATGCTCTTAGAATCCTAAAAGAGTCCTGGTGTACCTGCCGTTAGAACATGAAAGGAACTACGGCTGAGCATAACGCTCAGTGAACGGATATAAAGCATGATAGGGAATTACTAAAATGGAACAGATGATAAAATACTGGAGCTGTAAGACTGATAAGTAAAGTTGCAGCGGAAATCTGTGTATAATCTGTAAAGCCTGATTTATAAATAATAAAGCTGAACTGTTATCTGTTAAATCTGAAAACATGCATTTACTGTCATTTAATTGCCAGAGCTTATATAGGTCATGTGCTGTAACAACGTTGCATGAATAACTGGAGGGGTGACCTCGTCATGCTGTAGAGGGGTGACCTCTAAATAACTGTGCTGGGTGGAGGGATCAGCTCCAATGTGAAGGATGTAGAGCACACACCACATTCACCTGCTAAACTGTAAACTGTAGCCTAGGATGCATCCATACGCCCCACTAATAATACTGATAAAATGGCCACGCTGAGCTGAGTGGGACGATGCAGGATATCACTCTCCTGCATGTGAGTCACGGCACCGGTGCCTCTAGTGCCGCGGTTACGGTACCTCCGTAACTAGTACATAAACTAATCATGCTTGTATATAATGCTCAGGCAATTTATTTAGTTATTGATATGATTACTGATAAACTTAAACATATACTGGGGAAAACATTTGGCTGAAGACGGGGAATCCTAATCATGCACAGAAAGGAAGTCCTTACTGAAAGGACGGAAAATCCGTACCTCGTGTCCAGTAATTTAAATAAGAATGAAAGCGAAAGATCTACTCCGACTTCACATGAGCTACATGACAAAGGGACATGAATGAGTTATTTGTGCATGACATGAATTACTGGTTCTTGACTTGATTTACTTTTTCTTGACTAGTTACACTTGCTCATGTATTATTATGTATATTCTTAATCTGGCGTGGTTCGTGAGTCTTGATAATGTATTTCATGTTTCGTGTTAATATACTTGGTATTTTCATAATTAGTAACTTTCTAAAAAAACAAGTTTCCATAAATAGAAATAAGCTCGTTTTAATTGTAATTAATTAAGCCGAAATCAATCAACCGAAATTAAATAAGCCGATTTCTTAATAAGACGATTGTTAATAAGCCAATATTTATTAAGCCTAAACTAAATAAGCCATTTTAATAAATCATGAATTTATTATTTTCTTGTCAAAAGATTTACATAAATTACCATTGTGGATTGATAATGATTGTTGATCTAATTATTCTTTTTAATTTGTATCATGTCTAATTTATTTACCATTCATTAGATGTCATTATTATCTTATGTCTAATTTACACCAATGAATCATTATACTTGTAAACATAAGTCTACGATTTCCTAACTTGTTAATGCTAGCTGCTAGTTTAATTTAATATGATCCCTTGGTCGCTATCTATTACCTTCAAGTACGTCATTTGATTTACAAAGAACAAGGTTTTCATATTATGGAGATATACACACATTCATTTGTTAAGCCGAAACAACTCAAATATATATATAATTCCGTAACTGTCAAAGGACAAAACATTTAGCTAGTTTTACATGTTTTATTAGTCAAAACAGTTTAAAAAAAATAAAATAAAAAAATAAAAAAAAATAAAAAAACCGCTTCATTTACGAGGGCATCAATTTATACATATACATAGGGGTCCTAAATACAATTAATCAACTAATACACTCTTATTTTCTTCTTTACCATGACCCAAAGTCACTAATAGTTAAGTCAGTAGCTAACATCCTATATAGACCCTTACGTTATTCACAAACAAAATCAGTTATAAGGTGTTTTGGTCATGGTTTTAGTATGAATTATATTGTACATTCCAGCCTATTAAATGTATTAAAAGTTATGGTAAAAGATATACCTCTAACCAAGACAAAGCTTGATCGAATCGAAACTAAAATCAAACTCTACTTAAACACGAACGCCAAGTTTTGATGCATTAAAATCAGCACTCAAAAGAGCGCCGAATGCGGACCCGAATCCTTAAACATGAACCGAGAATCAAGCAAAGTTCGACAAGAACTCAAAATCAAAACTAGTAAACTCGCCTTGGCTGCTGCTCCGTTTCAATGTATATATGTCGATGGTGTTTATGGGCTTGCTGCCGTCGTATTGTTTCGTTAATTTAGGGTTTTTCAATATTGAGATGTGTGTCATGTATTTATGCTAATTGAAAAATCATGCACCGGGTCACACGGGTGCTAATTTGAGTAGCCCAACATTCTTTTTCCAAATTCACGTCAAGTATTCTTGCAAATGTGTACATAACTTGTTTCATTTTTTTTACTAACATCATTATTTTAACAATCGTAGCATTTAATAATAATAATTTCGTCCTCTAAATTTAGATCAAATAATAATATAGTACGCAGTTAGCGAAACAATGTGAACGACCCGTCAGACTTAATTTTTTTTTTTGTATAACACATATATCCTATGTTAAAAATTAATAATACACAAATAATTATAACCCAAGGCATTAATATTAAATACTTATTACTTAAACATTATGTTATATTCAAAATGATGAAATAAAATACTAACTGAATTTTTGGGTTTTACAACTCTTTCCCTCTAAAAGAATAATTCGTCCTCGAATTAGAAACATGATAATGCTGCGGTTTTACAATTCAACCTCTCTAAAAGGAAATTCGTCCTCGAATTAAGGTAATAAGCTGCTGGGTTATAAAAGCTTAAAGGACACAAAAGCTGAAAAGACATGTAAGCTGAAGGGACATGAACGTGACATGAATGACAGGAACATGGAACGTGACATGGCTGAAGAGGACATGGAACATCACATGACTGAAAGAAAACATGGAACATAACATGACTAAAAGAACATAACTTAATTATGGCAGGAACAAGGATGAGAAGTCCGGATGGACTCCTCTGTTTCAAGTGGCTTCCCGTTTGAAATGGTTCCTTCAAAGATCTTGACGCAATGAAAATCTTGGTCTTAATGACCCTATCCTGACGATGCTGAAGAGTTTCTGGTTCCATACCTGAGATGGATTTCCTGAATCTGATCGAATGAATAAGATATAACATGTAGGATACATGAAACGATACGTACAAATAACATGAAACGATAACATTTATATCTTTGAGCAACAATACTGAAGGCATACTAGGACGAACTACGTGAAAAATTATGAACGTGCTACGTGAGCAATTTTGAACCTGGTTCGCAATCATCTGATGCACGCTGGGCATGGAATATATCGTGAACGTGACACGTGATACATACTGTGAACGTGATACGTGAAACATACTATGAACATGATACGTGGACATATCATGAACGTATGCTATCTGAGGGAGGAATGCCACACGATACAACTTGAGACGTGAAACGTCTGCCTGGGTATGGAAAAGCTGTGCTAAACTTGAGTCTGGTTTCTCAAGTTTTTTTTTTAACCAAATCCAGTACAAGACCTGGAACGTATATAGAGAGATGGGACACGAACCTGAACATGAACGATGTCATGAATGCGAACGTAGACGTAAATCATGAGATGGACAACATACGAACAAAATCATAACTGTGGACGTGAGCAACTGTTGATGGCCTTCACCTTCGCAGGATTGTCTGAAATTTCTTTCTGCTGAAATAACGTGGCCCAGAAATGCCAATTGTTCAACTGAAAATCACCTCCAGAAAGCTGCGTATATAATTTTCTCCTATCGGAGGATCTGCATGATCGTGAGAAGATGATTCTCGTGTTCTTCTCTAGAGTTTAGCATTTCAGGATGTAATAAGTGAGTATACTGACGATTTTGTCTGAGAACTCATGGAAAAAATTTATTCATAAACCTCATACTATAGCTGGAGTATTAGGGAGCTCAGAAGTAAAATTTAAATTTTAGAGAGACTGTAACGTGTTCAACAGCAACCTGGAAAACATCATGTTCTTTCTCTCACCACTGATGGTAGCATGATCAGAAATTTGTTCTAGAAAATGTTTAAGGCATCGTAGCAGATCAGATAAACCTTCTATCCGTGGGATGACATCGATTATGAATAGTGATCTTATAAAGTTTTTAAATGGTTGATACATGATCTCATGTCACTGGCCTACTTTTTCATAGACAGAAACGATACACTTCCTGGTGGTGCGCTAGGGCGAATAAAGCCTCGTTCCGGTAACTTTTGCAGTAGTTGCTGCAAATCTTTTAACTTAGTTGAAGCCATTGAATAAAGAGTTCTGAAAATGGTTCATGTCCTTGAGACAAGCTCGGTGTTAAACTCTATCTCGTGGTTAGGAAGGAATTTCTTGAAAACTTTCTGAAATTACACCTGGGAAACTCTAGAATAATCTGCTGATAATGAATTTAAGAAATTTCTGAAGTGAATTTATAACTGGTAGGTAAAAAGTCTCCATAGCTGTGGACTGATAAGCCACGTGCTTATAAATAATTTGTACTGATTTTTCTGGCAGAAAGTATAATAATATATTTGGAATTTAGTAAGACGGATCTCGTTGTTAATTGAAAGGAAAAACCACAATAAGTATGGGTGATACTGTGGAGTCCTTTCGGCTGGGAGGTAGGTAGGTACCTGATTTACATAAAGCTGACATAGAAAGACGTGGAGTAACGTGGCGACTTCCACTGAGTAGGTTCGTCTATAACCTCACAGAATGAATACTACGTGTTTAATCTGAATAATACTCAACTGGTGGTGACTGAATTTTAATGATCTGATTCATGCATGGCATAATAGAACGCGTATACCCCTTTCTGAAAGGTACCCTGAATTACTGAGGGCCTGGTTTAGAAACATACTGGAGTTATGAGTTCTGACTCGTATTTTGAGGAAAGATTTGTATGACGTGTACCATGACTGGTGTCCTGATATGTGTCTTCCGAAATGATACCTGAGACTTGTGTCTTGACTTTCGTCTTGACATGTGTTTTAGTGGATGAACCTGGACAAGGCTGAAATTTTTTTTGTAACTGCTAGGATTGGCGGACCGGTTAGACTGCTGACCTCTGTATTTCTGGTCACGTTCATACCGGAGTTCCGATGGTTATTGACTGATTAATTATAAGCACGGTGGTTGTCACTACTACTTTGTCTTTATTATCATGACCATGATTCATGTAACTATTCTGCTGAGTGGCCGGCTGGGTTCTGGTTTCCACTCTTCCGAATGAAAGGTTAGCTGAGTGAAGTGTGACATCTAGCTAAGAAGGTAAAAGCATGAAATAGAATGGTAGTGTCCGATGGTTGAAATTTATTCTTGTCAGAAATTTCAAATTTATAGTTTCCGTCCTTGTTCTACAGAGTCTTCATAGTATAAACAACATCTGCATCTTGAGAAATCTCCAAAGTATCAGCAGCATCAGCATTTGTGAGGTCTTCAAAGTGTTAGCAGCATCAGTATCTGGTAAAATCTTCAACTTACGAACAACATCAACATCTGGTAGAATATCGACTAGTGGAAACGCATGTGATGATTGAGGATCGATTAGCAATATTCATGGAGTAGGGTACCTGGAGTACACCTGGACTACTGTACATGAAGTACAAAATGAATACTACACATGGAACATATCTGAGGCACTGTACGTGGAGTACACATGAAAAACTATACATGGAGCATAACTAAGACATTGTACATGGGGTACATATGGAATACTGTACATGGCACTGTGGAATTTTATGGGATAATCGATACTGGTGTCGCTTGTCTGACATGATCAAAGAAATAAATTTGATTTAATTAGTTAGTAATTGAACCGAAATAGTTAACATGATAGGCTGAAAGTTTCTGCGTAGACTTAATCCTGGTTGTATAGAGGCTGAAAGTATGATTAAACGGAGTTTCATCAATGTTCAGTATAAGGACATGATTGATGAAAACCATAACATGATTTATCATGAGATAGGATGATACTGTACCCTTCTGTATATTAGGATGAAAACATTATCACCTTGCTGAAAACATAATCCTCATAAGGTGACATGAACTTAGTCAGCATGGAAACGACATTCATGTGAAAGTATAAACTTGACTGATACAAATAACATAGGAGAATAATCAACTAAGGTTTAACATCAACTGATGTAGATAGTTATGGTTTAATCCACAGTATTCAAAGTAGGAAGCATGTGACTAAGTATGGGCGATTCTGTTTCGATCCATACCTGTCAAAATTTTCCGAGAACTGTCATCAATAGAAATGTACAATCTGGGACTAAATGTGGTTGGTTGTAGTCCAATTCATATTTGTCAAGATTTTATGAAACGTCATGATATGACAAAGGTGAACAACTATGGATCGGTTCACAAAACAACATTCAACTGAAAAACATGAAATTTGATCTGAACATTGGTGAACGTATATGGGCTGGTTCACCAAGTAATATTCGATTGAAAGCATGAATCTGTCAAGTGTAAGGATGAACGTTATTGGGTCGGTTCACCAATACAAAAATCTGAACGGGCAAGGGTGAACGCTTATGGGTCGGTTAACCAAAACAAAATTCACAGAAAAGCACATGCGACTAAATATGGCCAGTCCTGTACCAACCTTTTACTTAGTCAAAAACTTTAAGAAAATCGACTGATAACTGAAGAGAAATGACTGATAAATGCATGAGAACAAAAAGATAACAACGCGAAAATCTGGGAAGCTCCTGGTGACTACCCACTAGTCACAGGTCAAGTTTTAGAGCTCACAGGTCGAACCTTGCGCTCTGATACCATAATTGTAACACCCCACTTGGATAAATGGACCGTTACGTGTATTTATGGCGTGTCATCAAAGCATAAGGTAAATGTCCTAGAACATTAACTGACCATAAAGGAAAAACCGGAATCAACTTCGGCAATCCAAACATAAGCCCAAAACATGAAATATAAAATAATGAATGAAAGGACTAAACAATGTCCAAATAAGCAGAATAATAAAAGAAATGCATAAAGTAAGAAGTCTGGATAGCTTCCATCCAAATGCACATGCTCTTAGAATCCTAAAAGAGTCCTGGTGTACCTGCCGTTAGAACATGAAAGGAACTACGGCTGAGCATAACGCTCAGTGAACGGATATAAAGCATGATAGGGAATTACTAAAATGGAACAGATGATAAAATACTGGAGCTGTAAGACTGATAAGTAAAGTTGCAGCGGAAATCTGTGTATAATCTGTAAAGCCTGATTTATAAATAATAAAGCTGAACTGTTATCTGTTAAATCTGAAAACATGCATTTACTGTCATTTAATTGCCAGAGCTTATATAGGTCATGTGCTGTAACAACGTTGCATGAATAACTGGAGGGGTGACCTCGTCATGCTGTAGAGGGGTGACCTCTAAATAACTGTGCTGGGTGGAGGGATCAGCTCCAATGTGAAGGATGTAGAGCACACACCACATTCACCTGCTAAACTGTAAACTGTAGCCTAGGATGCATCCATACGCCCCACTAATAATACTGATAAAATGGCCACGCTGAGCTGAGTGGGACGATGCAGGATATCACTCTCCTGCATGTGAGTCACGGCACCGGTGCCTCTAGTGCCGCGGTTACGGTACCTCCGTAACTAGTACATAAACTAATCATGCTTGTATATAATGCTCAGGCAATTTATTTAGTTATTGATATGATTACTGATAAACTTAAACATATACTGGGGAAAACATTTGGCTGAAGACGGGGAATCCTAATCATGCATAGAAAGGAAGTCCTTACTGAAAGGACGGAAAATCCGTACCTCGTGTCCAGTAATTTAAATAAGAATGAAAGCGAAAGATCTACTCCGACTTCACATGAGCTACATGACAAAGGGACATGAATGAGTTATTTGTGCATGACATGAATTACTGGTTCTTGACTTGATTTACTTTTTCTTGACTAGTTACACTTGCTCATGTATTATTATGTATATTCTTAATCTGGCGTGGTTCGTGAGTCTTGATAATGTATTTCATGTTTCGTGTTAATATACTTGGTATTTTCATAATTAGTAACTTTCTAAAAAAACAAGTTTCCATAAATAGAAATAAGCTCGTTTTAATTGTAATTAATTAAGCCGAAATCAATCAACCGAAATTAAATAAGCCGATTTCTTAATAAGACGATTGTTAATAAGCCAATATTTATTAAGCCTAAACTAAATAAGCCATTTTAATAAATCATGAATTTATTATTTTCTTGTCAAAAGATTTACATAAATTACCATTGTGGATTGATAATGATTGTTGATCTAATTATTCTTTTTAATTTGTATCATGTCTAATTTATTTACCATTCATTAGATGTCATTATTATCTTATGTCTAATTTACACCAATGAATCATTATACTTGTAAACATAAGTCTACGATTTCCTAACTTGTTAATGCTAGCTGCTAGTTTAATTTAATATGATCCCTTGGTCGCTATCTATTACCTTCAAGTACGTCATTTGATTTACAAAGAACAAGGTTTTCATATTATGGAGATATACACACATTCATTTGTTAAGCCGAAACAACTCAAATATATATATAATTCCGTAACTGTCAAAGGACAAAACATTTAGCTAGTTTTACATGTTTTATTAGTCAAAACAGTTTAAAAAAAATAAAATAAAAAAATAAAAAAAAATAAAAAAACCGCTTCATTTACGAGGGCATCAATTTATACATATACATAGGGGTCCTAAATACAATTAATCAACTAATACACTCTTATTTTCTTCTTTACCATGACCCAAAGTCACTAATAGTTAAGTCAGTAGCTAACATCCTATATAGACCCTTACGTTATTCACAAACAAAATCAGTTATAAGGTGTTTTGGTCATGGTTTTAGTATGAATTATATTGTACATTCCAGCCTATTAAATGTATTAAAAGTTATGGTAAAAGATATACCTCTAACCAAGACAAAGCTTGATCGAATCGAAACTAAAATCAAACTCTACTTAAACACGAACGCCAAGTTTTGATGCATTAAAATCAGCACTCAAAAGAGCGCCGAATGCGGACCCGAATCCTTAAACATGAACCGAGAATCAAGCAAAGTTCGACAAGAACTCAAAATCAAAACTAGTAAACTCGCCTTGGCTGCTGCTCCGTTTCAATGTATATATGTCGATGGTGTTTATGGGCTTGCTGCCGTCGTATTGTTTCGTTAATTTAGGGTTTTTCAATATTGAGATGTGTGTCATGTATTTATGCTAATTGAAAAATCATGCACCGGGTCACACGGGTGCTAATTTAAGTAGCCCAACATTCTTTTTCCAAATTCACGTCAAGTATTCTTGCAAATGTGTACATAACTTGTTTCATTTTTTTTACTAACATCATTATTTTAACAATCGTAGCATTTAATAATAATAATTTCGTCCTCTAAATTTAGATCAAATAATAATATAGTACGCAGTTAGCGAAACAATGTGAACGACCCGTCAGACTTAATTTTTTTTTTTGTATAACACATATATCCTATGTTAAAAATTAATAATACACAAATAATTATAACCCAAGGCATTAATATTAAATACTTATTACTTAAACATTATGTTATATTCAAAATGATGAAATAAAATACTAACTGAATTTTTGGGTTTTACAACTCTTTCCCTCTAAAAGAATAATTCGTCCTCGAATTAGAAACATGATAATGCTGCGGTTTTACAGTGTGACAGCTTTAACTTGTTGAAATTTGTTCGTAGCCATGGTTAAGAATTTTTTATTCATCTCGGCTATTTGGCGGGTAAGTTCGGTTATCTCGGGGTTTGATGAAGTAGAAGAAACATTGGCCCTCGGGTTATTTCTTAAAGATGCGGATGAATCCCAATTTTTGTGATGAGTGGTCATGTTCTTTATAAGCTCTCTACACTCCTCAGGTCTTCTCTTCATGAATGTACCACCGGCGACAGCATTAATCGTATCACGATCACGAAAAGTTAAACCATTGTAGAAAGTACCAATCAAAGTGACGGGGAGCATATTATGGTTAGGACAACGATCGATCAAGACATTATAACGTTCCCAAGCATCGAAAAGCAACTCATCAGGTTCTTGAGTGAAACCACTGATTTGATTACGAAGACTAGTGACCATGGATGGTGGAAAGTAGCGCGACAAATTTTTTGAGTCATTTCGTCCCATGTATGAATTGAGTTTTTGGGAAGACGATCAAACCATTTTTCGGCATGGTGGGATAAAGTGTGTGGAAAAAGGTGAAGGCGAAGAAAATCCATGGAAACACCAGGCAATTTCATGCTTTGAGTGACGGTTATGAATTTATCGAGGTGTTTGTTGGCATCATCATCCGGTAATCCGCGAAATGGACAAGCGTTTTGAACTTGTTGGATCATGTGATGCTTCAACGAAAATTCGGGAGCCCTGATTTGCATCGACGCAATCGGTCCTCCACGTCTGTTCATAGTTGGTTGACAAAGCTCCTCCATCGTACAAAGGTCGGGTGGAGGGACATGGTTGTTATTGTTCAAATCGGGGTGAGGTGGGTTGTTATTATTATTATGCACACCGGCCATATATAAGTCTCTAAGAGTCTCGGGCTCAGAATAAGACGTAGATCGAGTACGCATACACTAAATGAAATACAATATTTTTGGTTTTTTATCTTTTTTTTATTTTTTTGGATTTTTGAATTTTTTTATATTTTTAGGATTTTTGAAAATTTTTATGCTTGAAAATAACGTTCTTAAAAGAACGGATCCCAAAATCCAATTTTTCTCACTAAACACCGTTAATCTTTACAAAAAGAGCCGGTAGCGGTGCCATTTGATTTAAATGGTTTTGTGTGTTTGTTTTCGTTGTGTTGTTCGTACTCGATTCAATTCGAATTGATCACGGTTCAGGGTGGACTTATTGGTTTTTGGTCACTAAAAGGGGGAGCTTTTGGTTATCTATATTAAATTAAATGACAAGAGTTTTAAAGTAAATGAAAAAATAAGAAAACTAAATAGAAAGACTTAAACGAAATAAAAAGGGAATTAAAGTGATTAAAAACTTAATTAAAAGTAAATTTAAAAATAAAATGAGATAAGACAATTTAAAATTAAACTAGACAAAAAGTGGCGGGAAAGAAATAAGCTTTTAAAAACAACTAAGTAAAATAAAACAAAAACTGAAATCAGTGATCGCACCACTCGATCGCAGCCACGATCGCAGCTTCAATCGCAACAAGGGGATCATACCCTAGATTGTAGTCCACGATCGCAACAAGTGGATCGTAGTCCTTGATCGTGGTCTGGATCGCAACAAGTGGATCGCAGTGGTGGGTCGTGACAAGTGATCGTGACCCCCGATCGCACCCACAGATCGCAACACTGATCGCAGCCACATATTGCAACAAAGTGATCATGACCGGGATCGTGATGGACGATCGTAGTATGATCTTAGTCTTTGATCGCAGTAATGGATGGCAAGTAGAAATCCTAGGCTTATGCGATCACACTTGCTCGATCGGAACAAGTAAACCCTTAAAACTATTACGATAGGGTACAAAGAGCAAATAAGTCGAACTGAATAAGCACTTTTTCAAATAAGCATTTACCGAAACTTAACCAAATCTAAATAAGCACAAATTTAAAAACATTTAAAACACTAAATAAGCAAGACTTTTAAAATAAAACTTTAGAAATATTAAATTTTTAAAAATACTTAAAAGAAAATAAGCTAAACACCAAATAAGCTAAAAGCACAAAAAGCTAAGACCATGAATAGCATGAAATTTATAGGAACAAAAAGATAAACATTTTAATCAAACAAACATCAAGATGAAACAAGTTGCATAATTGATCCGAATCAAAATCAAATCAAAAACAATAAAGGTAGAATAAGATAGATGATGAAAAGCTTGAACTTGAACTTGTAGATTAAGGATTCAAATACAAGACTAAATGAAAAGCTTAAAACTTGAAAGAAAAATGGAAGAAATCTAGAGAGAGAAAGTAGAATCACCTACTTCTCTCTAAAGATATGAAAAACTAAGAAAAATAAAAATGACAATCTAACTAACTAACACCCTCCTAATGAAGCATTAGGAGGGTATTTATAGGAGAAGGGAGTTGGTGGTTCCTTCTTTCTTCCTTTTGTCTTCTCGTCTTTTTAAATGACCCGTCTTTCTCGACTTTGTCTCGGGATTAGTAATATGAACTCATCTTCTAATTTCTTCATTTAGTTGACTTGGTTCTTTGACTTTGTCAAACTTCCGTCTTTAGACTTTTTCTTCGATAAATCTTTAGAATAGGCCTTTGACTTCCGTTCTTCTTGCACTTTTGATCTTTTGACTTCGTCTTTTGTCTTTTTCTTCGATAAAAGCCCGTGTTTTCTTCCTTTTTCATATTTTTGTCCTAAAACACAATAAAAACACAAACCACGCATAATTCTGACTTTTACGACATAAAATATACGTTTTGGTCTTGTTTTTATTATAATTAAGTGGTAAAAAGATAAGTGTTTTCACACTTATTAGCCTCATATCTTCAATGCAAACACGACTACTACAAGTTCCAAGTCATGCATAGGGTAATTTTCTTCATAAAGCTTAAGCTGTCGTGAAGCGTACGCGATCACTTTCCCATGTTGCATGAGAACACAGCCAAGTCCCTTCCCTGATGAATCACTGTAGATTTGAAATCCACCTGTACCAGATGGGAGAGTAAGAATCGGTACAAATACTAACTTCTGCTTTAGGTCTTCAAAGCTCTTCTCTCTTTCTTCAGTCCAGACAAATTTCTCCCCTTTCCGCATCAATTTGGTCAATGGTAGTGCTAAACGAGAAAAGTTCTCTACGAACCTACGGTAGTAACCAGTCAAGCCTAGGAAACTGTGAACCTCAGTCGCTGATATCGGTCTTGGCCACTTGGTAATAGCCTCAACCTTTGCTGGATCCATGGTGATTCCTTCTGCTGATACAATGTGACCTAAGAACGCCACCTTGTCTAACCAGAACTCACACTTAGAGAATTTAGCATACAGCTGCTTCTGGCGAAGAATCTGTAATACTGTACGAAGATGGTCTTCGTGTTCCTCCTTGGACTTAGAGAATATCAGAATGTCGTCAATGACGAACTTGTCCAGAAATTCATGGAAGATTCTGTTCATCAGATCCATGAAAACAGCTGGAGCATTGGTAAGGCCAAATGGCATAACTACAAATTTGTAGTGGCCATAGCGTGTACGGAAAGCAGTATTGGCGATGTCCTGCTCTTAAACCCGTAGCTGATGATAGCCAGACCTCAGATCAATTTTGGAGAAATGTTTGGCCCCCTGGAGTTGGTCAAATATATCATTAATGCGTGGTAGAGGATACCTATTCCTGATGGTGATCTTGTTGAGCTCGCGATAATCTATGCAAAGACGCATACTACCGTCCTTCTTCTTCACGAATAAGACCGGTGCGCACCCCATGGAGATGCGCTCGGTCGAATGAAGCCTCGTTCCAGAAGTTCTTGCAATTGATCCTTCAGCTCCTTCAACTATATGGGAGCCATGCGATAAGGAGCCTTAGAAATCGGCTCAGCTCCTGAGATGAGCTAGATATTAAAATCTACTTCACGTGCAGGTGGTATGCCCGGAAGTTCTTCTGGAAATACGTCTAGAAATTCTGACACTATCGGCTGATTCTGAATTGATGTAGATTCAGCATCCATGTCATGAACAATATCTAGATAGCCCTCGCAACCATGTGAAAGTAACGCACGTGCTTGCAGGGTTGACATGATTTGTACAGACCTTCCAGGTACGAACCCGTTGTGAATGTACTCTGGTGCATTAACATCACCGAAAATGACCCGATATGTATGCCAGTCTATGGTAGCATGATGTTTGGAAAGCCAGTCCATGCCCAATATCATGTCAAAATCATTCATGTCCAGCGGAAGTGCGTCAATAGGACGAATCTTGTCGTCAAACTCTAGGGTAAGGCTCTTGTACACATGAGTTATGCGTACAGAGTCTCTTAAAGGCGTGGAAATGTTCAGTACATTCTCTAATGGCTTAGGGGATATCCTAACATTTTTAGCATAAGCAGTAGCAATGACCGAATGAGTAGCACCCGTGTCAAATAGAACACATGCAGCTTGACTATACATATACAAGATTCCAGTGATGGTACATTTAGACTTGTTGGCCTGATCACAAGAAGTCATGTAAACGCGTCCACTAGTAGGAGGCGGCTTAGAATCAGCATGTCCGGATGTGCCCTTCATATCGCCCTTGCGGCAGTCCTTCATGTGATGACCAGTA
This sequence comes from Glebionis coronaria, assembly GCA_025667525.1. NCBI lineage: Eukaryota > Viridiplantae > Streptophyta > Magnoliopsida > Asterales > Asteraceae > Glebionis > Glebionis coronaria. The sequence continues at coordinate 552,224,805 of CM046878.1, read as the reverse complement.
AGGCCACACCTGTAGCATGCGTCGTTGTTGCGGCGACATGGCCCTGGGTGCCTACGGTTGCAAGTAGTGCAAAGAGGATGAGTATACCCTCCAGCAGGTGCCCTTGTTGGCTGAGAGCCTGTTAAGAACGGTATACATAAGACATGGTTTATAGGTACAAAGGACAATGCGGAAGAATTCGTAAGATGTAGTACCAGTGATAGCTGGACGGTTAGGCTGTGAACCTCTTTGAAACTGGTCCCTCCCGTTACCATGATTCCTGGTAGGAGATTGCTAATGTGTCAGAGTTATGAACTATTGTATGTAACATAAGAAAAATGAGTAAGTGCAAGGACCTGCTGCTGTTGGAGTTTCCAGCGTTGTTAAGGTAATTATCATTACCGTCATGCCTATCCGTAGCAGAATGGTCGTGAGTCTGACCGTTTCCCTTGGGCTGAGTAGGCTGTTGCTGAGTAGCCGGCTGAGACCGGTCACCAGTCTTCTGCCTAGAAGATGCAGTTTAAAAAGAGATATAAATATTGGATAGTTACTGAAAGAATTCGGAATGGTCACCGCTGAATAACGAATATTTACCTCTTCTCGGGTCTCTCTGCTTCCCTGAACTCTTCTCTTTCATGCAGCATCTCCAACTTACGTGCTGCATCGGATACTTGTGCCACCGTGTTGAACGTAGCACACACCAAGTTGTTGGCAACCGATGTACGAAGAGCCCACCGGAAGTGGTATGCTTGCTCTTCGGCAGTACCTGCTGCTGTGCCAAGAAAACCAGCCAAACGAAGAAAGTGTTGCATGAACTCGTTGTTGTTCTCCCCAGCTCTCTGTCTGATTCCATGGTACTCCCTCTTCAGCTTGTCTTGCTCAGCCTTGGGAAAGAACTGTCCCATCACTAACTCCCTGAACTGAGCCCGAGTCAAACCAGCCACCCAATCATCACCTCCCTCAGACTGCTTCAGTGCCTTCCACCATGCCAGCACATCACCTTTTAACCGGTAACAGACCAACCTCGACTTGAAGACGGGGTCACAGCCCATTGCATCGAAGATCTTCTCAATGTGAGCCAACCAGCTTTCAGCTTCGCTGGGGCTATCCGTTTTCACAAAGGATCGAGGGCGTAGCTTGTTGAATATCTCCAGCCATGTAACCAATGTTGCTGGAGGAGGAGGAGGAGGTACTGGGTGCTGTTGCTGATTGTTGGCAGCCTGCACCTCAACCCTGATTTCGTTCCTCAGTTGAGGAAGCATAGCTTGCATCGTAGCTTGGACTGCTGCATTGAGTTGTTCTTGCTCGCGTGTGAGAACCATCTGACATTATAACATAAAATACATGATTAAACTGATCAAAACATAAAATATATACATGAAAAAAATTTATAGCAATAAATCATGAGAAAAACTTTATGTAGGAAAACTAGTATATGAATGCATGATGTAGTTTTATGAAAACCTTTATATGCGCGAGAGTGAACGCCTATGGTCAGTTCACTCAAAACAAAAGACATGGCAAGGGGACGCCAATGGGTCGGTCTCAAAGTTAAAAGTTTCGATAAAATCACATGCGACTAAATAGGGCCAGTCCTGTACCAACCATTACTTAGTCATAAACCTGCGACAATGACATATATATGAATGCATGAAAAAGAATGAATGCACGAAAATCGACTGTCAGTTATAGGAAGACCATAGTGACTACCCACTAATCACAGGTCATGTTTTGAGAGCCTACAGGTTGAAGCCTTGGCTCTGATACCATAATTGTAACACCCCATTTTGATAAATGGAATGTCACGCGTGATTATGGCGTGTCATCAAAGCATACAAGGATAAATGTCTTAAACATTACATGAAAGGAAATACGGAAAACAAACATCGGTACCCCAAAGTAAAAGCTCATCACACACAAACATAAGTACTGTAAATGAAAAGGACTAAACAATGTTCATGGAAACAAGTAGCAAAATGTATGAAAAATGCATAAAGTAATGAAGGGTAGAAAGCTTCCAATCCATATGCACGTACGCTTATAGTCTACGAGCGTCCCTGATTACCTGCCATTTTGGGAACATGAAAGGAAAACGGCTGAGCATAACGCTCAGTGCACGGATATACAAGCATTGAATGAATAACATAAGCATATACAACATATAGCAGCGGAATTGACTAAGTCCTGGAAAACCTGGTATAACTTGGCAAAACTACTTTTATAGTTTGAAAAGCCTTATGTTTATCTTATGAAAATTGTTTAACTTGTTAACCATTAGCCAATATAAGTCATGAAATATCAGCGTGCATGAATACTTGGAGGGGTGACCTCGTCATGCAATTAGAGGGGTTGCCTCTAATTAATATAAGTTTGCCTAGGAGGGATCAGCTCCTTGTGAAGGATGCAAGGCACACACCACATTCACCTGAATAATCTGTAAAAACATATAATCTAGGATGCACCCATACGCCCTACATGATAATATAATAATATGGCCAAAAGCTAAAAGGGACGCCACGAGCTATCACTCCGCCGTGGTGAAGTCATAACACTGGTGCCTCTAGTGTTATGGTTATGGTACCTCCATAACTAGGTGAAACTGGTCATGCGTGTATATGGCTTAGGCATTTAAATTAAACATAAGCAAATCAAAACATATAAAACATATACTGGGAAAACAGTTGGCTGCATACGGGGAAATCCTAATAAGGAAAGAATGTCCATACTAAAAGGACGGAGTATCCGTACCTTGTGTCCAGTGAACGAAGAAGACGAACGGAAGAGAGTCCTACTTCGATCTCACTAATGCTACATAAATAGTATACGTATATAAGTGTTCTGATTACTGAGTACGTATCTGGTTTAATATCATGTCTTAGCTTGTTTTATATGTTCATGTCTTGTTTTACTAATTTTAGCGTTATACTGTGTTTATCATGTATTCTGGATATTCTGATTAAGTATTACTTGTATTTCTTGTATTATTATACTTGCTGTGTAATAATAAGTAACTTTCTAAAAATAGTAGGTTTCATAAAATAGAAAGTTTCCAAAAATAGAAAGTTTTCATAAATAGATTAGCTGCTTAAAATAGATAAGTTTCTAAAAATAGAAAGTTACCATAAATAGATATAAGCTGGATTATTAAGCTAATAGAATAAGCTTAAGTTTTACTGATTAATATTCTAAGTCATGTGATTAATAGTATAGTTTATTAATTAATACATGTAAATTAAATAAACTATATGTTATAAGATTTAATTAAATATAGCATGATTTAATTAAATTAAAGTGTATATAATACTTACGTTAAAACATGTATTAATATTTATATTAACATAACCTAAGTCATGGAAATTAATTAATTTTATGTCATGTCTTAATAATTAATCAATTACTTTAGTCTAAATTTCATGATTAAATACTTAGGTTAAAATCATGTATTATTAATAATAATAATAAACCTAAGTCATGTTTTAATTAAATTAATTAAGTACCATGTTAAAATAATTTAATCACTTGTAAAAATAAATAAACTTGTAATATAAAATAATAAATCGGACCATGTATTATTTTATTAAAAACATGTCATGAACCGGACCCGTGTGTTTACCCTTGAATCGGACCAAACAAACACCCCCTTAACAGTGGCACCCGGCTCGGCCGGTTGCCCCTGCTTTCGCAATATTGCCACCGGCTTAAGCCGGTGGTTCCCTTGGTTCTCGGCTAGCCTCTGCCCATGCAAAGTTCCCACCGGTGGTTAGCCGGTGGTTCCCCCTTCCGCGGCTTGAGTTCCCCCTGCTTGGTCAATCTAGCCACCGGCTTGGGCCGTTGGTGCTTGTTTGTTTTAGCCGAGACCCCCAAAAGACCACAAGGCCACCCTGACTCATGTCGGGGTCCCTTGTTTCACCCTGCTGCCGAACCACAAGGACTACACCGAGACCCCTTGGTCTCAGCTGTTGGTGCGAAACAAACCAAGCCGAGAGCTTGGGCTCTTGGTTGTGCGTGTCAGCCGAACAAAGCAACCCAAAAACCACCATGTTTATTACCCCCATGATTAAATTAACATGTCTAATAACTAGTTTTTATAAACCTCATGATTATCCAACATGTTTTTAATCTTGTTTATTAATTCTCATGATTTCATGTGTTCTAATAAATAAAAGGGTAAAAAGAAAAAATGATAACGGATTACCAATGCGTGGATCAAACGAGAACACTAACACGAACGACTAACACTTGAATTGAATCACCAAAATCAACAAACACCCTTCCTTGGTGGTGTTATAACCGGCGGCCAAAGGAGAAGAAAAAGGGAGGCTAAGGTTTTGTAATTTTTAGAAAAACTCTGTAAATGAAAATTATGTTTCCCTTTTTTTCTATTTGGCAAAATAAAAGTGTGCTTGGCCCTTTCTTGGTTCTTGTGTCCACGAGTGTGTGGGGCTCACAAGGGGAAACCCAACGTTTTTCGTGTTCTAAATTATTACGTGTTCTCGTGCTCGTATTTACGTGACTTTATTATTAATTGTTCGTGTTATAATATATACTTATACGTAATCGTAATAATAATTACCTAGTTACATAATAATATGCTCGTGATTATTTACGTTCATGTTTTCATGTTCGTGATTATAATTATTGTTGGTAATAATTATTGTGCATTAATACGTATAAAATACTTATCGTGTAATGACACGTACGTAATTCTTGTAATTAATATTCATGAAACATATTCATGTTATATAAGGAAAGTTTTAAACTTGTACGTATGATTATAAGTGTACTGTTCATGGTAAAAGCATGCGGGTTTTACAGGTGAGATTTCTGGTGTGGTTGATTTAGACGTGACAAACCAATTAGAAGATGTTGGACATTGGATTAAGGTACGCCTAAGTTCCGCCTAGCATGTTCGATCACAATAATGTTACAATAATTCAAATATTTTTTAATTATATTTATTTCCCATGAATATAGGATCTTTCACGTAGACACAATGCCATACACATAATTTCAATTAGCGATGAATTGGATCTTTATCTTGGTCAGCCTGGTCGGTTACGTTCTAAAATTCCTTGGTTTACCGAAGTAACCTTTGATAGACGTTTCTGGGAATCCTTATTATGCTTAGATCCTCCTAGACAAGGTTATCTAATGTATGGGGTAAGGAGAATTATTTTACTTGACATACAGTTATTGGAATTTACTTTAGTAATTGATTCTCCATCTAATGTCTTTCTCCTTATTTTATTTTCGGATAAAAGCACATTGATCTTTGGGTGGACTACATGTGGCATGTGCGACTACTTGATGCAAACTGGGCTATGGTCAACCCTTAATTTGTGTAGCTACTACTTCAGAATGGGATGCCTATATGGTACGTGAATGGGCAACGATATAGTAAGCCATGGGCAGAAGTTGATAACGTATTTATACCTATTAATGAACCTGGAACGCACTGGTTCTTGGCGAAGTATGATATATGTTCTGGTTTGGTTACATTTTAAGATTCTGGCGACAATAGAAAATTTGAATATTGTGATTGGTATCTACGGACAAAGGAATGCTTAAAGGTGTTTTTTTATTAAAATAATTGTGTTTTCACTTTATGTTGGATTAAACTCTTGTGTTTACATTTAGTTTGTTCACCATGTTTTCGTTAGGTACGACTTCCTGAAATTCTAGCCAATCAAGGCTTATTTGATGCAAAGGGAATTGACGAGACAACATACCGTATAACGTTTATAACGGTTGAGGACGTTCCTAAACAGGGAGGAATCTTTGGCGATTGCGGAGTCTGTGTATGTATTTTTTTGTACCGTTTATCACATAGCTTATCGTTGGTTGTTTATGATCCTATACAGACTGCGTTGTCTTATCATAAAAAATGGCTAAGTTTTATTTTAGGCATAAGGTTGTTTGAACGTATTATGTAACCTAGGAATTGTACTAGACTTGAGTTATAAATAAATAGGTTTATTGCAAGAGATTTATTCATTAATGGATTCCAACCATCACAACGACACACTAATAACATCTAGATGTCCATTTCATCTAAGTGAACTTGATTAAAACCTTGCTCTGTTGTATTCAGTGAATTATTGACTCCACTAGCAGAACCAGAGTTTTGGTGGTTGCTAGGATACTAGGACTGACTTCTTACCTACATAAATGTATATGTATAGTTTTATATTATATATCAACACAATATATACGTCTATATTTATTTATGATAAACTATTAACTTACTTGGCTCTACAATGGTACATGATAACCATCTCTATCGTGCCCCATGCTACCACACCTTGAACAAATGTTGCCTATAGGTCCCTCACCTTGTGAGCGTATCCTAGCTCCATCCTTCGGTCTACCTGGTTGTGGTGAAATGTAAAGCATAAACATAAGCAAGTAATGAACTGAAATGAATACAACAGAATAAGTGTAAGTCCTGGAAAACATGGTTTAAGTTCATAAGACTGGTTTTATATTTCTGAAAAGACTTGTGTTTAGTTTATTCTGAAAAAACTGTATTTTAAATATGCCCGGAGCCCATGTAGGTCATGTTATATCAACGTGCATGAATACTTAGAGGGGTGACCTCATCATGAAATTAGAGGGGCTGCCTCTAATTAATATATAATATGAGTGGAGGGATCAACTCCTGTAACGGATGCAAGGCACACACCGTAGTTACCATGAAATCTTACTACTTGTCCTAGGATGCACCCATTCTCCCCACATGATAATAACAACAAGGCCAAATATTGTAAGGGACGCTGTGAGCAATCACTCTCACCGCATAAGAGTCATAACACTGGTGCCTCCAGTGCTATGGTTATGGAACCCCATAACTCGGTGAAACTGGCATGCATGTATATAGCTCAGGCAATCTAAAATAAACATAACATATACTGAATGTGTTTAAGACACGTAAACTACGGGGAAAAACAGATGGCTTCAAACGGGGAAATCCTAATATAGGAAGGAATGTCCTTACTGAAGGACGGAATATCCGTACCTTATGTCCAGTAAAAGAAGACGAAAACGAACGCGGAAGATCACTTCGGTTTCACGATAGCTACATAAAAAATGGACATGAATAAGTGTTTGCTCTACTTATACATACTTGTTATTTGATTTACTTGACTTGTTCAAACTTATTATACTTGTTCTTGTCTTGTCTTATTATTTCATGTTTAAATCATGTGTTTCTTAGTGTTTCATGTGTTTTAGATTCATGTTATAGTACTTGTTATAACATAATGAGCAACTTTCTAAAAATAGCATGGTTCTATATATAGTAATTTTTTGAAAATAGCAGGTTGCCATATATATAGTAACTTTCCAAAAATAGTAACTTCCTTAAATAGTAAGTTTTTGTAGCACCCCACTTGGATAAGTGGACCGTTACGTGTATTTATGGCGTGTCATCAAAGCATAAGGTAAATGTACTAAAACATTAAATGACCATAACGGAAACACCGGAATCAAACATCGGTAATCCAACCCAAGCTCAAAACATAAAAAAATAAAATACTAAAAGAAAGGACTAAACAATGTTCAAAATAAGCAGAACAATGTAAGTGCATAAAATAAGAAGTCTGGATAGCTTCCATCCCAAATGCACGTGCTCTTAGAATCCTAAAAGCGTCCTGGTGTACCTGCCGTTAGAACATGAAAGGAACTACGGCTGAGCATAACGCTCAGTGAACGGATATGAAACATGATAAGGAATTACTGAAATGAAGCAAATGATAAAATACTGAAGCTGTAAGACTGGTAAGTAAAGTTGCAGCAGAAATCTGTGTATAATCTGTAAAGGCTGATTTATAAATAATAAAGCTGAATTGTTATCTGTCAAATCTGAAAACATGCATTTACTGTATTTTAATTGCCAGAGCTTATATAGGTCATGTGCTGTAACAACGTTGCATGAATAACTGGAGGGGTGACCTCGTCATGCTGTAGAGGGGTGACCTCTAAATAATTGTGATGGGTGGAGGGATCAGCTCCAATGTGAAGGATGTAGAGCACACACCACATTCACCTGCTAAACTGTAAACTGTAGCCTAGGATGCATCCATACGCCCCACTAATAATACTGATAAAATGGCCAAGCTGAGCTGAGTGGGACGATGCAGGATATCACTCTCCTGCATGTGAGTCACGACACCGGTGCCTCTAGTGCCGTGGTTACGGTACCTCCGTAACTAGTACATAAACTAATCATGTTTGTATATAATGCTCAGGCAATTTATTTAGTTATTGATATGATTACTGATAAACTTAAACATATACTGGGGAAAACATTTGGCTGAAGACGGGGAATCCTAATCATGCATAGAAAGGAAGTCCTTACTGAAAGGACGGAAATCCGTACCTCTTGTCCAGTAACTGACTGAATGGAAGACTGAACGAAACTACTCGGGCTTCACGTAAGCTACAATAATAATAGACGCGAATAAGTGATCTGATCTTTATTTATTTATTTCTGAAATTCTGTACGTATTTTAACTGATTAATCTGATCTTATAATAATTCTTTCTAATATGTTAATGACCTACTAATAATTATGTTACAAACGTGTTCCAACGTTATTTAATACTATAATAATTAACTCGTTAATACATAAGGTTTCTAATTAGAAAGTTTCTAAAACAATTTAATATATATAATAAATTTATACCCTTTTAAAATATTAAACTATTTTAATTTAATCATTTAAATACAATTTAAAACATTTATAAAACAAGTAATAAAAAGGTATAATATAAAAATATTCATCTTTATTATCATAATTATGCCCCGAGCCTACCGAGATTTCCCTTCTCGGTCGCACTAAAATAATTAAACAATATCTAATAAAATATGTCTATATGAAATAGCTACAGAAAAACTGTCACTAAAAACTGTCACCAAAAGTATAAACTTCAAAAACTGTCAATAGATAATTCTGCGACAGAAAGTTCTGTCGCAAAACTGTCGGTAATTTCCTTTAAAATGCCATTGTTTTCTATCTATTTCTTCCCACTGATTTGTTACTACGTTCCCACTGCTAGTTATAATGGAAAGTTCCCACTGCTTGTTCTGTTTTTTACAACCAAACGCACCCTTATTTTCATAAAACAACCAAACGCACCCTGTTTGGGTGTTTAAGGGCTGCGGATGGCAACCAAAGCACCAGCAACCCTGGTGTGGGTCACGGCTGGGTAACGCAGCACACACCGAGACACTTATGTGTCTCGGTTTCTGTGATAAACAACACCCCCGACCCCCTTATTACTTACTGCTGTTGATGCGTGGCTGGTCAGAAAAAGAAGAAGGACCACCGAGACTTAAAAGTCTCGGCTGGTGACAACCCTAGGCCCCCAACGGATCAATTAAAAAGAACAAGGATACATACCGTTTGAAGATTAACAAGGCTGAATGATACACACGAAAAAAAACAACCCGCAACACCTTTTTTTATACACCGGCGGCCACCCTTCTTTTTCTTTTTCTTTTTTTTTTCTCTTGCGTCGGCAGAACAAAACCCTAATCTTTGTTATTATTTATTTTTTTTTCGTCTGGTCATCACAAAAGGGTAACCCCCGCTTTTCTTCTTTTTAAAATGGGCTTGGCCCAAGTTTATTTCTCCTCTTTTTTTTTACACTAACCGGCCCAAAAGAACTAATAACAAAATATTTTAATTTTTCGTTTCGATTAAACGTATAACTTGCGTGATCGTTTTTTTTTTTTTTTAAACCCGTCACGTATTTATTCATTATACTGAAAATAAATACCTACATAATGCTGAATAATTGTTACTTACATAATACTTGACTAATTACTATTAATTATTTTTCTGAAATAATTAACTACGTAACGTTTTAAATAAAACCAGGCTGCGTAATTACGTTTAATTATTTCTGTATAATAACCATACATACGTAATATTTCTGAAATTTAATAATTATTTCCTGAATAAACTAAAATATTTATAGTATTTAAATAAACTGGGATAGCGTATTTAATTTCTGCGTTTATATCTCTGTCTAATAATTAATACTTATATAGTTTATTTAAATTAAACTGCGTATTTAAATATTCTGATTTTTAAATACGGGTTTTACAATTCTTCCCCTCTAAAAACAATAATTCGTCCCCGAATTAAAGATACGACTATACTGGGTTTTACAATTCTTCCCCTCTAAAAACAATAATTCGTCCCCGAATTAAAGATACGACTATACTGGGTTTTACAATTCTTCCCCTCTAAAAAGGAGAAATTCGTCCTCGAATTAAAGATGATAAGCTGATGAAGTTATAAGAACTGAAAGAACACGTAGACTGAAAAGACAATTAAGCAGAAAGATATTGTCTTCTAATTAAGACATAGTGCTGCTGATAGGTATAAACCTGACATGACTGAAATGATCATGTAACGTGACATGGCTGAAAGAACTTAACTGGATTTATTGAAGGAAAGGGGATGAGCGGTCCGGATGGACTCCTCTGTTTCGAGTGGCTTCCCGGTCGAAACGATTTCTTCAAAGGTATAAACATAAAATACCTTAGTCCTGATGACCCTTTCCAGATGATGCTGGATATTTTCTGGTTCCATACTTAAAATGGATTTTCTGAATCTGATAGAATGAATAAATTATAGCATGTAAGGTACATAAAACGGTACGTACAATTATCCTGAAAATATAACGTTTATACCTCTGAGCAAGATGCTGAAAATATATAGGGATGAACTACGTGAACAATTTTGAACGTGCTACGTGAGCAATTGTGAACGTGGTTCGCGATTATATAAGGAACGTTGCGATGAAGTATATCGTGAATGGAATACGTGACACATACTGTGAACGTGATACTAGAACCCATCATGAACGTATGCTGACTGAGGAAAGAATGCCAAACGTTACGGCCTGAGATGTGAACGTCTGCCTGGTTATGGAATAGTTGTGCTAGACTTGAGTCTAATTTCTCAAGCTTTCTGTAACCGTATACGGTGATAAACTGAGAAATGTGTATCGTGAAATGGCACACGAACTTGAACGTGAACCATGTTATGAACGCTAACGTTAGCTTAAATCATGAGATAGCACAAAACAACATCATACTACGAATGAGACGTAAACGTGAAAGTGAAAGTAAACATGAACGTGGATGTGAACGTACACGTGATCGTGAACATGAGTTCTGTCCGATATGACGGTCGATGGAATGCCTTGAAATCGTATGATCTACTGCTGAATTTTCTGCAGGTCCGCTACTGCGTAATTCTTCCGGATGAAAGAAAACGCGTAGGTTGATTACATGGTCGACAGTGACTTAGATAGTATTATACTTTTTCTGAGTCTGTAGTAAACTGATAACAATCTCCATGGAGTCTTGTCTGCTTTCGGTCCAAAATTTCTACTGATAGTAATAACTTGATAGTATGAAGGCGTTCTATCTTAAACCTGCTGGAATGGCAGGCATTAGATATGAACATAGTTGCCTCAACGTGTTATACTGTTTCTATCCAAATTCTGCCTGAAATTTTGGTACATTCTGGTGGAACCTGAGTGAATATTCACGGGGAGGTATGAGTTCCGATAACTAGACCTTTACTAGCATAGGTTCTTGTGGAATACATAATTCGGTGCGGGTTCCCTTCTTTATGCGTAAACTTAGTCATGGAAGGTTGATCGTGAAAATTGTCTGCAATTTCCTGCGGTGGCAGTCAACTGAGTTCTAGAAGTCTGGTACTTTAGCTACAGGCGTCGGTCTTGACCATCTGTTGATGGCCTTCACCTGCACCGGATTTCTGAAATTTCTTTATGCGAATATAGGGTGGTTTAAAAGGCTAATTCGTTCATCTGAAATTTACATCTGGAAAGCAGCGTAAATAATTTCCTCCTATCGGACATTATGTACAACTGTGAGAGATGATTCTCTTGTACTCCTCTAGAATTTAGCAGATGGACTGTCATCAATGGTTACACAGGCGATCTTGTCTGAGAAGTCATGGAAAATTTTTATTCAAAAACTTTATACTATAGTCGGAGCAAATGAAAACTTGGAAGTGTAAATAAAAAATTTAGAGAGACTACAACGTGTGCAAAGGAAGTCTTGGAAACAAAATGTTCTTTCTCTCACCACTGATGGTAGCATGATCGAAAATTATTCTGGAAAATATGCTTTCGACATCGTAGCAGATCAGATAAACTTTCTATACGTGGGATGAAACATCGTTTAAGAATGGTGATCTATATAAAAAGAAATATCTTGTGGTCGATACATGATGTCATGATACCGGCCTTCTTCCTGGTAGACAGAAACGGTGTACTTCCTGATGGTGCGCTAGGACGAACAAAACTTCGTTTCAGTAACTCATGCAGCAAATGCTGCCACTCTTTTAACTTAGCTGAAGCCTTGCAATAAAGTGTTTTGAAAACAGGTTCTGTTCTTGGGACAAGCTTGATGTTAAGTTTGGTCTCGTGGTTAGAGAGGAATTTCTAGAAACCTTCTGGAATGACATTTGGAAATTTCTGGAGAATCTGCTGATCATGAATTTAAGGAATTTCAAAAGTTTAGTCCTGACTGGTTGCTAGAAAGTTTTCAAAGCTATGGAATAATAAGTCGCGTGTTTATAAAGCAGAAACAATCTGTACTGATTTTCTGGCAGAAATAAAATGAATATATTTGGATTTAGTAAGACGAATTTCGTCTTCAACTGGAATGAAAACATAATAAATATAGGTGATACTGTTGAGTCATTTCTGGCTGAGAGGCAGGTAACTACCTGATTTAAGATAAAGTTGACATAGGAACACGTGAAGTAAACATGGAGACTTTTCACTGAATGTGTTCGTCTGTAACCTCACAGAATGAATATTGTGTGTTTAACCTAATTAATACTCTAGTGGTGGTGACTGAATTTTAATGATCTGATTCGTGCTTGGCATAATAGAACGGGTATACCCCTTTCTGAAGGGTACCCTGAATTTCTGAGGGTCTGGTTTAGAACATACTGGAGTTATGGGTTCTGACTCGTATTTTGAGGAAAGATTCGTATGACGTGTATCGTAACTAGGGTCCTGAAATGTGTCTTCCGAAATGATATATGCGACCTATGTCTTGAGTGATGACTTGACATGTATTTTGGTGGATGAATCTGGATAAGGCTGGAAATTTTTGGTAACTATTAGGATCGGCGGACCGGTTAAATTACTGGCCTCCGTAATTCTGATCACGTCCGTACCGGAGTTCCGATGGTTACTGACTGACTAATAATAAGTACGATGGCTGTCACTACTGCTTTGTCTGTCACTTTATGACGGTCATTATCATGACCGTGATTCATGTAAATATTCTGCTGAGTGGCCGGCTGAGTTCCGGTTCCCACTCTTCTGACAAAAAGATTAGCTGAGTGAAGTGTGACATCTAACTGAGGAAGTAAAAGCATGGAATAGGATGGTAGTGTCTGATGGTTGAAATTTATTCTTGTCAGGAATTTCGAATCTATATTTTTCGTCCTTGTTCTGTAGAGTCTTCATAGGATGAACGGCATCGGCATCTTGAGAGATTTCCAAAGTATCAGTAGCATCAGCATCTGTGTGGTCTTCAGAGTGTTAGCAGCATCAGCATCTGGTAAAATCTTCAACTCATGCGCAGCATCAGCACCTGGTAGAATATCGACAAGTGGAAACGCCCGCGATGATTATGGAACAATCAGCAATATCCATGGAGTAGGATACCTGGAGTACACTTGGACTACTGTACATGAAGTACAAAATGAATATTGCACATGGAGCAAATCTGAGACACTGTACGTAAAGTACACGTGAAATACTGTACATGGAGCTGGTGGAAATTTTATGGGATGATCGATACTGGTGTCGCTTGTTTGACATGATCAAGGAAAATTGATTTAAACGGTAGTAAACTGATCTGTATTAAATAACATGATAGGCTGACAATTCCTGCGTCGAATTACTGCTGGTTGTATCGAGGCTGAATAGTATGATATAATTGAATTCCCAACCATTGCCAGCATGAAGCATGATTAATGAAGGCCAATCATGATTTATCACGAAAACGGGCTTTACTGACATCCTTGTGTATCTTAACATGAAAACATCATTACTTTGCTGAAAACATAATCCTCGTAAGGAGACATGAACTGAATCATCATGGAGACGGCAGCAACGTGAGGGTATGAAAATTTGACTGTTACAAGGAACATAAAAAAAGCCTAATCAACTGAGATGTAATATCAACTGATGTAGACGGCTATGGTTCAATCCACATAATTCAAAGAAGAAAACATGAGACTAAGTATGGGCTATTCTGGTTCGATCCATACTGGTCAAAATTTCCTGAGAACTGTCATGTATAGAAATTTATAATCTCAGACTAAATATGGATGGCTGTAATTCAATCCATACTTGTCAAAATTTATGAAATGTCCTGATATGACAAAAGTGAACAACTGTGGATCGGTTCACAAAACATCATTTGACTGAAAAGCATGAAATTTGACCTGAACATTGATGAACTTATATGGGCTGGTTCACCAAGTAATATTGGACTGAAACATGAATCTGTCATGAGTAAGGGTAAACACCTATGGTCGGTTTACCAATACAAAATCTGAACGGGCAAGGGTGAACGCCTATGGTCAGCTCACCAAAACGAAAATTCGCTAAAAGCACATGCGACTAAATATGGCTAGTTATGTACCAACCTTTTACTTAGTCAAAACTTTAAGAAAACTGACTGATAAATGAAGAAAACTGACTGAATAATCCATGAGAAACATGAAAGATAACAACGCCAAAATCTGGGAAGTTCCCTGGTGACTACCCACTAGTCACAGGTCAAGTTTTAGAGCCTACAGGTCGAACCTTGCGCTCTGATACCATAATTGTAGCACCCCACTTGGATAAGTGGACCTTTACGTGTATTTATGGCGTGTCATCAAAGCATAAGGTAAATGTAGTAAAACATTAAATGACCATAACGGAAATACCGGAATCAAACATCGGTAATCCAACCCAAGCTCAAAACATAAAAAAATAAAATACTAAAAGAAAGGACTAAACAATGTTCAAAATAAGCAGAACAATGTAAGTGCATAAAATAAAAAGTCTGGATAGCTTCCATCCCAAATGCACGTGCTCTTAGAATCCTAAAAGCGTCCTGGTGTACCTGCCGTTAGAACATGAAAGGAACTACGGCTGAGCATAACGCTCAGTGAACGGATATGAAACATGATAAGGAATTACTGAAATGAAGCAAATGATAAAATACTGAAGCTGTAAGATTGATAAGTAAAGTTGCAGCAGAAATCTGTGTATAATCTGTAAAGGCTGATTTATAAATAATAAAGCTGAACTGTTATCTGTCAAATCTGAAAACATGCATTTACTGTATTTTAATTGCCAGAGCTTATATAGGTCATGTGCTGTAACAACGTTGCATGAATAACTGGAGGGGTGACCTCGTCATGCTGTAGAGGGGTGACCTCTAAATAATTGTGCTGGGTGGAGGGATCAGCTCCAATGTGAAGGATGTAGAGCACACACCACATTCACCTGCTAAACTGTAAACTGTAGCCTAGGATGCATCCATACGCCCCACTAATAATACTGATAAAATGGCCAAGCTGAGCTGAGTGGGACGATGCAGGATATCACTCTCCTGCATGTGAGTCACGACACCGGTGCCTCTAGTGCCGTGGTTACGGTACCTCCGTAACTAGTACATAAACTAATCATGCTTGTATATAATGCTCAGGCAATTTATTTAGTTATTGATATGATTACTGATAAACTTAAACATATACTGGGGAAAACATTTGGCTGAAGACGGGGAATCCTAATCATGCATAGAAAGGAAGTCCTTACTGAAAGGACGGAAATCAGTACCTCTTGTCCAGTAACTGACTGAATGGAAGACTGAACGAAACTACTCGGGCTTCACGTAAGCTACAATAATAATAGACGCGAATAAGTGATCTGATCTTTATTTATTTATTTCTGAAATTCTGTACGTATTTTAACTGATTAATCTGATCTTATAATAATTCTTTCTAATATGTTAATGACCTACTAATAATTATGTTACAAACGTGTTCCAACGTTATTTAATACTATAATAATTAACTCGTTAATACATAAGGTTTCTAATTAGAAAGTTTCTAAAACAATTTAATATATATAATAAATTTATACCCTTTTAAAATATTAAACTATTTTAATTTAATCATTTAAATACAATTTAAAACATTTATAAAACAAGTAATAAAAAGGTATAATATAAAAATGTTCATCTTTATTATCATAATTATGCCCCAAGCCTACCGAGATTTCCCTTCTCGTCGCACTAAAATAATTAAACAATATCTAATAAAATATGTCTATATGAAATAGCTACAGAAAAACTGTCACTAAAAACTGTCACCAAAAGTATAAACTTCAAAAACTGTCAATAGATAATTCTGCGACATAAAGTTCTGTCGCAAAACTGTCGCTAATTTCCTTTAAAATGCCATTGTTTTCTATCTATTTCTTCCCACTGATTTGTTACTACGTTCCCACTGCTAGTTATAATGGAAAGTTCCCACTGCTTGTTCTGTTTTTTACAACCAAACGCACCCTTATTTTCAGAAAACAACCAAACGCACCCTGTTTGGGTGTTTAAGGGCTGCGGATGGCAACCAAAGCACCAGCAACCCTGGTGTGGGTCACGGCTGGGTAACGCAGCACACACTGAGACACTTATGTGTCTCGGTTTCTGTGATAAACAACACCCCCGACCCCCTTATTACTTACTGCTGTTGATGCGTGGCTGGTCAGAAAAAAAAAAAAAGGACCACCGAGACTTAAAAGTCTCGGCTGGTGACAACCCTAGGCCCCCAACGGATCAATTAAAAAGAACAAGGATACATACCGTTTGAAGATTAACAAGGCTGAATGATACACACGAAAAAAAACAACCCGCAACACCTTTTTTTATACACCGGCGGCCACCCTTCTTTTTCTTTTTTTTTTTTTTTTTGTCTCTTGCGTCGGCAGAACAAAACCCTAATCTTTGTTATTATTTTTTTTTCGTCTGGTCATCACAAAAGGGTAACCCCCGCTTTTCTTCTTTTTATAATGGGCTTGACCCAAGTTTATTTCTCCTCTTTTTTTTTACAATAACCGGCCCAAAAGAACTAATAACAAAATGTTTTAATTTTTCGTTTCGATTAAACGTATAACTTGCGTGATGGTTTTTTTTTTTTTTTTTTTAAAACCCGTCACGTATTTATTCATTATACTGAAAATAAATACCTACATAATGCTGAATAATTGTTACTTACATAATACTTGACTAATTACTATTAATTATTTTTCTGAAATAATTAACTACGTAACGTTTTAAATAAAACCGAGGCTGCGTAATTACGTTTAATTATTTCTGTATAATAACCATACATACGTAATATTTCTGAAATTTAATAATTATTTCCTGAATAAACTGAAATATTTATAGTATTTAAATAAACTGGGATAGCGTATTTAATTTCTGCGTTTATATCTCTGTCTAATAATTAATACTTATATAGTTTATTTAAATTAAACTGCGTATTTAAATATTCTGATTTTTAAATACGGGTTTTACAATTCTTCCCCTCTAAAAACAATAATTCGTCCCCGAATTAAAGATACGACTATACTGGGTTTTACAGTTTCCAAAAAGAGAAAGTTTCCTTAATTAGTAAGTTTCCAAAAATAGAAAGTTTCCATATTTAGCATGTTTTTATAAATAGCATGTTACCATATTTAGTGTGTTTCCATATTTATCATGTTGCCATAATTAATATAATTTCATAATCAACATGTTTCTATAACTAATATTGTAACATCCCGCCTACTCAGACTACAATATTGTCCGCTTTGTCCGCAGGCTCACGGCTTTGCTTTGTGGCCCTCTTGTAAGTACTTCCCGGCTGGTCACCCAACCTAGTACTACTCTGACATGAGCACGCTTAACTGCCAGTTCCTAAGAACCCCACTTGTAGTAGACCACAAAACGCGTTGTGTCATGAGAAGGCGACTGTTATCTTATGAACCATCGATCTCTCATGGCCACAACCGATTTGGGATTTGCCTAGGATGTTACAATCACCCCCCCTTCGGGACTCATCGTCCTCGATGAGGTTTGCCCCACCATCCCGAACGACTTAGGAGTGACTCTAATACCACTAGTAACATCCCGCCTACTCAGACTACAATATTGTCCGCTTTGCCCCAAGGCTCACGGCTTTGCTTTGTGGCCCTCTTGTAAGTACTTCCTGGCTGGTCACCTAACCTAGTACTACTCTGACATGAGCACGCTTAACTGCCAGTTCCTAAGAACCCCACTTGCAGTAGACCACAAAACGCGTTGTGTCATGAGAAGGCGACTGTTATCTTATGAACCATCGATCTCTCATGGCCACAGCCGATGTGGGATTTGCCTAGGGTGTTACAAATATATTTCCATAATTAATCGTATGCTTATTAAATAATTAAATTATATAACATTTTAATAAGCTTATATTAAATCATGTATAATTATATTGTAAAGTTTAATAATAAATAAATACTTAGGCTTAACTTATTATTATTAATTAATAATGTTATTCTATGTTATCATAAGTTATTATTAATTAATAATATTGCATGGTTAATAATATTAAACTTTACCTTATAAGATATTAATTAATTAAGCTAAGTTTTAATTAATTAATTTAGTGTACATGAATAATTAAGTCATTAATTATTTTAGCATAAGTTTATTTAAATAAAATGTACATACAATATAACATGTTTTTTTAAATAAAATTATATCCTAAATCACGACATTAATTAATTAATTTAATTTACTATATTTTTAATTAAACCAATTAATAATTAAATGCATACATGTTTTAGAAAAAGTTTAGCCAAATACCCCTTGCGTGTTTTGGTGTTAACCGAACCCCGTACGAAACCCCATCGAGACCGTGAGGTCTCGGCGTTGCCTCGAAACCCATGCAACACCACAACCCCTTGGTTGTGGCTTGCGGCCGAACACATAACAGCAGCCACTGCTGATGCCGTGGCACCCCCTGCTGCGAAAAACACCCCCACCGAGACCATACGTGGTCTCGGTACCCACTGGCTGGCCAAGTTCCCCACTGCTGGGGTTCTTGGCTTGCGGCTGGCAGCAAAATAAACACCACCGCCACCCTTGGGTTGCGGCTGGTGGTACCAAAACCAACGCCGACCCCTATGAGGTTGCGGCTGATGGAAATCGAACACCATTGAGACCCTATGTGGTCTCGGTTTGCGTGTCATCTGGACAAACAAACCAAACCATCCCTTTTCTTATTTAATCTTTACCATAACATGTTTTCCCATATTGTTTTTAAAGATCAAATAACATATGATTATAATTAAATCAAAAGATTAAAAAGATTAAGGTTTGATAATACCAATTGCGTGAATGAATTAAGGATTTAGCTACGAACACAAACCCGTAGATAACAAAGATCAAAAGCAATAGATTTCCCTTGGTGTTGATGTTGATGTCGCGGCCACAAAGAGAAGGGAGAAAAGATTTTAGGGTTTCTTGTGTTTTCTAAAAAGATGTATTATGTAAATCCCCTGGAGATCCTTATTTGATAAAAACATGGTTTAGTTAGTGGATTGGGCCAAGGCCCTTTTTTCCTCGTTTGGTTTGGACGCCACATCAAGCACACACATATACATATTCGTTTAATTTTCCGTGACTTAAAGTGTGTGTTCGTTTTAATGCTCGTGTTTTATGTCTTGTATGTTTAAGTATTATACGTGAATACTTATCGTGCATTTTTTATTCATGTTTACATACGTAATACTTATAATAATTAATTAATATACATAACGTTCGTATTAAATATTCATGATTCATGTTGTATATTAATTAACTAAAAAGTTTAAATTTAACCGTAAATTCGTGCATTTAATGATCTTAGGGTTTTTAAAGCGGGTTTTTTACATTTGTTGTAAGCTTCTGCGTGATATGCCACATGTATAGCCTATGCTTTGAACCAACAAACTCGGCTTCAATGGCATTCCTCATCGCCTTATCTTGGTCAGTGACTCCTATACTAAGGGCTTTACCAAAGGTTTTGAATAAGGCTTTAAGTAACCAAACATAGGATTCCGTGGTCTCGTACTTGAGCAACCCAGCAGCAACTGTAACACACTTCCTACTCAGGAATGTCTTAAGAATGTTAAGTCTTCTATTCTTATAAATGGGTCTCCTACTCGGGAATTTGACATTCAACGAGGTCTCCGTCAAGGTGATCCTTTATCCCCGTTTCTCTTCATTCTTGCTATGGAAGGTCTTCATGTGCTCTCTTGCAAAGCGGAATCTATAGGTCTTTTTAAAGGGGTCTATTGTGGTGAAAAGGTTATTTCTCATCTTATGTTTGCGGATGATGTTATTTTTCTAGGAGATTGGTCTCGTGACAACGCCATTAATCTTCTAAGTATGCTTAAATGCTTTTATATCATTTCTGGTTTAAAGATCAATGTTAACAAGTGAAGTCTCATCGGCATTGGTATGGAGGATTCTGAGGTCTCCAACATGGCTCTTCATATCGGTTGTGTTACTGCGCATACTCCTTTTAAGTACCTTGGGATTCCTGTTGGTGGTAATATGAATAGATGTGCTAGTTGGGTTAGCGTCATTGATAAGTTTCGTGCTACTCTCTCACAATGGAAAGCTCGTCTTCTATCTGTGGGTGGTCGTTTAACTCTCATTAACTCGATTCTTAGTAGCCTTCCTATCGACTATTTATCGATCTATAAGATGTCGGCTACTGTGATTACTAAGCTAGAATCTTTGCGTTAAAAGTTCTTTAATGGGGGTGATTTGGATACTCATAAGATGGCTTGGATTAGGTGGAAGAAATGTCTTGTTGCTAAAGATTTAGGTGGGCTTGGGATTGGCAGCCTCTATGGTCTTAATTGTGGGCTTCTCTTTAAATGGATCTGGCGGTTCAAGTGGCAGTAATCGGATCTGTGGGTGCATGTTATTAAGTCTATTCACAGTGATCAGGGTGGCATTGGTGATAAGTCTAATTTTGGTCGTAGCTCTACGTGGGGTAATATTTTGTCTGCTGTTAGTAAGCTGAAGTGTGAAGACATCGATTTTCTTGCTTTATGCTCTCGCAAGTTAGGCGATGGGAAGT
The DNA here is from genome assembly GCA_025667525.1 of Glebionis coronaria. Taxonomy (NCBI): domain Eukaryota; kingdom Viridiplantae; phylum Streptophyta; class Magnoliopsida; order Asterales; family Asteraceae; genus Glebionis; species Glebionis coronaria. The sequence goes on along the minus strand of CM046878.1, from coordinate 552,203,603 downwards.
CTTGCTTGTTTTGGGAGGAACAGTGGCCTGCTATAGGTAGTATCAAATCTTTGTTTCCGCGCATCTATAATCTGGAAGTAGACAAAGAGTGTGTCATTGTTGATCGTTTTTCTTCCCATGGATGGGATCCTATGTTTAGAAGGCCTCTTAGGGGGTGCTGAAGAGTCCCAGCTCACTGATCTTAAGGATCTTATGAACAATATTGTTCTCTCTGACTCATGGGATGTTTGGACTTGGGCATTAGATAGGTCTAAGGGGTTCTCGGTTGCTTCTGTGAGAAAACACATTGATGTTTTTCTCCTTGATGTCTCGTTTGCTGATACAAGATGGAATAAGGTTATTCCCATCAAACTTAATGTGTTCTTATGGCGGTTGTCTCTTAATAAACGCGCCACTCGAATTAACTTGGATAGGAGGGGTATTAGCTTGAAGAATACTCTTTGCCCTCTTTGCTCAAAGGATATCGAAACAGCCAACCATTTGTTCTTCTCCTGCGAGGTTGCTTCTTCTCTTTGGAATAAATTCGTGTCTTGGTGGGATATTGACATTTCGACGTGTGCAAACATTGACGAATGGTTTGGATGGTTGGATTCCCTTCACTACAATGGAAAGTCTAAAACCTTCATCGCAGGTGTAGGAACTACTCTTCTTTGGTGTATTTGGAAGCTTCACAATGAGTTACTTTTTTCTCTTACTCCTTCCAAGAAATCAACCCTTTGGGATTCAATTGTTTCTTTGGATTTCTTCTAGGAGTCCGAGTTGTAAATTTAGATGGGATACTTGGTTACATGATCCCTTAAACACTTTCATGTGCTTCTAATTCCTTTTTTTAGCCTTTGGTTATTTTATAAAATCGTCGTTAAAAAAAACTGTAACACACTTCCTATGGTTGTCAATCGCCGTAAAAGGAACAAAAACCATCTTGTATTTGTTTGTCTTAAACGTAGCATCAAAAGTGACAACATCAGAAAACTCCTTGTAGTTATACTTGGACACTTCATCAGCCCAGAATATGGCAACAAGCTCAGGCTTGTTAACCAAATAATCAAAAGAAAACTCATGCACGTACTCCTTCCTCTTCTCCATCTAGTTTATCAACATCTGTGCGTCATAGTCCTTGATGTAACAGTTCACGCTACAGAAGAAGTTCTTGAAGTCAACGGTAGTACCGTGAACAAGCAGATAAGAACCCTTGATCCAGGTCAGAAGGCGATGAGCTCTTGTAGCACCAATATTCACACTCGCAGCCTTGACAATGAATACTTGCTCTGATTATGTTAACCGCCTCTGATTCTTGGACAGATGCTTGTACTCCTCATGTTCAAGCTTGTGATTGTTGATAGTATCAAACACACTCAACTTGAACTTCGTGGAACCAGAGATCAAGTCAAAAACAGCACGAGCTTTACACCCGGTGATATGTAGGTTTGAATGCCTCTTTTGGTTGTAACCATTCTCCAAATCTAACGTGTCTACATGTATATCCTTGGGGGAACCCTTCCTATCGCAAACCAAATACTTTTGTTTCACAAGCCCGCTCCTCAATCTTTTCTGACACGATTTCCTAACAACAAAACTAGCTTTTTCGGCATACTTCTTGTTAGCAGCAATACAATGCTCAATTGAATTGTACTCGTTGCCTTTAACAAGTAAAAACTCGACAGGCACTTTCGGAATTTAGTAAACAGTACCACCAGGAGTATCAAAATTCAAAGATGAGTGATATGCGACTTAGGAGTCCGCAAAGCATTCAACTCTGCAACAAAAAAAACACAAAGAACAATCATCATAATTGATAAACATATATGATAACACATAACTAAAATAGGTATCATGTAAACATCATATATGATACATGAATATCATATATGATACATGACTATCATATATAATACATCATATATGATACATGGTACATCATATATCATACATCATATATGATACATGGATATCATATATGATACATGGATATTACATATATGTAAAAATAGAAACATCATATATGATACATTGCTATCATATATGATACATCGTGAACATATACTCAACTTAACAAAAACTAGCAAACTTACTCTTAATAGCTTCTGCTTCATCACCGTCTTGTTCATATGCAGAAATCGCATCCGCAAGACTATGAAGAACGCTTTCGGATGGAACATCGGAACCTTGATCGACACTAACCTGATCCCTAGATGAATCAGCCGACATAGAACATTCAACAACACCATTCTGATCACTAGACTCACGTGGATCCATTATCAAACCTGAGAAACTCGTAAAAAACAACAATTCATAAAGATAAAACCCTCCTCTAAGATCACATATATAAAAAAAAATAAAAAAAGCAACTAATCCAATAATATTCATAATCCATAAGCTTATTAATAAGCTAAAAGAATCAAAGCTTAATAATAAGTTTATCAACGAATTCAACTAATAAGTCGATCGGAACAACTAGCATAAACGTAAGCTTATTAATAAGCTAAAAGAATCAAATTAAAAACAATAGATTAACGTTACTTGGTGGATCGATCAATAGATCGTGATGTTCGATGCAATGGATATGATGGTTATAGAGAGAGAAACCTAAAGAGAGAAACTACCAGACACGAAGAAAGATACATAGTGAAATGTGTGTTAAAAACGTATATATAGTTCAAAGGTGAAAAGACTAAAATACCTCCGCAGTATAAAGTTACGTTTTAAAGAAAAAATTATTACCGGTTTCATCCCATTAATCCTCGTAAAATCACATCAAGGAAAAAAGAAACAGACTAGTTATCATTTATTGAAAAAATCGGTTAGGTATGATTTATAAAAATAAAAAAAAAAGTCAAAAACTTCCGTTATATCCTCCCCCACCAACACAAACACTTACCATCATCATCATCACCACCGTGACGTCATCTTACCACCATAAACCACCACCGTACAACCACCACACCAATCCAATCCAATCCACCACCTGATCAAATGAAAACCCAAGGTGGTGGTAGTGATGAAACCCTAGGAGATACAACAACACCTTCACTGATAGGTGAAAATAACAACAACAATAACAATAAGAAGAAGAAAACTGTTATTAGGGTTGTTAAAAAGATTGTTAAGAAAAAAGTTATCAAAAAAGTTCCGAAGCCGAAAACGGAGTCTTTTTTAGGTGTTTCGTCTTCGAATTGCGATAGTTTTGGTTCTAATGATACTAGTGTTGAAAAAGGTGTCGAAAACGATGTTTTGAGTGATTCGGGTAGAGTTGAAGTAGGGAGTGTCAAAGGGGAGGAGGAAAAGGGCGTTTGTTTGGTCGAAAACGGTTCTTCGTGTGATCCGTACCGAGTTGAGGGAAAAAGTGAGAAACTTGATGAAAAATTGAGCAAATTTGAGAATGTGGCGAAGGAGGAGGAGAAAAAAGGCGTTTGTTTGGTTGAAAATGGGGATCGAATTGATAACGATGGTATGGAAATTGAGAAACTTGATGTTGTTGCTGGAAAACTGAGCGGATTTGAGAATGTGAAAGAGGAGGAGGAAAAAGGCGTTCGTTTGGTCCAAAATGATGGTTTGTGTGATCTGGACCGAACTGATAATGATGGTATGGAAATTGAGAAACTTGATGCTGTTGACGAAAAGTTGAGCGAATTTGAGAATGTGAAGGAGATTGCTGTTAGTGAAAAGGGTAATGATCCTCGTTTATTTGAAAAGAATGGTTTAAGCATGGATGAAAGCGAGATAAATGGTTTGGTAACTTCGTATTTAGTAAGTGATCAAAACGGGGTTAAATTGCAGGATGGTGATGCTAATGTTGAGGTTAGTGATAAGGATATTGACGTTCATTTGGTTGAAAGGAATGATTTTAACAGGGATCAGAGCGAGATAAACGGTTTGGTAACTTCAGGTGATCAAAATGGGATTGAATCGAAGGATACTGATCAAAATGAAATGGAATTGCAAATGAGTGATCAGAATCGGGTTGAGGATAATGACACCATGGATGTAAAAGGACACGAAGGTGAGGATGGTGTGAAGGAGCAAGTAGTAGATACTGGGACAAACAGTTCGAAGTTACAAGAAGGTTTAAGCGAGAGTAGGGTATTGAGTGGAGAAATGGTAGCGTCTTGGTGGCATATGAAGCAGAGGAGGAAGATTTTCGTCCACGGATTCGATAAGGAGATAAAGGAAGAAGATGTTAGAAAAGTTTTTGAAAAGATCGGTGAAGTTGTTGAAGTGAAACTAATAAAGAATTTCAATAGTGGGAAAAGTAGGGGGTTTGGATTTGTAAGGTATGCTTCCGCAGATATTGCGGAGTTGGCTTTGACGAAACTACGTCATGTTGAGGTAACTTTTATGTTCTGTTGTAAATTGTTTTATTCTGTTTTTGACAATTAGTGTCTGGTTTGAAGTATTTGCACACTAGGAGACTGCATGAACTATTTTGTAGGATATTGCAAATGCTATGTAAACGATGTGTTATTAAGGAGAACCACACGTAAATCTAGTCGCTTGCCAGCGATTTCGGAAGTTGATTGTACAAAAAGTTTGTTACGAGTTTATAGAATGCCGGCTTGTTGATTGAAGTGTCTTCCATAGTTAACTTCATTGGGTTCTCTTTTGTTATGTATTTTTCATTTGGTAGCTTGTGGAAGTTCAAATTATCTTTCTTTTGGATAATTAGTGAATAGGCCTCTAGTATTAAGGTGACATTTCCGAGTTAGTTTCAACTCCCAACAACATCAGATATAACCTAACATAAATTGAATGGGTCTATCAGTTCAGTGTAGAGTAAGATAGGACCCCTAATGACATACACAAATCTGCCTTAGGGATCGTGATAGATTATTCCTGCAAATTTTCACTTAATTGTTAATGAAGTTGCTGGTTTGATCAATCATTGTGAGTTCGTCAAGGAGGTGATATATAAGTTACTGCATTTAGGTGAAGGGAATAAATATTCCGAATCTATAAATTGCGCAAGGTGTTATTATTCGTGATGAGGAGGCATACTGACTCATAATATTTCATGGAGTTCAAAAAACTTATGAGGAACTAATGGTTTTGCTGTTCAGCAAATGATGTTAATGGCAGTAGTATAACGGGACCAAATGGAATTTTTGTCCTTTCTGTCTTTGCGAACTCCTAGATTTTTTTGGGTTATAAGGTGCCCTAAGTTAATGATGTGTCCTTGGTAAAAAATGCGACTTTTGGCAATTCGCAACACGTTATTGTAACTCGTTAGGCTTTACAGTTCATATAAGAGCTGGTTTTGCTTTAGAGAGTCAGTTCATTCATTTGCTTGCCATCCCATTAGACCCTCGCATGGCATATATACTGTCGGGCAAATGTTATTAATTGTACTAACTTAGTATTTATATGAGGATTAAGAGTATGATAAAGCAGGTATTATGCTTGAATGTATTTGATAGAGATCCCAGATTCAGTTAGACATCTTTGGGTTAGAGATGGCCCGTCTCTTGAAAGTACGCCAAATATTATTAGTTATATTATGTACTAGTAGTGAACTTGTTTGGTTTTTATCATATATTAAATATATTACTCAACCATAAAGTTCAGATAATATGGTAAAGTACCATATTAACTTGTACAAACAAACGCACCACTTGTGCTTCTAACCAAAATAAAAATATCGACATGCCAATCTTTTAAAGTAACCGAGCCTAGCCAAAACAATGTCTAACAATTAATAACATATGACTCCAACAACTACGTAGTACTAATAAGCAAAGATTTAGTCAGATTCCAAGTTGCCATCACTTAATCCACTTGACTTGATTTTTTGAAAGAAAAGGTGAGCAGCTTTAACCTACATCACCTGCTCTTCAGATCTTTTCTTTTGCTTTGAAAAGTCTTGTGTTCCGCTCTTGCCAAATAAAATACGTAGATGCTGCCAAAACAAGTTTAGCAACAACTCCAATAGCTGACTTCTTGGCGAATGGGGATATCCAATGAATAATATCATCCATCATGAATTTTTTTCCGACCAATGGGCAATGGAAACAGAAATGTCTTTCTTTTTGCAATGTAATAATTACCTACTGTGTATTGAATTAACTCATCGGATCTCTTTTTCTTATAGCTCTTTTAATATTTTCAGTTATTCAGAGAATATGGTTTAAAAAGAAATGAAAATACCATAAGTTGTTCTGTTGTTTTCTCTCATCAACTATTTGCTTCGTTGTTGCTTTTCAAAGTTCAAACAAACATGATGTAATGCTCTGGTTGTTGTTAACCGGAGGCATTAGTGAAGATCTTACAGTAGTGTGTTTATCATCTTTTTCAGCTAACTCCTAAATACAAATGTTATTGCTTTATTTAAAGCCACTCATTTTCTATAAATTTCTCAAATATTTCGCTGATTGGTGTCTGAAATACAACAGATCCGTGGAAGCACGTGGCACACAGCCCCTGTTGAAGCCAGTGACACTATCGTACTCAATAATATTGATACGAAGTGGAACAATGAAAATGTAAGCCATGCTTAATCAGTAATCTTAACGAGTTTTCAGGCTTAGTAAGATAACTGAATCTATGACTGTTTGGCAGGTCCTTTCATTGTTACAGAAAATCGGCATCACGGAAATCGATGAAGTCTCGGTTGTACCTGATCCTGAAAACAGTGAGCTGAATCGTGGTTTTGCCTTTATTGAATTTGAAACGAAGAGGGATGCCCAAATGGCTTATCGTAAACTTAAAATCAAAAACGTTTTTGGGGAGTACTCAAAAATTAAAGTTACATGGGCCGAGTCATTGGCTGATCCAGTCGAAGAAGAGATGCATAATGTATGTGATTATTCTCCTTTAGCTCCCTTCATTTACATCCTATCATATCTGGTTTGTTAAAGTTCTTGTGGGAGTTTCGTGTCCGCATACTATAAGGGGTGTTTGACTTACATTTTGATTATCTGGTCATTATTACTTGACGTTGCAGTAATCAGTCTTCTAATGCTTGGTCTTTAGATTAAAGATCTTAATAAGGTACAAACCAGAAATACTCTATGTACTATTACTCAGAACTCGTTATGCTTTCTCTACTTCAAAAAAGCTCATTATACACCACTTTTGAGGGTTATTTGGTCATTTCTTCCAACTTCATCTTCTACATCTTATAACTCCGGCCAGGTACCAAAAATTCCGGTTAAAAACCCAGTTTTTGGCCAACAATAACAATTAAAAAATTTGTAACAAGATTTCATCGGTGGAGCTTGAGCATCTTTATTAAGGGGCCTAAATAATTCAAATTTGCTTGTAACATTCTTATATAAGTGACGATCTGTATAGTCATATAAAAAACACAAAGTAAAACTAGTAAACTACCAAACTTATTACATAAAGTAGCAACTGACAACGAATTTTTTGAACTTTCCGAAAGCTTTATACATTCATATCTACTCGATTTATTATAAAGAACCTAATTTATACTAGACAAACGAATAGCAAACCAAATACGAAGAGAATTTCTGAACAAATTACATCTTTCAAGTTTCCATTTTATTGTGAAGTTTGACTTTTCCTCAGCAGCCTAGTCTTTTTACGAAATATGTGGGAGGTCAAAATGTAAAATATACTATTTATATCTTCATGTACATACAAATCGCTAGTTGGTTATCAGATTCTAGTACATCGTCTAGATACAGTAGGTTCACGTTTGAAATGAGGGATGAAAGTTAGGTGAGATAGTTAAAATATAACAATATGATTATAGGTGTGTGTTGTTTTAGAGAGATGAAAGTTAGATGTAATGGTGGCTGGAAGTGATGGTAGTGTTGGTGGCCGGAGGCGGTGGTGATGGCTTGTTAAGAAGACGAAGGGTATAAAGGTTTTTTCGTGGAAAAAATATCTAAGCATATTGATAACTGATCCACACACTTTGTTAAGCATAATGAGCTTTTTTGAAGTAGAGAAAACATAATGAGTTCTGAGTAGTGAGTAATGTACATAGAGTAATTTTGGCTTTTACCCATCTTCATATTAGGGTCAATATAGAACTATTCTTTTACCCTTTTGTAACGTAATTTGAGACCTTCTATTTCTATTTCGTGAAATTGCTTTACTTGTTCATAGGAATCACAAAAATAAATTTCATTTTAGCTACAGCAGAAAACTGTATATGTAAGTGTTAAATATAGCTAAATTTTAATAGCCTTTATATATCTATTCACAAAAAAGAACTCTCTTGACGATAATATTAATTGCTTTCTCAATTTATCGAAATTATGCAATCGCTTTGAAACACACATCTGAATTGCTCCATGTTCAGTTAATTTCCACATCTACTGCGAACATGATCTAATAGATTATTGTATCGTGTTGTTGCGCTATAGTCTCTTGGACGCTTCCCACAGAAATACTATTAGTGTTTTCACAATCTTTCCCAATATGTTTTGAGTTTGGATACAGCGGCCCACCTACGAATTGTTTCTTAGTCGAGTTATATTTTTTTGTGTAGGTCAAATCTGTTTTTGCCGAGTATATACCATCCTCTTGGGATGAAAAGGAAGTAAAAGACCATTTTAAAGTGTTTGGTGAAATCGAAAGCATTGCTCTTGCCAAAAAACTTCATTCAGCCAAGAGAAACGACTTTGCTTTTATCAATTACAAGACATGTCAGGCTGCTCTTTCGTGTATAGAGGCATTGAACAACAAAAGGTCAACCAGCGAAAATGGCCCAAAGGTATGTTATCAAGTTAATCTCTCTTATGGGTAGTAATCATGAACCATTACCTATAAAGGGTTTATTTAGCAAAATATGATCTGTAACAGGTTGAGTGGGGAATTTAAAAACTATTTTAAGAAGGAACATGTATATTTAGCTTAATTTTCTTAGTGAATGTATTTATCAACATACTTTAGATGTAGGTTCGCCTAATTTTTCCACTTCTAATCTTCCTAAGCAAGTTGAGGTTATTCACATACTTTGAATTTGTAGGCTCACCTGAAGGTTTCTCTTGCGAAGTCAATACCAAAAGGCAAGCCAGTGAAGATTAAATCAGAATCTGCTGCTACCAAGGCTTCCAAGGTGAATCAATTATCCAACCAATCAAGACCATCTCGTATTCGATACCAGAATGCAAGCCAATCAAGACCATTTCATAGTCCATACCAAAATGCAAGCCAATCAAGGCCATCTCATAGTCCATACCAAAATGCAAGCCAGTCAAGACCATCTCATAGTCCATACCAAAATGCAAGCCAATCAAGACCATCTCATAGTCCATACCAAAATGCAAGCCAATCAAGACCATCTCATAGTCTCTACCAAATTACGGACCATTTAAGACCATCTCAAGGTATATCAGGTGTCTACCAGCCACAAAAGGCTATAAGAAGTGAAGTGCCGAGTATTGTTAGACATGAAGCTAGTAGAAAAGATGAAGGATCTTCAACTACTAACGAACTCGTACAACTTCTAAGAGAGCAGGCTTCATGGAAGCTAGGCGGACCGAGTTCAACTGCAGGTCCATTCACACCCTTTTCACCTTTCTGTAATAGCTAGATGTGGTTGTTTTGGCCCATCAGTTTATGAATGGGTCGATTTAGGTTATAATTATCTCAGATTGGTCAAATAAATGAAAAACTAGCTAAAAGGCGCACAAGGTCAACCGGTTAAGTTGTTTAAAATCTATTATCAATGCATTATGCATGCAACCCCCTACATTATTTTATGTATAGGTTTAACCTGGGCCGACCCCTTTAGTTGCATGAGAACATGTAAGATCATCTTTTTATATTTTAGTTTGGTCTATATAAGAATATTCATTGTTCATTTTTCCAGGCATGAGCACTAGTCATCCTCAATCCCAATATGGAGGGAAGCAACTACAACTACCTACAGACTTGGTAATGGCTTTAGCATACCCTGATGCCAGAACGATAGTTATAGGTGGAAACTCATTTGTGAAAGCCCCCACAATGGATAGTGTCCACCTAGTGCCCCCCTATGTTTCTAATGGGAATGAGGCTTCCACTGGCAGGATTCATTGCATGGGATTTCACATTAAAAACACATCTAACACCTAATACTACAAGTCCTATCTTATTTGATAATGATCGTGGTATCATGACTCATAGTTGCATTCACAAATGTACAGATGCAGGGAAGAAATGCAGTATATCTAGATCCTCGGTCATACCATCAAACTCATCATCAAATGCCCAATCTTACACAGCCCAGGTTTGTTGTGTGTTGCTAGATGAAAATTTCACTTCTAACCTTATATTAGCTATGAATGAAGTTACCATGTATATATCTTCTCTTTACATACAGACCAATAGTGGCATCTCCTCATTATGACCAGCAACGTGCTCAGTATACACATGGTATGATATTACTCACTTATAATCTCATTTATTGCCGTGTCTTTGGATTTGTATGTAACTGCATGCTGTTTTCTACCTCACAGGATATAACGTAGTTGAGCCTAATCCTAGGCACATCCAGGTATGTTTCCTTGCATCATTCAAGAAAGATAAGTAAGGAAACCAAAAGGGATATATTCAATTTAAAACAATACTTTCTTTTTGCAGAAAAGAGACCAAGCCTCTTACCCTGGAAATGGTCGTAGCTTCTATCGATAAATGCATTAGTTGTAAGTCGATTACTTTCTTGATCCTGTTTGGTATCTTAATCTTGAACCATCGTTCTTATGTGTTAACTTCATTCACTTTTCCTGATCTTTGATGCACAGGTTCAATAGGCTTGCTAACTAAATATCTCCTACGGAATGGGAACAAAGTGTCGGCATGTAAGCCTTTGTGGTTACATCAACTTACCTAAGTAAACAATTACTGTGGAGTTGAGAGTACAAGTCAGTTGTTAAGTGTTAGTGGTACCATTTTCGGTCCTCTGTAAATTTAACGTAATTATAGAGAACACGCAAGACAATTTGCTCAACATTTATGCATATAAATCTTGCATGTTGCGAGTCATATGTCCATCTTTTTATTTTGGTCCATGAAATATGGGAGACCAGCGATAGTAAATGTTGAGACTGGGTATAATATATGTTTGCTTTTAGATTATATCTGGTCTTTTGTTTCTAATGTTTGATGGGGAGGTTAATTTTACAAACTAAACAGTGATTTTCTTCTATCAAAGACAGTTAGCTATTCGAATGGCAATTAGTTATTCATTTAACACGCATTAGCCATGCCATCTCAATCATTTTCCGGGAAGGTAAATAAATTCTGGCCAAAAAGAGTATCATACAGATTGAAAACCAGAAATCCATAATTTTCACCACCTTGGCCGCTAATTTGAAAGCAACCAGATAGCTATTAACAGATTCTGCACTCCCAACAGTTGTATCTAGAATTCATTGTTACATTTCTAAACAAAATGCAACTCGGCACTGACTCTTTTCAACCAGCACTTAAAAAATGGATGTTTCTGCACTAAATCACAGTTAAAGCATGTATTTACCACCAGCCAGTTAAACCCATTATGATATTACTAGTGAATGTTACAAGCGCTCCAAGTTCAAATGAGTTTGTTCATATAGGGCTCGGTCAATGCCCATCTTCTAAGACCAAAAAACAACAGAATAACTACATGAACCCCAGGTCCACCATGTTACACGACAATCATGCCATCTAACTACAAAGGATATCCCAAAAGATTCAAAAGACATAAGATAATATAGAACTAACTTGAGGATCTACTAGATGCTACCTAGTGCATTTCCAAATCATGTTTCTTCATTAACGATCACTTTCATTGCCACCCATTCGTCATCAGAAACTATAATCGGAGCATCATACGTCATGCCTGCAACATGTGGTCGAATTACAATCTTGGTTGCTTGTGGTCTTGCATCACCTGGACCCATTTTGGAAGCTTTGTCGTTGAAAGATATGTGCAGTTTTTTGCCATTTGAGCTTGACCCTGAAAGATTTAGATACAATAATACGACATTAACAAAAGCTATATAAATGGAGCTGTATATGTTTCCAAGAGTGTTAGTATAAGAAGTACATGCACCTTCACCAGCTTGAGGTACGGAATTTTCCCGTCCAGTACTCAATTTTTGGAGATCGGCAGCATTTGGTGTGGGTATTGGCTGCGATTGGTGGGTCACGACCGGTGGCAATGTCATTGTGTGCTTGTCTATGACGTCTTGTAGGTTCTTTAAATCAAGATAACCTTAAATAAGATTAAAATAAGTTAATACTTCTAATTGGACACTAGAGCTAGAAGTCAGCAACTACAAGGTTCAACTCTTTTGTGAATCAGATTCTAGTCTTAGCAATACTCCCTAGAGATGGCCAATTTGACCCAGTTACGTATAATTGGGTCATTAAGGGTCTCTAATCTTTAATGACGTCAAACGTATAAAATAAAATAAAAGTTGCTATCCTGGAAACGGGTTGGGCCCAGTAATCGAAAGTGAATGTTTAATGCATGAAACACCCACAATCTATTCTGTAATCATCTATGAAACACTAATGATATCATATATGGACAAAAACTGTTTAAGGGTCCCGTTTTGGCTCCAAAATGACCCGTTTCCACCAGTACACCTAACCCGACCATTTTGCCGCTTCTATTTAAACTGGACATGTATGTATGAACTTTCATTTATGACCCTCAAGTATATTGTAAACACATGTCAAGCAGTTTCAAAATCACCTCCTCCTTTCACGGCGTTTTGTGCTATCTTGAGTCTGGCTTCATTTTTTATGGTTGTCTGCATCTTACTATTTACTTCATTTTCTTGAGTCTGCAAGTTGTGAGATCCAACACTAGAAGTTTCAACCATGTGCATGTTGGAGAAAGTAGCTGAATTGTTTGCTCTTGGTGCACCTAATGAGAAAACCGCAACAACGATATATTACATAACTGACTTATAAAGCCAAAATGTTAAAATTTGCATCTTACTAGGGGTTGGTCCATTTTTATCAGTTGGGGCCATCTGCAAGCTTTGAAACCCGACACTAGAAGTTCCCACCATTTGCATGTTAGAGGAAGTAGCTGAATTGTTTGCTCTTGGCGCGCCTAATGATTAACACAAACGACAATACATTATGTCACTGACTTCTGCAACTAAAATAATATATTATATATCTTACTAGTGGTTGGTACGAGGGTTGGTCCATTTTTTTTAGTCTGAACCGTCTGCAGGCTGTGAGATCCAAAACTAGAAGTTCCCGCCATGTGTGTGTTGGAGGAAGTACCTGAACTATTAGCTCTTGGTCCACCTACATAACAAATCAAACAAAATTATACTTATGTAGGTGACAAGCTGATATTTGCAACTATTATCTAAAATTAAGGCGTGTACTTGGTGAACAATTAGGAGCTTATGTGCACTAGAAGAAGCTAAATGAATGGGTCAATCAGGTTAGATGACTAGAAAAACATGCTGGCTTGGCCCCAAACAAGAAAATAATTAATCTTTCTGAGAGCAAATGTCTTCCTTTCTATTTTAGTCTGTCCCAGGAAACGTTCGCTTTGGAAATATTAACCTTGTTTCTGATTCTAGCGTTAGTTACATCCTAATCACGAACTGCATTACTTGTACACTGCAAGTATGTAAGTCTAAAGAGTAAATTTGGCATTTTTACTATTAACGATGCATCCGTATCTAATTGTAACACAAAACAAATATTCAAATCTTGTCCTAATGATTTTCACTTAAACAAGAGAAATAAAGTTATCTAGCGTATAATGAGATTTGATTGACATTAAATGATTCATTACCTTCAATGAGAGCATTATAAGCAACCTTTGCAGCATTCATTTCCGCCTGTTTCTTAGTCCGTGCTTCTTGCCCCACATAGCATTCACCTGCATAGTATCACATTTAACATATCTGATTAGCGTATCCACTACCATAACAAATACTTAATATTATTCTACAAAACAAAAGGATAATAAAATTCTTCATCACAGATATGCACGTGCATACCTGCTATCTGAACCGTAGAGCCAAATGATGGAACATGAGCTTGTCCGCTTCTATTGGTCGTGTAAAGTGGAAGAGGAAGATTCCTCTTTTGAGCCAACTCTTGTAAAAGACTTTTGTACAAACAATCATCCTAAATTAACACACACGAAACTTTAATTATTTATCAAACATAGCAAAGTAACATCAACAAAAATCAAACAGTCTAAGAAACAAACTTCTTGTGATCCATCGGGTGATAATGACAAGAAAGCAACTTTGGCAGCCGCGTGTTCTGCATCTTTCATCGTGCTGCAAAACTCAGGTCCGACATAAGTATTTCCATCAATGGTGACGTTTGCTTTGAAGAGACGACAATGTGGCGGACCTTGCACCTCACATGCGTAGGTAGGGAATGCGATGTTCCTCTTTTGCGCATAGTTCTGAAGTCTGCTTTTGTATAAATGCGCCATTGTTTCGCTATACCAACCTAATATAGGTCACAAATATACGTCACAAACATTAATAAGAGCCCACACACTGAAACGCCAAGAATAGACACAGAAATACCAAAAAAAAAACACACTCCTAAAACACACACAAAGGCGGTGTTTGGGATTGCTTATTGATTACGCTGATTTTGAGGTAAAATAAGCATATTCCCTCTCTGATAAGCAGGTTAGGAGACGCTTATCCATACACGAAATTGCTATAAACGAATTACGATCGAAAAATTTCACCACTTTATCCATACTCGAAAATTTTTAATTTCACACATTGTTTTACATTATAAGCAAATCCATACTGTTTCTAGAAGCACTTATTTCAAGCATCTTATAACTACTCATTCATAACCTAAAGCATAATAAGCAATCCCAAATGCACAATAAAAATCCAAAAATCAAAGCAAATATACGGGGTGTTCGTTTCGCCTTATATGTGGCCATGTGGGCTTATGAGCTTATTTGATTTCGGCTTATATTTCATAAGCCCCAACTTTACGGCTTATTTTGAGACTTGTAGGCTTATATAAGTATATTACAATAAACTTACATAAGCCCATAAGTCTCAAAATAAGCCAGAAAAATGGGGCTTATAAAAATACAAGCCAAAATCAAATAAGCTTATAAGCCCACATATAAGCCGAAACAAACACCCTCCTAACATTTCGATTTTGATAATTTAAGAACTACCCATTTATATTTTTATAAAAAAAAAATCAAAAACTGCATAAATTGTTCATAACCGCCCACATTTTAACAACAGCAAAATATGGAAAAAAAAACAAAAAAGATTCTTAAATTCCACAAATTAAGATATGGGTATTAAAAATTGTTATCTAAAACACGATAAAGATACAAACTTGATGAAAAAACAACCTGGATTTCGGTTAGAAGTCTTGAAACCCTAGTTCTTGATCAGGGTTTTTGGTGGTGAATAGTAACAAGTGATTGGAATATAGTAAGAGTGTTGTTGTTGTTGGTAGAAATTTATTGCAATTTATTTCTGTTTCTAAAAAAGTAAATGCAAGATTTTTATGATTTCTCTTTTTTTAATGCTTTTTATGCTACGCCGGCGTGAAATCAGAGGAAACTCTAGTTGAGGCGAGCAGTGATCGTTCGTTCGCCTGACTTAGGTATAGGGCGAAAGATTAATCAAACCGTCTAATAGCTGGTTTGAATGAAAGTTTTTCTCGAGATAGTTGGAGCCCGAGTAAGAGCTCTTTTGGATGAAACGAGTAATTAGAGGCATCTGAATGCGACACATGCGATCTATTCTCGTCTATTTTTTAAGATAGGTAGTACGACATGATTTTTTTTAGCCGTGTCATAGAATTGAAAGGTCAAAATTAACCATGTGTAGTAAGTTAAACTGGTGATGATGCTGAGTGAATCGAAAACGAGTTACGATGTCAAACTGCGCACTAACCTAGATCCATTAAAAGTGTTCGCTAATTAAGTCAACATGAAAGTGGTTACGAAAGTCGAAATTCGAATAACAATACACTTGTCGAATTAATTCATTTGTGAATTATTCACAGAATGTAACAACTTTTTACCTCAAAATAATATACAGTATTTAAACCTTTTGATATCAAAATTTACAATTCTTAATAGTATAAGCTTTTACAACTTCATAATATCTTCTATATATATAAAGGAAGGTTTTGATCAATTTGATCTTGGCCATAAAATCTAAAAAAACTACACGTGGATAATCAGAAATAATCAACGGACCTCCTTCAATATCTTCCTCCAACATTTAATTTTTTCAATAAAAAATCCTACCTACAACACAAAGAAAAATAAATTACCATAAAAAACTTCACACCCCCGATCATGAATCCACAAATTGATTGAAATCTACATAAACCATAAATCAAAAAAACCCAAAACATATGGAACAAAATACCCCAAGAAAATTGATAAACATACGCAGTACAATTATATGATTATTATTAATCTAAACAAGCTTTTACAAGGGATCAGGGATCATGTGGTGTTATGTTCACAATCAACGATTTTTAAGGTTAGTGATTCCCAGTTTTATTTGTATTTCATTCGGGGTGAAGTTTTTAATTAGATTTGCAACGAATTAATGAGGGTGTTCTATGCACACCAAGCGTTTGATAAAATGCGTGTGAAGCTATATGTGTTATTAATCGACTTTTTTTAATTGTTTTATCGAGATCACTTATTGAACATGATGTAAAGCCGATTTATAAGACAAAACTTATAGCAGATAATAAATTTATATGCTAATTAACTGATTTGCTTATGAACCTGAAATTGTACTTATTATAAAATCATCCCTAAGATGAAGATTTACATCATCAGCACACCTATAGCCTCGATGACGTCTTGTCATGATCATGTTTGTCATTATTTTGCCAATTCACAGTTGGTTTTAATGAATAACTGAATGCTTCTTTTTTTAGTTATTACTATGTCTTTATGATCTTGCAGGCTCACAATTGATATTTGCTTATTTTAAAGGAATGATTTTGATTCTTTTTTCTCCATGTGCTATTCTGAATCTTGAACGAGCCCCACCCAACAACTGTGAGTTCTAATTCTTCTATTTCGTATCAAGGTTTTTATAATCCTATTCAAATTCTCTTTTTATGTTTTAAAATGGGTATTAGGTTAACTATTTAATTGTGAAAGTGGCTTTTATAATATGGTTGTTTCCACTTGATGTTTTGTAATTTGTAGGTTGATGTTAATGAAAGAAGATAAAACCATGGTGCTACACCTCGAGATGTAGATGAGGGAACTATCGAGTTGAAGGTAGAAAAATTTGCGTCATAAATCTTATTGAATGGTTTTTGTTTTTAATCTTTTGTTTGGAACGTATTGAGTGATGTTTAACACAACCAAAAGTGGATGACCAGTCTATATTTTTTATTTGATGGCTCAATTGTTTCAAGTGGAATTAGTTTATCGGCTATTTATATATTCATGTCGTTCATACTATCGAGTTTGTGACCGTTAAATGTGAATGACAGATTGATCCTGAAACACCACACTCGAAAGTTTTTGTGACTTCCATGGCTACTGCAGGTACAAGATGGGGTGTTGTCATGTCTCGCGAAGCTTGATTAAGCGATGAGGTATAGCTTCTCAGCTTAAACATTGTAATCATATTCCTATATTTAAAGCCATCTCATATATATACACCAAATTCCGTGTAACACTATATGCATCATCACAAATTTAAAAAATTTCACACTTTGTATACAAATTAGCCAATATAAAAGCTATACAAATTGTAGCCTCTATGCAAGCATATTCCAAAAAGATGCAAAGTAATGTGTATGTTTGCATGCACATTTAGAGATGCCTTGCGTTGGCAACAATCAGATTTTTTGCATCATTTTTTATATGTTTGCTATATATATTTGTAGGCGGTGGAACTAGATTTTCTGTATCCAAGTGAAGGCATACATAGAAGTGGGATAATGGTTATCGTATCTTGTCAAATTCCGCCACATGGGATCAGATAACTCTCATCTTGAGTGTGCCTGCCGCAAGCCCGATGATGAAAAGCACGAAACTTTAACTACATCTCAGTTTCCAAGCACATATCTCAAGTTTGGTCTCACAGTACGAGTCTCTTCTTTTCGTGTGAACTTGCTGGCAAACATATTTTTAGCTAATTTAGCTAACCATATTTTTTAGATGAAACATAATCCATTTACATGATGGGTTGATATTGCTATTTATAAAAGTAGGAAAAGTCGTCGTTCTCTTAAGTTTATTGGCATCGATTTACTGATATTTATATAAGTCGTCTTAAGAAGCAATCCCATACATATGCGCAACAACAAGTAAACCCACTTTCTAAACCTTCCCATATATATTTCTGCTTAATGTCTACATATGCAGGTATGAACTTAAAGATTAAAGAACGGATTGGTAGTATGTTTGAATCCTCTACGACATCAGAAGTATATTGAAATTCATTTATCTGTAAGTACGTGAAACGTAATTTATAGACAAATAAGACTACTTTTAACAAAGCTTCACGTAAGATGAGTTTATTGTTTACAGTAATTGATTTAGGGTGTCTTTGGGATCGATTATTAAAGTGGTTGTATAAGCTTATTACATTTATTTAAAGCAAATAAGCAAACTTAAACCCACTTATTAGTAAGTGTTTAACTGCCTATTTAGAATGACTGAGTATTTTATGCTGTTATCTATTGTTTGGTAAAATCTGTGTTAGAGGTAACATCACATTGACAATCGAATTTATAGACTTATCTTTGAATTATTAAAATATTTTTGTTAGGCTGAGTATAATAATTAAATGTATTAGACTTTTTTTATTACATAGTTAGCCACACATCCTCTTATTAAAGCAACCTAATTGCAAAGTATCGCCCAACAATGACAGTTATATCAGTTGTCATTCTGAGGCTTAAGATTTATCTTTAGATTGTTTCTTTAAGATGTTATCAGCCTCACTCTTTAGTGGATATGTAGCTTTGATATATTTGGATGAAATTTCTTACTTTATGCGTTAGGAATAAAAGAGAACCACGAAACTACCCGTTTATAGTTTAGCTATTTTAAGCATAAAAGCAATCAAAATAGGTGATCCCAATTTTCTGTCGTCACGGTATCTAAACAAAATGAATTAGCTAAAGTTTCCTTAAGTGACCGAGTGTTGGCTTATTTGTTGTGTGGAAATGATATGCAGTAGGGCTGAGCAAAACAACCTGAAAACCGAACCGAACCGAACCAAAAAACCGAGTCGAACCGACCATTTTCGGTACGGTTTTTGGTTTTGTATATTTGTGTCGGTTTTGCTCGGTTCGGTTCGGCTCGGTTTCGGGTTAAAAACACGAAAAATATGCCTAAACTACATATTCGGTTCGGTTTTTATCGGTTTCGGACTTGCTCGATATAATTCGATTCGGTTTTCGTATTGAATTTTTTTAAAATCGGTTTTCGGTTCGGTTCGGTTCAGTTCGGTTTTGAACCGATGCTCAGCCCTAGCAGTGATTTGATAAAAGAAAGCGTAAATAGACCTGCCTGCCTGCCTTCATGCTCTACATAGATGATATAAGCTGATACATAAAAAATATTGAGGTCAACATTAATTAGACAAATTTTACTCATTATTGACTTGTTTGTCATTTCTAGACATGATAAAAATCGTTATGTTTGTTGAAATCTGAGTACGTGTTATTGTTGTGTTTGCAAGGCCGTGGACAGAGATAAACCAATCCATATTCATCTTAGGGAAGAGATAAACTGATGATACATGGAGACATAGATAAACCATATCTTCGGACATAGAAGGTCATAGCCTAGAAAGGAGGGATTGATACTTGCCGTATTACGGGATCTGTTGTGGGAGACTTGAAGAGCAATAAGAGAACTCAAAAGTGCCTTAATGTATGAATGTTACTGTATTAAATTGATATTTTTGGTTTCTTTAAACTAAACGAGTTTGTGAAACATTTCTTATCTGAAATTTCACTAATTGCAAAATCTTATCAAATTATTTTGGGATATATGATGTATGCACATTGATTTAGTATTTAATACTACTATCTAAATTTGAAAATGTATATTGTGAAGAACAGTATCGACATTCTCCATGATAAGCATGTTTAACACATCATGAACATGTATTAGTCGATTCCTATACTCTGACTCCTATAAAACCTTTATAATTAGTAGGGGCACAACTATAAATATATCAAAGTGGTAACGAGACAAGAGTGTATGATCAAGTCATCGACTCAAATTATGTTGGCTGAACCAATGGCCAATATATAGCAAATACTCATTGCCTAACCACCTGAGCTAAATAAATTAGAAATTTAACTTGGTTGACAAAGACTCCTTTTTCATCCGAGTGATGGTATGAGATTATAGCAACAAGTAGAATAAGAAGGAACAACTATGTGTTGTAAATGATAGCTTAAAAAACTAAATCTGACAAAGTTATGTAAATGATAGGCAATATATGAAACAACGAAAACGATATCGAACAACTACCAAAATATAAATGCTTCTTCTAACAAATTTTTAAAGCTCGCCGCCCAACGGGCGGGCCTTGATGCTAGTATCATATATAACATATACATTAAATATATTTAAGAGCATCAGATGTTACGACATGCAATTCCCATATCGTTTGGGCCCATTAATGTCATATTATTTTAACACAACACCTCAAAATATTCTATCTCTCACAATACACTACAACTTCTTCATTTAGGCTTGACTTACCCTATGTTCTAAAAATGTTTAGTAAAGCAAAATGTCTCAAAAATAAATTATTCTTTTTAGTTAGTAATATTCTTTTAGATTTTCAAAAATAATAAAAGCTAAAAAAATTGAAAAGAATGTGAGTATCTGGTGGAGAAATTTAATGAAGAAAAAAATAACATAAAAGTATATGTGTCAAATTTGTGAAACAAAACTTAAAAAAAGGTAATTAATGTAATAAAACTTTATTGGTTAAATTTTAAATAAATTAGACGACTTTAAATGAAACTTATAATTTTTCAAATTTTTACAATAATTTTAGATAATAAGCAAATACGCTTTACACTTTATAGCATCTAGACTTTATATATTAAATATATAAAATCTATTTTAATAATGAATACATAATGTAATTATTAGTTATGTATTTATGTCCGCGAATCACGTGAGTTCGCACAAATTTAGAAACTTCGAACTCATTTTAGCCCATAAATCCGAAAATCTGCAAACCCTAATAAAGCCAACCACAAAGATTTCAGGTTAATACGGAGATTTCTTTATAAATTCATTCTTACTTACTTTTTTATGTGATTTGTGACATTCTCGTTTTCTTAAATTGTGTGTATCACGTGTCTCATTTGAGACAAAATATGTTAAAACTAATTAATACATAATAGTAATTATACAACAGTAATTATACAACAGAAATACCTATATAAACATAATTATCGAAATATATTAAAACTAACTAATACATCATAGTAATTATACAACAGAAATACCTATATTAAACATATTCTTATAAACTTACATTAACGAGCAATGTATTTGTGCATGTTGTACAACTATACAAACATAATTAGAAATTATACAACATAATTACTTATATTAAAACTAATTAATACATAATAGTAATTAATACATAATATTTAATACACGTTTGACATTAAAAATTATCAATACTAATTACTATATAATTAATACACTCTATTACTTAAAATTACAATTATATATTCACATTATGCAATAATTAAAAGAATATATCTACAAAAGTTAACTACCTAAAATGATGGTGTACATAGTTTTGAAAATTGAATCGGGTCAACGGGCTCAACCGAGAACTAGCGACAAAAATCGTTCAAAAACGAACCATAGAGATTAGTTGAGGAAGACTTTAAATCGCCAAGAAAACTGCAACATCAAAAGATTATATTCTTTTAAGCTTTATAACCTTATAAGTTTTTAACACAAACTGTTACAACACAAAACTATAAATTTAAATATGTATTAATTGTTGAGCAATACAAATTAATATGCAACATGTACAAATGATTAATGGTATAAATAATATATATTTTTTACATACAATTATTTAATGTAAGTTTATATTTGTGTTTGGTTATGAACATTCAGTTTTCTTTTTAATTTGCATATTCGAAAATATATATCATCTATGTATCTATTTAGAAAAAATTTAGTGAAATACTAATCAATTTACCAATTAATTAAATTGAATCGTACATATGTAAGTACTAGCTTAAAGACCCGCTTAACGCCGGGTTTAGTTTAATGAGTAATTTTTATAATAGATAATAAATAGTTGTTACTATTAAAAGAAATCAAACAGGCTCTAGTAATAAGATGAAAACAATACTATAATAAAATATGAAGTATTCAGTAAGCGTTTAAATATGTAACAATAAATAAAAATAGTATTCCATGCATTATGGTCTTCAAACATGACGTATGTGAGTCATAATAAAGTGAAAAGTGGATGTTCATTCCGTGAACACCTAAAAGTTATTAAAAGGAAAAATATAAACAATAATTTAGATTTAATTATTTAATATTTGTGAAGAAAATAAAATCATGTTTTCAAATAATTAATACATATTATTAAAGGAAGGGAATTGATTTGCACACAAGTGAAATTGATTGGGACACTCAATATTATGTATTACAGAGTTGTACTTTGTTTTATATTATGCTTAATCTGCTTGTACCGTGAGTGTTCCAATCACTTTAATGAGTGTGCAAATCATCTCTCTTAAAGGAAATATAATAAAGCTTATAAAAGTAAGTTTTTAACTAAAACAATACTATGCTAAAAACAAAAACCAAAACAGTCTGAATCACGTGTAACAAAAGAGTAACGATTGACATTATTTATGAAGAAATATTCAATATGTATCAATGCCTCAGTGGTGATAACTAATACAGTCAACCCTTACTGCACCTTAATATTTTGCATAACGTAGCAAATAAAGTATTTGTATAACGTAAAGAATAGACAAAGTACGATAAAAGGTATACTATTATGCACGTGACACACTCGGCTCCCATGTAGGTCCACCGATGGATACAAATACATCACTGGAACATAAATGGATACAAGCACACAAAGTGTAATTTAGTTAATTGGCCCTACAAATATTGTGCAAAGTATTTTAAAAACATAAAGGTGTTTAGCCATATATCACTACTCATTATTGTTCAATAAACCTTCAGTGTGATTTTTAAACAAACAGTTGAATGCATTAACCAAATTTCATGTTTTATCTTAAACTCGTCAAATATAAGAATTTGGCGACAAAGGAACATATCACAGATTTTGATAATCGCCAAAATTATATTTTGAATCCCTCAACGTCCTAAAATATTTATTTGAGAATTTTATCATTATGCAATGTCAAGAGATGGCAAAACGGGTGCAAGAGCGGGCGGGCACGGGCGACGGGCTAAACAGGCGGCGGGCCAAACAGGCACGCGCAAAACGGACGGACGAGACGGGCGGGCTAAACGGGCGCAAGCTAAAATGAGAAAAAAGATATATAAAACCGTAGAATTAAAAAAAATACTTGTTTAAAAGCCGGGGATAAAAATTAAATATAAGATATCCGTCGAGTAACCTAATTAAGCCCATAAGTTTCTTACATATGCGCTCATTTATCCCATTAATAATAAAGAATGGGCAAAAAGGGCCCCATCTTTTTTTGAAAATAAGCAAAAAAAATGCCCATATTTATCGAAATGGGCAAGATTTACCACCTCTAAATGTCACCCTCAACACAAATAATCAAATTATCGGTAACACTTTCTCTCACAAAGGCATGTATATAGCATCTAAAACTCCTATAAATATATGCATTTAACCATATAACATTACTCGAGAGTCTTAAATAATCTTCAAGGTGAACTTATCACCCTTTTTCATAGATACTTGGATAGTTTAGTGGATCGTGAAAAAAAGCACGTACATCAATATTTAGGGGTTGTTTGGGATTGCTTATTGAAAATAGATTATTCGTTTTGAAAATGAATAAGTAGATAATCGGTTGTTATAAAACGTGATTTTAAAATGTAGTGTTTGGATTTGATGTTGTTGTATGATAACGCAATAATCAGATAATCATTTTTTTATGTTTGACAAATTAAACTATTTGACATATCTAAAGTGAAATGACAAAAAAAAAACACTTAAATATTTCATAGACACAAAGAATGACAAATATCAATTAATGCCTAAGGAACAACTAGTAAATTAATGTTATAGAAAAAGTGCGTTTTCCAAAAGTGTGAGATGAACCACAGTTTAAATCATTGAAAATGGAGATAAGTGAACCTTCATGTTTTGCCAAACACTAGTAAACAACTTTTTGAGTTTTGAAATCGTGATAATCAAAAAATCACCTACAAAACGCAATGGCAAACACCCCCTTAGTCTTTTTACTTTAAAAGAAAAAGTTATGCAGCTTAAAGGTACTTTCATCTCATTTAAGTGAAATGGATCAGTTACTTGAAACATAGTTGTAATTCCATGCCAACAAAAACCATCTTAAAATACATGACCCCATTCTAAATTCTTATAGATTTTTGTAAAAGTTACTTGACCCCATCCAAATTGTTTATCCATGACTATAGAATACAATGCAGAACCATGTCCAATATGGTGATATAAGAGAATGGACCATATTCAGTCACATAATTAGAAGATCACCAATGACGATTTTGCTTAACCTGTGTCATTTAAAATTCGATAGTTAAGGCGTTTTTATTTTCCGAGATGAAAGCTGTCAGGTTTAGTTTTACACAGCATTTCCATTTACCTGCTACTCACAGTAGGAAAGATAATAAAACATTTGTATAGATCACAACTGTATAAACAATTGACTTTGGAAGGTTTGATCAAGTTAGCTCTTATAATGAAACTATATTCGGTTTGGATAATGGCAAATCATCCTTAATGAAACTGATATTATATAGCCTACAAAAAAAGATTAAAAATACCAAATCATTTTTTTACCAAAAAAATGATTCATACAAATAGTTTTCCCCCATTCATACAAACAGTTTTCCCCAAATTCTATTCTAGGGTTTTGATACAATGATGACTTAATTGAACTAAATTTAAAGCATAACTACCAATGGCGGAAACATAGACATTAAAGAGAGACACATATCTTTTATTTAAAGCGATATCACAACTCGCACATTGTCCGTAAGCACTTGAGTAGGGCTATCTTCGGTCAGCAACGCAAATGCCTGTTACATAACGTAGCCAAAGATAAGATCCGTGAAAACCCAATAAACATTTGAAACTAAATTATACCTCAAACTTAGATCGCCGAACATTTGAACCTTATGCATAGTTAAAATAAATGAAAAGTAAATACATATTTGAATATGTTAATTAGACATACAATTAATATTAATGCATAGTTAAAAGAAAGAAATCAAACACAACCTTAATACTAATGCATTAGGGCATCGTAATGGTTATTTATGGTATTGTTTTAATGACAATTGTGATGTTTAGAGCTTAGGATGCTTGTAAATAATTGTCTTTCATCATTTTATATACAACTAGCTTAAAGACCCGTCTAACGTCGGGTTTAGCTTAAAGAGAGTTTTTGTAAAAAAAATAATAAACAAATATTATTATTAAAAGAAATCAGACGATTTCTGGTAATAGATGAAAACAATAATATAAAAACATGAAGTTTTCGATAAACTACTAAAGTTTGTAACAATAATAAAAAAAGTCCTCCATGCATTATGTTCTTCAAGCATAATGTATGTGAGTCTCAATAAAGTGAAAAACCAATGCCCACTCCGTGAACACCAAAAGTTGGGCGTAAAATTTATTAAAAGCAAAATGTGAAGATAATAACTTAAAAATCCGTCTAACGTCGAATATAACTAATTGACACCTAATTGATTGTTTATTTGAATGTTCTTAAGATAGATACCAAAAAAATAAAGATGTGTATATGAAAACACAATGATACGGGGTTTACTAATGTCATTGAACTATAAGCAAGACTTCGATTTGAAAAAGAAATTCTATGCATAAACTTACATAGCCCAAAATATGAACGAAATAAAACAAAGATATACTGTAAATCAGAAACATGCTTTTTCCATTTTAATACCATGATGGATGCGTATATCAGTTATTGTTATACTTTTAAACAGATGATTAAATATTGGCAGAAGACTCACGTTTTTATAAGATTCAATTTATTCATATATACAAACTTTACTGTAATTTACAAAGGAAACATAATCCAAGTGAACTAAATCAGAATACGTTCAACCAATTTCAAACCTTGATGACCTTGTCGTACTTCAATTCTTCTGAATGACTACGCCACTTCTTAAACATAGATAAAATATTAAAAGGGGTTGAGTGACAAATCATAAGTGTCACTTAAAAACGGATATGTAAACAAATTTACTTGTTTTGACCCACTTAATAACTCGTGACGATCGTTAACGACCTACTTTATAAGATGTGTAAACAAAAGTACCTGGTTGATCCACACAATTATCTGTTCTTGAAAATCCATTGGCACTACATGTTCTATAAATCCATAAAAGATTAAATAGATTTGATTGATGAATCAAACATAACTGAATTGTATGTGCAAGTCTGTTGTGGAAAAATACATAGTAAACATACCAGAATTGTCTAATACATAATTGCTAAAATCTATGGTGCATGACCACCACAATAGAAGCAGATTATTTTTAAATTATGGCTCTTTCACTCATTTTCCTTTATTGATTGGTTATAGTAACCTGTTGCTACAAAGGCTTAATTTGAATGATAAAAACTAATGTATTAGCCCTGTACCTTTTCAGTGAATTGAATTAATGAATGCTATTTCCAAACTTGAATTAATGAATGTCACGAAAGTTGGATCATGGAGAAATGCAGTGATAAGATCTTTTTGGATGTGTGCACAAGTACTTTGCTAATGGGTATTTTTTTTTAAAATTCTATATATTATAGAACACTTCAATTTTTCTTTTAGATATTTCATGTCAATACATCCTCAAAGTTAATTTAAGCATACAAATTAAAAAGGGTGGTACCTTTATTTATAGCTAAGCAGATGTTCCACCATAGCTAAACAGATGCGTATCTCTAAACATCGAAAGTTTAAGTGATTCATTGAAGATAAGCCATTTATTGATCCAAAAAACCTAAATGTGTCCATGAGGAAAATAATCTCATCCTTGCC
The DNA here is from genome assembly GCA_025667525.1 of Glebionis coronaria. Classification (NCBI taxonomy): domain Eukaryota; kingdom Viridiplantae; phylum Streptophyta; class Magnoliopsida; order Asterales; family Asteraceae; genus Glebionis; species Glebionis coronaria. The sequence continues at coordinate 552,176,462 of CM046878.1, read as the reverse complement.
CAAATTTATCCAAACATGTGCTAACTGCCCAAATACCGTAAGAGCTGTATGTTCACAACGAAATAAAACACCCCATAAAACGACCAAAACACTCCATAAATATTAGATATATATGCCGATTTTCAACCCTTAAAACTGGCTCAAGTCTGCACGACATCAAGCTTCTCCTGATTTTCATTTTCCATAGCATAAACAATATTTGTATGAACTTTAAAATCGCCCTGCAACACATAAATAAAACAAAAAACAAACATGACAGACGGTGTAAAATATATTCAGTCACTAACCACATTACCCATTTTTTTCATGCGTACTATCCTACGTAATTGTACCCATTGAATCCACAACCCGTGGTAACAAATGAAAAGTAATGAGTACCGTTCATTTAACACCATTATACTCATGTAAAATCATAGAGAAACAATGATTGGCATGTGTGGAATTGCAATGAAAGTACTGCCGTAATTCAGAATTGAGTGGCCACTTTGATAGTGCAGACATGTCGTGATGAATGAAAATAGCAATATTACTCACATCGACTTATCGAGTACATGTAATAGTTTATATCCTTTCAAATTCGACATGTAAGGTACTACAATAATCAAATAAGATTGTGTTTCACACTTGCGTTACTTTCCATATGCACAAGCTAAGAAAGATGGAGATAACATACCTTTAGTCGACGAAAATAATGGCCAGCTCTTGTGAACCTGCAAACCATCAATGACAAAACACCTTTAATTCAAGGGAACATCAATATCTTTTTCACTATGGTCTGGTTAAAAGAAAAGAAACATTTTTTTAGCAAATCACAATAGAGCTTAAGCATCATGCACAATCCCATATTATAAATTAAACTGAAACACAATTATTGATTATTAATAAAAAAACAACACTTCAAAATTACTGTACTATGAAACTATAATTGAATCTCTAAAAATAAAAAATTCGATGCTTACCATTGATTCGGTGATAGTCATAGGATTTCCTCCATATATGTTTTTGAAAAGATCAAGCGTCAGAGAGGAAGAGAACGCAACGATTGAAAATACAACAATTCAAAAAACACACTAATTGATACAGTAGTACTTACCAATGCATCGAAATCACCCAATTACATAGAACCAAGCCGTCAACATCAGCAAGCTCAAGCTCCTTAAACATATATATCATCAAGTTGCTTTTAACCTGATTAATCAAGAAACAAAACTTGACTTTTTTGAATTGAAATTAATCAAAATGACAATATTTTGAGTCGAAACTCCAAACAAAAACAATACATGCATAAAAAATAGCAACTAATTGGAGAACTAAGGATAGAGGAAAATTGAATAACATTACATTTAAATATGTAATTAATGATCGATGATTCCAAAGTTGTTATTCTTAAGAAATCTTTCGTTAGAAGCTATTGATTCCAAAGTTGTTATTCTTAAGAAACCTATACATTTACAAATACCTAAAATCACAATGTGATAAGTACCTATTTTAATGAGCGAACATCATATAATCTTTGGAATATTCTTTGAACAAACTGGAGATCCATGGTGTTTTTTAATCGATTGAACCTAAATTGTGAGATTATTGTAGAACTCAAATTCTTCTACATCAAACCTTGTAAAGTCTACAAAATGAAATAGAAAAGTTAAAATAAACATAATCATACTTTATCATATTGTATAGATAACAATAACAAATTCATACAAATAGATTATCATCAATCATCGATTCATAAAAGCATTTTTCTCAAATATTTGTTTTAAGATTTTCAACAAAATAAAAGTAATCAAATAACAAAAATAACTTACAAATCACGCAGCTTATGTGAATGAGATCTAAACCCCATATGCTTGATGGCTTTATGAGTATTCAATGATTTTGGAAGGTTTAATAAAATTTAATTTGATTGAAATTGTGGTGGTTTAAAAAAAAAGAAACGTATTAAGGAAGAATTGACGATAATCATTTAATGATGATTTGAAACTGATATTTGAATAAAGAATCGTAGAGGAGAAGTTTGAAGGGATGATTGAATGAATCGTAGCTGTATGAGTTTATAAAAATAACGATCGAATGATATTAATGTGTAGTAAACGATATTACGTGTTTTGTTATGTTATTAAATATGGTAATATTTTTTTAACATTTTACACCGGTTTGTGTTGAATATGGCAACAATTATTTATTATATCGTAACTTTTTTAAAAAAATTGTTTTTTTAAACTTTGTACACTGTCTGTTTAAAATTATTTTTTTATAAACTTTTTACAAAAACTTTTTAAAATTACCTTTTTTATAAATTTTGTTCATTGTACATTTGTGAAACTTTAAAGATGGTAACGTTTATAATAATATTTAAATGTTACAGCTATAAAAATAATGGCTTAACACTTTTGGGCTTGAGCCCATCCGGGTTTATAGAAAAACTGTATTTGCAAAAGTTTTGATATATGGAATTATTTTTATGACAATTTTAATGTTCTAGCTTAAATGAGTTGTACATTAAGATTATTTAAGGCAATGTTTTTAATTGTTCTAGCTTAAGGTGTTTGTAAATTATTTTGTTTTATTAGTTAAAATAGATAACTGTTTAAATAATTTATTTTAAAATTAAAATTATTGATAAAAAAATTGTGTCTTAATTTATTATTTATAAACTTTTACTTACCATCCGTTTAGAATTATTTTTTTCTAAACTTTATTAAAATTAGTTTTTTATAAAGTTTTACTTACAATTCGTGTAAATTTTAAGATTTTAAAACAAAAAAATGTTAATTTTTTAGTGGCTTAATTTAAGAAAGGTTTTTATGAGGTTTTTAATGCATTTGCTTAAAATGCTTGTACATTGAGGTTTTTATGAGGTTTTTAGTGGCTTAACTTAAGGAACTTGCAAATTATGTTGGTTTATTAGTTAACTAGCTTAAAGACCCGCCTAACGTCAGGTTTAGCTTAATGAGTGATTTTTATAAAAAAATAATAAACATTTGTTAATATTAAAAGAAATCAAACGGGTTCTGATAATAGATGAAAACAATACTATATAGAACATGAAGTATCGATAAGCGCTTAAGTTTATAACAATAATAAAAATAGTCTTCCATTCATTATGTTCTTCCAGCATCATGAATATAAGTACGAATAAAATGAAAAGCCATTGCTCGTCCGTGAACACCTAAGAGTTGAACATAAAAGTTATTAAACAAATTGTGAAAAATAATTTAAATTTAATTATTTAACATTGATTATTAAGCATCATTGGAGGTTTACAAATAAGGTCATGATAATATAAAGAGAAGATTACTTTACGACTAAATATTTGAATGTACTCGATTGCTAGCATAACATGGATGCACCAACAACTATTTTGTAAGTGAACTAAAAGTTGACATAAACATATTAAGTTCTTAACCACTTGGGCGAAACAAAATCATGTGTTGGATGTCTTTAATATTAGATGATTTAAACACAAGTTTTTATATGACACAAACATGATTACATTGATTGTATTTATTTTAGTCCATGTTTCTTACAACGATATACTACATAACCTAAATAAATGGTTAACACATGTTTGTGTTTGAAGAGTGGTTGCTTATTTCCATATGTACTCTGTAGTTGCTTATTCCGGGTTAGCACATGTTGAAAAATGAAGAACCTAAAAGATTAATAAATTCTATCTATTTTCCATTTCATATATTTTTATTTCCCGAGGGCTAATCTTTTAGGGGCAAACAACCTTGAAAAAATATTTACGCTTGTAAGTCAAATATAAATTAGTGGGTTGCATGTAATGCCCATCTGTAATTGCTTTTTTCCAAAAAAAATTATAAAGCAATAAAACTATGATTTATATCATTGTTAACCTCCAACATAATTAACCTCGAACATAAATCAATATATAGCAACTAAATTTCAACAAAACAGAAAAACCGACCGATACTTTCAAACATATCATAAAACCACTAAAACATATATCCCACCAAGTCACACAATTATCTCGAACCAAACATCAATTCCATGAAGTCCCTGCAACAATTTCAAGATCATGAATTACTACCTTAAGTCTAACCTTATACCTCCTCGACTAATCTTTGTAAACAACCTTCAAACACAAACATACAAATTGTACTACAAAGCAATCAAACACATCATGCCCATCAGCGTACTACGAAGCAATCAAACCTCCTCGACTAATCTTTGTAAACAACCTTCAGACACAAACATAAGAACAAATTGATATGTCCATGCTAGTGGGCAAATCCAGTAACGCCGTATCCACCACTTGGGAAAGTTTCTGAGTTCTTGTATACAATTGAAAACTAATGCCTAAAGTTGCGTCTTCTACCGCAAATATAACGGTCTTTCAATTTACTTTAATTAGCAAAGTCTTTAAATTTACTCACTCCTTCGATTTTCTACATCAAATAAGTTTCGTTCATGCTCATATTTTTAATTCCGTTACCTGTAGTTTTATCTTATATTTTTAAGATGTTGATGATATGACCTCACTGTATTTGATTAAGCGGAAGAATGACGTCCTATTGGACCAACATATATCGGAATTAGTAATTAGTTTTGTTATGTTTGAGAATGGCATCATTATATGCATAGCTGTACAAACTTACCTCATCAAAATCATCAAAGAAGTCGAGATTTGGCTTATGTATGGAGCGTCTTCTTTCTAATATATTTGTGACAGTTGGTTATAAACTAAAAAAATATTGGACAAAAAAATTAATCAGTTGCAAAAAATAATATATTTTTATGTTGGTTTATTAGTTAATATAGATGAAGATTTTAAGGTTATTATAATGTATGAAAACATGTAAACATATAAGTTACGAAGATTGTTGATATTTACACAGTATATAATATTGTGACGAACAAATTAGTAAATACTTTTCATCATTAATCATAACAATATCGTAATACTATTTTTATTTGATATGGATTATTATTGTCTAAAATTATTCAAACTTAGAACTGTTATTATTATTCGAAAAATTATTATCAAGAAATAACTCAATAAGTATAATCGTAAAACATTGTACGCGAATAATTAATATCCAAAGTTTAAAAAAAAATCTTTTACAAAACATATTTTCCAACAGAATAAATTTAGATATAATGTATATAAATGAGAAAGATTTTTTTTAGTAATATTGTACCGTAAGATCATGTCACGATTTGAAAATCAACAGCAACTGATAGATCTTATTTCGACCTTGCTATCTAACTAGCTTAACTTAACATGACCGAGATTGATCAATTTGTATTACGACCTTTGGATCCGATCAAGACTCGGCCCATCAACTTCTTTTTCTTTTGTCTTATATTTTATAGTTTTGGCCCATCAACAATATAGTGGGTTAAATAAAAAAGCGGAAGATAAGTTTTATTTATTAGAAACGAATAAATTTAGTTCTTAAGTTGAGTAAAAAGATGAAAAAAAATATAAAAAGTGAAAGATAGGTAATTTTTAAGAAAAAAGTTAAAGCAAATTCATAAAAAATGAAGTAAAATGCTTCGACATGTTTATTGATGAACATATTCTATTGGTAAAAAGGTATAAGACAAAAAAACCGCTAATATTATGCTAAAAGAATACATAAAAAGAAAGAGAAAGTCGCGATCCATTTGTGTGTGATTTTCAAATTTTGTGGCAGCCTTACCGAATGTCACACTTTGAATCTGCCAAGAAAACCACAACATCAAAACCATTACACTAAGATTTTATCTGTTTAGTGGTTAGTTTTCAAAGAAAAAATAATCGTATTTTATTATGTTGGTGAAATAAAATGAGAAAGTATAATGGTGGTCGCTAGTCATATATGTAAAAAGTAAAGTGGTGTCAGCAAGTGAAATGAGAAAGTAAAATGGTGGCTTCGTTTGAGTGAGAATATTTAAGGTAATACTGTTACAATAAATATTTTCATTAAGTGAGTTTTAAGGTAGACATATTTGAGCTACTATACACATTTGGGTCATGTGTGAGGATAACTAATGTTGTTTTGCTACTTTGTTATAAGTACTAAGGCTGGTGGGAGTGGGTTGATACCCACGAGCGAGTTACACAAACTCACTCGTGACTCTCATCCCTCCTAAAATTGTCGCGCGCGAGTTAGTCTCCAGAAAAAAAAAGAAGGGCCAGACTCACCTGGGTGAGTTGAAAGATTGTGGGCCCAAGTGTTTTTATTTTTTGGGTTAGGTTTATTTGTGGGTGTTTTTTGTGAGTGAGATGTGTTTAAATAATAAAAAAATAAGTATGAAAAGTGAGTGTGGGTTAGTGTCATTATCTTCGTGGCTGAGTTTTTGTGAGTTTATTAAAAGCTGAGGTGGCGCTGACGTGGAGGCGAGTGGGTTTGCCTCCACTCCCACCAGCCTAATGAGTCATTAAATTATTTATGCTACCAAAATATGTGTTAATTATTCTGTTCATCGATTAATTAGTATTTCATGGTTCTACTAAAATAAACAAAAATTAGTTTATTTTTCTATTGCTTTTAAGTAACTAAGTTAATATAAAATTAGAAAAAAATTCATGTTTGGTCCCTATGGTTTACACAAAACATCAAGTTTAGTCCCTATCTCAAATTAAGTGCAAGAATCATCCCTATCGTTTACAACTACGATCAAATTTCTTCCCTATTTTGGATGGGAGTTAGTTTTCGCAGTTAAGTGTAATAATTAGAAGGGTATATGTGTCTTTTCTATTTCATTAAGTACAAATCTCATAAAGTCATTATTTTTTTCTTTTAATTTTTTCTTTTCTTTTATCTCTCTCTCCCTGCACACCTCTTATCTCCAACCGCCTATAATCAAGATCCAGTTTCTTCATCTCCTAAAAAAAGCATTCTCTTTTATCTAAAAAAACAAATCAAGATATGGAGATCCACAATTAAAAAAACATTTTCCACCGACACACCTTTAAAACAAGCCAAGTCTGTAGAATCACTTATACGTGATCTATGAGCAATAGTTTTTTTCTTATTCCTACTCACTTTTTCTTGAACTGTCCTAACATGTGATACAAGAGTTTAAGAGCAATCACATGTTTGTGTTATTATACATGTATTGTACGAGAATCAAAAAAGAAGCACCAAATGTGAACACGTATGCTTTGTGGTGTTGAACAAAAGTAATAAAAATAACTCGTATGTTTGATATCACATGAATTGTTATGTGATGAATGTGTTCACACGATGATTTACACCTTTGTGTTTGTGTTCACACGACCAAAAGAGAAAAAGTGGACTGCTTTGGAAAGTGACGTGACAAGAGATTAAAGAGAGAAAAAAATATTAACGAAGACAATAATTGGAGTGTTTGTTTGAGAAAAGAAGAGTGGTATACAAGATCTCGCGTATCATTTGGTGAATAGTAGTTGTATCATTAGCTCTAAATATGAAGCTAGAAACAGTTTCTAAAATAGAAACTGAAGAATAAGTATGTGGATGACAAGATCTCGTGTAACCAAGTTTCCATTCAAACTCTGATGGTGCAGAACTAGATCTAGAAATGGTGCAGAACGCGTCGAAGGGTTGGATTGTTGGTGGTGGTCTTCATGAGGAGGATGATAATGCTGGTGATGATTAAGCGATTCAAGGGGTCTTCTCGCGTGGGAGAGTGGGAGACTGAAGGGATCTTGCTGAGATGGGATCTTGCGGAGAGAGTTGAGGTTTTTGTTTCAGTTTCAAGAGGATTGGTTTACTTACATTCGGGATATGATTTTCCTATTGTTCACTGTGATTTAAAGCCTTCTAATATACTTTTGGACGAGAAGTGGGATGCTCATGTTAGTGATTTTGGGACGGCTCGACTTCTTAAAGTTCATGAGCATGACGGAAGCAGTGTCACCACTGCATCGACATTTGAAGGCACCATTGGCTATTTGGCACCAGGTAACCAATAACTACATTGATAATTTGACTTCTAAGGTCAACCTGACAAAATCTAAATTTCATTAGCTGATGCATCATATTTTAGGGCCCTATATTTTATCATATTGAGAAAGTTTTGATAATCAGACTAAACTTTGAAAATAAGGAAATTTATTCTAGTTTTTCGGGTCTAATTTGTACGAGATGTATATCAGTTTTGATGTTGAGTTGTATCGCATTTGACCCGGGATGTCAAACTAATGCATTTTTTGTTTTTCATTAGAGTTTGCATTTATGAGAAAAAAGACAACGAAGATAGACGCGTTTAGCTTCGGAATAATAGTAATGGAATTCCTGCTAGAAAAAGACCAACAGGAGTCACGGAAGTCGAAGGGGTCCCGAGCACTTTGCGACAACTAGTTCTGGGTTATAGTTTTGGATATGGTGTCTAGGTTCGTTGGGTTTTGTAATGATAGATTTGGGTTATAGTTTTGATGATGATGATATGAACTTGGATCTGATTTTAGAAAGAGAGATAAACCATGATGATGATATGGGTTAAATCTGTGTAAATGAGATGAAGATTACTGTTCATAGGAAAAATATTATTTAAAGGAAAAAATTTAAAAACATAAAAAAAATATTTAATAAAGATTACGGTTCATAATGAGATGAAGAGACCAAAATACCGCTTCACTCCCAAGAGATAACGAGCAAAACTAACTCCCATCCAAAATAGGGACGAAATTTGATCGTAGTTGTAAACGATAGGGATGATTCTTGCACTTAATTTGAGATAGGGACCAAACTTGATGTTTCGTGTAAACCATAGGGACCGAACATGAATTGTTTTCTAAAAATTATAATATCATATGTATGTATCGTTGTATAGGTAAAAAAACTGAATGTATACATTGATTGTACAAGTAAAGAAAAAAATATGTTAATAAAAAAAAGGATTGGATAACATCGTGAAAAAATAGTCTTTACATATTGTTTGGTATATTGTAATGAAAATTAGAATGAAAAAGGTTTGATTAAATGAAAAAATCACGTTTGTTTATAATTATAGAACGTATTGCTTCATTACAAGAAATGAATTATTCTATATGAGGCTCCTCGCCTTTTTCAGATTATGTTTTGTAATAGAATCAAATTATATAAAAATTCGACCATTAATTAAGCACATTAAATAAATGTCTTACTCAAAATGAGGCATTTTAGTATGTATTTTTTTTACAAATTATAATCCGTTATAGCATAACAATAAAACATTATTAATAACGATAATGAATCATTACATTACATCATTTATTTTATTATGTCATATATTTTGTTTCATTTGACATTTCATTTTTTCCAAACAAGCTTTTAAATCTTGCATCTTAATTTTGAAGTAAAATCGTACTCTTTCCGTCTCAATATTATTGTACACGTTTCTTTTTGTGGAATGTCCCAATTTAATTGTTTAATACTAATAATAAAAAAGAAAGTTTGATTCATTTTATAATATTACCTTTTTTTGAAAATAATTCCAAAACTTAAAGAAGATTTAAATTAATGAGTTAAGGGTAACACTATCATTATGTCAAAATAAACAAGAAAAAATTATATAATACATGTTTTTTTATTAAACTGTGTGTATTTTATCAAATGATAACATAAATACATATGAATTGATTTTCACACTCGTAAAATTGATTGAGACATTCTACATTGCATTAAAATGTGGCATAAAGTGTGATATATCGCGCTATATCGTGTAGCGTGACGTTTTGAAATTAGAATTGTTTACTAATTTTGGGCTATTTAGTAGACTTAGACATTAAACTTTATATAATAGAGGAAAATCACGACCCATGGGCACAGTGATTCTCTACTATCAGGCATTATAATAGGTTTTCTTTTCCCTCTCACAACGTGTTTCTTCCCTCACAGATAAAACACGCACTAACACCTACATCCTTCCGTTTTATTATTCCGTTTCATTAATTGGTGCCCGTTGTCATTAATTGGGTTGCCCTTTGATCATTAACCCATTTTCATTAATTAGGTTGGCCTTTGATTAATTGCCCTTTGGGGATTAATTTAGATTAATTTTCCCTTTGCCATTAATTGCCCTTTGGTGGGTTGTGTGGTGGCTACAGGAAGCCCTTTGATTAATTTGCCCTTTGGATTAATTACGATTGTCCGGTTATGTGGTAGATTGCGTGGTGGCTACAGGAATCCCATCTTAACCGTTCCTTGCATTTTCGTGTCACGATGCGGACCATTGATTATGTGGCCCTTGAATCCATATATATACCGACATCACCAACCATTTGCAGTTGGGTCCCCATTATTTGTCAAACTGCTACAATATTTCCATTTGTTCTTCATCTTTGGGGGTTTCTGGTGATCCGAACTTTAAGCGTTTGTAAGCTTCCCCGTTGTTGATTCTTTATAATGACCTATGTTTATTGATATACTTGGTTACATCTGTGTTTTGGTACATTATATAGACACAAATCTGTGTTTATTGATCAACTTGGTTGGACTTGTGTTTTGGTTTTGTGAGGTTTTGTTGGCCCTTTTGTTGCCCTGCTTTGGTATGTGGGTTGGTGTGTGGCGAGGGAAAAGAGAACCTATTATAATGCCTGATAAAGGAGAATCATTGTGCATATGGGTTCGTGATTCTCCTCTATTATATAAAGTTTAATTTAATATAGAGACAAATCTGTGTTTGTTGATCTACTTGGTTGGACCTGTGTTTTGGTTTTGTGAGGTTTTGTTGCCCTGCTTTGGTATGTGGGTAGGTGTGTGGCGAGGTTGGATGCCTCATGTGGGTATGTGGGTGGTGGCGATCTCTTCAATAAGCTCTAGAGTGGGATTGATAATATTAAATAACAAATTGGCCCATTTTGTTTGGATTTGATACTAAGATGTTGTTAACAAGTTAGGATTGTTTGTTGTGTGGGATTGATAATATGAGAAGGGTCACACGGACATTGGGTTTGTGGGCTTCAACAATTGCTATGATGAGTTGAATCGGGTCGGGTTAAAGCTGAGATCACACGTATCTTGGCGGGGCACCTTTTCGGGGTTGCAGCCATGGCGTGTATGATCCTTGATGCTCAGTGGAATCGGCCCGTAACTTGACGGGCTAGCACGTTGTCGTGCTTACAGCCATGGTGGGTCACGGACCCTTTCTGTCCATCCCGTCATCGCATATCTGAGCTCCATGTTATTGTATCAAGAAGGTTTTTGGATTTGCTTATTGACCTATGTGTTTGTTGGCTGAGATTCGCTATCCGTGTGTTCAAAGAGTTTAGTTTCAGATTGCATTAGTTTAATTTACTGTCGGGGATGAGTTATTGTACATTTTTGTGATTATGTCGGCTGTGATGAATTTAAACACGTGCGGGTAAAGAGAAGGTGGCTTGGATCTTGGCGGGGTGACCTTTGAAGGTTACATCCATGCCGGTTTACGACTCTTTGTACCAAATTGCGCCTTATCTGAGCCAAGGCTATAAACCTCAAAATTGGTGGGGAGACCTATCAATGTCTCATTTACTTTATGATCCAACAAGCTGGGATTTGAATGACTAATAACAAATAGGAAGATGTCGGTTGATATTGGTTAGACCTGTGTTTTGGTGTTCCATGTTCATGATTCTTTATATTTTCGTGTTATTGATTTTTAAATTTACCTGAGTTTATTGATATGGTTGGTTAAGGTTGCGTGTTTGGTGTTATATTCTGATACCCTATACACTTCCATGTTTGTTGATGTTTGCTTGGGTTGCGGTTTGGTAGGTGCATGTAAGATTAGTTTTGTGAGGTTTTGTTGGCCCTTTTGTTGCCCTGCTTTGGTAGCCGCCGATCACTTCATTGCCGCCTTCAACGGCGTGCGGTGATGTGGGTCGGTGTGTGGCAAGGTTGGATGCCTCATGTGGGTTTGTGGGTGGTGGCGATCTCTTTAGAAGCTCTAGAGTGTAGCCAAATAACTAGCCTTTTTTATATTAAACAACAAATTGGCCCATTTTGTTTGGATTTGATACCAAGATGTTGTTAACAAGTTAGGATTGTTTGTTGTGTGAGATTGATAATATGAGAAGGGTCACACCGACATTGGGTTTGTGAGCTTAAACAATTTGGGTTTTGGTTGATCAGGCGACACAGAGATGCCGACTGATATTTGCCTTTGTCGTCTTGCGTGTGTTGAAGGAGTTTAGTTTTAGATTGCATTTGTTTAATTTACTGTCGGGGATGAGTAATTGTACATTTCTGTGATTATGTCGGCTGTGATGAATTTAAACACGCGCGGGTAAAGAGAAGGTATCTTGGATCTTGGCGGGGTGACCTTTGAAGGTTGCAGCCATGCCAGTTTCCGACTCTTTGTACCAAACTGCGCCTTATCTGAGACAACGCTATAAACCTCAAAATTGGTGGGGCAACCTATCAATGTCTCAGTCACTTTATGATCCAGCAAGTTGGGATTTGAATCATTAATAACAATAGGAAGATGCTGGCTGATATTTGCCTTGGCATCTTTCGTCTGCTTAAAGAGTGCACTTGCACTTTACATTTGCTAGATAGTCTGGCAGATAATCTTTGTGGCTCGCTGTCATGATTATTTGTATGCTTCTGTACTTATGTCAGGTCGGACCTGCTCATTGGTCGGTATCTATTCATCCGTTTGATTTACCTATTGATTGGACCTGTTCATTGGTTGGTATACTTGGTTGTTAGGTTTGATAAATCAATATAAATAGTTCCTTTAATTTATGATTGGTTGGCCTATTATAGTCGCTATGGTGTTCACTGTATGTTACGAACCCATAGGCACAGTGATTCTCCTCTATCAGGCAATATAATAGGTTTACTTTTCCCTCTCATAACGTCTTTCTTCCTTCACAGATAAAACACACACTTACACCTACAGCCTTCCATTTCATTATTCCGTTTCGTTAATTGGTGCTCGTTTTCATTAATTGGGTTGCCCTTTGATCATTAACCCTTTGATCATTAATGGTTGCCCTTTGATTAATTTGTCCTTTGGGGATTAATATTGTGTTCATGGGACAATAAAATCGGATGCTGTGATCGATAGTCACGGCCTTTGAGTAAGACTGAGTCGGTAAAAACATTCGTGTCTTGGCGGAGAAAACTGTTGAGTTTGCAGCCATGGCGAGTGTAGCCACTTTCTGTGCCTTACAGACGCGGTTTGGATCCATAAAGTGGACGAAACTCAGTTTTAACGATCCCGCCCGGACGACCGTTTATGGTTGCTGGCATACAAAGCGTTTATGCATTATCCGGATTTGAGGCTATAGTTCTTTTTTAGATCCATGCTATAGATCCATGCCTTAATTCAACGTGGTAAAAAAAAGGAAAGCCTTTCTAGGGTGTGGCCATTCCCGGACTATTTTTTTTTTACAAAATAGTGGGTCCTAGTTAGTAATTGGCGATGAAGATATTGTTTTATGCGTGCGTTACCCGGTTTCCAACTGTATTTGGTTGGGAGATGATGATAGTTGTAAATGGCCTGATTTTCGGCGTGGCATCACGGCGTCGTGTTTGCAGCCATATCTGGCCACTAACTTGAATCGTTGGTCGCACATTCTCAGCTCTGAGCCACTACATTGTAACATCAACGGTCTCGCGTTGCCAGGTTTACTTTTAAAAAAATGGCTGATTATAACAACTGTTAGTAAAATAGCACGAGCTTTTCTTATATACCTTGCAAAAGTAACTAATTAGGCTTCATTGGGAGTTTCCATTGTTGTCGGCAACGATAGTGGTAAACAAGTATCGGGCTATCATGAGTTGCAACCGACCGGGCTCCCGCCCTCGCATCTCTGAGCTTATTCTTCCAAGAATGTGGTTTGGGTTTGTTTACTGACCTGTCTGTTTCTCGACTGAAATTCCATATCGGTTTATCAAGGCGGGAACAAAATTATTCCACCTGCCAGTGGCGCTGCCGGCTCCGATGACTGTAAGTTTTTTTATTGTTGCATAAGTAGTGTAAAAAAAAGACTGCCATATCACGTTACCTAATATATGGTTGTTTATTTGTTCATGAAAAGGTGACCAGCTTGCCGAAACTAAATATAACAGCGTGTGTTGGGCCTAAAAGTTCATGCCTACCAGATGGGTGTTCGGGCAAGTTTAGGGAGACCATTTATCGTCTTCCTACTCTGGCATGCACCATCTATGGACTAGCGCTAAGATTAGGTGTTTTCTGTTTCCCTATAACTTATATGATACTTTTGTCTTGGCGGGCCACCCATTTGGTTGCAGCCATGACGCCTTTTGGGTGTCTCTTCCATACTCCTACACATGAGCCTCATTGATTTAGGCTATCATGAGAGCCGTGTCGGTGGGTTGGTCTGGTAAGCAGTGCTTGGCAGAGGTCGTAGCTTGGCGGGGCGACTATGTAGTCACAGCCATGACCGGTTTTGAGTGCGCCTTCCATTCTTCCAACTCTTACCCTGTAATGCAATGTCGTTTGTTTTGTGGTTATTGATGTAGTATGCTATGATTTAGGGAACAAATATGAGTCTGTGGGCGTGTATCTTTTAGAAGATTCAAAAAGGCAATGATGATTAGACTTGAGCGTTTAACTGGATGATGTGCTTCTTGACGGGGCAATCTTGGTGGGTTTGCAGCCACAATACACATCTCCTCATATCCGTTGCTCACTTATCTGAGCCTCCGAATACCAAAAAAAGGCTACTCGCGTGTCAGCAGCTTCTACCACAGAACATGTAAATTATGCTTTTGTATTCCGCGTCAACTGGCTGGTAAGTGTTACATTTCTTTTAGTTAACGTTTTATTTTAACAAGATGGCCTCTTTTATGTATCTGACATTTGCTTGCCACAGGTTAACGACCACATTGTAGTCGTGTGCTTGCCATATTGCCTTGATCTCATATTCTAGCGGTTAGGACCTCGATTCATATTGACTTGATCGCATCCTAACTCAGCCTATGGTTGCGGCAAAGTGTCTACTCTTTATCCTAAATCACATGTTATCTGAGCCTGTGGTGGAACCCGAAGAAAGGAAGTTTCTAAAAAAAAAGGTCCACTTTGAACTACGAGGTATGTCAATGTCAGGTTCCCAATTAGAATATAAACGTTGTTACGATTAGCTGTTTTCTGTTTCCCTATAACTTTTATACTTTTATAACTTATACCTTATCGTCTTCCTGCTCTATCATGCAGAAGCTACCGACGGCTCCGGATGAGTGTAAGTTTATTTATTGTTTCATAAATGGTCTATAAACAAAAATTGCCCATCTCGCGTTACCTAATATTTGGTTGTTTATTTTTTCGGTGACCAACCTACCGAAACAGAATGACAGCGCGTGTTGGGCCTAAAAGTTCATGGCTACCAGCTGGGTGTTCGGGCAAGTTTAGGGAGACCGTTTATCGTCTTCCTGCTCTATCATGCACCATCTATGGATTAGCGCTGCCATTAGGTGTTTTTTGTTACCCTATAACTTATATCATACTTTTATACGACCTATGATAATTTTATACAGAAGAGATTGATAAGCTCCCACCTCCACAGGTTTGCTGAAGTATACCCGTTCCCTGATGACAAATGGGTTAACGTTGACAGACTCATCACAAACGAAAAGTTGACAACGTTGGAGGAAACAAAAGGAATATAAGGTTTTTGTACAACGTCAACTGTGCCTGCCTGATGGGGCCACTAGATGTGGATCGTGCAGCCTGTTAGGAACGGTGAACAACTTCTGTAATCACAAGTCTATTCACAGAGAGACTCTATACAAATCACACAGTATAAGTGCGGAATACAAATACTATGAACAAGAAAAACATAATAACTATAACGACCTGATCCTTTTCTAAGGATTTCTAATATTAATATGAACTAGAATTATGTTTTTTGAAGGTATATAAAACCCTTCTGCCTAAGGTTCCTTTTATACTACAAGGAAACCCTAATACATCATTAACCAAAACGTGTAAAACTGATATGCATATCCTTTCCTAACATATCTCATGCATATCCTAACAGAATAATATTTAAATAATAAAGTTTGACTTTCTATAAGACCAGGAGCACAACTTGCTCCTACTACTACTATGACCAGGAGGAACTACATACCTCCTAGTCTACCTATTACAAATAACTATTCCAATGATCCTAACAATCCTCCCCTAAACTTGAATTTGACCTGTTGAGTTCAAGTTTCCTGGTAAACCGTGCAACATAGCTTGAGGATTGGAACAGCAAAAGAAACAGCAGCATCAAAACCATCAGCATAAGGAACATAATGACCGCTGCAACAATGAACACCTAGAAGCTTCTTGAAAGCTTGAAACAAATCTGCATCTTGTTGAATCTTCACAGCAACATGAGCATATTTTATGAGCCTTTACCAAGTAGTTGCTCGCTCTTGGGCTAGCCAGTCTTTATGGTGGAATAAGCATCACCCTGGGAGACCAAAACCCAGCCCAACTCTTAGAACGTGAATCAATGGTGAGCGGGGGTACCCTGATGATTTTAGGAAACCATCACAGCCGTCAACGGATTTGATATGTCTTTACCAGAAGTCGTACCCTTCTGGACTCGCCAACTCTTAGTAATGAAGCATCGGTGAGTTGAAAACCCTATAGCTTTGAGCAAGCTATTATAGCTATCAACGGATTTGATAAAATCTTTACCAAGAGCCGTACCCCCTTGGATTAGCCACTTTTCAGTCTAGGACCATGGCAAGTGAAAACCATCCAGCTTTGGGTAACCTGGCAACCATCAACGGATTTGACTATCACACCAGAGCCGTACCCTCGTGGTGAATCAACTCTTTCTTGTCTGTGAGACATGGTGAGTTGAGCACCATTTGTTGTGTGGACCAGGTCCAACACCAGATAAAACTCCAAACCAGCACAAGTGTGAAACAGTCAAATGAAACCCAATGTTTGGAAAAGTATAAGCAGATATTATATTATGCACAAGTCTGAAATCCATCATTTGTTTAAAGTATAAGCAGATATTATATAAAAAGTTTTTTTTTTGTTTTTTTTTTGTTTTTTTTTTGTTTTTTTTTCCTTTTTTAACTATAATGTAAGTCACCAATCACTGTACAAATTGGTGAAAAGAATGTCAGTATAAACACAAAAACATAAAAACATACAAACATACCCATCACATACCAGACGCTGCCACCTTGTCAGCTTGCAACCGAGCTTGTATCCCTTCCACCAGAGTAGTAGCCATGGAAGTCTCATTCCCTGAAGGGGCATTGAATATCTGCAAATGACATGCGAGCATGGCCTCCATAGTAGCAATAGTCAACGGATAGTCCATATACGTAAGCATGAACACTATGGCACTAGACTCCAACTCCAAGATATGCACTCCACAACCAGCATACAGCTTCCATCTCTTGATTACCCAGCGTGGCTGGTCTTTCCAGACACCAGAATGTGGAGCATGTAGAGGAGAGTCAAGCATCATCTTCAAGTCATCCCACATTGTAAGACCAGGCCAGTTGGCCACCTCACTAGGATGTGTAGGCATACCAGCATCCACAAACCCATACAACGACATAAGATCCCTACGATCCGCCCAAGTCAAAACACCTTGCAAACCTGAAACATAACGAACATAACCATCACTGATGGAAATCCGATGGGTGAAAGTACCAGGAATACTCGTGGATGGCTTAACCGTCCAAGCAGTAATAAAACCCGTACCCATTGGCAATTCTGTGTCACTGTCTGAAGCTGCATCAATAAAGTTCTCAGGAGCACGCTTCTCATAAGGAACAGACTTACCACGTCTAGCCATCTTCTTGTGAATGGAACGACGAGGAGTTGGAACACCAGACGAGGTTTCAACCTTTACCTTCGCAGCAGGAATAGGATCAGCAGGAGTAGAATCAACACCTTGACCAACCAAAGGATCAAAGGTGGCTGCACCAGAAGAAGGGTTAGGTTGAGGTTCAGTCACGGGTGGTGAGGATTGGTCCATAACAGTAGTAGCAGGGGTGGTAGTAGTAGCATAGGTGGTGGTGGTAGGACCCGTAGATGAAACAGGACGAGCAACCGAAGGTGTGGGTGTGGAACCAGCAGTAGAAGTATCAACAACAGATGGTATACCAGTAAAAACAAGAGGAACACCAGATGAAGAACCAGGAGCAACAACAGGTTGAGAAGTGGACACCACTCTTGGAGGAGGACGATAGATGAAGTGCTCAGGAACCGGTGTGTTTTGACGCTTTATCATCCGCTGATAGAGATCCTTAAGCTCGTCAAAGGACAATCCCCTAACGCGATCCCATGTCCAACCAACAGTAAAGTGAGCACCCGACTGATATTTGACATACCTCTGCATTAACTTTCTCTCCTCGGTTCTTGTCAAAGGTCTGTTCCGACGCTTTTCACGCAGTTGAGCAGCAAGAGAAAATTGTTGCTTACGCATTAATGCCATTGCCCGGGGGATACAATTCTGCTCATTCACATCAGCACCCAAAACATCAGTAAACTGCGAATAATCAGATGTAAGAATAGTAAGCACCCGCATCCAATCATTATCATCCCAATGCATAGCATCATGCTGCAACTGTTCACGCCTTTGCTTCTGAAGAGCTTCTTCCTTAGCCCTAACAGCTTGATCAATCTCCGCCTGCATTCGCGGTGCAATCTCCTCCCCCAACCTGTCTTCCTCAAGTTGTCTGCGAGTACGCTTTCTAGGGGGTGAGGGTGCATCAGTCATAGGGGCTTTCCCCTTAGGATCATGAGACGGTCCAGCAGTAGTACCAGCAGAAGAACCAACAATATCCTCCTTTGGGCTAGGGGTAGCAGCAGTAGGAGGGATGCTTGATGGACTAGGAGGAATAGGCAAAACAGCATACGGCTTATCAGCAAATGTAGCCTTCGCCAGCAAAGTCAAACCATCCTCCACAAGATCCTCAACATCCTCATCAGAATCAGAATGAACAACATGCTTCTTCCTCCTCCTCTGCTGTGTCTCCAAAGCCTTAATCTGGTCCGCCATTGGAAGAAAAAATTCCCTAGTAAGCTTGCGATGCTGATTCAAATCTGCCTCCAAAGAAATAATCCTTTCATGGTACCTGTGCATGAGATCAAGCAAAGAAGTCAGTGTAACAGGTTCCTCCGCTTCCCCACCAAGAGGACTTGGATCAGGGAAAGCTTCATTCGAACCTAAAGCAATAAAGGGGTCAGCATTATGAGCACGAGAACTAGAGGGCTTCTCAGCAGAATGAAGGGCTGGACTAAAATGGGGAGTATCCACAAATGGAGACTTATGTGGCATAGAAGAGGTGGCAGCCTTGGAAGTGGATGGCATTTCAACCACAACTTCCTCAACTGGCTCTTTCACCACCACATGAGGCACACCACCAGCAGGATGCTCCTCCTCCATAGGATCATCTCCTAATGGAAGTTCTTCCTCGGCTTCAGCAGCCGGAGGAACAACATTAGGAGGACCTTGGGCAAGTCCCAGCATAGCATCAGTAAGGGGCCTCCAAACCCCCTTAGACCCAAGAGCCATATTGGAGTAAACTTTAGAACTAAGCTTGGGGGTCTCATACTCCTCCCTATCACGAGGTATACACATAAGTATCTGATGTAAGAACCTAGGATAGATTAAAAATTTCTTTCTAGATCCAGTACTACTAAGATTGCAAACCATCCCATCAAATAAGTAGCGAGAAAAATTAAACACTCGACCCTGTGCTATGCAGATCAAACCAGTAGCCAAAGGAATGGGAAATGCATCCCAACTCCCAGACTTGGGGCTTAAGCAGTGAATCAAGAAGTGCACTAGAAGCTTCCACTGGGGGGAAAACCTATTCTTTTGGAAGTTAAACTTCCCCCATGGTTATAACCAAGATCTGCCATCCCATCCAAAACCTCAGAATTGGGGATGGAAACAACACCACCTTCATCTTGAAGATGAAGTGAACTCCTAATAGAAGCTTCATAAACCACATAAGAACGTCTATCAATGGTAGCATGGAGTTCAAGTGGGCGACCCAAAACATCCACAAGATGAGCAGTGTCCCAAAACTGGCGAATGACACTATCATAGACAATCGGGCAAACAGTAAATGCATACCTGAGGTTAGAAGCCTCAATAGACTCGATTATGTCAGTGAACTCGTCACGTTTAGGACCATCTCCCAGATACGCTACCTTATTGTGATCGGGTTTGTAGAACAGAGCAGCCATTGATGATGATTGGAAGTGATGGAGAGTGATTGATTAGAGATTGAGAGAGTAGGAGTGTGTGTGTGTGTTATGGTTGTGATGAATGAGTCAAGGGGGTAATTGACCATAAATAATGATCTTGTAACTGTTCATTGACCCCTAATAATGTGGGTTGCCCTTTCAAATTAGGCATTTAATGCACAAATAACCACTTGCCCCTATTAACTTGATTTGCAAATCCAAGTTACCAAAGTAAAATAATAGCATATATACCAGAAGTAACTTGCGTTGACTAAAAGTCAAAACGCATAAGGGTCAACACTAGAAGCACAATGTGGTCAACAGAAGTCAAGAAGTGAACAGTGACCCAAACCAAGACTAGAAGCCAACCATTAATGATAAGTAAGGATTTTTATCCACTAGAAGTTGAAGACTACCACCAGAAGTGACCAAAATCCTCCACTAGAAGTAGCACACACCGCAAATACCCATACAATCTGTTGTTAAAAACTATCAATATGTTAATCTGTGCAAGTAAATATGTACACTAAGCCTCCCCTTAGGCTTAGCCTCCCCTCAATCCTAGGTCTCAAGGATTGACCATTCCAATGTGAACCACCAAGTGGTTGAACCGAGGACCATCAAAGGCTTTAGTCAATAGATCAGCAACATTATCATCCGTATGAACCTTAAGAACCTGTATCAACTTCTTCTCATTGGCATCCCTGATAAAGTGGTGCCTAATTTCTATATGTTTTGTACGTTGATGAAAAACAGGATTCTTCACAATGCAGATAGTGCTTTGATTGTCAATGAAAATTTTGATGTTCATAAAGTTGAACCCATAATCAAGCATCTGATTTTGTATCCACAAGACTTTTCCATAACAACTAGCAGCAGCTACGTATTCAGCTTCTGTTGAAGAAGTAGCTACTATCGTCTGTTTCTTACATTGCCATGAGATAAGTCTTCGACCCAAAAACTGACAACCACCAGTAGTAGACTTTCTGTCATTATTACCACCTGCATAGTCACTATCACTATATGCTTCAAGAACAAAAGGTGATTCTCTAGGATACCACAAGCCTAGCTTGGGTTGAGCCTTGATGTACCTGAAAATATTCTTGACTGCATTCAAGTTAGAAACCGTTGGAGCCACCTGATGTCTAGAACAAGCACTTACTGCAAACATAATATCCGGACGCGATGCAGTCAAATACATGAGTGAGCCAATCATTAACCTATACATGTGAACATTTACCGGAGGATCTGGCTCATTCTTGTGTTTGACTTTAGCTACTTCATAAGGTGTTGCTGCTGGTCTAAGAGGATCCATATCAAACTTCTAAAGGATCTCATGAACATATTTATCTTGACTTATGAAGATTCCATCCGACTGTTGCTTGACTTGAAGACCAAGGAAAAATGTAAGCTCTCCTATAGCACTCATCTGAAATTCGCCCTTCATCAGTTGTTCAAACTCATCACACCATTCCTTCTTAGTGGACCCAAAGATTATGTCGTCCACATATACCTGAACAAGGATAATGTCCTTGGTATTCCTCTTAAGAAATAGTGTTTTGTCAATTGTGCCTCTTCTATAGCCATGTTTCAACAAGAAAGTGGAAAGACGCTCATACCAAGCTCTAGGAGCCTGATGAAGTCCATAGAGAGCTTTGACCACCTTGTAAACTTTCTTGGGATGAAGTGGATCTACAAAGCCTTTAGGTTGAGTGACATAAACTTCCTCATTAGTCTTGCCATAGAGAAATGCACTCTTGACATCCATCTGAAAAACCGTAAAGCCCACATAAGAAGCAAAAGCCAAAAACAGACGAATGGCCTCAATCCTAGCAACATGAGCAAAAAATTTAGTGTAGTCAATGCCTTCAAGTTGTGTATGACCTTGTGTAACCAACCTCGCCTTATTTCTCACCACAATACCCCTCGCATCTTTCTTGTTTTTGAGAATCCATTTGGTACCAATTGCTGTCTTTCCATCTGGCAAGTTAACTAGGATCCAAACATTCTGAAACAAGAACTGCTGCATCTCCTCCTGCATAGCCTCCACCCAACTTTGATCCTCAAGAGCATGAGAGACTGATCTAGGTTCCACCTATGAAAGAAAACAAGCAAACAAACAATGTTGAAAGTTTGTATGATTATTACGCTTTTGGTCCTCAATATAGCTCACAAGATCATGATGATCAGACGTTGCTTTCTTATGCATTCTGTGAGTCTTGACAGTAGAGCCAGGATCTCTAATGATTTGAGTAGTAGGATGGTCTTTGTGTGACTGCAAAACTGGATTGGAAGCTACTTCCACTTCTGGTGCTAAGTTATTAAGATCCCCAACAAAGTCATCATCATATGAAGCAGAGTCGAAGATGCCATCTATTGGTTGCTTATGAATATCATCCAGCTTGGTAAAAGACTTCTTTTGATAGTTTCCCAGGTCAGAAGGACTAGAGAATCTAGTAGAGGAAGTGGAATCACTAGCCGGACTACCAATAGGTGTTAAACTAGCACTAGGAGTAACAACTGGAGTACTAGGAGTAGCTTTGTCAGCAGAAGTATTCAAAGGAAACTCAAAGCCACCTTGAGCAGCTGCTGTAGTAGCATCTAGTTGTTGCTTGAGCAATGTGTCAAGAGCTCCTTGTGAGTCCAAAATGTCTGATGGAGTAGCATCCCTTGGAGTAGTATTGGCAGTAGGAGAGACTGTGGTGGAATAGGATGGAACGACAAAAATATCATCCTCTTCATCTGAGTCTGAGAAACCAGAATGAGCACCTGCACTAGAAGTTGCAAACACTTATGGACCTGCATCATGGTTAGTTTTGAAACGAAAATATCCCAATGAATCACTAAGATAATAAAGATCAAAATACCATTCAGGACCCTTGCCTTGTATGTTTGACTTCTCCTCAAAATACATGAGATTAATAGTTTCAATGACTCGCTTGACTTGGAGATTGTAGACACGATAAGCCCGAGAGTGAGCTGAATAGCCCACAATGTATCCTTCATCTGCCTTGCCATCAAATTTCCCCAAATAGTCACTGGTGTTCAGAATAGTGACAGGACACCCAAATGGCTTCAAATGAGCAATGTTTGGTACTTTAGTTGTCAGTAGCTCATAGGGAGTCTTCTTGTGAGGATTAGTAATTGAAACTCTATTCAGAACATAACTTGCAGTATTGACATCTTATGTCCAGAACATGGTTGGAATCTTGGAATCGGCAAGCATTGTTCTCGCAGCTTCTATTAGAGTCCTGTTCTTTCTTTCTGCTACGCCATTCTATTGAGGAGTTCTTGCTGCACTATAATCTATTTTGATGCCTTTAGAATTGCAAAGTGCTATGAGGTCTGCATTTTTGAATTCCGTTCCATTATCACATCGGATACCTTTAACCTTCTTGGACAACTGATTCTCAATAAGTGTAATAAAGTCCTTGAGAATTGAGTAGGTCTCACTCTTGGCAGCCATGAAGAAAACCCACGTAAACCTGCTATACCCATCAGTTACCACAAGGCAGAATTGTTTGTGGTCAATGCTCCTAATAGATGTAGGACCAAATAAATCCATGTGTAGTAGCTGCAATGGTTCAGTTATAAGGCTGAGAGCAGTAATGGCCTTGAAGGATGCTTTATGTTGTTTGCCTTTGCTGCATGCAAGGCAATTGATATCACTTCTGAATGTTTTGGAAGGTAAACCAGAGACCAAATTCAGATTTGCTAATATATAATGGTCTTGAAGTTCACATGTCCCATCCTTCGATGCCATTTAGTGGCTTCATCTTCTGAGGCTTTAGCAACCAAACATGCTAGTTGACCAGTAGGATTGACTTCATTCAGCTTGATACTATAGAGGTTGTGTCTTCTAGGGATTCTGAGCAGAACCTGCGAGTCATCCGGGAGTTTAAGGTCTTTGGATAACACTAGTGCATCAGTTTCCGTAAAGAGGACAAACTGCTTCTTGTCACAAATCTGAGAGACAGATATCAAGTTGAAGTGTTGAAGTGCTTCCACATAGTAGACCTGCTCAAAGTTAAGATTAGGCGTCTGAATCGTTCCTTTGCCAGTGATCCTTCCTTCACCTCATCCAAAATTGACCTTTTCACCTTGAAATGGTACAAAGTTAGATAGAAGACTTTTATTTCCTGTCATGCTCTTAGAGCATCCATTATCAACAATTCCTAGAGTAAGATCTTGGTATGGAGTAACCTACAACAACAAGAAAAGATATATGCAAAAGTTAGTGTCTTAAGGGGACCCAAACCTTTTCAGGTTTGAGCCTGCCTTGTGGATCATTAGTAGATAGCCAAGAAGATTGATGAGATCCACCGTTGTTCTTAGATTGCCTATTCATCATACGGGTGTTATTGTTTGACCAAGAACAACCTGCTGAGGGCTTAACAGCAGTTCCCAGATTTCCCAACCCAAAATATATGTGGTCTAAATTAAATGCATAATTTGGATTAAAAGTCTGAAAATAGTTGCTAGTTGGTTTATTTGGTATTAATCCAGTGTTTCTCTAATGATCAGAAGCTAATGGAGAGGTCCTTCTAGAAGAAGAAAAAGATTGAGCACATGGGTTTAGTCTTCTAGAAGAATATGGAACAACTCCTAGTGGACCAGGAGGAGGAAATGCTTGATAAACAGACGAATGTTTGTCATAAAAATCACAATCTTTAATCAAATGAAATTCACTCCCACAAACAAAACATGTTTTAAGCGACCTTTTATTAGAATGACATTGTTTCATACTGCTAACTTTATTACACATAATTCTAGGAGAAACATTATTCCTAGGACTCAATAAACCAGAACTAGACACAGTTGAAGTAGAAGCAACTCTCTCTTCACTCTTCCTAGCACTAGTAGCAGCATGGTCATTTGACTTGGATCTTGTAGGTCTCGACTCTTCACTTGAACCACATGATGCAGAGTCACTGGCTTTGTCAATGAAAGTACACGAGACAAAGTCATTAGAATTAGTAGAACTTTTTAGGGACTCATGCATCTGTGGTCCATCCAAGTCATTATGCCTAGTAATGGGCATGGAAGTTCCTGTAAGAGGTGGAGGGACAACATGCATTGCTGCTGCTGGTTTAAACCTATTGTAGCTAGGTGTTCCCTCTTCCTCCTTGTCAGGATCAAAGACACTTGAAAAAGATAAATCAAACACATCTTCTGAATCAATATATTTATCAAATCCTAACCCTCTTTTAGTCCTACCAGACATACTACTATCAATTAATTTTGAAAGATTCTTAGGTGCCTTTTGCCATTTTTCAAATCTTAAAAGTGTAGCATTTAATTTTTCCTTCATGTCTTGTTTATCTTTGATACTGTCATCTTTTACCTTTTCAGTGTATTTAAGCATATTTGTTGTGTTTTCTAAATCAATGTTCAGAATCCTAATTTTATCCTCGTACTCTCGTTGAGTATCTTGAAGCCACCTCTTTTGTTGTTCCAATGTTTTTAAAGAAGCCTTATATGCTTGAACCTCTAAAAAATACTTATCATTCTGATCATTTAAGTCATTATATTGAGACAACAATTCTGAATATTTATCATGACAACCAAGAGGACAATGTTGTACCTGAGGTGAGATGCCCATAAGAGCAAACTCTTTTGCTTCCTCGGCATCAGACAGATTCCCAACAATCATTGCAAACACGTCAGTAGAAGGTTCAGTTGTTTCCAGGGTAGCATTCTGATGATCATTCTAGTTGACCATAGAGTCAACAGACACCAACGCCTTCTTGTCATCCTTCACCTCCTGAATCTTAAAAGCTGAATACATGCTCTTCTCCTGGTCATGCTTGTTAGAGCATTCCCTTGCAAAGTGACATTGCTGCTGGCAGTTATAGCATCTAACCTTGCTTCTGTCAAACCTTGCTGGCTCTCTTGGGTTATAGTTAAATTTTCGACCGGCTTTCTTCTCAAATTTGTGAACCCTAAGAGTGAGCATGGCCATCTGTCATTTTAGATCCATTTCATCCAGGTCAAGTTTATCAACCTGTTTGAAGTCCTCAAAAGCAAGTTGCTGTTGAGCATCAACGTCAGCAACAAAAGAGTGAAGAACAGCTTCTACCATGCTACCAGACTTGGATTTTGGTTCAGGAGTAGAAGTATGCTGAAAAGTATGCTGAGAAGACACAATATTGCTTGGGCTACTAGCATAGGACATGGGACTAGATCCCATAGAACTCACAAAGGCAGAGTTAGCAAGAGTAGGAAAAGAATCACTTGAGTATCCCCCCACATGAGGTTCAAAGGTTTTGAGCTTATGGAACAAATCATCAAAATTAAGATAGTCAAGCCCACCTTTTGCTTTGAGAGAGATTACCACCTGATTCCATGAGTAGGGTAAGGCTCTAAGAAACCTTGCATTGATATCACCATTGTCAGGTTTCGAACGAGGTTGATTCAGCTGGCTCAGTATCTTTTGGAACCTGTCATACCCTTGATGGATACCTTCAGTTTCTGAGATCTTGAAGTCTGTGAATTCATCTCTCAGCATGGATCTTCGCATTTTCTTTGACTCCTCATTCCCACCAAACCTTGCTTTTATTCCATTCCAGATTTCTCTAGCATCGTCCAGATGATAAAAATCACCCATGTGATCATCAGGAAGAGACTGAAGCAAAATAGTTTTTGCTTTGATCTCCTTTTGAATAGATGTGATTTCTTTATGAGTTTTAGGGTCAAGAAGAATAATACTTCGATTCTTGTCTCTTCTAGTCAACTTCCTGTTTTTTCCATTCAGAATAATCTTCCAAAGGTCTTGATCAGTGTTGGTGATCCAGCATTTCATCTTCATTGCCCAGCTATCATACTCGTCCTTTTTCAGAAGAGGAAACTTACCATTTGTGTTTGAAACTGTAGCAATGATCTGCTGAGGTTGTTGTGTTTTAGGGGTACTATCTTCTCCTGTTTGAGTAGAACTTGAGGCAGACATAATTAAAAAAAATGTTAGTAATGAGAAAAAATGATTCTTCTTGTACAGAGACTCTCCCAGGCTCTGATACCACTTGATGGGGCCACTAGATGTGGATCTTGCAGCCTGCTAGGAACGGTGAACAACTTCTGTAATCACAAGTCTATTCACAGAGAGACTCTATACAAATCACACAGTATAAGTGCGGAATACAAATACTATGAACAAGAAGAACAGAATAACTATAACGACCTGATCCTTTTCTAAGGATTTCTAATATTAATATTGTAAAACCCGCATGCTTTTACCATGAATAGTGCCCTTAAGATCGTACGTCCTAGATTAAAATTTACCTTATTCAGTATTGATCACATTCATGTGCTATTAATCAAGCAAGTGCATACGTGTATGACATGATAAGTATCGATTACGTACAAACTCATGATAAGCAGTTAATAAGTATTTACTATACACGATCACGTAATAATTATTTAAACAATAATTAATCACGAACATGCGATCATGAAATCATGAACATAATTAAATCACGAGCTAATATTAATTACGTATATATATATATTTATTACGAACACGAATAAATATATTAGGTCACGGTAATTATTTAACGAGAACACACAAAACGCGAACACAAATAAACACGAACAAACACGTAAAACACGAACACGAGAACACACTTATTTTAGACACGGAAAACATTTGGGTTACCCCATGTGGGCCCCATTAACCACGAAATAAGGAAGGGAGAATGGGCCTAGCCCATCATTTTTACTAAACAAGAAAAGGAGAAATCTTGTGTCATTTTCACAAAAACAAGAAAAATAATAAAACCCTAAAAGAGTTTTTCTCCTTCTCCTCCTTGTTCTTTTGTAGCCGCCACCCATCAACACACCAAGAGGGGTGTTCTTGTTGATTTTGATCTTGAATATTGTACAAGTGTTCGTGTTTGTTCATCCTCTATTGATCAACACATTCGGTATACCTTTTTAACCTTTCTTTTTAATTATTTCTTTTGATTTGATCTAGTAAGATTAATGAAGAACATGATGTTTTTAAAACCTAATTAAAAACATAAAATAAACATGTTTATGATTATGTGGTAGATCAAAACAAGGGTTTTTAAGGGTGTTTGTCTAGCCGACACCTAAACCGAACCCCTAAGGGGTCACGGCTTGGCCAAGGAACCACCACCGAGACCATAAGGTCCCGGTTTGGTGGTGTGGGTCCCACGGCAGCAGTAAACCAAGGGGAACCCCGATTTGGTTCGGGGTAAGGTGTCGATTTCATGACCGGTTCATGGTTCTTAGTCAAAACCCGATTCATGGTTCATGTTAAGATTATTATTTTGTATAAACTTATGTTATAATTAAATTAATAAAATGACATGATTAATTTAATATACATGACTTAGGTTATAATTAAGTTAATGATTAAAACCATGGAATTACTAACCTAAGTATTTTATATTTATAGACTTTATAATTAATTAATTAATAAAAACCATAGTCATAATTAATTAATTAGCATGACTTAGGTTATATTATTAATACATAATAATACATGTTTTAACCTAAGTATTTAACCTTATTTAATTAAAAACATGATATATTTAATTAAATACTTTTAACCTATAGTTTATTTAAATTACATGAGATAATTGTTAAACTATGCACTATATCATATGACTTAAGAAATAAGCATATAAACACTTAGACTTATATTTTTAGCTTATGTAACCAGCTTAATTCTAATTATGGAAACTTCTATTGATAGAAACTTAATTAAATAAGGCAACTAATCTATTAATGGAAACCTTCTATATATGGAAATCTATCTATTTCAGGCAGCTAAACTAATCATGGAAACCTTCTATATATGGAAACTTATTTAATTAAGGCAGCTGATCTATTTTTAGAAACTAATCTATTTTAAGCAGTAAATTCTATTTTTTGAAACTTTCTATTTTTGGAAACTTTCTATTTTTGGTAACTTTCTATTTTTGGAAACTTTCTATTTTTGGAAACTTTCTATTTTTGGAAACTTTCTATTTTTGGAAACTTTCTATTTTTGGAAACCTGCTATTTTTGGAAAGTTACTTATTATTACACAGTAAGTATAATAATACATGAAATACCAGTAATACTTAATCAGATTAATCAGAATACAAGATAAACACAGTTTAAGGCTTTAAACAGTGAACCATGACCTAAAACATACCAAGTCAGCTAAAATGAGACATAAAACCCAGTACGTAATCAGTGAATCGATACTTATACACGTGTGTATTCATGTAGCGTTAGTGATCCAGAAGTAGGAGTCTTTCTTCCGTTCATTCACTGGACTTGAGGTACGGATTCCCGTCCTTTCAGTATGGACATTCTTTCCTTATTAGGATTTCCCCGTATGCAGCCAACTGTTTTCCCCAGCATTTGTTTTATTGTTTTGAACTGCTTATGTTTAATTAGCATAATCTATAGCCATATACAAGCATGACCAGTTTCACCTAGTTATGGAGGTACCATAACCATAACATTGGAGGCACCAATGTTATGACTTCCCCACGGCGGAGTGATTGCTCGTGGCGTCCCTTTCAGTTTTGGCCATATTTTATATCATGTGGGGCGTATGGGTGCATCCTAGTTACATGTTTTATTCAGTATATCATGGTGAATGTGGTGTGTGCCTTGCATCCTTCACAAGGAGTTGATCCCTCCTACCCAAACTAGTATATTAATTAGAGGCATCCCCTCTAATCAGCATGATGAGGTCACCCCTCCAAGTA
This sequence comes from Glebionis coronaria, assembly GCA_025667525.1. NCBI lineage: Eukaryota > Viridiplantae > Streptophyta > Magnoliopsida > Asterales > Asteraceae > Glebionis > Glebionis coronaria. Next base: position 552,146,646 of record CM046878.1, on the reverse strand, counting down.
TTCATGCACGTGACCTTTTCATGACCTATATGGGCTATGGTATATTTATGTTAAAACAGTTTTCATAAGATAAACATAAGGCTTTTCAAACTATAAAACCAGTTTTCTTAATACTTAACCAGTTTACTCAGAACTTAGTCTTCCGCTGTTACATGTTACATGCTTATCCTATTTCATGCTGTATTGTATATCCATGCACTGAGCGTTTTGCTCAGCCGTTACTTTCCTTTCCATGTCCCAAAACGGCAGGTACCCAAGACTCGAGCATTTGGAGGACATGCATAGGATGGAAGCTGCCATAGACTTCTTCTCCTGTTTCCTTCATATATTTATGCTTGTTTAGTTTTTCATTCAGTTCATTTACTTTGTTATGTTTTGGGCTTATGTTGGGAACCGATGTTTGATTCCGGTTTTCCCTATGGTCATGTATGTTTTACTACATATTACCTTGCATGCTTTGATAACACGCCATAAGTACGCGTGACATTCCATTTATCAAAATGGGGTGTTACAATTATGGTATCAGAGCCAAGGCTTCGACCTGTAGGCTCTAAAACTCGACCTGTGACTAGTGGGTAGTCACCAGGAGCTTCCTAAGCCAACGATTGTTATTCCCCGTATTGATGTTTCAGCGCGTTGTTGTTTTAACCATTATGTTTTCAGCACCTTTTTGTTTTAGCCATGACGTTTTCAGCACCTTGTTGTTTTCACCATGATGTTTTCACCAGTATCGTCTTACTAATATGGAATGAACAACCGTCATCCATACTTAGTTATGTGTCATTGTCTATGCATGATGTTCCTCGTGAACTGTGACGATGTGGACTGACCCCAGTAGTTCATAATTTTCACATAAAATTTTTTCTGTTAAGTTTTGACAATGACTTTTAATTATTTATGTTTCATGCATTCATGAATTTATATCATATGTCATCTGTTGCAGGAATTTTTGACTAAGTAATGGTTGGTACATGACTGGCCCTATTTAGTCGCATGTGCTTTTATCGAAACTTTTAGATTTGGGACCGACCCATAGGCGTCCCCTCGCCATGTCTTTTGTTTTGGAACCGACCCATAGGCGTTCCCTCGCACATATAAAGGTTTTATAAACTACATTACGCATTCATGCACTGTTTTTCTTGCATAAAATTTTTCTCATGATTTAAATTGGCATAAAAAATTTTTCTCATGTCCCATCATAAGTTATTATGTTTTTATGTCAAGTATGCCTTCATACTGTCATGGTTAACTTCAGTTTCATGCTGATTATGTTATACACTTCTTCGTAATAGATGGTTTCATGTTTCCTCATGATAATTCCGTCTTCATGTTGATTATGTTTCACGCCTCTTTTGTTATTTACGTTGTCCTGCAAGACATTGTTAGATTTCTTGAATCATGCTTTCATGATAGTCATGGTTGGTTTTCATTGATCATGCTGTCAGGTAAATCATCGTTGAATTTTGTGTAACCACACTTTAGCGTTTCTCTATGCAACCAGAATGATGTCTATGCTAATACTGCCAGGTTATCATGATGGTTTTCCTAACCGTTTAACCGGTTTACTTTCCTTAAATCAGGACAACTGATCGAGCCCATACCGATCATTTCATGTGCATTCCATGTGTACTCCACGTACCGTATTTCATGTGTATTACATGTACCTTAATCCATGTGTATTACACTTGCAATACTTCACGAGTATTCGCTAGTCGATTCTAAATCATCTCAGGCGTATGTTCACTTGCTGATATTCTACAAGGTTGTCGATGCCGCTCAGAGCTTGGAGATGTTACTGAAGGTTGATGCTGCTGATGTTGGGAGACGCTACGAGATACTGATGCTGATGCTGTTCACAACCTGGAGATCTTAAAAGACGAAGACAAAGGCGTCGGAGCAAAGCAATTGGACGAGAAGATGCTTCACCATCAGACAATTCCCATTAATCATTGTCCCAAATTCATAGTTACATGTCACACGTCGTTCGGCTGTCATTTCAGCCATATGAGTGCAAACCAGTACCAGCCGGCCACTCAGCTAAATAGTTACATGAGTCACGGTCATGAGAATGACCGTCATGGAACCGATAGACAAGATGATAGTAACCACTACTATGACAACAACTATCCTAGAAATCGCAACCGAGGCTCCGGCCACGGACGTGATCAGACATACAAATGATCAGTAGTACAACCGATCCGCCAATTCTGGCATATTAACCTAATATTGGTAGTTCTAATTGTTTCACATCTCGAGACACATGTCAAGACATCAGTCAAGACACATGTCTCACGTATACTTTCTGAGGACACATGTCAAGATACCAGTCAAGACATATGTCACGCTTACATTTCTCAAGACACGAGTCAAGACACATGACTCACGTCTAATTATGAAACATTTCTAAGAAATTCAGGGTACCCTCCAAGGGTATATCTATGTTGTTGTGCCATGTATTAATCAGGCCACAAGAATTTCAATACCATTATCGGCGCATCAGTGAGAACTGTCACGTTGCCGATGTCACTTTCATTTCTTTCACCATAGTTCATATATTCATAACCATGAAGGACGCCTTTCGTATTCCCACGTATACGAAGGTTTTTCTTCAGCTTAATGATAAGATCCAAGCTGCTAACGCATTTTCCTCGGACAGACACGAGATAAATTTTTATCCTAATTATGTACTATGAACATCACACCATGCTATGATTCATAATTATGTACAGTAATGTTCATGCTCCTGAATACATTCAGCTTGATTTTCCATCAAGAAAATCCGTACAAATTATCTACGCTTACAAGCAGGTTCATTGTTAGCCATGGTCGCTAAAATTTTCTAGCTGTCAGTAAGACACGACTACTTAAGTCCTTTTACGCATAGCCAGTTGATTATTCCAAAATCTTCCTATACATTCCAGAAGAACCTACAAGGAGAAGAACGGTACCATAAGATTATGTGTCGACTACCGTCGACTTAAACAAATCACCATTCATGACCATTATTCTCCTCCACATATTGACAACATGTCCAATCAACCGTATGGTGTTAATCACTTTTCCAAGATCGAACTCACGATCATGCTGCCAACAGTGACGAGTGAAAAAGCAGGACATGTCCATGACTGCTATTCGTACACGACTCGGTCATGCTAGATTTATGATTTTGAATTAGTCTCATCAATGCTCCAACCGCATTATGGACTTAATTAATTGAGTTTCCATGAACTCCTAAACAAATTCATCAGCGTTTTCATTGAGGATAACCTGATTTCCTCTAAGCCTAGAGAAGAACACGAAGACCATATCTGCACTATGTTGCAAATTCTATGACAAGAGAAATTCTACCCTGGAATTTTTTTTTTTTGATATCAATTCTGTTTGATTACAATGACACACTGAATCACATGGGTTTCTATGGTTAATCTTACCATGACTCAGCTTATGCGTAAAGGAGAGAACCCTACACTACATTAGGTGTTCTAGAAAATTATACGCTAGGAGAAGTCTAGATTCAGAGACTCAGAGTTTCGCAAACTCCTAGGTATCAAGTTCTACGAAGCAAGATACAGTTACGTTCATATCTTCATACCTGTCATACAAACAGGTTAAGATAGGACACCAACAGACTGGGATATTTTTATCACCTGAAATTGTGAATCGAAAAGGGACAAGATCTCCATGGGGTTGGTTACCAGATTAACGCAAACTCAGAAGAAGCATGATGCTATCTGGGTTATTGTCAACAGTTTGATCAAGTCTGCAGAATCCTTACATACGTACGGATTTCAGAACCAACAGATTGAACGAACATGTTCCAGCCAAGGCTCATCCGATCACTTGGCAATCCCTCAGCTATCGGGTCAGACAAAGATTCGTAATTGTACTCCTAACCTACTTCATGTCTTCATTCTAATTCCACGACTTGCTTTCGCGCTCACGTTCATGACACTATTCACGTTCATGATCGTATTTTGGCTTACGATTCTACGTTCATTTCTTTTCTCGTTCTGGAAGTTGCAAGAACTTGTGAGACCAGACCCAAGTTTAGTATAAATCTCCATCATCAGATAGACGTTTCACGTCATATTCCACGTCCCACCTTGTAGCGTTTGGCGTCACCGCCATTATATTATATGATCACGATATGCCTCACATGTCATGTTCATTCCACGTTCCTCATATCATGATCAAAATAGGTTACACGTATCATGGATCACGATATGTTTACTTATACTACACTCGCCATATCTCCACGTAGCACGTTCAAAATTTTTTCACGTATCACGTTCAAAATTTTTCACGTACTACGTTTCTTTATGTCTCGCGCATCGTTTCTAATTATCAGTTAAGTCAGATTGTCTTGCATCGTAACATTTCAGTTACCCTTGCACGTTAACTCTTATTTTCCACGATCGAATTTAGGGGATCTACTTTCCGTTGATAACCAAGAATTTCTTCGTATTCTAAGTCAAGTTCAGGAGGACCAAGATTTATCATTTGTGTCAGGATCTTTTGAAGGAACCGTTCCAAGAGGGAGGCCACTTGGAAACGGACAAGTTTGTCCGGACTTTTATCCGTTTTTTCTCATCAATTAGATATGTCATTTCAGTCACGTCACGTTCCATGTCTTTTCGCGTTCCTTCTACCATGAAGGAACCGTTCCACGTTCCTTCTACCATGTCACCTTCATTTCCGTTAATTTGCATACCTTTCCAGTTTGATGCGGGTATGTTTCGCTTCCAGTTACGTTATCTATAATTCGGGGACGAATTATTCTTTTTAGGGGGGAAGAATTGTAAAACCCGCATGCTTTTACCATGAATAGTGCCCTTAAGATCGTACGTCCTAGATTAAAACTTACCTTATTCAGTATTGATCACATTCATGTGCTATTAATCAAGCAAATGCATACGTGTATGACATGATAAGTATCGATTACGTACAAACTCATGATAAGCAGTTAATAAGTATTTACTATACACGATCACGTAATAATTATTTAAACAATAATTAATCACGAACATGCGATCATGAAATCATGAACATAATTAAATCACGAGCTAATATTAATTACTTATATATATATTTATTACGAACACGAATAAATATATTAGGTCACGGTAATTATTTAACGAGAACACACAAAACGCGAACACAAATAAACACGAACAAACACGTAAAACACGAACACGAGAACACACTTATTTTAGACACGGAAAACATTTGGGTTACCCCATGTGGGCCCTATTAACCACGAAATAAGGAAGGGAGAATGGGCCTAGCCCATCATTTTTACTAAACAAGAAAAGGAGAAATCTTGTGTCATTTTCACAAAAACAAGAAAAATAATAAAACCCTAAAAGAGTTTTTCTCCTTCTCCTCCTTGTTCTTTTGTAGCCGCCACCCATCAACACACCAAGAGGGGTGTTCTTGTTGATTTTGATCTTGAATATTGTACAAGTGTTCGTGTTTGTTCATCCTCTATTGATCAACACATTCGGTATACCTTTTTAACCTTTCTTTTTAATTATTTCTTTTGATTTGATCTAGTAAGATTAATGAAGAACATGATGTTTTTAAAACCTAATTAAAAACATAAAATAAACATGTTTATGATTATGTGGTAGATCAAAACAAGGGTTTTTAAGGGTGTTTGTCTAGCCGACACCTAAACCGAACCCCTAAGGGGTCACGGCTTGGCCAAGGAACCACCACCGAGACCATAAGGTCCCGGTTTGGTGGTGTGGGTCCCACGGCAGCAGTAAACCAAGGGGAACCCCGATTTGGTTCGGGGTAAGGTGTCGATTTCATGACCGGTTCATGGTTCTTAGTCAAAACCCGGTTCATGGTTCATGTTAAGATTATTATTTTGTATAAACTTATGTTATAATTAAATTAATAAAATGACATGATTAATTTAATATACATGACTTAGGTTATAATTAAGTTAATGATTAAAACCATGGAATTACTAACCTAAGTATTTTATATTTATAGACTTTATAATTAATTAATTAATAAAAACCATAGTCATAATTAATTAATTAGCATGACTTAGGTTATATTATTAATACATAATAATACATGTTTTAACCTAAGTATTTAACCTTATTTAATTAAAAACATGATATATTTAATTAAATACTTTTAACCTATAGTTTATTTAAATTACATGAGATAATTGTTAAACTATGCACTATATCATATGACTTAAGAAATAAGCATATAAACACTTAGACTTATATTTTTAGCTTATGTAACCAGCTTAATTCTAATTATGGAAACTTCTATTGATAGAAACTTAATTAAATAAGGCAACTAATCTATTAATGGAAACCTTCTATATATGGAAATCTATCTATTTCAGGCAGCTAAACTAATCATGGAAACCTTCTATATATGGAAACTTATTTAATTAAGGCAGCTGATCTATTTTTAAAAACTAATCTATTTTAAGCAGTAAATTCTATTTTTGGAAACTTTCTATTTTTGGAAACTTTCTATTTTTGGTAACTTTCTATTTTTGGAAACTTTCTATTTTTGGAAACTTTCTATTTTTGGAAACTTTCTATTTTTGGAAACCTGCTACTTTTGGAAAGTTACTTATTATTACACAGTAAGTATAATAATACATGAAATACCAGTAATACTTAATCAGATTAATCAGAATACAAGATAAACACAGTTTAAGGCTTTAAACAGTGAACCATGACCTAAAACATACCAAGTCAGCTAAAATGAGACATAAAACCCAGTACGTAATCAGTGAATCGATACTTATACACGTGTGTATTCATGTAGCGTTAGTGATCCAGAAGTAGGAGTCTTTCTTCCGTTCATTCACTGGACTTGAGGTACGGATTCCCGTCCTTTCAGTATGGACATTCTTTCCTTATTAGGATTTCCCCGTATGCAGCCAACTGTTTTCCCCAGCATTTGTTTTATTGTTTTGAACTGCTTATGTTTAATTAGCATAATCTATAGCCATATACAAGCATGACCAGTTTCACCTAGTTATGGAGGTACCATAACCATAACATTGGAGGCACCAATGTTATGACTTCCCCACGGCGGAGTGATTGCTCGTGGCGTCCCTTTCAGTTTTGGCCATATTTTATATCATGTGGGGCGTATGGGTGCATCCTAGTTACATGTTTTATTCAGTATATCATGGTGAATGTGGTGTGTGCCTTGCATCCTTCACAAGGAGTTGATCCCTCCTACCCAAACCAGTATATTAATTAGAGGCATCCCCTCTAATCAGCATGATGAGGTCACCCCTCCAAGTATTCATGCACGTGACCTTTTCATGACCTATATGGGCTATGGTATATTTATGTTAAAACAGTTTTCATAAGATAAACATAAGGCTTTTCAAACTATAAAACCAGTTTTCTTAATACTTAACCAGTTTACTCAGAACTTAGTCTTCCGCTGTTACATGTTACATGCTTATCCTATTTCATGCTGTATTGTATATCCGTGCACTGAGCGTTTTGCTCAGCCGTTACTTTCCTTTCCATGTCCCAAAACGGCAGGTACCCAAGACTCGAGCATTTGGAGGACATGCATAGGATGGAAGCTGCCATAGACTTCTTCTCCTGTTTCCTTCATATATTTATGCTTGTTTAGTTTTTCATTCAGTTCATTTACTTTGTTATGTTTTGGGCTTATGTTGGGAACCGATGTTTGATTCCGGTTTTCCCTATGGTCATGTATGTTTTACTACATATTACCTTGCATGCTTTGATAACACGCCATAAGTACGCGTGACATTCCATTTATCAAAATGGGGTGTTACAAATATGAACTAGAATTATGTTTTTTGAAGGTATATAAAACCCTTCTGCCTAAGGTTCCTTTTATACTACAAGGAAACCCTAATACATCATTAACCAAAACGTGTAAAACTGATATGCATATCCTTTCCTAACATATCTCATGCATATCCTAACAGAATAATATTTAAATAATAAAGTTTGACTTTCTATAAGACCAGGAGCACGACTTGCTCCTACTACTACTATGACAGGAGGAACTACATACCTCCTAGTCTACCTATTACAAATAACTATTCCAATGGTCCTAACACTGCCCCTCACGAACCACAAGCAATAATGGCCACCAGCTTTGTCGTTGAAATGCAAAAGAATGAACCAGGTAACACTCTATACTACACGTTTTTTACACAACAGCCTTTAGTTTTTTCCATGTTGCCTTCTTTAGAGTTTTTACCAATGAAACCAAAATAGAAAAGTAAATAAATAAACATTTGCCAAAAACAAACATACAAATACATTAAACCAAATACATAAAGAAGCCCTGCCAATGAACCAAACGTCATTGCCAGTACCAAAATAACAAACACCCAGGCACACACGCCTGGTCCATTCTTGGTAGACACGGAAACACAACACAATCAACATAATGGCCGAGGATGATTTATTCAACACACACACAGCGAACACCTTCAGGCACATTCGAATAATCGTTTCAATCAGAAACGCTCCCTCGCAACCGTTCAATGAATCTTTCCATCCTACCGATGCGGTTGCCAGTTGCTACTGCTTCGACTGCGAGCTGTTCTCGAAAGGAACAGTTTTCACGTGTCAGGGTCCCTAAAATGCCACCATCTGGTTAACTACCGGTTCCCCAACAACGGTCCTTAGCTCATAAATAAGACGAGTCCTATCAATAACACCACTATTCACCTCCCGCCACATTTGCTCCATCCTAGCTTTCCAGGTTGTCTCGCCTAGAATCTCATCCCATAGACGACAAATAAACATGTCCGCCCAATCGTCAGTTCCTGCTTCTTTCTCCAATGCATCACATTTTGGGCGGTACGCCATTGGTTATTTCTTTATAAAACTTAACCATAGATGTGTGAACTCTAGCGTGTTAACACTCCTTTATATAGTAACGCCTCCTGGCTTACATCCTATAGTGTCCTGCACTAACAATCAACACTACCACCGAAAACAGTAACCCAATCCCAAATTGCATGATTCTCGGCTTACCTTCCCAAAAGTATATTTAAAAAAAACACTATCCCCATCCACACACTGTTGCCATCATCTATTATTCTACCTTTTCTGTTTATTTTTTGCCACATTTACACAATATAGAAAAAACCATTTATGGCCAAACACAAAAAACAAAAAATAATCTGTTATGGGCCTCTGCACATCTTTACCACAAGTGGTGAAAAAACAAAGTACCAACAACAGTACCATACTATTGCTATGTTCTATAGTGCAAACTTTTCCTTCGATTAGACAACATATTATAACACACAAACACAACATTTTACATAACTCGATTAGAACCTAATGAAAGAGCATTAGAACATAATGAAAGACCGTATTTCACACATAAACGACATTTGTTATATTACAAACAACATACAACACAACTTCAAGCAAAATAACATAACAACAAGTTTAGCCATATAAAAGACATACCACCAACAAATACGGCCAGGCTATACACAATCGGATCCCACATGCCGTTTATTATAAACACACAAACAAGCTTCTTGCTCTAAACATCCGTTCTATCATTACATGGGTTAAAAGGATGGGAATAAACGATCCAGATCTTAAATGCGCCCATCAGAATCATCCATCAGTGCCAGTAGCTTCCACAGCTCTGCGACATCACGCTCTTGCATGGTCACCTAGCAGCCAAATCATTCGACTCACACGGTGGTCCGAGCTAAGGCTAAACAGCTCACTTATAAACTGGGCCCTCTCATCAATGTCGTTTTTCTTTCGCGCATGCAGATCTTCAATCCTGGCCCTCCACTCCGTCTCAGCCTCAATCTTCTTCCGCAGATAGAAACAGGAAACGCTTCCAAAATCACTGGAAGAACAAAGCAGTTGTAGAGCATGAAGCACTCCTCGCCAACTCATTTTTTTTCCTTGACTGTTTTACCCTGGCTGTTGCCTGAAATGTGCTATAACCAGCTGGAATAGCACACTTAAATACCATCTCCAACCCACTATTGACATGTCACATTGGATTCATTTTTTTTAAATTACTTGCTAGCCAACTAGCCACTAAAGCCTACAACAGTTAGATTCTCAATAGCATGGAACTAAATGAGTGACACAGGTTCCAGGCAAAATGCCAACCACATGTGCATCCAAAAATATGATGTTGGTCCACTAATCTTGTACATATATCGAATCTATGTAAAAACAATAAAGAACAATGTACACAATTAACCAATTGACTAACTAATAACAATAGCTTTTACTTTTCATCGTTGTATATCTTATTAATATATGAATCAACAAATATACAAGTGTTACCCGGTTGTTTGCGAAATAACAACCGGGCGATGATGACAAACTAAACTCCCATTGTTACAAGATTGGAAAGAACCAATGGGAGGAGGAAATCCTAACACTAACACTATGTGTATTTTGGTGGTGGAAATCTCTAACCATCTCTAACCAATGAGACCACTATATATAGTGGGAAAGTGAAGCTTCCTTTGGAAGCTTCAATAAAGTCAAGTAACCACCTTGCACTTTATATTCTTCCTTTTTTACCAAAGGAAGTTCCCACTATGTCTTCAGTATAAATACTTCAGGTCTTCATATCATAGATGGTCTTCGGGAGTTAGTGAGTCATTGTCATTACTCACTAACTCTATCATCCTGATTTTGGTTCTTGTCTTCACTGGCTCAGATCCGCTGCAGTAGTGAAGGAGTCTCTGTAGACTTTTAAGAACATCTTGAGGATGACTCGGTAAACTATCACGAGTTTACCGACCTATAAAATAGTTAGGGTATATTTTATTCAAATCAGTACAGGGACAATTTAGGCTCTAAATTGGCCCAACAATATCCCCCTATTTGAATATAAATATAGCCTAAGACTTTTAGTAGTAAGTGAGCATAACGGCTTCTTCTTACATACTAAGATACAACAAAGTTACATAAAATATAATAACACTTCTGATCATTTGTTGTTGTAGTGGTGACAAGTGCTCAAACTTTACACCAGAACTTCATCATCATCATGTAAAGTCTCTGATGAACATCTTCAGGGACTTGGGTTATGTTGGTGTTTCAGAAACTCGTTTCAAACAGTGGTGATCAAACACGGCTCGAAAACTTCACTCCAAAATACTAAGCACCCAAGTATACAGTCAAATCCTAGAACACTTGCTTACATATCTGATGTTGACATACATCAGATGTACATAATATATTCTACCCCGTAACCAACTTCTTTCAATCGATAAAACCTCTAACATGTTCAAACACAATACCAATACCAGCTTCATCATTACTTTCTTCAAACATTCACCAGATACCCGTCGATACCTATTAATGAAATGTGATGGATTTTTTTTATTTTTTTTGTGATGCTCCTGGATAAAAATTTGATTTTTTGGTATGTGATTGGTTTTGTTGTTTTGGTGTGGTTTGAGAGGTTGTATGGTAGTGGTGGGATGGTTGTGTTATATGTATGGTGAGGATGTATCTGATGTTCAATCATCAGGGATGTGTCTTCATCGTCTTCATCAGGGAGTGTGTCTTTCTCCCCCTCAAAAATGCATCCCAAGAAGTGATTTTTGAAATCATTACACACTCCTGATATTCACCATTTCAGGGATTGAATCCCTGTATCGAATTGCTTTGATACTAAGGTTTGAACCTTAGATTTTTTGGGGTGTTTAAATACCCTAGTGTGGTCTCTGGTTGAAACCCAGAGACTTAACCAACTTAGCTGGTTCTATAGTGCAAACTATCAGCCATCAACGGATTTGATGATTCTTTACCGGTTAGCCATTTAACTCCAGAATAGCCAATTCTTTCTTGTTGGTTATACATGGTGAATTGATGACCATTTATGGGGTGGTGGTGAAACCGACACTTGGTGAACTTTCACCCTTTGGCTATCCCGTTCAAGGATCTGTGATGCTTTAGCCTTAAGGCAATGAGATTCTTCCTATCTGTTTCGACTTTACTCGGATTGGCTTTAAGTTTATGAACTTCAGAGCTGATGTTGTAAAACTTCTGAATTTTAACATTTTAGAAATCACTTAACCTTTAAAAAACTTTTTGATAAAAAGTTTAAGTATAAAAATAAGTCTTTGAAAATTTTAAGCAACATATGAGTACCTGATGTCAAGAGATCTCTGGTTACACCTCTGATGGGTGTATACTCTGATGGTGACCTCTAATGGTGCGAGCTCTGATGGCTACCTCTGATGGGTGCGAGCTCTGATGGTTACACCTCTGATGATTAGAACTTCCTCTAATGGTGTACACTCTGATGAGGACCTCTGGTGGGTGCAACCTCTGAGGACTGGTGTGTGCAACCTCTGATGGTGGGAAAGAGAAGAGATTCTGATGGTTGTTTAGGACCGCTGGAGGTACGAAAGTAGTACTTGTTGGATCTCCCCTATTTAGATATACAAATAGCCCAGATGTCGTATCCTTTCTTTGCCTTGGTTTGAGGTAATAACATGTACCTGATTGACCAAGTCCTGAATGAAGCTTCAGGCTATGTGAAGATGACATGATTCATTGCTAGACTTTGTTTACAGTAAGTATCTTCTATCTTTATCTTAGTGTGAGGAAATAATTCCTGAGTGACCAAGTCCTTCAAATGTTGAAGGCTCTGAAGATAGCATATTGAGTGTCTTGCACTCGATCCTTTGCTACACTCGATCCTTTGCTGCCCAGTAGTAGTACTTGGTGTGGCTCTCCAAGGGTGTTCAACTACTAACTTCTTATGGAAGGTGAGGAAAAAAAAATTGTTTTGGGTTTTGATTTTGTTTTGGTGAGGGTGATTGGTGGTGTTGTATAGGGTTTTGGCGTCAGGTTGTATTGTTATACAGGAATACACGATCAAGAGTATAAGTATAAATGTACGTGTACCTGATGATGATCGATGAGTGTGTAAACACTTGATAAGTGTGTGTTCTCTCCCCCTCAAAAGCTACGGATAAGCAGCTTTTGCATCAATACACACTTTGTTCATCAATCATTCAAACCCCTGACCTTCACCATTGAAACTCCATCAATGTGCTAAAGAACTTTCAATCAAACGCCCTTGCATTACAACCGATCTCAAATCTTTTGGCTGCCATAGTTTGGGTATTGTCATGATTAAGATCTTAAGAGTTATGCTTTGATGGTAGTCTGTGAGTCGGACCTCTGATGGTTCAGACATGCTGTTGGTTCAGACTTGTTGAGGGTCCAAAACTGCTGTGGAGGGGTACATGCTTTGCTGGAAGAGGTCCAAACTGCTGAAGGTTCAAATACAGAGATCAAATAAGCTTGGGGTTCAGTCTGCTGAAGACTAAAGATACAGAACTGCTGAAGGGGGGGTCAGATTCTGCTGATGGTTCACCAGCGACAGGGGTCACTGGTCTGGGGTTCAATTCAGTGAAAGGTTCATCAGCACCTTGAACCATTGACCAAGTTTAACTTCAGCGAGTTCACCAGATCATGCTAGGGGGTTCCTACCAGGGGTTCACTGGTAAACAGTTCAACTGGAAGGAGGGGGTCGCTGGTAAAGGTTCAGCGACAGGGGGTCCATGGACTTGGGGACAGTGGTCCAGATAAGAGGACAGGGGTCCAATGCACTCGGCTGGAAAAATGTTGCGACAACTTCAGTGATCTGGGTGTCTGAGGGGTCACTGATTAAAAAAAACTGGTATGGAGTTTAGAGACAGCGAGAGGGGTCCGCATAAATTGTCTTTACCCATTAGAGCTAATGAATGCCTAGCTCTTTTGTTTCAACATATCACACCTATTAACGTAGCTGTGAAAACAAATACTTCCAAACCTAGATCATCAGGCTCAGCAACTTGAGTCAGTGATGAGATTACGGGATTTATGCCCACGATTGTTGTTCATCTCAGCCACCCGTTTAGCCAATAAAGCCTCTTGTCGATTACACCCATCAGAAACGAGTACATCCGCTGATTTATATCAGCTACCCTTTCTGCCATGTCACTGTAGGGTTAGCACTCGTTGTTTAGGCTCAGCGACCTTGGGTCACATGTGTTCAGCCGGTTTGGTTTCATGGTTCAGTGGACTGATTCTCAAACAACCACTGACATGTTATACCACCAATTCGCTTCCACAGATGAATGCTATCAGTAACTTATCACCACTATTCTATCTCAGCAACATCTACAATCACCGAAAATAACAACCCCACTAATATCAAACTACATATCTTTTCAATCCACCGATTTGAATCACAACAACCTACAAACACATAATAATAACCTTCGGCTATAGCACCAAATACTCCATTTAGTCATCCCCTGACCTTACAAGGATACAATGATATCACCAGCTGATGTTTAATCAGTCTCTTCCTCAATGGCAGCAACAATACACTGGAAGCTCCATTCTTTAGATGGATTTAGCAATGAGAAAATCCATTTTCAATTTCTGTTAGAACTAAATTCGAAGCAATCGAATCCATTCATACTGAACACACACACCTTGACAAATCTATTATCACCAGTAAACAGTCGATTCAAAATCTCATTTCAAAGAGAACCTTTCGACATATCAGTAATTCATCACCCCTCTTCTGTCAGTTATTCGATCAACTTCATTTCAAAACCCAATCGACTAAGCATACACCATTAGTCGAATCCCCAACGAGTTGACAACATACACTTCATGGGAAAAAATTAACCATAAAAAATGTTTGAATCTCATTTCGTGGCCAGTTGAGAATCAATTCACTTCTTTTAGATCTGGAGAGGTTTTTTTTAATGTGTACATATCTGGGTTGTATTTAGAATGAGTTTATGATCATGTGAGAAATGCTTTCGTGAGTTGTTTTTTTTAATATGGTTTAAAGGTGAAACTGGGTTTATGTATTTATTCTATGATGGATCTTGAGGTTGGTGATTTTGTTGTAAATAAAGTGACGGTGGAGGGTTGTTGTTTTGTATGAGGGTTACACGTGGGGTGACATGTAGAGATAAGAGTGGGTGAGGGTATGGTGGAGATAACATTTGTGTGGCTTTAATTTAGGCAGAGGTCAAACAATATTGCTTTTCATTCTTCATATACTATCAATAGCAGTAGCAGAAACATTTAAAGACGTAGCAAAAGTTAAATTTGACCTTACCTGATGTTATTAGCAGTCATTAATCGAACGGATCTGGATAGAGAAAATCCAACCTGCTCTGATACCACTTGTTGGTCCACTAATCTTGTGCACATATCGAATCTATGAAAAACAATGAAGAACAATGTACACAATTAACCAATTGACTAACTAATAACAATAGCTTGTACTTTTCATCGTTGTATATCTTATTAATATATGAATCAACAAATATACAAGTGTTACCCGGTTGTTTGCGGAATAACAACCGGGCGATGATGACAAACTAAACTCCCATTGTTACAAGATAGGAAAGAACCAATGGGAGGAGGAAATCCTAACACTAACACTATGTGTATTTTGGTGGTAGAAATCTCTAACCATCTCTAACCAATGAGACCACTATATATAGTGGGAAAGTGAAGCTTCCTTTGGAAGCTTCAATAAAGTCAAGTAACCACCTTGCACTTTATATACTTCCTTTTTTACCAAAGGAAGTTCCCACTATGTCTTCAATATAAATACTTCAGGTCTTCATATCAGAGATGGTCTTCGGGAGTTAGTGAGTCATTGTCATTACTCACTAACTCCATCATCCTGATCTTGGTTCTTGTCTTCACTGGCTCAGATCCGCTGCAGTAGTGAAGGAGTCTCTATAGACTTCTAAGAACATCTTGAGGATGACTCGGTAAACTATCATGAGTTTACCGACCTATAAAATACTTAGGGTATATTTCATTCAAATCAGTACAGGGACAATTTAGGCTCTAAATTGGCCCAACATATGCCAATAAAATAACCAAGACCACAAATGAATGCTTGTTATCATGATGCAGAGGATTAAAATTAAAAGATGTTCCGAATTTAAAGATAACGACAACAACATAAACATAGCACAACATTAACATAGGTGGCGTACGACTGCCTAGAGTACGACAAATACACATAAAGTTAAAACAACGAAGACCAAACATAACCTTCCCACACACGCCTAAGAACAACAGTTTATTGAAAACAGACAAACATATAGACATTCACTGGGGCCGCCCTACAAAGACTTTCGATGATCACATGTTGTGGATGAAAAACTCTATATCGGTCACACGATCGTCAGACGCACCCATCAATTCTTGCAGTTGGCGAAGCTCCGCCTCAACTCGGTCTTGCATGTCCAATAGCAAAGAAACCATGCAGCTCAAAAGTGGTTCTGGGCTAATACTAGATAACTCGCTTATCAACCCGTCCCTCTCAGCAATTGCAACCCTTTTATGTGCATACATACTTTCGAGTCTCCCCCTCTAATCCATCTCATCAGCCACCTGTTCACGCAGGTAGAACCCAAAACAGTTGCGGAAATCCTCAGAACCGCAAGCCATCTACAAAGCGCGCAACCTTCTCAACCAACACATTTTTCGAAACGGATTATTGATTTCTCTGTGCACGGACATGTATTGCTAATACATGACATGGCATCCTTATATACAACCGCACCAGCCCACTGTTGAAACATACTATTGGGAGCTTAGATTACTTTAAAATATACACCCAACAAAATATGCAGCCCTTTCATGAGCAGCTTGACCCTCATGATTCAGCATTATGTCACAGCTATAACACAAACTCCAACATAATCCCATGTGCATGCGTAGTTATAGGAATACAACTTAATAGGCGTTTGACTAAATCCTAACCACAAATGAAGGCTGTCACCAACATGTATGCTAGGCCTTCAAAATAACTATTACATACAATAAAGATCATACACATATGGCTTTTAATTTCAAATAAGTAGATACATTAACAACTAATACTTGCAAGTAAATCCAACAACACATATTGATAACTTTGATTTTACTCAGGTTAAAAATTATCGTTGTACCAATCTCTTCGAATTGAAAAATGAGTTTAGTGTGTGACTCAGTTGTATTTTGGTGAAAACAAAAATGTGTCGTTGTAGTATATTAAAAGTGCAAAAACAATTAATGTAAAAGTGCAGTAATTTAAATCTAAGTCTAATTAAAATAAATGGTGCAAGTATTTAAAAGCGAGGCTAAAATTAAAAGGCACTAAAAGTAAAAAAACGCAAACTTAAATCTAACTAAGGCAAACTTAAAACGCAACTAAAACTAAAGCTTAAACTAAGGCAAGACTAAAATAAATCTAAGGCAAATAAACTTAAAGTGCGACTAAGTAAAAAGGCGGGAAAATTAAAGCTCGAAATTAAGAAAATTAAAAACTGGAAATAAAGAAACTGAAAATTACCCCTATGCGAATAAACCCTCATCCGGAATAAATACCTATTCGGAATATCACCTATCCGGAATAAAGCCCCTATTCGGAATACTGTCACTATGCGGAATAGATGCTTACTCGGAATAAGATTCCTATGCGGAATATCAAGCCTATTCGGAATAAAGTCCTATCCGGAATAAGTAGCCCTATGCGGAATAGTGCCCCTATGCGGAATATGTCCCTTATGCGGAATATCCCTTATGCGGAATATCCGTCCTATGCGGAATATCACCCCACTCGGAATATTAGGCCTATGCGGAACAATACCCCTATGCGGAATATATCCCTTATGCGGAATATCCTATGCGGAATATTTACCCTACTCGGAATATCAGAAATTCCGGATGGACCAGCTTTGCTAAAACCTTGATACGAAATATAGAAGATTCCGAATAGAGTACTCTTAAAATCCTTTACTCGGAATACTGGGAAAGATCAGAACCTGGAATACAGTAACAAACAGGACCGAAGAACAAGGAACAATATATAGCACGGATTCAACAAAAATTAAACAAAAAGATTAAATCAAACTAATAACAAAACATCTATTAAGCATAAACAATCAATCCAAACAACAAAACTTAACAAAACTAATCAAGATGATCAAAACCCACTTTGATCAAAATAAGAACATAAGAACATAAGAACATGAACATGAACATAAACAATAAAAATCAAAGATTAAGAAAGGTAGAATGAGAGCTTAACAATAAAGATAAAGATTAACAAGAATTAAAAGAAAAACTTACTTGAAATTAAATGGTAATTAAGGTGCAAGACAATATTTAAATTTGACAAGTATTTAAATGACAAGGTAATTAAAAGTGGAAGAACTAATTGTCACTATTAGCCAACAAAATGAAAATGATTAAGAACTAATCTATATATAGGGGAGGATTAAGGAATGCTTAGGAAGCTTCCTCCCCTCCTTCATTTTCTCTTAATTGCATCATTAGGCCCTTCCTTCTTAATCTCTTTGTTAATTGCACCATTAGTCCTTAAGCCTTTAAATCTTCTTTAATCTTGGATTTTAATGACTTTTGGCTCGGGATTTCTTTGAACTCGTCTTTTAATTCTTCAATAAAGTAGACTTGAGTTCTTCGGCTTTAAGTAAACTTCCGTCTTTCGACTTTTTCTTTGATAAATCTTCAGAATTGGTCTTGGACTTCCGTTCTTTTTGCACTCTTGACTTCTCGACTTCATCTTTCATCTTTTTCTTCAATAAAAGCCGTGAATGCCGTGTTTTCTCCACTTTTCACAATTTCGTCCTAAATTACAACAAAAACACAAACCACGCATAACTCCGACATAAAAGACATAAAATACACGTGTTGGCTCGGTTATTATTGTAATTAAGTGGTAAAAAGGATGGGTGTTTACACACCTATCACATATTACTGCCAAAAGAATTTCGTGTTTGAACTATAATGTTTTAGCTCATCCTAATGTTGCTTGGGTTTGAGTCAAAACTATAACATTATATCCTAGCATAGGGGTGAGCGCGGTGCCGGAACCGCACCGAACCGAACCTGAACCGCAAGAACCGAGAACCGCAAGAACCGAGAACCGCAAAACGCAAAATATAGGAACCGAGAACCGAACCGAATACCATGTTTCGGTTCCGCTCGGTTCTCGGGTCCGGTTCGGGTATTTCGGGTCATACCCGATTGGAACCGCAAAATTTTAAAAACACTCAAACATCCAATATTTATTATTTGTTTACGCATATTTACTTCTAAACCAAAAAAATTGTAGCAACTATACTATAAGAAGATAAAAAAAATAATAGTTTTAATATAAAACTACTTTAAAAAATTCAATTCTAACTCAGATCGTATATATTCAACGACTTTTTTTTGTTGTTTATAGATTACAACATATTCTTGAATTTATTATGTAAAAATATAAACATCATGTTGCTATAACGATTAACTTATATATTAGGATTTTCGATATGTGAAATATTACGTAAAAAACGAAAAATTCCTATATACTTGAAATTTGAACGGTTCTTCGGGTCCTTAACCGAGAACCGCGGAAACCGAACCGAACCGAACCGAGAACCGCAATTCTATAACTTTTGGAACCGAGAACCGAACCGCGGTTCTAACATGCGGTTCGGTTCTCGGTTCCTGTTCGGTTCTCGGTCCATATGCTTACCCCTATCCTAGCATACAACTTTCACATATAAGATAAGACTATTCATAAACTCCACTAATCGTATACAATGCGGGCCAATGGATACATATTCACAGAAGCGCCAAAGTTAGTGTCAATTGCCTGCGGATTCGAAAGATGCTCCAACGAAGAGGGTGCCTGCACGAATGTGAATGACGTGTATCTCTAAAAGATATGAAAACAATCCCGAAAATAGTTTATGTTGCGTACAAACTATTTAGTTAAGCTTCCATATACAAGTGGTTCTATGTGACTAGATAAATTTTTATGTTACATCACAAAATAGTTTACCTCGCTTAAATACACTCGCTAACCACATTGGTATTTTTTTTAATATTAGGTGACCTTCAACAGGTTCAGTAACAAGGAAATAATCATTTCATGGTCACTTTGCATTCCGGAATGACCGAGTAGCCATGTTGAAGGTCAACGTATCACAAGACACAACACCAGTAGTTGCGGACTAAATTGGATCTTTTTAAATATGGGTGTATATAAGCATATAGACTTTTGTTTGTAACTATTGTCTTTTAGAATATTGGTTTGCAAGCTTTTTTTTTTTTATGTATTTTGAATATATACCATCTAATGGTAATGTTAATTTTCATTCTGTTTAGTCAATCTGGGTGTGTTAAAGTCGAATATTTGTTTATACATTAGAGGTCTAATGCAATTCAAAAGAAATTTGTATTTGACACGTCCAAGCTGTCATGACACATGGACTCGCTAGAAAAAACATGTTACACGCTTTAGATAAGCTAAACCTATAAAAGCAACCATAAAACCCCCACCAAATCTAGTAATTAATATGAAAGATAAATTTTCGAGTAACTGATTCTGTTTAAAATTCAAATTAAAGTATTGTTTCATTTGGTAACACACGAATTGCATTTCTTTAGAGCCCTTAATTACCTTCAACAAACCCTAATTAGTGAGTCGATCTCTCTCAATTTGATTCATCATCATCATCAGAAGGTATAATTAATTCATTATGTCCTAATTATCCGTGATCCGTTAGGTTTACGGCTAGTATATGCTCAGATCCTTTTCCCCAATCTTTTATACTAGTATCTATTAAAACAGATTTAACAAACAGATGAACATTTAGTATGTATGTAGCGGTTATTCATAATCATAACGACTTTTATCTTCTTAGGGCCTGTTTGTTTTGGCTTATATAACCTAAGCTTATTTCGGCTTATATAACATAATCCCCAATTTTGTGCCTTATTTGGAGACTTATTGGACTATATAACTTTATTATGATATAGTAAACTTATATAAGCTCATAAGTCTCTAAATAAGCTTAAAAATTGGGCTTATGAAATATAAGCTGAAATATGGCTTATTTTCGGCTTATGTATCATAAGCCCCAATTTTGTGCCTTATTTTGTGACTTAGAGGGGCTTATATAAGTTTATCATGATATAATAAACTTATATAAGCCCATAAGTCACCAAATAAGCCACAAATTTATGGCTTATGTTATATAAGCCGAAATAAGCTTAGGTTATATAAGCCAAACCAAACACCCCCTTATATTATAATCTAATTCAGTTTTTCCACTCATTTTGTATGGCAGTAATTGGTATTATGGAAGGAGTAGATCGGTTGAATGAGTTAACGGATGACGTGTTAGTGGATAACGTTGTTGCTCGTTTGGATTGCACTACCAAACAGCTTATCAGAACTACTGCTCGCATATCAAAACGATGGAAGTCTCTTTGGACTCAACTTCCTCGTCTCATTTTCTCACAACACGTTGATAATCTTGATCTCCGTCGGTACATCTCTTATATCGACAACACCCTGAGTCGATGTTCTACTGATCTCAAACTAAAAAAATTCAAACTTGATGTCAATTTCAATAGTCGGGGTAAGTTTACGTTTAAATCGCGAGCAAAAGAGTGGATTAGGTATGCTATTAGGCGTGAAGTTGAAGATGTTGATTTACGGCTATGGGATGAAGGACGAGGAAAAGAGTTTATCTATGATGATGCGTTGTTTTTCGACAGTTCGTGTTTTAGTCGTTTGAAGCTGACGCGTTGTGTGCTTGAGCCTCCTAATGATGTGGTTAGTTGGGGGAAACTTCGATTTTTGGTTTTATCTTTTGTGAGACTCGATGAACGTGTGATTGAGATAATATTATCCGGAAGTCCTTGCTTGGAAGCTTTGGAGTTAAGGGATTGTTACGATTATACGCGGATAAATATCACTTCAAAGAGTGTTAAGAAGTTGGTTTTCTCTGGATATAACTCTCGACATGAGATTGATGCAGACGATGATGATTATGAAGATTCTGTTAAAATCAATGCTCCCTACATATCGTCTTTGAGTATAGAAAAGAAATTGGTTCTAAGGGAGCTAGTGTTGGTTGACGTGTCTTGTTTAGTTGAAGTTAAGTTGGATTATATGATCGAATGGACCGAGTTCAAGACATTCGAGGAAGTTTTTAGAGGACACTTGAAAATCCTTAGACATGTGAATGTGAAGGATATTGCGTATGGGGGTCATTGTTTGAAGGTAATTATACTTATGAAAGTCTTTTTCCTTTCTTCTTATAGTCTGATTTTTTGTTTGTGTGTAAAATTACACACGTTGCACTGCTCTAATAACGTATACCTTTGCATTGTAGCTTCTCTCTCGTTTGGAAAATAGTAATACATGATGAAGAGCGAGTTGAAAATGGAGACCGGGAGGAACAAATTACTTAAAGTGACACTCCACTGAGCATCTCCAATAGCCGAAATAGAACTTTGCTTTTTTGGTATATATTTCAAACTTTTGTTAAGTGGCTAATCTTGTGGTTTGTGAAATGAGTCAATAACAAAAAGAAATGTAACAATGGATTTTGAAAGTGGAAGGATTTTGTTGGATCCTGTGTTTTTGTTAGTTTTCTAGTCATACACGTCGTTGACAGTAATATATCATTAAGTTGACATCATGTAAGCGTGCCTTACTATACTGCTATTGGCCCTATTGCTATGATTGGTTATTTCTTATATTGCATAATATAAATATACTTGCTTCGTGGATCATATCTCTGTTATGCATGGATAAGAAAGTGTTGTACAGTAGTATTTTGGTTCTATGAATGTTTATAATCTGGTCAACTGGTTACAAGTAGCTTGAAAGGGCTTACTCTGCCCCACTTCTGTGCTCTTGAGACTGTGCTATTCATATAGTGTATAATGTAGCATCTCAGCATTATGTGTGCTATAGCAAAACATCTCTATATGGTTATTATTATTATTTCTTTGAGGTGTTTTTGAAAAAAGGTCAATCGTCATTGTATCCCTTCATGACAATTTGGTAAATGTATGTTCCACGTATGCCTTAAATTAGATAGTAGCACTTAAACACATGAGCATTTGTTGTAATTGCAAGACTCTCTTAAGAAACAAACATATCTGATTGTAAATCTGTGGCTGTGTTTGAAACTTTGAGCTGCATCTTTCATACTTCATTTTCATTTCGTTCCCACTTCCCCCGTCGCGTCTGATTATAGATGAGCTTTTACACAAGCGTTTGCTGGTAAGCATACTGCTCCACTATGAATGTCCGATAGGTTTACGTGTACCCCCTTATTCATAGTTGATATCTTAATGCAACGAAAGGGCATGTTTCATGAACTTCGTTTGTTCATTTATTTCGAGCCACTTTTGTTCTGTTATCTGTAGTAGGAGTTGGTGTTCTTCTAGGGTTAATCCCTCTTGTTGTCCATTTTGGAGATCCTAAACAATGTGAAGATTAAGTCAGGATCATGGTAAGAGAAGTTTAAGGAATTTATCGAGTCTTGTAGAGAAAACGAATTCAAATGGTTAAGTGAGATCTCAGTATAAAAAAAGGCATGGCTCGATTTTGTATTGGATGTAACCGATGATCATTTCTTCAGTTGTGCTTTTCGGGTGTGCATTTTTCAAGAGTGCTCCTTCAAATGCTGGCGCAATTTTCATGATTTGGGCAACGTTGAGAACAATGTCCAAGATAGTCAAATACTTTCCACAGGTTCTTTCAATTTTCATCAAGACTAAAGTCTCCGTTGATACAATCAATTGTTTTTCTTTAAGGATAAGCTTAAAAGTGAGGTGATGCTGTAAAATCAGACAACATGGTGATTTAAGGTGGGGACTCAGAAGTTATCAAAGGATAGAAATTTGTGATTTGTGGGTCAGTTAATGCTGGAAAATTGTCACTATTGGATGCTTTACTCCAGAAAAACCAGAACTTCAGGAACTGTGAGTCTGAAAACTTATTCTATAAAACGGCAATAATATATAAATTTATAAAGCGTGTTGCTATTGCTTATTTGATTGCACATAGGTGGATGTTTTCGAATCAGTTGCTTATGTCAGTCAAGCTACAGAGTCGATGATGTTTTGGGATCAGTTGCTTATGTCAGGATCAATGTCATTTGTAGAGATTGATCATTGACAAACATGGAAAAGGTAATGTAATACTGCTAATCTCTATATTCAAAAACTACTTAAACAAGAAGGCTAGTCTATGTATATATTAATTTTTTTTTAGCAGATTGAATACTTAAACTCGGTCATTTTACTACCTATTACAGTTTTATTAACAATTGCTGTAATCTGACTATAAGGCATCAGATGAAGAGAAATACGTTTTGGTAGGTGAGGTGTGCTCATGTATACTGGACCAAGTTATTGCTGTTCAGGAAGCTGCTGAAGGTGCTGCTCGTGCTATGATGTCTTAACTTACTGCACCGGAGGCGAAGCTTGTTCTTCCATCACTTCTGAAGGTTCTTATTTTTCTTGAAATCTTTGTTTCGAAAACTTTAGTTTATTGTCTCTATGTTAAGTAAACTGATTCATCACCTCTGTTTCTGTTATGCTTTATGTGCATTTTATTTGCCAGGGTCTTGAAGATAAAGCTTGGCGGACAATGCAGACTAGTGCTCAACTTCTAGGATCTATTGCGTTTTGTGCTCCACAACAAGTTTCTCAATGTCTACCCAGGATTGTGCCAATATTGACAGAGGTACTTTGAAAATTAAGAGAAATTGTGGGTAGCGTGTCAAACTGTATCTTTTGGTACGGGTAGAAACGACCCAATGTGTTGGCCGACTAAAAAATAATGTCCAAAAAAACCTTTTTAGGCTTGTTAGGTATAAACACAACCACAAGTAAATGGTCGAAATTGCTGCCACTAATCATTATTTAAAAATAGTCGCATTTCTAACTTATTTCGGATTGATTCCAGGTGCTAACTGATACCTATCCAAAAGTGCACTCTGCAGGGCAGACGACACTTACAGCAGGTTCTCTTATATTATTCTTACTTTGTTCATGTGTTTCTATGCTAATTGGTGGATGGCAGTAACTCTTTCGTGTTATATAGGTCTGTAGCGTGATAAAGAATCCAGAAATCGGTTCTTTTGTCCCGAATCTGTTGTTGGGTCTTACTGACCCTAACGAATAACGATCATACAAAAATATTCTATTGATATTCTTCTTCAGGTAATGTCTTGTGGTATTTCTATTATGATATGCAACTTTGTAGCTTTCTTTGTAGACTACTTTTATAAATTTGATTGATTCTCCTTCCCTTGCCCTTCTAGTACCCATTGTTAATCGTGGATTGAGGGAAGCAGTGCTGAAACGAATAAGAAGGCTGCACAAATAGCTGGCAATACATGTTCCTTTGTCCCTGACCCAAAATATATGCTTCCTTACCTTGGCTTGCTTCTTCCTGCGATTAAGAAGGTATATATCTAGAGAAACATGAATTTTTTTATTTGTGTAGTAGTTACGACATACTATTATCTTGTGGATACTAATTAGACTGTTGTTATGTTATGCATTACCTGAAATAGGTATTAGTGGATCGAATCCCTGAAGTGGCAGAACAGTTGGATCTCTGATTAGAGGAAGAGAACTTCCTAACCTTGTACCGTGGTTACTGGACACTCGGTGAGCCATACTCTTTACTAGGGCTGAGCATCGGGTCCGGACCGAACCGGACCGAATATCGAAATGGTCCAAAACCCCGGACCGAGGACCGGACCGAAATTGTTTGGTCCGTTTTGGGTTGGTTTGGTCCGGTTTTTCATTCGGGTCTGTTTTGGGTCTGCCATGCTCAGCCCTACTCTTTATATGTGAATCATGTATAGTTGTATACACTACTTGGTGGTTACTTATCTCAAGACTAGAGAAATGAGTATTGTACTTAATGTTTTCTATAGTTTTCAGTCTAGTTAGGAACTGGCCGATCTGGATCATTAACAATAGAATATGTATCCCGCTGTCTAGGTTGTGGCTGCTCAAACAGAGTATTTCGAACACCTTCTTCCTGACATCAACCAGAACTGCTCTCATTCAAGGGGCACCTGTTCGTGATGGTTATTTGACACTATTTAAGGTGAGCTTGTTTATGTGACAATTATGATTATCGCTATTTTTATTTGGTATATCAACATATGTTAGGGGTACTCATACGGTTATTCTCTTGTAGTATCTGCCAAGATCATTGGGCGTCCAAAACCACTTGCAGCAAGTGTTCCATCCATCTGATGGTAAATTGGTAAGTACCATATCCGGAAACAACTTATTATTTGTTGAGTTGTTGTAGTCATTGTTGATATAATTGTTGTAGGGGTTGTTGTTTTTTAAATCTTTATAGTTCTTGGCTTATGGTGGATGAGTTGTTGGACTAATAATAAAATTGTTTGTAGTTCTTTGTTAGGATGTTTGTATACAATTTGATATTGTTGTTGTACTTTTCATAGGAATGCACATGATAAATGGAGTTGGAGAAGATAGAGGATGGATTTTCAGCAACAGCTGGAGCTGCAGAAAAGAAGATTCCTAATTGGACACATGCTGAAATTGTGAAAATTAGGAACTAATATGACGGGTATGCGAGTTGTGTGTGTGTGTGTGTGGGGGGTCATAAATGGGTAGCTTATGTTAAATCGATGAAAAGTAAATTGATGATAATATAATTCACGGGTCAAGTGGGTAACAGGTCAAACAGGTCATTGATAGAACGGGCCAAACAGGTCATTGATTGAACGGGCCATTCAGGATACTATTCAAGCGAGCTTTCGGCTGTTTTTGTTTCTTACATCATACAACAATTACATTATACGATAATAGTAGTTGTGAAATTAAGCCATTTTTTAATGTTAGTACATCGACCACCCATAGCTTCCCTCACGGTTTTTATTTATGCAGGAGTATATAAAGATCTGTCATTATAATGAGTCTGAATCTATAGAGATGGCCAAAGATGGCTACCCTTTCCCGATTTATTCTCTAGATGGTCGCTCGCCTATATATATCCATTGACATGAGGTTTACCCAACACATGTTTGGTAAAAGGTAGTATATCAATCTTAATAATAGTTACATCCATATTTTATCTTAGTTCCTTGATGCACGTTATATCTGTTATTATGTATCTAAATGGTTTGGAATTTATGTTACTTCCGTTAGAACCAATTGAAATAAAATGATGCAACAAGTAGTTTGTCTTGAATCTCTTCAGTAGAACAACTTCGATCACATACATTAACAAGAATATGTGGTACGATTTTTAGAAAATTGTTTGTTTAAGAAACGCGTCGTCACGCGCCGCGGTGAAGCGTGATATCTAAAACTTGTTCCTCTAACAATTATCACTGCCTTCCCATAACAATCTACAGTTTATCAACCTAGAAATGATCATTGGAGGAAAAGGTCATATTTTTATCAAGTCGGCTACATGTATTCATATGTGGATTCAACTATGTGTTTCAGTTTAGAAAGGTTAAAGAATCGGAAAAATCACAAAAAAAACTATTTTTTCAAACTTGTTTCAAAATACTCAATTTTTTTAACAAAAAGCCAAAATACTCAAAAATATCAAAATTTAGACACTTTTGCGAAATAGAAAAAAACAATTCTAAATTTTTTGAAATTTTTGAGAAATTTCGTAAATATTTTTGAATTTTTGTTTTTTTTAATTAAAGGGGTGTTTGGCAACATGTTTAACACCACTGAACTATATTGTTTTAAGTAAAAAGCTTGAATCTTTATATTTCAAAACCTTTATAATGTTGAATTTATTATTTATTTCAGCTTATTTTGGCTTTTAACAGCTTAAATCAGCTTATTTAAGTTTTATTGTTTTTAAAGAGGGTGTTTGGAAACGCGTTTAACAATAAGTGTTTTCCTGTTAAACACGTTGGCAAACACCCCCTGACAAATATTTCTGAATACTTTCGAATTTTTTTTTATTTCACAAGAATATTCAATATTTATAGGTATCTATCTTGGTTTTATGATGAAAAAATTAGTTTTTTCATAAAGTTGGTTTGAAAAAAGGTATTTTTACGATTTTCTCTAAAGAAATTCGTTGGATGACTATGGTGGGGTCTCGTGGTTCAAACACCAATCGTGAAGTTATGATTTAGTACTATTTAGTATTTATCACAATATATGAGACTTTAGACTAGAGAAAAAAACTAAAATTAAAAATGATTCATATAGAATCAAGGTATATTTATCTGTTGATGACAGACTTAGCCTGAATCTATCTAATTGTAAAACACGACAGATTCAAAATATATTTATATGTTGAGGATGACAAACTCAACTTATATCTATCTGCAAAACAAAGTATAATTCACAAAACTGTATTCATTCACTAACAGTAATTTCTAAAAAAAAATATTCGGTGGTAATAATTAATAAGATGGACGTCATTCAAGCTACACTTCATCACAGCTATGACTTCAAACTATTTAAGGATGGTAAGTTTTTTTTCTTAATTCCAATTTCTAATAAACTTTTCAATGATTTGCATACGTTTCAAGATGGCTTAAACACATATGAACACATGTGGGTTTAATTTGGCCATTTTTATAGAAATCATTTACGTTATACTAAGGCTATGTTTGACGCGTGAGTTTATCAGAGCTTATCGTATGTTGAGCTTATTGTTTTTAAAAAATAAGTTACTATTAAAAATAAGTCTGGTTTGATTGACAGAACTTGAGGGAGCTTGTTAAAAAAATAAGCTCCTAAATGGCATGCTAGTTAAAGTAAAATGTAAAATAAGCTCAAGCTACATGCTCCAATATCCAGCTCTAGTAACCCGCTCCAGCTCCTAAGAATGGCAAACACACCCTAACCTGCACAAGTGTAGTTGCACTCCTGGTTTAATTTTGTTTGACGTGTGAGCTTATCAGAGCTTATCGTAGCATGAGCTTATTGTTTTTACAAAAATAAGCTACTATTAAAAATAAGTCTCGTTTAACTGATAGAGCTTGTTAAAAAAATAACCTCTTAAATGACATTCTAGTTAAAGTAACATATAAAAATAAACTCAAGCTACATGCTCCAGCAACCCGCTCCAGCTCTTAAGAATGCCAAACATACCTAAGCTCGACAACTATTTAATGTTAGGTGTCATTCTATAAGTTTATTAACTAGTTTTAATACCCGTGCACGCACGGAACTTGAATATAAACGATAAATAAATAATAATATTATTATTATAATTTTATGTATATATACTACTGTATTTTTTTAAGAAGATCTAATATTTATATGTTTGATTATATTGTTATTTTACTATGCATCGTATAAATTAATATAAATTCATCTCAATTTTTTTTTTTTTTAGTTTCATACTCTTTTTATTTTCGATATTTTTATTCAAGATAGTTATATCTTAATAATTAATCAACCAACCATTTACATCAACCTAACTTATACACGATTTATAAATTCATGATTTTATAATGCTTAATATTATTTTATAAAATAATATAATGTTTTAATACTTAAATAGCTATGATGCTTAGGGACCCACAAGTTTTACATAATTTTTCATTATGTGAAAATATTAATTAATATTTTATATAAATATTTGTTGCATAAATAATTTGACTTTGTTTAACCGAAATGTTAACTATTTTTTTCTAGATATTTTTTATTTAGTAACACATAACAACCTTGAAACATATATTTTGTTATGATATGCAGGATTCTGTCTATTAATTTTTATCTCATACCGATGTTTGAGCACCTACATTCATTTAACATTTATGTTCATGTTAATAATAATTTACATACATTGCATTGCTTGACTTTGTTAAGTGTCAAAATAAAATAAATAATAATATATATTTTTATTTGAATATTTATAATAATGTGATTTGTTTTTTTAGTATAATATATTTGTTGTATTTAAAATATAAAGTTTAAGAGAGTATTTTGTTTATTTTTTAAAGTTACTTAAAAAAATATGAAAAATTATAAATTTATACTTAAATCCATTTAATTTATTTAAAGTTCAACCACTAAAGTTCTATTAATCCTCTCCTCATTTTTTAAGTTTTTATTGTCACAAATTTGACACGTATATTTTTATGTGTTTTCATCAAATTCTTCCATTAAAATTTTTAATTTTGACTAAATTGAATTTAATTTTGACTTTTTTCAACCATTCACATCACTTGATTTTGCTTATGTGTCAAAATCAAGCTATTTAATTGGTCCAATTATTTTTTCTATAACTTCCACTTTTCATTAAAATACCTAAAAAATTTAATTCTTTTATTATATAAAAGATGTGAAACCACTCAAGAATCTACACTTCGTAAGCTTTATCTATTAGCCGAATTATATTTAACCCATGCATTTGTTATTATTATCATGCTTAGTCCATCTTAGTTATCTTATTATGCAAATCTTAGAGATATATTTAATGATTCAATATAAATACATCTATAAGACTTACATAATAAGATAACTAAAATACACTAAGTTCCAATAATAATAACAGGACTAAATGTAATTCGGCTAATATTATCGTCTATGTCCATACACAGTATTTTGATAATCACTATCGAGTGGTTTGAAATTTTTAAACGTTTTTAATCTGAAGTATATTTTGATACCTTATAACATGTTCTCCTAATCTCTTTCTTCTAGACACGCAATCTTCATAGGAACAAGAGAACATACATTTCTTTATCCAAACAGAGGTTTGATACTAACGTGTCGTTTGTTTCGACATTTTAAAATTTCAGAATTCAAAATTCTATTAGTACATTAAATTCTTGAGAATTAAAAATTTCAAAATTAAAAACGTCTATGCATTTTTAGTTGACACAAATTTATAATTTTTTTTTTTAAATCTTAATTTTAAGTCGAACCAATTAAAATGAATAAATATTTTTTATATAAGTTTTTTATTTAAACGAGTAAAATTCAAATTATAAATTTTATAAAAATTTTATGTACATTTTATCCCAAAGTTATTGTCCATAATTTCATTTTAGGTTGTCTCAAAATTATTGTCCAATAAAAAAAATAACATATAAAATTTGACTAAGTTACTATATTATCATTACTTAAAATTATTATTACCCGAATATTAAATTTTAAAGAAAATTTAATTAATTAGCTAATGGTAAATGTGTCATTATGTTAAAAAGTAAAAAAAGAAAGTTGTAATAAATAAACTTTTCTTAAATTGTTTGACTTTTGTTAAGTGATAATAACTTTGAGACGGTGAAAGTATACATTTTTTATATAAATTTATTTTGTTTTATTTATACGAGTAAAAACTAAATAAATCTTTTTAACAAATTATCTTAAAATTTTTAAATTTTTTATTTGAATGAGTAAAATCCCGATTTTCAAAATTTTATAAAAAAAACTACATAAAACATATATAAATTTTATTTTTTCTATATAAATGAGTAAAACCCAATGAAAATTTCACCTTTTATATAAATGTAGTGAAAAAGTTTAAACCGACACTAAAAAAATCGGACACATACGAGAACCAAAGTCACCAATTGCCACCGTTGGGTCATAATTTTTTTCCCGATTAATTTAGTACTTTATGTTGATAAGGGTATTGCACAAACCTTTAGTTGAGATGTGTTTTAGAGGATTTTAATAACGTTAAAAGGCGTCGTGTGCGATTGAAAGGAAAAAACGAATTTTTTATTCTTTGTTGTTTATTTTGTTGGTATTTTTTTGAAGTTCTTTGTTTTGGCCTACTAGCGAACAATCCTGGCTGTGTTACTGCCGTTTAACAGTTAACCATTTGATTTTTTTTAGGTAAAGAGTTATCCTAGTAAATATATATTAATCACATAACCAAATAATTACAATAGAATGTGGCTGGCTGAATACCACATTAACCTCAAACATAGCTTGAACTAAGGCTGAGCATCGGTCCGGGACCGAACCGGACCGGACCGAGGACCGAAATGGTCCAAAACCCCGGACCAAGACCGGACCGAAATAGTCCGGTCCGGTTCGGTCTTCGGTCCTGTCCGGTCCTATTAGACATATTTGACGAGATTTTGGTAAGACCGAACCGGACCGGACCGAGGACCGAATTCGTCCAAAACCCCGGACCGAGGACCGGACCGAAATTGCTCGGTCGGGTTTGGTTCGGTCCGGTCCGGTTTTCCGGTCCGGGTCGGTTTTGGATCTGCCGTGCTCGACCCTAACTTGAACAACTAACTAAGCCCATGACAAGCCACACGACTTAGAAACCAAACTAAAAAAACAAAACAACAACCAAACAAGTACCACTATTCGCCATACAAGTGAAAATGTTTCGGCGTGTTCCACTTAGAAACCATCTCTTTCACCGCATCTCTATTCTTAAAGCGAAATGTTAACAACTTTAGACGCACGGTCACAACGATATGGTCCCTAATCTCCTCCGGGTCTTCTTGGCTTTTTTAAACAAACGGGCGTTCCTCTCCATCCAAATGAAATAGGACCCTACAGCAAACACCAATTTTCCGACAATACTCTTGATTGTACGCTTATGGTTAAACACCAAGTTTAACCATCTGATTATTCAAGGGCAATAAGCTTTTCAAATGTGATTCACTGTAGGAATTTGACCTCAAATCATCCATGTGTTGGTAGTTCAAAGAGCAATGCCGAAAATTTGGAGTCAAGTGTTTAGCTCTAATTTTCAAATTTGTGCACCTTTTTTTTCTCTGTATTATGTGCACAAAAACAATTATTAGTAAGCTACCACGCTACGCGTAAAACCACTAGCATTATCAGAAGTGCACTCAACCCACAAACACCTGACCAAGTTGAATCAGCCTCGATTATGCGACAATCTAATGTGCTTTCATGGGTTCTAGGAAGTGGCTGGGCACCGTTTAATGGATCAAATGGGACAGGATTTTATTTGGTGATCCTGACTTAGCGTTGTTATTTGTTTACGCTGTTCGCATGTTCTTTTTCAGGACATATTGGTGATAGAATGAACCTAAAGATCTTATTGGGATGGTTGGAACTGGTGTATTTACTTCTCTATTTGGTGTCGGATATTGGGCAAATATTCATGTGTTTTATTACTATTTGATAGTTCAAATGATAGCCGGGTTGTTTCAATCGACTGGATGGCCTTCTGTAGTTGCGGTTGTCGGGAATTGGTTTGGAAAGAGTAAGAGAGGGCTTATAATGAGTATTTGGAACGCACATACGTCTGTTGGGAATATTACTGGCTCGTTGATCGCTGCATACTTTTTGAAGTACGGTTACGGCGGAGTTTAGTTTCTATCTTTTGTTTTAACAAAATACGCTCTTTCCAAATTCCAAGTATAGAAACACCTGCAAAAATGTTAATATAGTTATCCTAGTAACAAAATATGTTACTCCCTCCGTCCCATAATCATAGTTTACCGACAAAATACACACAATTTTTAAAAAAATACAACTTGAAACGACTCTGCTGGGGATCGAACCCAGAGTCTCTGGTTTCGTAGACCAGCGCCTTATCCATTGGGCCACAGAGTCAATTTGATGAACAAAATGCTCATTTTATCTATGTAATGTAATGATCATCAAGATCTGTACCTCGCCCGAGGATCCCTCTCTCCGTCGGCTTTCTAAGCAGAGAACTCCATGGACTAACACATCTGCTTGAAAGAGGTACATATGTCTATATGGAAAGGGGCATCTGAACCACTAGCAACGTCCTTCACGAAGGGCTCCTGGAAGAGGAACAACACCTTTTTTCTCCCCGTGGTTATCATTATGAATTTCAAAGTTACATTAACGCAAATACCCGTATCTCTGCAATGTTGCATCTTTGTATGCTCAATTATTGTAGGTTTCTAAGAAGTCAATCACGAGCCATAACTCATAGTTTGCTTGTAGCAAAACACTTCAAGTGTTGCCTTTGATCATTGTAATACCGTTGTAATGACTCTTGTCTTTGTAACATCATCTTATCATTAAACTTATTAATAAACGTCACCAACTAAACAAAAATAATTCAATGCAGATTCCATTACAGGATCCATAATGCAGTATTCAGCAAGCAAAACAGATTCCAATATTCACTATCATATGGCTAAATCTTCACTCTCAATTGCATTATTCAGCGGAGTAGACGAGCAATGGCTTTCTAGATTAGAAGGAAGTCTTAGGAAGACAAGATAGTATGTTTTATTTCAAGTATTGTTAAAGGTCAATTTTATGCTAAAGATAGGCTTCTCGATTGTTAAGTGCACTTCGATGATTATTAGTAATGACATTATATGGTATATGCACAGGAGGAGGCCTATAAGTGTCAGGTATAGATGTTTCAAGATTAGTATCGACTAAAAGCCCTGTTGATAGGGCTGGAGCTACACCACTGTTTGATGATAAGGGTTGACGCTCCTCTGCTATTGGATACTGCAAAGTGATTTTTTTAACTCAGAGTAAAAAGGTAGATATAACTAGGTCTTCATCACAAGACTAAAAAAACATTTCATTCCGCAGGCAAACTAATATGTCGAAATGCTTGCGGGACATCCTAATAACGTAATTAATTTGCATTATGTAGCACCTCCGATTTTCATATTGCACGAAAGTATCTAAGCATTGTGAGAAACTCCTTAATGACAGACAATTTTATAGTTATGAGGAGTTTACCTTCCTTTTATCTAAGAGGGATGTTGTAGTATTACGCAAGTTTACAGCTAATAGTTGCTTTCAAACCCTCGGGTATAGCGACTGTTGACAGTTTAGTTCAAACAAAAGCAATCCTTAAAATCCCTGCGAGTTTATGTGAATCCATAAGGTTACGGCTAACAGAATTTTTCCTTCTTACACTAGTTTTAGTGTGGTGTGACCTTATGTTGCTCCTGCAGCCATATCTAATAGTATAACAAGTAATTAGTAAAGCATAAACCTAAGGGTTTAAAACAGCCAAATTGTTATACTCATTTTGCTAAAAGCTACAGTTTTTGGGGCTTCAAGGATGAACTCACTATACTCAAGCCAAATCATGCATAACATGCGTTTCAGGTGAAAGACAAAAGGGTAGAGTCAAATGGGCCAAAAGCTGCCCAAATTTTCAATCTCATAGCAGTATAATGACCACAACTCCCTTAGCCATTTAAACATTTATATTGACAAAGTTACACTAGTTTTTGCGAGCTCCCTTCAACCAACCTAGTTTGTCTAAGTAATAGATAGGTCACACATCACAATATTTTGCAAGACAAGAATGAATCAAGCATTGAAATATATGATGGTGACGTGAACTAGCAATAGAAAATTTACCTTTTTTTTGTGAAGTTTTAAGGTGGGTGTAAGAGTCTAATATGATGCCTCAAGAGTAAAAAAAAGAAGAAGAAAACGTGAATGCAGTTCAATAGCAGCAGTATCCATATCATATTTATCATAAACATGCATGGGGATTTATTAGATACTCAATTGTAACCATATGATTTTCTATATAAAAATCTTCTGTTTTTTCTTATTGCTGTGTTTCTTCTTTTTTCAATTTTCTAATGAGAAAAGTGATTTATCGATCAAAAATTGTCCCAATCTGTTGCATATTATACCCGGCCTCATGCAACGTTACTGATCCGCGTAGTTTTAGTTGCTTGCTACACGTACTTGAGACTTTAGAGGAGTTTGGGATTGCTTATTTTACTCATTTACTGCTTATCTGCGTAGTTTTAATTAGGAACATAAGCAGTTTGTAGTGCTTATGCATTGCAGTGTTATGATACATATGGATTTCAAAAGAATTAATTTGTCAATTAAAGAAAGATAGTGGCGTAATTTGTTGCTCGTCTGTCTTTCACTCTTATTTACCTAATAATAAATATTAATAAATACTATACAATAATAAAATTTATTTACTTATTTTGACAAAAGAACAAGAAAAAATCACGTGCGAACGTTTTTGGAACATAATTAACGTGCCTGTCAATTGAAACATAATTAAGAATTTTCTCATCGCGATAATGTATTTCTCATAATCTGACATTTTATTGTTTGGAAGATATGTTTTTTTAAATGTACAAATTTTTTGTTATTTGATGAAAACATAAATTAAAAGTTTTCTTTTATTTGATACTACTATTTTATATATACGGATATACAAACGCCTGACACGTACCTTATTATACTCATTCCTATTCTAGTAATACATATATATGGTATTAATCCTTTATTACATAACACTTTCCTAATTTAGTAAATCTTAACTTCCGTTGCAATCCTTTGCACCGCCATATAAACTAGTATAAATACCTTACTAAGCTATGCACAAATCTTACATAACTTCTCATAACTCGAACTGAAGTACAAAGATAACTTATAACGACTAGCATAGGCTACATACAAAGTCATCTGTTGTTGTAAATTTTAATTATTTGTGATCGTAAATATGATGATGGGAGGTAAATATTCAAACGATGACGTTGAGGTGTTTGCTAGAGTAAACGCGAGCAATATTACACAAAGAATACAAGGAGACCCTAATGCTGCTAAACGTTATTATAAAGGTATTTACAAGTGCAAGGAAAAGGGTTGCGACAAGGTATACGATAGTTTCCAAGCTCTGGGCGGCCACCGAGCCAGCCACAAGATCTTTAGAATTCTACACAATGGAAACCGCGGGTCTCAGTCGTCTGTACCTAAGTTGCATAGATGCAAATTATGTGAGATGGGGTTTCCAACCGGGCAGTCCTTGGGAGGTCACATGCGGAAGCATAGGCTAGGAAAACTCGATATTAATGAAGCTATGGTTGTACGTCCTGATGTTGATTCTAAGTCTTTATCTTCTTCTTCTGGTGTGAGTTACCAGCTGATGAGTATTAAAAAATAGTTTGAATTCGATCTAAACGTGAAGCCTGAAGAGCAGGAAGAATAAGGGAATGCAGTTCAATAGCAGTATAAGTATCCAAACCATGCATGGGGAGGTTTATTTATTACCGTATTTATTAATAGATCACATAGGGATTTATCAGATACACTCAATTGTAACCATATATGATTTGTTATATAAATATATATATTCGATCTTCTGTTTTTCTTATTAGTACTATTTTTCTTCTTTTTTCAACTTTCTAAATCAGTACAGTCGCAATCTGTTGCGGATTACTACCATTTTGTAATGTAACTGATCTAGAAGTATTTTACTGAAGTTTGTCTTAAGATTTTACACTGGAGACTTTAAAGGAGTTTGGGGTTGCTTAATGTTACTGCTTATCTGTGTATTTTTAGGAAGATACGCAGTTTGTAGTGGTTTGGATACAATTTCACTGTATAGCTTATTTGAGAATAGCTTTTTAACCTTCATCTCTAGCAAAAAATACATACAAAATATAGTTTGATCTTCTGTTGTTTCTTATTATTGTTTTTGTTCTTTTTTCAATTAACTAACGAGGGCTGGGAGATCAGTGATTTACCGATAAAGAATTTCCATTTTGTAATGTAACTGATCTATATGTATTTTACTGAAGTTTCTCTTAAGTTTTTACATATTAGTTGCTTGGGATTGCTTAATGTTACTGCTTATCTTTGCATTTTTAGGAAGATACGCAGTTTGTATTGCTTTGGATACAATTTCACAATATATATTGCTTATTTGAGATGCTACTAGAATAGCTTTTTTACCATCATCTCAAACAAAAAAAACTCTTAATCCTATGCAGATAATTAGCACTCAAATATTATTTAAATTTGCCAATATATAAATAAGCGTTTACTGTGTGCAAGTATTATTTGAAGTATATGTGCATTATTTTTCACTTCTTGTAACATTCCGATTATGGTGTTTAAGGTCTTTTATTACTAAAAAGCCATTGCGTAAGTTTGACTACGACTACATAAATTTGAATGCGTTACGAGATTGGTTAGTCAAACCCGATAATCAAACTATAAGTATAATATCATGTAAATGTTTTAGAAAGTCTTATGTGCCCCAAGTATTAAAGAAAAAAACTTGAGGGATCTAAGTTGTCAAAATTGAAAAGTTATATTTAGAAGCTAAAATTGCAAGTTTAGCCTTGGGCTTAGATAAGTATTAGAGTAAATTACGTTGTTCGTCCTTGTGATTTAGGTCAAATAACAGATTGAGTCCCTATCTTTTTTTCTTGCTTGATTGATCCTTAATTTTGAAACTATGCACACCGTTCGTCCCTATCTCCAAATCGAGTTAAGTCGGACAATTATCTCATCCAGGCCTAAGGGTATTTTAGACTTTCTATGTTTCACAAGGACGAACCGTGTAACTATTAGGATCTTCTTCAACCTATTATCTTCTTCAACCTATTACTACACCAACAGTTCATATATTACCATGTATTCAACCTGTTATCTTTTTACATTACCAGTTCTTATATTAGACAGAGTACATCCAAATCACAAGTTACAATTTTAATATAAAGACCGAATAGAAAATACCCAATTCATTAATCTTTCATCTATTTAAAACATTCACATATACCATGTTCAACATGAATTTCTAACATTAAACCAACCTATCATTTATAATCTACATCCTTTGTTAACCACGAACCACTACATCTTGGCGACACACCATCCAACCACCACACACACAGATATGATGGTCATCGTCGTCCCACCGCTTCCACAACTACGATTCAATCACACTACCAAAGTCAAGGAGCACGAAAATCACCAATCTGAAGTTAAAGTCAAACCCAGACACAAAAATAAAAATGAAGTAGCATGTTTGGAAACATTTTAGAAAAGTATCAATGGCAGGAAAAAATAGGCATTCACAAAGTTAGCCACAAACTTTTATAACAAGAAGTCAAGAACCTAAGAATCAAAATTTATACTAGTAAAACTTTTAAGCCACAAAGTTTTACAAAGTCAGGTACAAACACACTCTATATACCTATTTTATCACTCAACACAATGATCATTATAATTGCAACAACACCATCATTATCACAACACCACAGCAGATCTAGAGCACCTAAAGTCCACAACCAGACGTACCATCCAACAACCACCAAAAACTTACCACAAACCACCAAAGATATGCTAACCATGGTTGGGACTAGTGTGGTGAGAGTTACGATTTAATTAGTTCGGACTCGAATGGTGAGATTTACGATTCAATCCACAATCACTGGACTCTTATTTTCGAAAGATCTTATGCGGTGGTGGTGACGGCGACCTTAAATCCATAATCACCGGACTTGGAGTAAATCTGGTACAATCTTGATTTTTATGGATTTGATTCGAACAAAATCCACACATGTTGATGGTTAGTATTTGTGGATGACGGATTTGTTTTAATTATGTTTTAACATGAGAAATTAAAGTGTTAAACAATTTGAAGGTTGATTAGAATGTATGCGACTCGATTTATGATATTTATGAACATTTTGGCTGTTTTAATGTTTGATTTGTAAAGTGAGAAAGATAAAGGTGTTGTGATGTTTGTATGGACAAAAAAATAAGTGGGTATTTGTGTTTGACGAGGGTGGGTAGTTGACATTAAGCCAAGTACAAAAGTTAAAAATGATGATAAAATAAATCTGGAAGCTAGAAAGACGAAAATGCCCCTAAGGCTAGATGAGATAACTGTCCGACTTAACTCGATATGGCGATAGGGACGAACGGTGTGCATAGTTTCAAAATTAAGGATCAATCAAGCAAAAAAAAGATAGGGACTCAATCAGTTATTTGACCTAAACCACAAGGACGAATGGTGTAATTTACTCTAAGTATTATATCCGGAGATCATCTCATTATCACACGTGATGTGTATGTGTTCTTGGAGGGAAAAAGAGCTAGAAGACCTAAGGATGAAGAAACCATCCTTATGATGATATGAAGTTGATCTTGAGAATGATTATGTTATATACAAGGAGTCATAAGCTTCACTAATGTGTTACCCATCAATTGTAAGTTCTAATTCCATGTTATAATTTCAAGATTATGATAGAATTTAGAGGTTTTATTTATAAAGAGTGTTATAAGTTAAATTAGACATGAGTATGATGTTCTACCTTTTGTTAGATGAATTATAGATGAAGTTAGACATGTTTTATGAACAAAAATATGATTATAATTCAGAATTAATGAAGTTGTGAATTGTTTGTTTAGAGAATATGCTAGTTCATGAGTTTTGATGAATCTTATGCTATATGATAAGTAAACAATAGGTGTTTGGCTAGAGCTTAATATGGTACCTACACATGTAGTTTTGGCTTAATACCTGAAGAAAAATGACTCACACATGTCAAATAAGCTGTGATGGGAGTTTGGTAAAGTTGGGAATAGCTTATTGTAGGTTTTGGGTCGTTTGGGACATATTTGGAAACGGGACAGCAAGGTTTGCAGAAATTTTCGTAAACTATGAAAAATCATAGAAAAATAACCGTAACTCCGTTTGAAGCGCGTCTTACCTTTTCGGAAACGCCAAAGAATCTAATTTCCAACAAAAATAGTTCCAGGTCCTGATTCCAGGTCTAAGTGGGTCAAAAACAGCAAAGTGCAGCAAACTGTAGAAATTCTACATAAAAGTGACTTTTAGTATGTAAAACCCACATTAAATACCGTGAACAGTACACATTAACAGTACACACACGAAAATACGATCAAAATAAAACTTTCCATTTATAATATTAATACACGTGTCACGACATTAAATAACGAACATTCATGAATATTATAAATGTGACAACGATCACGATTACCAAATTCATGACAAATAAATCACGAACATACACAATTAGTATTTGACTCGCGTAAAACTATGCTTTCCCCATGTGGGCCCCATATACCGCGGCTAAGAGACAAGAGGAAAGGAAAATGGGCTTTTGGCCCATGTCATCAAATAAACAAAACACAGGGAATTTTTTTTTCTCATAATTTAGGTTTTTATAAAAAAAACACTCCTCTTGCCTCCTTTTTGTTCTTGCCGCCGGCTATATCAAACCACAAGGACGATTCAGACGATTTTGGTCATTGATTTTGGGAGTCTACATGTTCGTGATCATTAACTCTTTCATTCTACGTGTTCGGTATAATCATACACCTTTTCCTTTTCTTTTAATTTCTTATGATATCATGTTTAATTTATTTAATCATAAGAACAAATGTTAATATACATGGGATTAATTAAACACGGAATTAGGGGGTGTTTGGTGTGGTTTTTGGTTCGGCCGCGACACCACCGATAGCCAAGAGGCTCTCGGCTTGCGTTCCACACCACCACCGAGACCCACAAGGGGCTCGGCTTGGTTGCGTTTGGCTCGGACGACACATGGAACCCCGACCGCATGTCGGAGGTGCGTTTTGTTTAGACCGAGAGCCAACTGAGACCTTAGGGTCTCGGTGGGGTTCTTTTGGGACTTACAGTAGGAACCAAACACTAGCAGCGGGAACCGGTCCACTACCGGTGGGAACCAGTGTGAACCGGCTGAACCACCAGTGTCAACCGGGGCTCGGCAGTGGGAACCGCAAGCCACCAGTGGCAACCGGCTAGCCGGTCTAGCCACTGGTAGGGCTGTTTGGCTCGGCTTATGTGTGGGACCGGGTTTCAGGCTCGGGTAATTTTAAAACACGGGTTCAGGTCTCGGGTTAATTATTAAAAATCAGAAAACTTGTTAATTAAATTAATCACTAGACTTTTTAATTTAATTAATTTCATGACTTAGGTTTGATATTAAAATTAATATTATATGTATAACCTAAGTATTTAACTTAGCTTAATTTAATTAAAACATGTATGTTTTTATTTAAATTCCTTATAACGTATAATTTAATTAACTAACCAATTATTTAATTAATAAGCTATAACCATGACTTGTATTATACTATTTAAACTTTATTTTATTATTTATAATCCATCTTATTTCTAATTATGGAAACTTATTATTTTTGTAAACTTTCTATTTTTAGAAACTTAATGTTTATGGAAACCTACTGTTTTTAGAAAGTTACTTAGTATTACAATACAAGTATTTTAACACACTTTTACATGATTAATACTTAACAAAACATCAGGATAACTACAGTTAACACATTAAACAGTAAAACATGACAAAATACGTATAACAAGCTAATAACACATGGAACCACTAAAACACATGTAATTCAGATAACTCATACACGTCCATATTTCTTATGTAGTATTATCCGTCAAGACGGAGTAGTCTTTATCGTTTTCATTAGCTTCTACTGGACAAAAGGTACAGATTCCCGTCCTTTAGTAAGGACAATCTCTTCCTTTATTAGGATTTCCCGTATGCAGCCAACTGTTTACCCAGTAGTTACAGGTTAAATGCTTATGTTAGTTAGTGACCTTAGCCATATACATGCATGACCAGTTTCACCTAGTTATGGAGGTACCATAACCATAACACTAGAGGCACTAGTGTTATGACTTCTCTACGGCGGAGTGATAGCTCATGGCGTCCCTTTCAGTTATTTGACCATTATATTTATTATGTTATCATGTGGGGCGTATGGGTGCATCCTAGTTACATGTTTCAGTCAGGATTTCATGGTGAATGTGGTGTGTGCCTTGAATCCTTCACAAGGAGCTGACTCCTCCTACCCAGACCAGTATAATTAGAGGCAACCCCTCTAATTGCATGACGAGGTCACCCCTCTATGTATTCATGCACGTTGTTGACCTCATGACCTATATTGGCTATTTTGGTATGGTAAACTAATACAGATTTTACAAGTAAACATAAGCTATATTTTCAGAACTAAAATCACTAAAACATTTTATACGCCTAGGTTTTCCCAAGACTTATTCATTTCCGCTGCTATTCATGCTTTATACTCTTATATGATTTCATATACTATGTCTTCCATGCTTTATTGTATATCCGTGCACTGAGCGTTATGCTCAGCCGTCTACTTTTCCATGTTCCGAAATGACAGGTACCCAAGGTCACAAGTAGGAACTCCAGAGTATGTGCATTCGGATTGGAAGCTATCCGGCCTCTTTGACCTTATGCATTTATTCCTACTTTTCATACTTTATTTCATTTGGACATTGTTTAGTCCTTTCATTACAGTACTTTATATCGCTTGTGTGTGAGTTACTAGACTACTGATGTTTGATTCCGGTATATTTCTATTCATGGTCATAAATGTTTAGACATTTACCTTGCATGCTTTGATGACACGCCATAATTTACTGTATCATTCCATCATAACAAATGGGGTGTTACAATTATGGTATCAGAGCCCAAGGTTTCGACCTGTAGCTCTGTAAAACATGACCTGTGACTTACAGGTAGTCACCAGTGTCTTCCTAGAACTAACAGTTGGTTTTCATGCATTCATTCATTTTCATTTTATTTCATGCATTCATATAATTGGTTTTCATGTAATGGTTGGTACAGGACTGGCCCTATTTAGTCGCATGTGCTTTTATCAAAACTTTTAAATTTGTGACCGACCCATCGACGTCCCCGCGCCATGTCTTTTGTTTTGAGTGAACTGACCAAAAGCGTTCACTCTCGTTCATATAAAAGTTTTATAAACTGTATCATGCATCTACCATTGTTCCATGCATTTTAAACTGCTTCATTGACTTATACATTGTTCATGCATTTTATGTTCATCTCATTTCAGACTTATCATTTATGTTGCATTTTGTTGTTTTAAACTGTCAGATGGTGAATGCACGCAATACTCCAGATTTGGCTGCAGCTGTCAATGCAGCTCTGCAAACCCTCCTTCCCCAACTTCGCAATGAAATCAGGGATGAAGTTAATGCGGAATTCCAGGCTCATGGCAATCAGAACAATAACAACAATCCCCCACCTCCTCCACCGGTTACCCTCATGACTTGGTT
This sequence comes from Glebionis coronaria, assembly GCA_025667525.1. NCBI lineage: Eukaryota > Viridiplantae > Streptophyta > Magnoliopsida > Asterales > Asteraceae > Glebionis > Glebionis coronaria. The sequence goes on along the minus strand of CM046878.1, from coordinate 552,102,978 downwards.
GGAGCGATTCAACAAACAGCGACCCCGTTCGTTTGAGTAGACTGACAGCCCCAACGAGGCTAAAGCTTGGATTTCTCACATCGAGAAGATATTCGATGCAATGGGTTCTGACAGTGTCTTCAAGGCAAGACTGGCATGCTATAAGTTTGAAGGTGATGTGCTGCAGTGGTGGAAGTCAGTCAAGCAGTCCAACGGTGGTGATGATTGGGTTGCACGGCTGACATGGAACCAGTTTAAAGAACTCTTCCTTAACCAGTACTTTCCACATGCTGAGTAGAAGAAGCTCAAGAGGGATTACCACAACATTCGACAGGTTGCTAGTGAAAATAGCAATGAGTTTATGCAAAGGTTTCTCTGTTTGGCTGGTTTTCTGGGAGCAACAGCTGGTACTACTTCAGAGCAAGCTGAGAAGTTTCGTTGGGCACTTCGCACTTCGGTCGCTAACAGATTGGTATGTGCTACTTTCACTACAGTGGCACAAGTGGCCGATACAGCCCGTAAGCTGAGATGCTTCAAGAACGAGAGGAGTTTGGTGATGACCGAACAGTGAAGAGGTATCTTCAATCACCAAATGTAATCATTCATTTCCTTTCAGTATTTTCATATTTATATCATCCTCTGTTCAATTCTCCATTTCAGACAGAAGATTGAGGACCGAAATACTCCGGCTACTCAGCAACAGTCATCCAAAGGAAACGGTCAGACCAATGATCGTTCTGCTTTAGAGAGGCGTGGCGGTTATGACAATTACCGTAATAATGTCCACAGCAACAGGTCCTTACATTTACCTTCATTATTATTAAACTGAGTATGTTTCATTATTCTGACACTCCAACGCTCATATTCAGGAGCAATGGCAACGGAAGGGACCAGGACCGCAGAGGTTTGCAGCCTAACCGTTCTGCTTCATTTGGTAATCACTTAAACCTTCTATGTAATCATGTTTAGGTTCCATGATCATGTCTCATGCATGTTATCCTGAAACAGGCTCACAGTTAGCTAGGATGCCTGCTGGAGGATTCACACATCCTATCCGTCCTACTTGTTCGCGCAGACATTCTGGTGTTTGTCGCCGAGGTACTGGTGGTTGTTTCAAGTGTGGCCAACAAGGCCATCAGTAAAAGGACTGTCACCAGGGTGAGATAGAAGTCACCTTTGGACATGCTGACTCCAAGCCACCTCCTACTTCTGGTCGCGTGTTCACTACTACTAGAGACCAGGCGAACAAGACTTTAGGTACCATCACAAGAAATATTTTTATGAATGGTTTGGCAACATGTGTTCTATTTGATACTGGAGCGACTCATTCAGTCATCTCCACAACTTTTGTTGTACGTGTTAGGATTTCCCCTATGCTATTAGATAATGCCTTATGCATTTCCACGCCACTTAGGGACTCTGTACGAATCAATCAAGTGTACGGAAATATTCCCCTAGAATTTGACGATAAGATCCGCAGAGTTGACACACGTCCTTTGGACATGTGCGAGTTTGACTTCATTTTGGGCATGGACTGGTTATCCAAACACCGGGCTACGATAGACTGCCACACTTATCGGGTCATCTTCGCTGATGTTAAATCCCAAGAGTACATACACCATGGTTTTCTGCCAGGGAGGTCTGTACAAATTATTTCATCCATGGAGGCGCGTGATTTACTATCACACGACTGTCAGGGCTTCATAGCCAATATTCATGACATTACTGCCGAGTCTCCATCGATTCAAGACAAGCCTATTGTGTCAGAATTTCTTGACGTATTTCCAGATGAACTTCCGGGCATACAACCTGTTCGTGAAGTCGGGTTTGGAATTGAGCTCATTCTAGGTGCAGAGCCGATTTCTAAAGCTCTCTATCGCATGGCTCCTATAGAACTTAAGGAACTAAAATATCAGCTGTAGGAACTTCTGGAGCAAGGTTTCCTCCGTCCCAGTGCATCGCCATGGGGTGCACCGGTATTGTTCGTGAAGAAGAAAGACGGCTGCATGCGTTTATGTATAGACTATCATGAGCTGAACAAGATCACGATCAGGAATCATTATCCTTTCCCGCGTATTGATGACATGTTCGATCAACTTCAGGGCGCCAAGTATTTCTCAAAGATCGATCTGAGGTACGGCTACCATCAGTTACGGGTCAAAGAGCAGGATATTTCTAAGACTGCTTTCCGTATACGTTATGGGCACTACGAGTTCGTAGTCATGCCATTCGGACTCACTAATGCTCCGGCTGTCTTCATGGGTTTGATGAACCGTGTCTTTCATGAGTTTCTGGACACGTTCGTTATCGTGTCATAGATGATATCCTTATTTTATCCAAATACAAGGAGGAACATGAGGAACACCTTCGTACAGTCTTACTGATTCTTCGTCAGAAGCAGCTGTATGCCAAGTTCTCCAAGTGTGAATTCTGGTTAAGCAAGGTGGCATTTCTGGGCCATATTTTATCTACAGAGGGGATCACCGTGGATCCTTCAAAGGTTGAAGCTATCACTAAGTGGTCAAGACCTACATCTGCAACTGAAGTTAGGAGTTTTCTGGGTTTAGCTGGCTACTACCGCAGGTTTGTAGAGAACTTTTCACGGCTGGCCTTACCTTTGACTAAGCTGATGAGGAAAGGAGAGAAATCCGTCTAGACGGAAGAGAGAGAGAGAAGAGCTTTGAAGATCTTAAGCAGAAGTTAGTGACTGCACCTAGTCTTACTCTCCCATCTGGCTCAGGTGGATTTCAGATATATAGTGACGCTTCAGGAAAGGGTCTAGGCTGTGTTCTCATGGATTTGATGAACCGTGTCTTCCATGAGTTTCTGGACAAGTTCGTTATCGTGTCATATATGATATCCTTATTTTATCCAAATACAAGGAGGAAAATGAGGAACACCTTCGTACAGTCTTACTGATTCTTCGTCAGAAGCAGCTGTATGCCAAGTTCTCCAAGTGTGAATTCTGGTTAAGCAAGGTGGCATTTCTGGGCCATATTTTATCTATAGAGGGGATCACCATGGATCCTTCAAAGGTTAAAGCTATCACTAAGTGGTCAAGACCTACATCTGCAACTGAAGTTAGGAGTTTTCTGGGTTTAGCTGGCTACTACCGCAGGTTTGTAGAGAACTTTTCACGGCTGGCCTTACCTTTGACTAAGCTGATGAGGAAAGGAGAGAAATCCGTCTGGACGGAAGAGAGAGAGAAGAGCTTTGAAGATCTTAAGAAGAAGTTAGTTACTGCACCTATTCTTACTCTCCCATCTGGCTCAGGTGGATTTCAGATATATAGTGACGCTTCAGGAAAGGGTCTAGGCTGTGTTCTCATGCAACATGGGAAGGTTATTGCATACGCATCACGACAACTGAAACCTTATGAAGAAAACTATCATACTCATGATTTAGAGCTTGCAGCAGTTGTCTTCGCATTGAAAATATGGAGACATTATTTGTATGGTAAATCATGTGACATATTCACCAATCACAAGAGTCTCAAGTATATCTTCACCCAGAAGTAACTGAACATGAGACAGAGGAGATGGTTAGAGCTGTTGAAGGACTACGAAACCAACATTCAGTACCATCATGGTAAGGCGAATGTGGTGGCAGATGCGCTAAGCAGAAGGTCAGGTATGATTGCTGGCATCTGGATTGCAAAGAAGATCATCCGTGACCTAGAGATGACTGATATTGAGTTTTGTGTACGTGGATATCACGGTTACTGGGCTAATCTTAGGGTGGAATCATACTTACATTTTAGGATCAAGGAAGCTAAGAAGGATGATGGTGAGATTTGGGCTATCATTCAGGACCTCGATCAACAGACGGAGTTTCGTGTTGACAACGACAGTATCTTATGGCAGGGCACTAGACTAGTGGTTCCTGATGACTCTACACTCAGGGAAGCTGTGCTGACTGAAGCTCACAGTTCTCTATTTCCCATACATCCTGGTTCTACCAAGATGTAACATGACATCAAGCAACACTTTTGGTGGAGTGGTATGAAGCAGGATGTTTCCACCTTCATTTCAAAATGTATGATCCACCAACAGGTGAAGATCGAACACCAGCGAGCTAGTGGTTTACTACAGCCATTAGATATTCCAGCATGGAAGTGGGACAAAATCTCCATGGATTTTGTTACCGGTCTTCCGGTTACTCAGAAGAAGAATGACGCTATATGGGTTATTGTGGATTGGTTGACTAAATCTGCTCATTTTCTGTCGATTCGCAAGGAGCAACCCGTCAGCAAATTAGCAGACACATTCCAGAAGGAGATCAAGAGACTACATGGTATTCCATCAGAAATCATCTCTGACAGAGATCCCCGTCTCATATCACGTTTCTGACAGAGTCTGTAGAAAGCTTGGGGCGCCAGACTTAAGCTCAACACTTCCCTTCATCCTCAGACCGACGGACAGTTGGAGCGTACCATTCAGACATTGAAGGACATGCTGCGATCATGTGCTCTAGAGTGGCTAGGAAGCTGGGATGATTATATATTCCTAGTAGAATTCACATACAACAACAACTGGCACGCTAGCATCAAGTGCGCTCCTTTTGAGATGTTGTATGGTAGAAAGTGTCGCACCCTAATCTGTTGGGATTAGGTCGGCGAACGCTGCTTGAGGGTCCAGAGATGATTGAAGTGACCAATGAGAAGGTCGTTGTCGCCAAGGCAAAAATTCAGGAAGCTCGTGCTCGTCAGAAGAGCTATGCTGATAAACGTCGTAGAGATGTATCTTTTAACGTAGGTGATCACGTTTTTCTCAAGGTATCACCTGCACGAGGAGTTAAACATTTTGGAATCAGAGGGAAGCTCAGCCCTCGCTTCATCAGACAACTCGACATCATAGAACGCGTTGGTGAAGTGTCATACCATTTAGCGTTACCACCTCAGCTATCACACGTTCACAACGTGTTCCATGTGTCCTTACTCACAGGATAAAACTATCATCCAGTTCATGTTGTCCAGTATCCACTTGATCAGATTCGAGAGCATCTTTCATATGTTGAAGAACCCGAGAGAGTTTTTGAGCGACAAGATCGTATCATGTGGAGGATGACGATCCCTTTCGTCAAAATCCTCTGGAGGGATCATCTTGAGCGGGAAGCCACTTGGGAGACGGAGGAGTCTATACGGACTTCTTACCCTCATTTCCAGTTCTGATTTGGGTATGTCTTCTTTCAGTTTACGTTTCTCCAATTCGAGGACGAATTGTTCTTTTAGAGGGGAAGAGTTGTAGAACCCGTATTAAATACCGTGAACAGTACACATAAACAGTACACACACGAAAATACGATAAAAATAAAACTTTCCATTTATAATATTAATACACGTGTCACGACATTAAATAACGAACATTCATGAATATTATAAATGTGACAAGATCACGATTACCAAATTCACGACAAATAAATCACGAACATACACGATTAGTATTTGACTCGAGAAAAACTATGGGTTCCCCATGTGGGCTCCATATGCCGCGGCTAAGAGGCAAGAGGAAAGGAAAATGGGCTTTTGGCCCATGTCACCAAATAAACAAAACACATGGAATTGTTTTTCTCATAATTTAGGTTTTCATAAAAAACACTCCTCTTGCCTCCTTTTTGTTCTTGCCGCCGGCCATATCAAACCACAAGGATGATTCAGACGATTTTGGTCATTGATTTTGGGAGTCTACGTGTTTGTGATCATTAACTCTTTCATTCCACGTGTTCGGTATAATCAAACACCTTTTTCTTTTCTTTTAATATCTTATGATATCATGTTTAATTTATTTAATCATAAGAACAAGTGTTAATAAACATGGGATTAACTAAACACGGAATTAGGGGGTGCTTGGTGTGGTTTTTGGTTCGGCCGCGACACCACCGAGAGCCAAGAGGCTCACGGCTTGCGTTCCACACCACCACCGAGACCCGCAAGGGGCTCGGCTTGGTTGCGTTTGGCTCGAACGACACATGGAAATCCCGACCGCATGTCGGGGGTGCGTTTTGTTTTGGACCGAGAGCCAACCGAGATCTTAGGGTCTCGATGGGGTTCTTTTGGGGATAACAGTGGGAACCGAACACAAGCAGGGGGAACTGGTCCACTACTGGTGGGAACCGGTATGAACCGGCTGAACCACCGGTGTCAACCGGAGCTCGATAGTGGGAACCGCAAGCCACCAATGGCAACCGGCTAGCCGGTCTAGTCACTGGTAGGGCTGTTTAGCTCGGCTTATGGATCGGCTTATGTGAGGGACTGGGTTTCGGGCTCGGGTAATTTTAAAACATGGGTTCGGGTCTCGAGTTAATTATTAAAAATCAGAAAACTTGTTAATTAAATTAATCACTAGACTATTTAATTTAAATAATTTCACGACTTAGGTTTAATATTAAAATTAATATTACATGTATGACCTAAGTATTTAACTTAGCTTAATTTAATTAAAACATGTATTTTTTTTATTTAAATTCCTTATAACGTATAGTTTAATTAATTAACCAGTTATTTAATTAATAAGTTATAACCATGACTTGTATTATACTATTTAAACTTTATTTATTATTTATAATCCAGTTTATTTCTAATTATGGAAACTTAGTATTTTTATAAACTTTCTATTTTAGAAACTTACTATTTATGGAAACCTACTATTTTTAAAAAGTTACTTAGTATTACAGTACAAGTATTATAATACACTTTTACATGATTAATGCTTCACAGAACACCATAATAGCTATAGTTAACACAGTAAACAGTAAAACATGACAGAATACGTATAACAAGCTAATAACATACGGAACCAGTAAACACATGTAATTCAGATAACTCATACACGTCCATATTTCTTATGTAGTATTATCCGTCAAGGCGGAGTAGTCTTCATCGTTTACATTAGTTTCTACTGGACATAAGGTACGGATTCCCGTCCTTCAGTAAGGACAATCTCTTCCTTTATTAGGATTTCCCGCATGCAGCCAACTGTTTTCCCAGTAGTTACAGATTAAATGCTTATGTTAATTAGTTACCTTAGCCATATACATGCATGACCAGTTTTACCTAGTTATGGAGGTACCATAACCATAACACTAGAGGCACTAGTGTTATGACTTCACCACGACGGAGTGATAGCTCGTGGCGTCCCTTTCAGTTATTTAGCCATTATATTTATTATGTTATCATGTGGGGAGTATGGGTGCATCCTAGTTACATATTTCAGTCAGGATTTCATGACCAGTATAATTAGAGGCAGCCCCTCTAATTGCATGACGAGGTCACCCCTCTATGTATTCATGCACGTTGTTGACCTCATGACCTATATTGGCTATTTTTGTATGATAAAAAAATACATATTTTACAAGTAAACATAAGCTATATTTTAAGAACTAGAATCAGTAAAACATGTTATACGCCTAAGTTTTCTCAAGACTTATTCGTTTCCGCTGCTATTCATGCTTTATACTCTTATATGCTTTCATATACTATGTCTTCCATGCTTTATTGTATATCCGTGCAATGAGCGTTATGCTCAGCCGTCTACTTTTCCATGTTCCCAAACGGCAGGTACCCAAGGTCGCAAGTAGGAACTCCAGAGTATGTACATTAGGATTGGAAGCTATCTGGCCTCTTTGACCTTATGCATTTATTCCTACTTTTCATATTTTCTTTCATTTGGGCATTGTTTAGTCCTTTCATTACAATACTTTATATTGCTTGTGTGTGAGTTACTAGACTACCGATGTTTGATTCCGGTATTTCTATTTATGGTCATAAATGTTTAGACATTTACCTTGCATGCTTTGATGACACGACATAATTTACTGTAGCATTCCATCTTAACAAATGGGGTGTTACATAGTAAAAAGTGTTCATAGATGAAATAGCACCTTATGTGAATATGTTTGCGTGTTTTCGACCCAATACATGTTAGATATATGAGCTATGAAGTTCTAAATGGCTTAGTATGGTTATAATATGCTTAGGTGCTATTGGAAGGCTTATGGATGCATAATGAAGATCAAAGGTGAGCAACGGTTTTAGATTTGTGTTATTAGATTACACATGACGTAAGAATGTTTGTTTAGCTTTAGAATGTAGCCGGAGGTTGCGATGTTTAGATATTCAGAAATAGCCGAGTATTATTTATCATGTCATGATTCGGGTTTAACCGAAAGCAAGCCAAGTATAGGATACCCACAATGCGTATCAAAATCATGTTTAAGATGTTCACGAGGAGCATCATATCATGTTTATAAATCTCACAAGGAGCATTACTATCACGTTTAGATTGCTCACAAGGAGCATCACATCATGTTCATGATGTTCACAAGGAACATCGTTATTATGAGTTAGCTGCTCACAAGTAGCATCGTAGACAAGGATAGGGTGCCCCAGAAACGCATCAATAATCACGTTGACCTAAGTGGCCATATTATCATATAAGTAGTCATGTTGACCTGAATGGTCATACTATCTTGTCAAGTAGTCATGTTGACCTGATTGGTCATATTAGCATGTCAAGTACTCATGTTGACCTGATTGGTCATACTATCATGTTGACCAGATTGGTCATATTATCATGTCAAGTAGTCATGTTGACCTGAATGATCATACTATCATGTCAAGTAGTCATGCTGACTCGATTGGTCATATTAGCATGTCATGTACTTATGTTGACATGATTGGTCATATAATCATGTTAAGTAGTCATGTTATCCCAAGCGTCAAGAATTCAGTATCGCTTACCATATGTATCCACATTTGTATATCTTTAGTTATTTTTTTGAAAGGATATTAATAAGTAATTTTGTATGCTTCTTCAGATCCTTCAAGGATATATTAAATGTGGATCATTTAATGAATATATTAGAGAACGATATATCAACAATTAGGGAATTACTAGATGAATATGCATGAAGTGCAGAGGAGCTATTAGATCTGCACGAGTGAAAAATCCACCTCTTCATGCTTAACCAGGTTGGTATCTCAAAACCTTGCTCCCGGTTTAGAGAGGTATGTATAGGGCAGTATTCCTGTATTTCTCAGTCGTAATTACTAGCTTCTTGCATTTCTCTAGAAAAAGTATGCTTTAAAACATTTTTCAGTTATATATAACATCCAAACAAGTTTTCCACAATGTGTGCTTTATTACTGTCACGTTCATAAACTATCTTAGTCGCTACATCACATCAATATCTGCAACAATAATTACCATGTTATAATCTTTTTATAACAACATAGTGATACATCAAATGATTTTAGTTAGAACCTTCGCAGTAAATAGTACATGCTTCCAAATGGGTCATAAATGGGTAGCTTATGTTAAATCGATGAAAAGTAATTTGATGATGATATAGTTCACGGGTCAAGTGAGTAACAGGCCAAACAGGTCATTGATAGAACGGGCCAAACAGGTCATTGATTGAACGGGCCATTCAGGATACTATTCAAGCGAGCTTTCGACTGTTTTGTTTCTTACATCATACTACAACAATTACATTATACAATAATAGTAGTTGTGAAGTTAAGCCATTTTTTAATGTTAGTTTATGTTATCCATGAAAGAAAGTTATCCAATTTGCAGTCATGATGACAATTGTATTTGTTGTTGGTACATCGACCACCATTAGTTTCCCTCACGGTTTTTATTTATGCAGGAGTATATAAAGATCTCTCATTATGATGAGTCTGAATATATAGTTGTCCTCACTAACGACAAACACGAGTTTTCGAATTGATATGGGACTATGGGTTATGTGCCTTACGAGAAATAATTGGGTACATATGTTTGAACTATGTGGATGATTTACGTTTTGGTGCGGTTTACCAGATGATGCGATTTCTAAGAGACTAGATATCTGTTAGTATTATGCATCTAAATGGTTTGGAATTTATGATGCCCCCGTTAGAACCAATTGAAATAAAATGATGTAACAAGTAGTTTGTCTCGGATCTCTTTGGTAGAACAACTTTGATCACATACATTAATAAGAATACGTGGTACGATTTTTAGAAAGTTGTTTGTTTAAGAAACGCGTCGCGGCGAGAATATGTAGTACAATTTTTTATACGAAACGTGTCATGGCAAAGCGCGGTATTGAAAATTTGTTCCTCTTAACAATTATCTGCCTTTCCGCTAATTTTTTGTATCCAAAAAGTTTGAAAGCGGATTCTTTTCCAATTGGTGTTCTTATTTCCGGACTTTATAAATACAATAGTACATGATTTGAAGCATATGTTATAAATATACATTAATTAATATATTAAATAGCCTAATTAATAGTATTTTAAAAATATTTTTAAAATGAATAATACATCTTATTATATATTTTATGCGAGTAATGCATTAGATGTATTTATATTCATGTAGATGTACCATCTTGACTTTTGAAATTTAATTTGATGTGTAAATGGTGCAAATTGATTTTCATGATTTTGACATGTGCAGAGAAACAAAAATATAAATAAATCATAAAATTCATCTAATATACGTATATGCATCTAATAAAAAGATATACAACGCATTATGATGCATTATAATGCATATAAGATTATAAAGATGCATCTAATTTAAGTGGATGCATCTCGAATATACAGTTAGAGTTTCTTCTTATCTTTCTTATTTTAAGGTTTCTTCTCATTTGATTCTAACTCTATACTATGCAACCATTAAAGCATAAAAAAACTATTATAACTTACAAATTGATGGTATATATAGTTTTAAAATTAATCAAAGTCAACGGATTTAATCAAAAACTAGAGAAAACAGGTCAAAATATATGCAAATGAGCGAACCAGACCTAATCGGAATATTTTTTATTTTACCTTTTTCCGATTAATCACATAGCATCTGCGCCGCATCGCGTGAGTACCTTGATAATATATATTAACGATAATCATGCATCCAAAATTATTTATAACATAAGGTGGTCATGGAAACGTCAGTTTTTCAAAATGTTATTGTTAGTAAAGTATAATGTTAAATAATTTCGTGAAAAGAGTGTTTTTCACCGTGTTACTTTGTCACTTTAATCACGTAATGTTTTTGTGTTGTTTTTTATCTAAAGAAAAAACACAATAAAGCAAAACGCTTTTGACATAACATTTTTAAACTTTTTTTATTTAGTAATCTTTTTGAAACTTTCATATTTTTAAATAATTGAAAAAACTTTAATATTTCCTAATTAAGTTTACTAATAGTATTTGAAATAACTACCATCAAAATTCGTTTTTAAAATAATACGTCCAAATTTTGATGTGCCAAAAAAAATAAAATCAAACCTTGAAAAAGTGAAATCAATTTTATAAAGTTTTTAAAAGAGTCTTTATGAAAAATCATCCAAAGTTGTAGACTAAGAGCACTGGGTACAATGGTGTGGTGTGGTGTGGTGGAGAAAAGTGTTGTCATAGCTAACACATAGGCTATGACACCATAATGCTATGACATCACACAACATGGGGGTAGCAGTGAGCCAAGCAAATCTGGTGCCATACCTTTTTTTTTGAAAAAAATACAAATTAAGTATAAACTAAAATAAAAACACATTTATTCATAAAAAAACATTACAATAAAAAACATTACAAACACGAAATTAAAAAACTAGAAAATTTGAAAACTAAAATAAATTAGGCATAACGAGCCCGGATCATGTCTTTCTTCGACTCAACAATTCTCGCGTCGATTGGTGTCATTTTGAAGGTGTCGATTTGTAGCACCCTCATATCTGACTCGAACTGTTGCGACGTCATTAGTTCCATTCGAGTCTTTGTCTCGGTCTCGATGATATCCATTTTAGCCTTCTGATCCAACTCGTATTATTGTTCCATCATTGTTTTAAACATTTCGGGGTTTGAACCGGAACTAGCGGACGCGGTCGAGTTGGTTGAACGTTGACTCTTTGAAACCCGATGTAAGCCTTTGGGACCCGGCACCGCATCGGGTCCGAACATTTCGGGTTCGTCGTCCGGAGTAGGGCGAAGACGATTTCATCTAGCTTGGGTAGAGTTGGGATTTTTCCACTTGTATTTGTCTTTCAAAAAAATCCAAGCACTTTTGTGCTTAAAATCCAAACCCGTTTGGTTTCTAAACGCGATTGCGACCCGAGTTAAAAACCCCTCGTTGACCTCCCCACTTTCCGCGGCTAATTCATCATAAATATTATTGAATTTAATCGAAAGCCGATTCAACGGAGTCCATTTTCCGGTCAACATATTCTTGCTTTGTTCCTTGTACTTCAACTTCGCGGCTTGAGTGTTGTAGACGGCTAGAACCTTGTACCAAAAAATATCCTTCTTTTGACGCGCACCGAATTTTGGATCCTTGGATATTTGGATGCAACACTTTGCCAAAAGCAATTCTTCGGCTTGGGTCCAATAATTTCGATAACCCACACTTTCGGGTTCAGGTTCTTTCCTTTTCTTGGACATTGCTTTCTTTCTTGTTTTTCCTTTCTTAGATGTTGGTGTCGGTTGTGGCTCCTCTTCTTCTTCTTCTTGTTCTTCTTCGGGATTCGATTGTTGTTCGGATGGCGGGTTTGATCCGCCGGGTTGAGATTGTTGAGACATTTAGGCAAATTGTTGTTGGGGGTGGAATTGATTAAACCTTATTTGCGCGTCGGGTTATCATATGGGTTAAAGGGATAGTATGGCATTTGGTTGTAGTTGAGATTCGGATTTGATGAAGAACCGGGGTTTGAAGACGATCCCGAGATTTGATTTGATGGGTCGTTAAGCATGTTACCGATCCATTGAGGGGTGTTTGGATTCATTTTTTAAAAGATATAAGTAATGAGAGTTTATAAAATATATTGAGATTGGTATAAAAAATTAGGATGATATGGAGGTTTTTATAAAGATTTAAGTGGATAAAATTTGAAAAAGCGGGGGTTTTCAAAAAATATGGTCGTTGCATTTAATAGCCAAACGGCTAGTTTGATTTTAAACAAAAAAAGGGGGAACACGCCACTTTTGCTCGGCTGGGGAGTATGGCGCGAGACCCCTTGGCGCCATAGCTGGTGTGACGCGCCGAACAAAAGCTCGCGCCAAAGGGCACGACGTCATCCACCAGCCCACCGTACCCTCGGCTCTAAGAAGGTGTATGAGATTGACGGCTTTTTTTATTTTGAAAATGAAATAAGTATTTTTTCACTTATTTTTTCAAAACTATATTTTATAAGCTTTTAAACGCAAATAATAATTCTTTTTTCCTTTTATTATATAAAAACACTAGTTTTAACTTATCTCCATTTTAAAAATGAAATAAATAAATAATCTACTTCCAATCCCAAAATGCATGTAACAAATAAATTTGGTTTTTTTACCTTTTTTTTAAGAACGACAAATGTTAGCGGTTAGTGGGTCGAGTCGTGCAGAAGAATGTCTTATTCGAACCCTCGCCTAATTATGTTTTTAACACCCCCAAATTTACACGCAGCGGAATACATCTTTGGGTGCTAAACAATGATACAAAAACACATAATTTATAAAGAACGACTCGAAAAGAGACGTTTTAATTTTTATCGTTCCTAAAATATTCGTCGGAGTAGCGTAGTCCCAAGACATCGTAACCAAAGTACAATTAAAACAAAAGATTTAAATTGTTTTAAACAAAGGAACGATAATTCTTCAAAGAGTTTATATTGCAAAAGCAGTGCACAACTTCATTCCCGTGATATCCAAGCTTCACACTTCTTGATTACTTGAAATACATGTGAGAAAATCATCAACAAAAATGCCGAGTGAATCTATAGGTTTATATAATCATTTTGAACACAAGCAAAGATTATAAGTTTTTGGCATACTTGAAGGCAACAAGCATCTAATAATTTTCATCAACAATAATAATTGTATTTAGCATAAATTGCAATAAGCTCATGGAACCGAGCCCTTAGACACACCCATATCAGTCTAATAAGACGAGAGATTTATTAATTGTCAATTACCTCCAGATTATTAGAACATTGCCGTATACCTGACTTCTCAATACAATATGTTCAAACAGTGTGGAGGTCGGGCCTAAGCTTCTGTGACAAGTCCACACAAACTGAACCGGGGCGACTTCCCCCATAGATCTATTAATTGTACTAGCGGTTAACCCATCATAGGTTAATTAACGGTCCACAATTGAGGCTTTAATAATGGCAATCACTTAATGCAATTTAAAGGCAACCACGGGTCCATTCATAGAGGGACAATCACACCATAAAATCTTGTGTTCTAAGTTTATAAAAACATGTATTCCCCCTCGCGGGTTTTTAAAATATTTAAATGAGCTCAAACGAGGCTATAGACTCACCTTAGTATTTATAGTAGTTGAAGACGATCGCCGACGATAGATGATGCCCGATAAACACGATAACCGCAACCTAGCAAATAAGGTGCGTACGTTAATAATAGACTCGAGAGTTAATTGATACATAATAAAATCAAACTCAAGTATAAAATCACGACAAATCGAGAGAAAACGATACAAGTGATTCTATTTTAGTCTTCTATATATTCATTTTATTTTTCTATGCTCAAAAATCAATTAAAATACATACATAGAAAAATTTGACAACTTTGACTTTTTTTTGGTCAACTTTGACTTTCGGGTCTGACCCGATTAATTGACCCAATAAATGACATATTCATGATTCAAGATTTAAGCTTTTTGATGCAAAACAACGTTTCGGACAACTTTCCAGTTATACCCAAGACGCGAAACTTAATAGAAACTGTCCAAAATACACATGCAAGTTCTGTGTAAAATTACAATTTTACCCCTAAACATCTCAGATTTTACTATTAACTTTTACCCTATTATCACTCGTTTCAGGTCTGATTTCTACGCGATAATGGTAAAACATCATTCTGAACAACTTTCGTGTTTCGACCGAAGGCCAAAACGGACCATAAATGACAGATTTACCCCTCGTATCAGATCTGTTAAAGATGACGGTTTTTAGAAAATGCAGATTTAATTTTTAAGTTTTGCCCCGTCTACATTCGTTTTCAGAACTGGTTTCCTTGTGGTAGAAGTAAAAAGACATTTTAAACAACTTTTTAGTTTTACACGAGAGCTGAAACGAACCAGGTCTGAACGATTTTGCCCTTTTTCTGCATCAGATAGTGTGCGGGAAATAATTAGATAAATTTTCAGAATTTCAAACATGCGTAACTTTTCGCTCGTTCGGAGTTAGAAGCTCTACTTAGTATCAAATCGAAGCTCTCGAAATTCTCTACAACATGATCCCATAATTTCGACCTATACTCAGACTTAAGACTTCTGAAAATAGCCTTAAACCCACGGCTCAAAATTAAATATTTGAAAAACATGTAAAAATTAATTTTTCAACACAATTTACCCATTTCCATACTCCTAATAACAACTAAAAATCATCCTAATCAAACACTAATAACCCTAGACCACTTGCATGTCCAAATCTTACTAGATCCATATCAAAAATCTTACATGCAAGCAACCCCACTTTTAATATAATAAAAATAACACTTATTTACAACTATAAAATAGATCAAAACAAGATGATCTTTCAAGAAAAATCTTTTTAAGTAAAAATTCATGCATGTTGTAAATTTTTATACCAAAATAACCCAAATCATATTACAAACATGGGAATTACTTTAGTTTTTAAGGATTCAAGCTAGAAATTTGAATCCAAGGGTATTTTGGTTTGAGGGTGTCACGAAAAAAATAAAATAACAAATAATAAAAAAATAATGAATTTACAAGTATACACTTGATTAAATTTCACCAAATCAAGAAAAAGTGTAATGCATGTAAAATTCTAACAAAAATCAAAGATCAAATATAACTTTTTAACACGAAAACATGATGATCTTACCTAGATCATCACATGCAGGATGGTTTAAACATAGATCTACCATGGAAATTATAAAATCTTGAAAGTGTAATGCATGTAGGAGATTTTCATACCAAAGTGTAGATCTTGAGATTTCCAAGATGGGTCTTTGATTTGTTTTTGAAGATTCAAACAAGAAAATAAAAATTTGATGATCTTTGTGGGTGGGGGTTCACGGCAAAATAAGAAAAGAAAAGAGAGAGAGAGAGTTTTTGGTGGGAGGTGAGATGTGTGTGTGTAAAAATGAAAGGAAAATTCCTTTTATATGGTGGGTGAAGGGTAATTCTTGCAATTTGAGCATTCTTTTGGACTAAAAGACAATTAACTATTTTATAGGGTAGAAAATGACTATTAGTCAATTTAAAATTATTTACGATGCTCGGGTTTCATAGGAATACTTTTTAAAAGTTTAAACGCACACGAAAAATAATAATATGACGACCCGATACATAATTAAAATGATATCGTCGAAAATATTAAATATCGAAACAATCGATAATAAAATATAAAATTTTTGGCATCCGTCGGTATCGCGATCAATAGTAGTCCTCGTCATTCGTCAAAATATTAAAATAAGATATTCAATATCGGTTTCAACTTAAACCATTAATCAATATAGCATTTAACGTTATGAAATACTAAAAAAAATATTAGTATGATAGAATTAAATAATGACCTTATTTTTGCGGGTTTTACATCCTCGCCACCTTAGGAGAGTACCGTCCTGGGCCTTACTTCTCCTTAGGTCCGTCTACGAATAAATGTGGATACTTTCTCTTGAAGTAGTCCTCTCGCTCCCAAGTGTATTCGGGTCCACGTCGGGAATTCCATCGCACTTTTATTATCGGGATCCGACTTTGTTTAAGCCGTTTCACCTCTCGATCCATAATCTCCACTGGTTCTTCAATAAAATGCAACTTGTCATCCAGTTGAACCTCCTCAAGTGGAATTATCAAATTCTCGTCCGCCAAACATCTCTTAAGATTGGAAATGTGGAAAGTGTTGTGAACAGCACTTAACTTGTCTGGCAATTTCAACTTATACGCCACAGGACCAACTCGATCAATGATCTTGAATGGACCAATATAGCGTGGACTAAGCTTTCCTCGCTTTCCAAATCGAATTACTCATTTCCAAGGTGATACTTTCAACATAACCATGTCGCCAATATCAAACTCCAATGGTTTTCTCCTTTTATCCGCATAGCTCTTCTGCCTACTATGGGCTGTCAATAAACGATTCATGATTTGCACGATCTTCTCAGTCGTCTCTCTAATCAATTCAGGACCCGTCAATTGACTTTCTCCAACCTCACACCAACCAACTGGTGATCTACACTTTCGCCCGTAAAGTGCTTCAAAAGGCGCATCCTTGATACTTGCGTGATAACTGTTGTTGTATGAGAACTCCACCAAAGGTAAGTGTCGATCCCAACTACCTCCAAAGTCCATTACACACGCTCGTAACATATCCTCCAAAGTCTGAATAGTCCTTTCACTTTGTCCGTCCGTTTCCGGATGATACGTAGTGCTCATGTCCAACTGAGTCCCCAAAGCTCACTGAAGCGATCTCCAAAACTCAGATGTGAACCGACTATCTCGATCAGATATAATTGACAAAGGAACTCCATGTCTACAAACAACTTCCTTCAAATACAACCGAGTAAGTTTGTCTAAGTCATCAATTTTCTTTATCGGCAAGAAATGAGCCGACTTAGTCAACCGATCAACAATCACCCAAATTGTATCATAACCACTAGAAGTTCTCGGAAGTCCCGAAACAAAGTCCATAGTGATCTTCTCCTATTTCCATTCTGGAATTTCGGGTTGTTGCAGTAAACCTGAAGGTCTCTTGTACACGAACTTCACCTTAGCACACGTCATGCATTTACTAACATAAGTAGCAATGTTAGCCTTCATGTTCGGCCACCAGTAACATTTCTTCAAGTCTTGGTACATTTTATCCGATCCTGGGTGAATCGAATATTTAGACTTATGAGATTCGTGCATAATTAAATCTCTCAGTCCTCCATACACCGGTAACCATACACGATTCTCAAAATACCGAATTCCGTCATCACGAATTTCGAATATAGGTGTCATCCTTCTACCCAAGTCTTCATTTCTCACATGCTCCTCTTTCATCGCCTTTGTTTGAGCTTTAAGTATTCGATTAGATAAATCAGAATAAGTTGTCATGGCTAAAGCTCTAACCCTTCTGGTGATTTCTCTATCCTTCCTACTAAGAGCATCGACAACTACATTCGCCTTGCCGGGATGATAGCAAATTTTAACGTCATAATCACTCAACAATTCTACCCATATTCTATGCCTCATATTGAGCTCCTTCTGATCTAAAATATGTTGCAGGCTTTTATGATCGGTATATACCACACTCCTCGTACCGTAGAGATAGTGTCTCCAAAGTCTAAGAGCAAAGACAACAGCTCCTAATTCCAAGTCATGTGTAGTATAATTCTCCTCATGCTTCCTCAATTGACGAGATGCATATGCGATCACTTTCTTCCTTTGCATCAACACAACACCATAACCATTACGTGATGCATCACAATACACCACAAAGTCTTCAGCTCCATCGGGCAAAGCCAAAATTGGTGCGGAACACAACTTCTGTTTCAAAGTTTGGAATGCTTCTTCTTCTTCTGAACCCCACTCATACTTCTTGTTTTTCTGTGTAAGTTTAGTAAGAGGTTGAGAATATAGAGAGAACCCTTCTATGAATCGCCGGTAGTATCCAGCCAATCCCAAGAATTGTCTAACTTCAGTCGGGGTTGTAGGTGTAGCCCAATCTCTAATAACTTCAATTTTGGAAGGATCAACATGAACACCATTACTATCGATCACGTGCCCAAGGAATTGGACAAAATCCAACCAAAAATCACACTTGGAGAATTTTGCATACAACTTCTCCTTCTTCAACAATTCTAAGATAATATTCAGATGACCTTCATGTTCTTCCCGAATCTTAGAATAAATCAGGATATCATCAATAAATACAATCACAAACTTGTCAAGGTATGGTTTACACAGACGATTCATTAAGTCCATGAATATCGCAGGTGTATTAGTTAACCTAAACGGCATCACTTGAAACTCAAAGTGTCCATAACGCGTTCGAAAAGCTGTAATATGTATGTCCTCTTCTTTAACACGAAGTTGATGATAACCCGACCTCAAGTCGATCTTCGAGTACACACACGAACCTTGAAGTTGATCAAACAAATCATCGATCCTCGGAAGTGGATACCAATTCTTAATAGTTAGCTTGTTCAACTCTCGGTAGTCTATGTACATTCTGAATGATCCGTCCTTATTCTTCACGAACAATACTGGAGCTCCCCAAGGTGACGAACTTTGTCTAATGAACCCCTTATCCATTAACTCCTTCAGCTGATCTGCCAACTCCTTCAACTTAGACGGTGCCAAATGATAAGGTGCACGCGCCACCGGTGCAGCTCCCGGCACTAGATCAATCTTGAATTCGATTTCTCGCTGAGGCGGAAGTCCTGGCAAGTCATCGGGAAATACTTCAGGAAAATCACGAATAACCGGAACATCCTCCACACGCCGTACCTGTAGTTCTTTCTCCACTACTTGAGCCAAGAACAGGTGACAACCTCTTTCCACATATTTCCTCGCCTTGATACAAGATATCGCCGTCAGACGAGATCTACCGACATCACCTTCAACTACTAATATCTTGTCCTTAACTGGTATGTGGACAACTTTCTCCCCACATACAATCACCGCATCATGTGCAACCAACCGATCCATACCAACAATCACATCGAATGAACCCAACTCTATCGGCATCAAATCAATTTCAAATAAATGATTTGCTAATTTAAAAGGGCACTTCTTAAATATAGTGGTAGTTCTAACTAATTGTCCATCAGCTAACTCGACCTCATAACTAGTATTTAGGCTTGTTGGCTCAATATCAATTAAACGACTAAAGGAAGTGCTTATAAAGCTCTTATCAGATCCTGAGTCAAACAACACACTAGCATATCGATGGTTGAGTAAGAACGTACCCGTCACCACATTTGGACCTTGTGCCTGATCAGCATCCTTAACAACATAAACTACCCCAGCAGCTTCACCTGCTTTCTTGTTCTTCAACTTCGGGCATTTGGGACGAACATGATCACGTTCTCCACATTCAAAGCAAGTCTTGATCAGAATAGCATTTTCTCCAGTGGCAGGGATCCATGGCTTGCATTTCTCCACAACATGCCCAACCTTTCCACATTTAGTGCACCTTGGTGGAAAATTACCAAAGTGACAAGCACCGCAGCTCCTACATCTCTGGGCTGGTCCCCCATGGTCAGCATTATCATTCTTGTTAGTTGCAGCTCTAGCCCCATCATTTCTCCTCTGATTATACTGCTTGTGGCGGTTATTACCCTGATAATTCCCACGGTTATTGTTACCCTGGTTATTACCTTGGTTACCACTCTGCGAATTCTCCCATTTCCTTTTACTACTCTCAGCAGCTTTCTCAACCCTATCCTGAACTTTCTGCCCCATGAGTGTATGAGCCATTCTTACAGTTTCAATAAAGTCCTTGGGTCGAGATGAAGTTGTCTCACCTTTTATGTACCCAGGCAGCCCTTTAATGTATTGGTCCATCTTTTTCTTCTCAGTAACAAAAGCATCTGGACACAACAAAACCAACTCATTGAATCGGCTAGTATAGGCAGCAATGTTGTTATCTTCAGCTTCAGGTGTCTCAACTCATCCTCCAAAGCAGATAACTCTTCTTCTGGACAAAACTCTTCTTTCAACAACCTTTTGAATTCATCCCAAGGTTTCTTGTTGGCAGCTTCTAACCCAACTGTAGCAACTTGAGTCTTCCACCAGCTTAAAGCTCGATCCTTGAAAGTAGCAACTGCGAACTTAACCTTGTTCCTTTCTGAGCAATCATTGATCTCAAATGTTGTTTCAGTTTTCTCAATCCAGTTGAATAATTCCAGTGCTCCACCAGTTCGTAGAAATGTAGTGGGTCCACATTTCATATACCCAGAAAAATTACACTCTTTTATTGCAGTAGCAACCTGAGCAACCTCATCTGCAGGATTCTCAGCTACACCAGCTCCTCCAACAGTTTCTGGTTCAAAAGGTTCACCTGCACCTTCAGCACCAGCACCTCCAGTATTAGCACCTCTAGAGCCACCTGCTCCTTCAGTGTTAACACGTGCAGCTCTATCCGCAGCTAATGCTTTCGCTACCTCTTCAGCAACTAGCCTTGCAATGGCATCATTTGTCATTCTCCTAGGTGTCATGATTCTGTCATATCACAAAGAGAGAAGATAAAATGAATGAGTTAATTGTAATCATGGTATAGTCATATCATGTACAAAATTCAGTCATCAAATGCATGCACATTATCAATACAAGGTATCACAATCATTATAAGGATCAAAGGAAACTATTATCGTAGATCAACAAGTAATGATCTTAAAGATAAATAGAGTACAATGACAAAAAAAATAATAGACACTAGTCACGTGGGGATCCACATAACTTAGTTGACTGTGACTCACTTGCAATAGTGGAACCTGCTTCCTCCTCATCGAAGACGTAATCAAGCGGTGATAAATTCGCAAAATAGGTATAAGGTCATACTAAAATGAGATAAAATAATTGCCAAAAATTTAAATAAATGTAGAAAATCCTTCAAATAATTACAGGAAGTTTCATAAATTTATTTAAATAAATCATTTATAAATGATAAACTTTTATCGAAAAGTTTAACGATATTAATATATATCGATAAAGGATTATAGTATTTATTTATAAATACTTAGCAATAAGGCATACATAATAATGTATACTAAAATGATAATCCCAGAAGTAGCTTGAACCTGAAGTCACGCGAAGTTATGTGCACCAACTCTTTAAAAAATAAAAATTTACAGTTATAGTTTAGGTTTTTATAAAAATGACCTAGTTCTCTATAACTCATGGCTCTGGTACTAATCTTTAACACCCCCAAATTTACACGCAGCGGAATACATCTTTGGGGGCTAAACAATGATACAAAAACACATAATTTATAAAGAACGACTCGAAAAGAGACGTTTTAATTTTTATTGTTCCTAAAATATTCGTCAGAGTAGCGTAGTCCCAAGACATCGTAACCAAAGTACAATTAAAACAAAAGATTTAAATTGTTTTAAACAAAGGAACGATAATTATTCAAAGAGTTTATATTGCAAAAGCAGTGCACAACTTCATTCCCGTGACCTCCAAGCTTCACACTTCTTGATTACCTGAAATACATGTGAGAAAATCATCACAAAAAATGCCGAGTGAATCTATAGGCTTATATAATCATTTTGAACACAAGCAAAGATTATAAGTTTGTGGCATACTTGAAGGCAACAAGCATCTAATAATTTGCATCAACAATAATAATTGTATTTAGCATAAATTGCAATAAGCTCATGGAATCGAGCCCTTAGACACTCCCATATCAGTCTAATAAGACGAGAGATTTATTGATTGTCAATTACCTCCAGATTATTGGTACATTGCCATATACCTGACTTCTCAATACAATATGTTCAAACAGTGTGGAGGTCGGGCCTAAGCTTCTGTGACAAGTCCACACAAACTGAACCGGGGCGACTTTCCCCATAGATCTATTAATTGTACTAGCGGTTAACCCATCATAGGTCAATTAACGGTGCACAATTGAGGCTTTAATAATGGCAATCACTTAATGCAATTTAAAGGCAACCACGGGTCCATTCATAGAGGGACAAGCACACCATAAAATCTTGTGTTCTAAGTTTATAAAAACATGTATTCCCCCTCGCGGGTTTTTAAAATATTTAAATGAGCTCAAACAAGGCTATAGACTCACCTTAGTATTTATAGTAGTTGAAGACGATCGCCGACGATAGATGATGCCCGTTAAACACGATAACCGCAACCTAGCAAATAAGGTGCGTACGTTAGTAATAGACTCGAGAGTTAAATGATACATAATAAAATCAAACTCAAGTATAAAATCACGACAAATCGAGAGAAAACGATACAAGTGATTCTATTTTAGTCTTCTATATATTCATTTTATTTTTCTATGCTCAAAAATCAATTAAAATACATACATAGAAAAATTTGACAACTTTGACTTTTTTTGGTCAATTTTGACTTTTTGGTCACTTTCGGGTCTGACCCGATTAATTGACCCACTAAATGACATATTTATTATTCAAGATTTAAGCTTTTTGATGCAAAACGACGTTTCGGACAACTTTCCAGTTATACCCGAGACGCGAAACTTAATAGAAACTGTCCAAAATACACATGCAAGTTCTGTGTAAAATTACAATTTTACCCCTAAACATCTCAGATTTTACTATTAACTTTTACCCTATTATCACTCGTTTCCAGGTCTGATTTCTACGCGGTAAAGGTAAAACATCATTCTGAACAACTTTCGTGTTTCGACCGAAGGCCAAAACGGGCCAGCAGATTTACCCCTCGCATCAGATCTGTTAAAGATGACGGTTTTTAGAAAATGCAGATTTAATTTTTAAGTTTTGCCCCGTCTACATTCGTTTTCAGAACTGGTTTCCTCGCGGTAGAAGTAAAACGACATTTTAAAAAACTTTTTAGTTTTACACGAACCAGATCTGGACGATTTTGCCCTTTTTCGGATCTACATCAGATAGTGTGCGAGAAATAATTAGATAAATTTTCAGAATTTCAAACATGCGTAACTTTTCGCTCGTTCGGAGTTAGAAGCTCTACTTGGTATCAAATCGAAGCTCTCGAGATTCTCTACAACATGATCCCATAATATCAACCTATATGCAGACTTAATACTTTGAAAATAGCCTTAAACCCACGGCTCAAAATTAAATATTTGAAAAACATGTAAAAATTAAATTTTTAACACAATTTACCCATTTCCATACTCCTAATAACAACTAAAAATCATCCTAATCAAACACTAATAACCCTAGACCACTTGCATGTCCTAATCTTACTAAAAAATCTTACATGCAAGCATCCCCACTTTTAATATAATAAAAATAACACTTATTTACAACTATAAAATAAATTAAAACAAGATGATCTTTCAAGAAAAATCATTTTAAGAAAAAGTTCATGCATGTTGTAAATTTTTATACCAAAATAACCCAAATCATATTACAAACATAGGACTTACTTTAGTTTTTAAGGATTCAAGCTAGAAATTTGAATCCAAGGGTATTTTGGTTTGAGGGTGTCACGAAAAAAATAAAATAACAAATAATAAAAAAAATGATGAACTTACAAGTATACACTTGATTAAATTTCACCAAATCAAGAAAAAGTGTAATGCATGTAAAATTTTACAAAAATCAAAGATCAAATATAACTTTTTAACATGAAAACATGATGATCTTACCTAGATTATCACATGCATGATGATTTAAACATAGATCTACCATGGAAATTATAAAATCTTGAAACTATAATGCATGTAGGAGATTTTCATACCAAAGTGTAGATCTTGAGATTTCCAAGATGGGTATTTGATTTGTTTTTGAAGATTCAAACAAGAAAATAAAAAATTTGATGATCTTTGTTGGTGGGGGTTCACGGCAAAATAAGAAAAGAAAAGAGAGAGAGCGTTTTTGGTGGGAGGTGAGATGTGTATGTGTAAAAATGAAAGGAAAATTCCTTTTATATGGTGGGTGAAGGGTAATTCTTGTAATTTGAGCATTCTTTTGGACTAAAAGACAATTAAATGGGTAG
Organism: Glebionis coronaria; assembly: GCA_025667525.1. Lineage (NCBI taxonomy): Eukaryota > Viridiplantae > Streptophyta > Magnoliopsida > Asterales > Asteraceae > Glebionis > Glebionis coronaria. Next base: position 552,078,370 of record CM046878.1, on the reverse strand, counting down.
AAAATGACTATTAGTCAATTTAAAATTATTTACGAGGCTCGGGTTTCATATGAATACTTTTTAAAAGTTTGAGCGCACACGAAAAATAATAATATGACGACCCGATACATAATTAAAGTGATATCGTCGAAAATATTAAATATCGAAACAATCGATAATAAAATATAAAATTTTGGGCATCCGTCGGTATCGCGATCAATAGTATTCCTCGTCATTCGTCAAAATATTAAAATAAGATATTCAATATCGGTTTCAACTTAAACCATTAATCAATATAGCATTTAACGTTATGAAATACTAAACAAAAATATTAGTAGGATAGAATTAAATAATGACCTTATTTTTGCGGGTTTTACAATGTTAGATTCCTTCCGCTTCGCCTAAAAGACACTTAGCAAGAAAACCATTTAGTGAAACCTTTGTGGCCTCAATCGGTTTAAAAGGTAAGATTTTTTTTACCTGATCGGCCTGTGCATGGGCAAACAATAATATTTGCTATTGTATATGATGTCCTTTTGGAGCTAAAATGAATATATCAATAATAACTTATCTTACGCTGAAGTTTTTCTTAACTCCAATTTCTAATACACTTTTCAATGATTTGCATAATGATTTGCATACGTTTCAAGACGACTTAAACAGATATCATAACAAATGATAGCCGGGTTGTTTCAATCGACTAGATGGCCTTCTTTAGTTGCAGTTGTCGGGAATTGGTTTGGAAAGAGTAAGACATGGCTTATAATGAGTATTTGGAACGCACATACGTGTGTTGAACATTTGTCGATTATCCTAGTAACAAAATACTGTATTAAAAAGTAAAACAAAGTACTCCCGTATTTGTTTGTTTTGAACTTTAAAGAATAAAAAGACTAACAAAGAAACGACTCTGTTGGGGATCGAACCCAGAGTCTCTGGTTTCGTAGACCAGCGCCTTATCCATTGGGCCACAAAGTTAATTTGATGACCAAAATGCTCATTTCATCTTCTAATAGTGATCATCAAGATCTGTAACCCGGCGCACAAGCAGAGAACTCCATGGACTAACACATCTGCTTGAAAGAGGTACTAGCAACGTCGGGCTACCTGGAAGAGGAACAACACCTTTTTCTCCCCGTCGTTATCGTTATGAATTTCAAAGTTACATTAACGAAAATAGCTGTATCTCTGCAATGTTGCATCTTTGTATGCTCAATTGTAGGTTTCTAATATGAAGTCAATCACGAGCACGCCATAACTCATAGTTTGATTGTAGCAAAACACTTCAAGTGTTGCCTTTGATCATTGTAATACCGTTGTAACGACTCTTGTCTTTGTAACCTCATCCCATCATTAAACTTCTTAATAAACGTCACCAACTAAATAAAAATAATCAATGCAGTGTAGTATTCAGCAAACAAAACAGATTCCAATATTCACTATCATATGGCTAAATCTCCACTCTCAATTGCATTATTCAGCGGAGTAGACGAGCAATGGCTTTCTAGATTAGAAGGAAGTCTTAGGAAGACAAGATAGTATGTTTTATTTCAAGTATTGTTAAAGGTCAATTTTATGCTAAAGATAGGCTTCTCGATTGTTAAGTGCACTTCGATGATTATTAGTAGTGACATTATATGGTATATGCACAAGAGGAGGCCTATAAGTGTCAGGTATAGACAGTGGCGGACCTTGAGCAATTATGTTGAGAGGGCCGACTAATTTTTTACATATCAAAATAAAAAAATGGACAATAACTTTTTAACGGAATGTATAACATTTACACTACTCTTCACGATCTTTGGGGAGGCCGGGGCCCTCCCTAGTCTCCATTAAAGTCTGCCCCTGGGTATAGATGTTTCAAGATTAGTATCGACTAAAAGCCCTGTTGATAGGGCTGGAGCTACACCACTATTTAATGATAAGGGTTGACGCTCCTCTGCTATTGGATACTGCAAAGTGATTTTTTTTACTCAGAGTAAAAAGGTAGATATAACTAGGTCTTCATCACAAGACTAAGGGTGCGTTTAGTTTGTTATTTGGAATCACTATTGGTATGGTTATGATAAATGGGTGGAATGGAATGACATATTATGATTTCATTACTTACGTATGGTGTAAAATTTGAGATATGGGTATCATATATGTTAATGCAATAATGACTAAAAACGTTACTTGCATTTTCGGTCTCGCTTAGTTTTGATTACGACAATATGTGAAAACAAGCATTTACGAAAACAACGAAAAACGAATTCTTGAGTTCAAGTATTTTTCATTTTACCCATTTTCACTTAAGGTATGGATAAACAAGTACTAACCTTAATCAAGTGATCAAGTGATTTAATCTTTTCTTAAAACTCACTTTTTATTAAAAGTGACAAGTTTTTATTAAACTTTATTTTTAAGAAAATGTTTTATTAAATTAATTATTTGAAATTTGAAAATGGCATATTCTTATACTGTTAAGAATATCCTTTCAGGATATTTTTATACCCAGATAAGACCTCCACCACTAAAAGACAAAAAGGAGCGGAGTCTAGTCCGGCGGTACCTTAGCGCCTAGGCGGTACCTTATCGATAAGGTACCGCGGGCTGTGATAAGGTACCGCGGGCAGAACTAGCCGTTGGCTCCTTTGTCCTTTAAATAGTTGGCCATTCTCAGCTTTTCACCTCACCTCTTTTGCACATTCATTTCCAGATTCAAACCCCTTCTTTAATCACTCAAATCTTTGATCATTTGTTTGATTATTACTTGTTTAAGAAGTGAATCTTGTTCTTCCATCTCTTCCTCTCCAAGTGCAAAGAGAAGAACACTATCCTAGTGAAGTGTTGAGTCCACCACCAAAGATCTATTGAAGATCAATTTTTATATACTTGTAGTTGTGTCATAGTTGTGAAGATCCAAGTAGTTGTGTCTATTTGGAAGTTGTATATGTACTAAGTATAGTTGTGTAGATTGGTCCTAGCTACGATTAGGGCTCGACTTTTAGCTTAGAGTCGAAAATTGGTTAAGCGACGTGTACGGTTTTCTCCACTATAAGGAGCTTGTTGTGTAGTGAACTCTCGAGTAAGGAGTACTCGAGGAGTGGATTAGGAACGAGGAGTGAGCTTCGTTGCCGAACCACTATAAATCTTTGGTGTTCGGTTTGATCTTTCTTTACCCTTAACTCTTTACATTCCTTATTACTCTTTGCATATACATGTGTTAATATTCGATTAGCTACACTATTATTCTTTATTCTTTGTGGATATAGTTGTGTTAATATTAGATTAGCTACACTATCATTCTTTATTCTTTGTGGATATATTTTTGTTAGTATTAGTTTAGCTACACTATCATTGTTCACATTTGTGTATAAGAAGATTTTACATATTTCCTCAAGTCTAAGTTTTTTGAAAAAGGATTTTTTTTGGAAACCATATTTTAACAAGTAAATTTTAAGAAACTATTCAATCCCCCCTTCTAGTTTCTACAATTGGTATCAGAGCGGGTTGCTCAAGAATTTTTAAAGTATATTGTATTTTAAAACTTGAATCGATCTATGGATTCCAACAAGTACCTAGAAGGGCAATCTATGCAAAGACCACCACTTTTTGAAACCGATAGTTTTATTTATTGGAAAAATAGATTTGAAACTTATGTGAAATCAAAAGATTTAGATCTTTGGCATGTTATTACCAATGGTGATTTTTTACCCTTTCAATTTAATGAAGTTTCTAAAACAAAAGAATTAGTCACTTTTGACAAATCTAATGATGATACTAAAAAGAAACTTTCAAAAAATAATGAGGCTAAAATGGTGATTTATAATGCTTTGCCTAAGAAAGAGTATGAAAGAAGTTTTATGTGTGAAACCGCTAAAGATATTTGGAACACTCGCCAAGTCAAAGAAAGTAAAATCGATCTTCTTGTCCAACAATATGAACAATTTGTCATCTTAGAAGATGAAACTATTGATAGTGCATTTGCTAGGTTTAACACCATTATTACTAGTCTAAAAGCACTTGATGAAGGTTTTTCTAGCAAAAACAATGTTAGGAAGTTTCTAAGGGCCTTACATCCAAAGTGGAGAGCAAAAGTCACGGCTATTGAAGAGTCGAAAGATCTCTCAACTTTATCACTCGATGAACTCATAGGAAACTTGAAGGTTCATGAGATGATAATTTTGAAGGACTCGGAATTAGTAAAAACCAAGAGTGAAAGGAAATCTCTTGCACTTAAAGCCAAGAAGGCACAAAGTGACCATGATAGTTCCTCGGAAAGTGATGACGAGGAGTATGAATTGGCGGTGAGAGATTTCAAGAAGTTCTTCAAGAGACGAGGTCAACACGTTAGGCAACCAAACTATGACAAGAAACCATTGTCAAAGAATCGGTTTGTCAAGAACGAAAAAGGTGATAGGAGTTGCTTTAGATGTGGTGATCCAAATCACTTCATTGGTGATTGTCCAAAGTCCGCTCGTGATAAGAACCACACGGCATTCGTTAGCGGCGCTTGGAGCGATAGCGGTGAAGATGATGATGACAACCCCAAAGAGGAGAAATGTCTTATGGCTCACACTTCTAAAGAGGTACATTCCGAAACCGAATATTATAGCAATGATAGTTCCACTTTAGATGATATTGAATTTGAAGGCAAATATGATAGCTTACACAAACTTAGTCTTAAATTCATAGAAAAGAATAAAACCTTAAAATCAACCAAAACTAAGCTTGAAAATGAGATCAATGAACTTAGGGAGAAATTGGCTATACTTGAGAAAAACAAAGAGGTTGATTTAGGTTGCTTAAGTTGTGAGAAACTTAGATTAGAGAATGATGATCTCAAGAGCACCTCCATTAAATTGGAAAAGTTCATGAAAGGTACTAGTGCTCTTGATGATATGTTAAACAAACAAGTTCATTCTAAGGAAAAACTTGGTCTAGGTTTTAACTCAAATGAAGCCTCAACTAGTGAACCAAAACAAGTCAGGTTTTCACAGAAAACACTTTCTGGACGCGGTTCCACATTGTATGGCGCGGTTCCTTATCGCTATGGAACTGCGGCCATAGATAAGGTACCGCGGCCAGAAGTTGATTTTTGTGAAAACTCTGAACTTTCTGAAAAATCTAAGTTAAATGAAAAACCAAAGCATCTTACTGTTAATAAGGTTCAATTACCCATACTTGACGACAATGCTATTAGTAAGTTCTATAAGCCGTTAAGTAAACCTCTCATGGGAAATAGAAGTTTATCTAGATTATCTTCTACTCCACCTAGAGTACGGAATGAGTCTAAGCCTAGAAGTATAACGACAACGCCTACAAGGGATAATCAAAACAACTCACAAACTAGAAGTAAAACTCCAACACCTAGAAAGAATGATAATAACTCTAAATCTAGATCAAACACACCTAGGAGAAGTAATAAACAACAAAATGGTTACATGAACTACTACCCTCCTCCATTTTGTTCTCCATGGGGAATCCCCACCTCATTCATGCATCCCAACCAAATGCAAGGGATGTTTGGAACTAACAATTTTGGACCCATGAGATATTGGGGACCAAATGTTTGATCTTGTGTATTGATACCTAGATATGCTTGGGAATTGATTTGGAGCCCGATGAGTGGATTAAGGATAGTGAATGTTCTAAACACATGATGCGTAATCGAAGTTTGTTCTCGCATTACAAAGCATATGATGGAGGTAACGTCACATTTGCTAGTAGTCTACGTGGTAATATCATTGGCAAAGGTACGGTTTCTCTTGACTCCATGACCATTGAAAATGTTGAGCACGTAGATAACTTAGGTTTTAACCTTTTAAGTATAGGTCAAATTTGTGATAATAAGTGTAAGGTCATCTTTTCGGAACATGACAGTAAAATCGTAAAAGATGGAAAAGTCATTGGAAAAGGTGTTAGAAAGCATAGGCTTTATGTCATGAAGGTTAATAAGAAGTCAAAAGACAACATATGTCTTGCGACTATAGATGATAGTTCTACCCTTTGGCATAGGAGATTAGGTCACGTTAATATGCGTTTAATTCAATCTTTAGTCTCTAAGGAGTTGGTAAGACACCTCCCCAAGATTAAGTTTGATAGTCACTTTTGTGATGCTTGCAAAGTTGGAAAGCAAGTTCACTCAAGTCACAAAGCCAAGAATTTGGTTTCGACCTCTCGGTGCTTAGAGCTCCTACATATGGATCTCTTTGGACCTTCCGCCATACGGAGTTATGGAGGTAACCTTTATACCCTAGTTATAGTTGACGACTATTCTAGATTCACTTGGACTAGATTTTTGGCATCTAAGAATGAAGCTTTTGATCATTTCGAAATCTTTAGTCAAAGAATTCAAAATCAACTAGGATGTTCAATTGTTTCTATTAGGACGGATCATGGTAGGGAATTTGATAATGAAGTGCAATTTGGTGCCTTTTGTGAAGCTCATGGTATTACCCATAACTTCTCGGCTCCTCGCACTCCACAATCAAATGGGGTAGTTGAAAGGAAGAATAGGACTCTCCAAGAGATGAGTAGGACGATGTTAAACGAGCAATCTTTGCCTCAAAAGTTTTGGTGCAATGGCGTGGATACATCGACTTATATTCTCAACCGAATTCTCATTCGAACTTTCCTAGGAAAGACCCCCTATGAGATTCTTAAAGGTAAGAAACCCTCATTAGAATACTTTAGGGTGTTTTGAAGCAAGTGCTTTATCCTCAACACCAAAGACTACGTTACCAAGTTTGACCCAAAGTCTTACGAAGGTATCCTTTTAGGTTATTCCCAAACTAGTAAGGCCTACATAGTCCTAAATAGAACCTCAGGGGTTATTGAAGAATCACTCAACGTAACCTTTGATGAAACCCCTCCTTCACCCAAGACACCACCATTGGTTGATGATGACTTGGATGAATTAGAAGTAGTTAAAGCCAAATAGGTTAGAAAAATAGGAGTTGAAGACCTTAGTGTTGAAAAGGAAGTAAACATTAAGGAGTCTAGGGATCATACTCTCAATAATGTCATTGGTGACTTAAATCAAAGGACCCTAAGATCTCAAGTCCAAAACCAAAGCAACTTATTTTGTTTTGTCTCCTTGATTGAACCAAAGAATGTTAAAGAAGCTTTGACGGATGAGAGTTGGGTCATTGCGATGCAAGAAGAATTGAATAAATTCGTTGCCAATGATGTTTGGGAACTTGTTCCTCCACCTAGAAGTTCTACCATTATAGGAACCAAATGGGTATTTAGGAATAAGCTAGATGAGAATGGTGTTGTGTCTCGTAACAAGGCTAGACTTGTAGCTCAAGGCTATAATCAACAAGAAGGGATTGATTATGACGAGACATATGCACCGGTAGCTAGATTAGAATCAAGTAGAATCCTTTTAGCCTACGCTTTTGCCTTAGATATTAAGCTTCAACAAATGGATGTAAAGAGTGCATTTCTTAACGGTTTGATCAATGAGGAGGTATATGTGGCTCAACCTCCCGGCTTCATTGATTTTGAGAAACCGGACCATGTTTACAAGCTTAAGAAAGCACTTTATGGACTCAAACAAGCACCCAAAGCTTGGTATGATAGACTTAAAGCGTTTCTTGTTAAACATGAGTATACCATGGGAATGGTAGATAATACACTCTTTACAAAGAAGAAAGGTTCTCACCTCATAATCGTACAAATATATGTTGATGACATTATATTTGGCTCAACTTGTCAAGAATTGTGTGATGACTTTGCCAAAATCATGCATGATGAGTTTGAAATGAGTATGATGGGAGAACTTAACTTCTTTCTAGGATTCCAAATTAAACAAATGGACGATGGTATTTTCTTTAGTCAATCTAAGTACGCTAAAGAAATGCTAAAGAAATTTGGATTAGAAGAATCTAGACCAATGAAGACCCCCATGGCCTCGGATACTAAACTCACCATAGATGATGATTGTGAGTCGGTAGACAACACCAAATATAGAGGTATGATTGGTAGTTTGTTGTACCTAACGGCAAGTCGACCGGATATCATGTTTAGTGTTTGCCTTTGTGCTCGCTTCCAAGAGGCTCCCAAAACCTCTCACCTTGAAGCGGTTAAGCGTATCTTTCGATACATTAAAGGCACTATACATTTAGGATTATGGTATCCTAAAGGGACCGGCGTAGAAACCATTGTCTACGCGGACTCGGATCATGCGGGAGACTATGTGGACCGGAAAAGCACTAGTGGAGTTTGTACCTTCATGGTTTGTTGTTTAACTTCTTGGTTCTCCAAGAAACAAACCGCTCTTGCGATATCCACCACGGAAGCCGAGTATGTGAGTGCCGGTAAAGCATGCCAACAAGCTCTATGGATGAAGCAAGCGCTTGTTGATTACGGGATTTCTCTTGATGATGTTCCCATCATGTGCGATAATAAAGGCGCTATAGACCTAAGCAAGAATCCCGTGCAACATTCGCGAACCAAACACATAGAAATTAGACACCATTTCCTTAGGGATAATGTTCAAAAGGGGAACATTACTATTGAAAAGGTGCCCTCCGAGGACAACTTAGCTGATATCTTCACTAAGCCACTTAAGAGGGAACCTTTTTATTACTTGCGTCTAGGTCTAGGATTAATGGAACATCTTCCTTAATTTCCTTTCTTCTTGTGTGTTTTCTATTACCACTTTGAGTCCTTGAGTCTTTTAAGATTCTTTTGAAAAATCTTCTCATCTTCCTTCAAAACTCTCAAAGTCTCTTTCGAAAATGGTTGAGAAATTCGTTTGACATTGTTAATTCAATCTAAAAACGATTTTTCATAGATTCTCGCTATTAATATAGAGCTTACATAATTCATATGTATGATTCTCTCAAACATAGCAAGAACAAGATTGAATCATGGAGGATCATTGTGTCATGACTTAAGGTCTTGTCTTACACACCTCCTACATTGATTTTTTTTAATCCATGTATTTTGGTCAAATCTCTATTTGGTAAGTTTGCATATGTTTTCTTTGTCTATCTTTGCTTTTAAGCATATCCCTATGATAAGAGGCTAGAAAAATAAGATTTGCTGAAAAATATTCCTCCAAACACCAAACCCTGCTTATGCAGGCGGTTCCTTATGTGAACCGCGGTACCTTATTGATAAGGTACCGCCACCCTAGATAAGGAACCGCCTACAGTGGGCTTCCTTTTCGGGTTTTTGTCTGAAACTCCAGATTTGCTCCAACCTTTTTGAGAATCTTTGTTTCAAACCCTTTGACCATCCCAAAAATACCCTAAGCCTTCCCTATTTAAACCATAAGCATTTTGCATTACTTCACATCCAAAATGTCTTATTCTCCAAATGAAAGCCTTGAATCTCCTCCATTTTCTCCAATTGCTTTCAATCCAAACCCACCCAAGAACACTCTTAATCACATTTCTCCTACCAAGAATGTTGATTGTGGAACTTCCTTCCTTCCACCACCACCCTTTAGTATTCTTCCTCCTTCTCATGATAATGTCATGCACCATGGAACATATTGTCATTGTTGTCAATATCAACATCTTGCTATGGCACACATCTATGAGGAGTTGAGCTACATTAAGAGTCTCTTAATCAAGCCTCCTCTTCACTTTGATTATGAGATCTCCAACAAGCCACCACCACCACCCTCTGCTATTACCTTGTCTTTCATATAAGCATTGATTGCTTATCCACAAGACACAAAATTCAAGCAAATCTTAGAATTCTAGAATAACTAGGATTAGATTTATGCTTTTGGCTTGTTTCTTTTTCCATACTTCTTTTTATGATGTTTCTTTCGTAACCTATCTTGGATCTTTGTCTTTGTGTTTTCTTCTCTTTTTTTTGTGACCTATTGCTATATATTGTTGGTTGTTTCTTTTGTTCAACTAACCCTTCTATGTAGCTTGTCACCATATCTCGATTCCTCGGTGCCCCAAGCTAGGGGGAGTAAGCACCAAGGGGGAGTCTTTGCAAAGTCCGTTTCTTCAACACCGGATTACGCAACCTTTTTGCTTCGACAAAGGGGGAGAAATGAATAAACTCGTCTTCGAAAATCTTGTTTTTGTGTGATTGAGTTTATGTATTGTCGGAATCAAAAAGGGGGAGATTGTTAATGCAATAATGACTAAACACGTTACTTGCATTTTTCGGTCTCGCTTAGTTTTGATTACGACAATATGTAAAAACAAGCATTTACGAAAATAACGAAAAACGAATTCTTGAGTTCAAGTATTTTTCATTTTACCCATTTTCACTTAAGGTATGGATAAACAAGTACTAACCTTAATCAAGTGATCAAGTGATTTAATCTTTTCTTAAAACTCACTTTTTATTAAAAGTGACAAGTTTTTATTAAACTTTATTTTTAAGAAAATGTTTTATTAACTTAATTATTTGAAATTTGAAAATGGCATATTCTTATACTGTTAAGAATATCCTTTCAGGATATTTTTATACCCAGATAAGACCTCCACCACTAAAAGACAAAAAGGAGCGGAGTCTAGTCCGGCGGTACCTTAGCGCCTAGGCGGTACCTTATCGATAAGGTACTGCGGGCTGTGATAAGGTACCGCGGGCAGAACTAGCCGTTGGCTCCTTTGTCCTTTAAATAGTTGGCCATTCTCAGCTTTTCACCTCACCTCTTTTGCACATTCATTTCCAGATTCAAACCCCTTCTTTAATCACTCAAATCTTTGATCATTTGTTTGATTATTACTTGTTTAAGAAGTGAATCTTGTTCTTCCATCTCTTCCTCTCCAAGTGCAAAGAGAAGAACACTATCCTAGTGAAGTGTTGAGTCCACCACCAAAGATCTATTGAAGATCAATTTTTATATACTTGTAGTTGTGTCATAGTTGTGAAGATCCAAGTAGTTGTGTCTATTTGGAAGTTGTATATGTACTAAGTATAGTTGTGTAGATTGGTCCTAGCTACGATTAGGGCTTGACTTTTAGCTTAGAGTCGGAAATTGGTTAAGCGACGTGTACGGTTTTCTCCACCATAAGGAGCTTGTTGTGTAGTGAACTCTCGAGTAAGGAGTACTCGAGGAGTGGAGTAGGAACGAGGAGTGAGCTTCGTTGCCGAACCACTATAAATCCTTGGTGTTCGGTTTGATCTTTCTTTACCCTTAACTCTTTACATTCCTTATTACTCTTTGCATATACATGTGTTAATATTAGATTAGCTACACTATTATTCTTTATTCTTTGTGGATATAGTTGTGTTAATATTAGATTAGCTACACTATCATTCTTTATTCTTTGTGGATATATTTTTGTTAGTATTAGTTTAGCTACACTATCATTGTTCACATTTGTGTATAAGAAGATTTCACATATTTCCTCAAGCCTAAGTTTTTTGAAAAAGGATTTTTTTTGGAAACCATATTTTAACAAGTAAATTTTAAGAAATTATTCAACCCCCCCTTCTAATTTCTACAATATAGTTTAGCTATTGAAATGACTCACATATATTTAAATCTTAAATAAAAAAATCCGTAAATGTATGTTTAAACATGTATATGTGGTATATATACTGAAAATTCATTTTTTTTAACATTGAAATTCTTGTCTTATAAAAAATATTAAATCGTTTAACCCACCCATTTTACTAGTTTTATGATTTTTTTTAACCCAATTAAGTTTTTATTTTACTTACTATTTATTTTTAAAAAAAGGTACGTAATTTTTTTTATGAAACAAAAAAAAGAAAAAAAAAACATCAGACATGGCATTCCTACCCATACCACCCATTTTGTAGATGAATGAAACTATGGGTATTCATTTCACTTTTTCATTCCATTCAATGTAAACAAACAATAATAATGAAAGGCATACCCATTCTTTGATTCCAAAACCTGCATACCAAACGCACCCTAAAAAAACATTTCATTCCGCAGGCAAACTAATATGTCGAAATGCTTGTGGGACATCTTAATAACGTAATTAATTTGCATTATGTAGCACCCCAGATTTTCATATTGCACGAAAATATCTAAGCATTGTGAGAAACTCCTTATCTACTAAATAAGGTGCATCAGTACTTTATCTTTTACTGATTCTTATATTTTTTTTAACGGCAGTTTGGTGCAGCGGAGTATTTTGCGTGCCACCGAGGCACCAAGTCTCTCAACCCGAGTTCGAATCATCTCACGAGAGAATATCAACCCCCATGCTAGCCATCCAGTTTCTCATTAAGGGGCTTCAAGGCATTGCGATGGGATTCAAACCCGGCTGCCAATTATGGAAAAATCCCCCATATGAGGAATGACAGGAGTCGAACCCCTGACCTCCCCCACATGGAGACTATAACCAAATGCATCCATCCAACTGAGATAGACTTCATTTGCTACTGATTATTATATTTAATCTTGGAAGCTTACTGATATTGTTAGATATTGACCTTACCCCCTAAGGGTATATTAGTAATTTCGGTCAGAAGGGTAGTTTAGTCATTTTGTTAGTATCTTTAGTATTAGGTTTGTGAGTTGGTTTGTGAGTCGGTTTATCTCTTATATATAGAACTTGTATCTGTACTTTGTATTTGGACCTGTGAAAAATGAAATAAACTTTTGTCCCAAACATCCCCTTTGTTCTTGTTTGCCCATGTTCTGATGTTTGTTCCATATTCAGATATGATTACTTGTTGCTGATGTTTTGCTTTTGACAGCCCCTATTCCTAACAAATTGGTATCAAGAGCCGGTTGATCATTCGATCAATTTGAATTAAGCTGATTTTGTTTGGGGTTTTTGGAATTCGTTTTGGGTTTCTTGATTTGGTGATTTAGTGGGTTGCTGATTTGATTAGAAACAACATCAGGTTTGTTTGTGATTTTGGGGTCTCTTTTGCTTAGTTTGTTGTTTCCGCTTATTTGATAGATTGAAAAGGTTTGTTTGAGAGGGGTTTGTTGATTAGGAATAAGAATTATAATTTGTGAATGGGGTGCTTGTTGGTTTCACAGCTCTTGTGTTTCACTTAGGAGTTGATATGGAAATTGTTTTGTTATATGTAAATCCCATTTGTTTGTTCCCTACATATAACCGATATAGGGCTTTGTACTTCTTTTGGTATGGTGGAGCGGTCTTTTCGGGATTCGTTTACTATGTTTGATATGCTCTTCATGTTACGATTATTTTGTTTGAATTAGGAAGAACTTGAAGTTGGAATTTGGTTATTAGTAACGACATGGGAATATGAGATCATCGATTGGTGGTATCGGTTTGCTTGGTATTCGAATTTGGATTTAGTTTGTTTGAATTTGAGCCGTAATTCGTATATGATACGTTGGCTATTAGTTTGAAATTTGAAGTTTGGACCGTAATCCTTATATTGTATAAGTGGGTCGTTTGAATTATTGAATTATTATCCGGATCATATTTGGGGCGTTTGAATTTGAGCCCTTCGTCAAGTTATTTATTAATTTGAATTTGTTTGATACGGATGATAAGTTTGAATTTGGGTCGTAATTCTTATTATATAAGTGGACCTTAGAATTTGAATTTGGTATTTGGACTTTGTAGATCGATTTGGTGTTTGAAGACTTGATTACCATCATGTCGTTTAAAGATTGTTTCGATCGTTTGTAATTTGAAAATTCGGATCTTCGTTTGTCGGGCGTTTGAAGTTGGTTGCCCGAATTTGATTATCTTTGGTGAAGATCGTTTGAGCCGATTTGTTTGTTTGGTTGATCGAGTTTGAATTTGTCGGTTAACATTTGGTTGTTCGTATTTGAAAACATCGGCGTTTGATTTGGTTTAGTTTGCTTTGGATCGTTTTCAGGTTCGATCCATTTGGATTTGCTTTGGATCGTTTTCAGATTCGATCATTTGGATTAGCTTTGGATCGTTTTCAGATTCTATCATTTGGATTAGTTTTGGACCGTGTTCGGATTCGGTCATTTGTTTGAATCTGTCTAGTTCTCTAGCGTTTGGAAATTAGAATTTGAATTTGAAGATGAATGTTTTGTTTGGTTTGGAGTTTCGACCCGACTTGAAGTATGGTGCTACTTAGGAGTTAAAGTCAAGGTGGAGATTGTTAGATATTGACCTTAGCCCCTAAGGGTATATTAGTAATTTTGGTCAGAAGGGTAGTTTAGTCATTTTTTTAGTATCTTTAGTATTAAGTTTGTGAGTTGGTTTGTGAGACGGTTTATCTCTTATATATAGAACTTGTATCTGTACTTTGTATTTGGACCTGTGAAAAATGAAATAAACTTTTGTCCCAAACATCCCGTTTGTTCTTGTTTGCCCATGTTCTGATGTTTGTTCCAAGGTTTTCAAGATCGGGATCTTACCTAGGATCGTTTTCGTCTTCGCAAGATCGAGATTGTAAAGTAAGATCGAGATCGTAAGATCGAGATCGTAAGATCGAGATCGTAAGATCGAGATCGTAAGATCTTACTATAATGTAGTTTTCTTAATAGTCTTTGCAATATTTTATAATTTTACAAATTAATATACATCGTAAACACAAAATTATACGAATATTTCATAAAAATGTGATCCTAAATTATGATTATGGAATGTATAAGAAGATTTACATGTTATTTTTTAGATTATACAAAATAGAATTTATAAAGTTGTAGATTTTTAGTTTCTCGCTCGAGAAAAGGTAAGATCGGATCGTAATAGATCCTAAGATCTTATGATCAAGATCAGGATCTTATAAGATCTTAAGCATCCAAAGATCCTACGTAAGATCCTGATCGTTTTTGCATTGTAGTATCGTAAAATCGTAAGATCCTAAGATCAAGATCGGGATCTTGACAACCTTGGTTTGTTCCATATTCTGATATGATTACTTGTTGCTGATGTTTTGCTTTTGACAGCCCCTATTCCTAACAGATATAATGCCTGGAACCATACGATATCCCATTAGTGATAACCGAGCAACTGTCTACAGTTGACCAATGTAATTCAAGTCTTTGAGACCAACAATTTTATTCAAAACTGAGAGATAAGTTGAGCATTAGGTCGGACATGCATTAGGTACATTCCAATCCATACTTCAAGTTGTTAACAGAAAGAGTTCACTCGGATAAGTATGAAGATGAATGTAACTTCCAAGAAACTGCAGTATACACATACCTAACAATGACTTATTTGAGTTGTGGTCATTAATAAAATAAATGGGCATCTGTTAAGGTTTTCAGGTATATCTAAATTCTTACTTTGAAGCATATATATCAAATTTAATTCTTAAATTTAGCAGACTATTGGAGCTATATTGGTTTCATCATGGGATGTTGTAGTATCACGCAAGTTTACAGCTAATAGTTGCTTTCAAAACCCTGGAGTATTTTCATCTAAAGAAAAAAAAAACCTGGAGTATAGCGGCTGTTGACAATTTAGTTTAAACAAAAGCAATCTGCGAGTTTATGTGAATCCATAAGGTTACGACTAAAATAATTTTGCCTTCTTACACTAGTTTTAGTGTGGTGGACCTTATGTTGCTCATGAAGCCATATCTAAAACTATAACAAGTAATTAGTAAAGCATAAACCTAAGGGTTTAAAACAGCCATATTGTTATACTCGTTTTGCTAAAAGCTGCAGTTTTTGGGGCTTCAAGGATGAACTCACTATACTCAAGCCAAATCATGCATTTCAGGTGAAAGACAAAAGGGTAGAGTCAAATGGGCCAAAAGCTGCCCAAATTTTCAATCTCATAGCAGTGTTAACTGGATAAAAAAAGTATTCACTATTCAGTATGGGTCAAACCTGCATTCTAACATTGCATCAGATTACTCTTAACAATATTGCATTAAACAGTAAAATCACTTTTAGCAAGTTGCATTAGGACACCAATCACTAACAAAAGTCGATAAAGATTGCATTACATCACTACCATGTTATTCAACCAAAATACAGCTCCTAAAAGCTAAATTTCCTTATATAAGTTCAGTACTATATTTATAAACCAACCATGCAACAATATAAGCATGAATAAGAAAATGAGGAGGTTCGGTAACTAGGTCAAATGGAAAACTTTTGGTATGGGCCATATCGGTTCAAGTTGGGTGATCCAATACCCATTTTCTTTTCACCTAGATTTGTATATTTGACCTGTTTCACCACTTAAGCTTACTTCATGAAATCTATTCATAACATATACTGAGCAAGAAAAACCTGAACTTAATTGTACAGTAAATGATACGAGTAAGAGGACAGTGTACTAAAATAGTGATGCTGTCGAACCTCGTAATTCTTTTGAATTGGTTACTCGGCTCGTGACCCTGCGGTACAGGCTGCACAAAGCCAGTAGCCTTATCCCACATGGAGCTAAAATTTGTATAAATACGCGCCAAAATGCGTGCAATAGGCATCATGAAAGACGTATGAATCTTGAATCTTAGCCTACAAACTACAATAAATCAGAAATAAAGATGCAGTTCAGCTAACACATATCTTATTTCCTAAGAATGGATACTCCGTATTTTTTAAGAACAATAAGTACTAAGACGTTGAGGTCACAACAGAGAGCTCTCACAATCATATATCTGTGAAATGTTTGAGGCTTTTAGTAAGAAGTTAACGCGTTGTATTAAGTTGATTTCAGAGGCAAAAACGAATTCTGAAGAGGTACGGGTTGTAAAGCTCGCAAAGGGAATGATGACTTTTGATAAGATCATAAACACCAATTGCCCTCAAATTCCTAGCTTTTTCGAATATTCATAGCAGTGGATGCAAGTTCAAAATACATTCAGCTTTTACATAACAACTCAACTTGCCAACCTGCATGAACAGCAACCCGTCAAGAAAATGGTTAGCGAGTCCAAATACCTACTCCATCAGAGATCACAGTTAGTGTTAGCTCTTGTGTGGGTAGCATTAATGTTCAAAAGATTCACACTAATAATAGCCTCGTGTGCTTCACTAAAAATAGGCTGACGTATATTAAGAATGTTTTAGCTGACTTTGGAAATTGACAACTTACATGTATCACACACTTAAAGTCATATGTCTTGATCTCTAAAACAATGGGTTGAAATTATGGCATACCAGCTGTCGTGCACTATGACCACAAAAGAAAGAACAGACAAAAGTTATTACCTGTATACTAGTACTGAATTAAGATTGACCGAAGCAATCGTCGTTAAAAACTATGGAATAATTCCACGGATTCTTATATCTCTGCTGATCTTCACACAGAAACAACTCAATGGAGTGTTTTAGAAATTTGGGGAATGGTATGAAATATATCATATGCCATTAAATCTAAGAGGCCTGCTTGCCCACTACATGTAGCCGGCATTCTAAAATGCTATCTAATCAGCTAATACATAAAACATATTATTTCATGGATATCAAGAATAACTCAAAATGAGATTAAGATCGTCTCTTATTTGCTATAGAAAAAAATGCGTTTAACTTTTATACTTACGACCTCTATTTTTGCAAAACGTTAGCAACGGACAATATTTTCCGGCTCACACACCGCGGTCTTGCCGCCAATCTTCCTATTCCACACCTTTATTCATCATATCCATATACCGTTATAATGACTCATGTCTTGCCTTTGTAACCTCATCTCATCATTAAAATTCTTAATAAACGCTTCAACTTGTTGATTCAACTCCTCCCGACTCGGCAATCCTTCTTTCCTTAACAACCCTTATTTCCTCAGCTTCCAGCTCGCCACCACACAGTCCACATAATCCGTACGATCACTAAATGTTCCTAACTTTCTTCATCGCATTATGATCCAACAGTGGGAAATGGTGGGTGTGGTTCTCGAACGAGTTCGACATTTTTAAGTGTTGATTTAAGTGCATTTGACGCCATCAATTATTGTCTTCCATGTGCTCTTTAATGTTTCATGCTTTTTAGGCTTTGAAACTCTTAATGATCTCGCGCCTGTTGAAGCATAAGTTAGGACATTAATATCCCTAACAAATGTTTCAACAGGTGCAAGATCATTAAGAGTTTGAATGCCAAAAAAACACGAAACATTAGAGAGCACATGGAAGACAATAACTAATGGGCATCATATGCCCTTAAATCGACACTTAAAAAAGTCTGACATTCGAGAACCACAGCCACCGTTTGCGGTTTGCCACCGTTGGATCATAATGAGAGGAAAAAAGGTAGAAACATTTAATGACTGGATGGGTCGTGTGGACCGTGTGGGGGTGAGTGGGAAGCTGAGGAAAGAAGGGTCGTTGAGGAAAGTAGGATCGCCGAGTCAGGATGAGTTGAATCGACGAGTTGAAGCATTTATTAAGAATTTGAAAGTTGAAATGAGGTTACAAACACAAGAGTCATTACAACAATACATAAATATGATAAATAGAGGTGCGGAATAGGGAGATTGGCGGCTAGAACGAAGCACGTAAACCTAAAAGCATTACAATTATTAACGTTTGCAAAAATATAGGTGGTTACTATAAAGCTAAAAAAGAGATTATTCTAGAAATTTGATTAAATTTTTCGTGCTAAAACCAAACCATGTATTTTTTTTTGGATTCGATGGATTTTCATTTTATAATTTAGATAAAAGAAGATGTTCAATTTTGTTTTATATAAGGATATTAGAATGTAGTATTTGAAGTTTGAGCATGACTAATATTATGTAACCGGAGGTGGAACATTTTGACCAGCTTCCTATTCATCATATAGCTGCCAATCTTCCTATTCCGCACCTCTATTCATCATATCCATATACCGTTATGATGCCTCTTGTCTTTGTAACTGTCTCATCATTAAACTTCTTAATAAACGTTTCAAATCGTCTATTCAACTCATCCGGACTCGGTGATCCTTCTATCCTTAACAACCCTTCTTTCCTCAGCTTCCCGCTCGCCACCACACGCTCCACACAATCAGTACTCTCATTAAATGTTCATAACCCTTCATAACCTTTTTCATTGCATTAAGATCCAACAGTGGCAAATGGTGGTTGTGTATGTGTTAAGACTTTTTAAAGTGTCCATTTACAGGCATACGACGCCCATCAATTATTGTCTACCATGTGCTCTCTAATGTTTCGTGCTTTTTTGGCTTTGAAACTCTTAATGATCTTACACTTGCAGAATCATTTGGTAGGGATATTAACTTATATTTTAACAGGTGTGAGATCATTAATAGTTTGAAATCCAAAAAAGCACAAAACATCATAAAGCACATGGAAGACGATAATGGGTGTCATATGCCCTTAAATCAACACTTAAAAAAGGGACACGTTCGAGAACCACAACCAACATGAGCCTATGTTAGATAATAATGTGATGAAAAGTTAGAAACATTTAATGACTGTACAGATCGTGTGGACGGTGTGGTGGGGAGCAAGGAGCGGGAAGTTGGGGAAAGAAGGATCATTGAGGAAAGAAGGATCGCCGAGTCAGGATGAGTTGAATCGACGAGTTGAAGCGTTTATTAATTAATAAGTTTAATGACGAGATGAGGTTACAAAGACAAGAGTCATTACAATGGTACATGGATATGATGAATGGAGGTGCGGAATAGGGATATTGGCGGCTAGAGCGAATCATGTGAGCCGAAAACCATTACCAGTTATTAATAGCAGTCGTTCTATAAAGTTAAAAACAGAGAGATTCGATAACAAGGAACTACCTGAATCAGCAACATCCTGCAATATTGAACCAGCAACTTGCCTTGTTGCATAAGGAAGCCAGGAAGGGAACACAAGTTTGTGCATGAAAAAAATTGGCAGGGTCCCTAATCACATAATTGGCAAGGTTTATGGCAGTAGCGTCCTACCATCTGAATTACTATTAAGTGCCTTTCATAGAGGCATGTAAAGCAATAGCAAAGTACTTCAAAGAGGATAAAAAAACTAACCAAAAACAGCATTTGTTCCTCCAATTAGCAAAGGGTCGGGGTCATATCAAACTAAACATTCTTCTCAAAACACCTATTTACAGACTAGGTAAGAATAAGTAACATCTGCATCCATGTAATATTGTACGATCAGGGTGCTAATAAGCTTTAAGGGATTATAATGACTATTAGCTTAGATGTGCGCCTAAGACAAAACAAAACATACCCTATGGGTTTTCTATTTTGCCGATCATGTAAGATAACATACATATACAGATAGCCGGCATAAAACATAATGAGGTCACCCTTAGCTAGCAAGCATGCTTGGAAATAAAAATGAACAAGCATGTACCTGTCTGCACATGCAGCGACATAGAGGGGATATACAAGTTCAGCCGGAAGTTCCATGACATCAACAACATTCAACAAACCAAAAGAAAGAACAACAAAAGCTATTACCTGTATACTAGTACTGAATTAAGATTGACCGAAGCAATCGTCGTTAAAAACTATGGAACAATTCCACGGATTCGTATATCGTATGCCATTAAATCTATACGAGGCCTGCTTGCCCACTACATGTAGCCGGATTTCTAAAATGCCTTCTGATCAGCTAATACATAAAACATATTATTCATGGATATAAAAAATAACTCAAAATAAAATAAAGATCGTGCCTTATTTGCTAGAGCAAAATATGTGTTTAACTTTTATACTTACGACCTCTATTTTTGCAAAACGTTAGTAACCGACAATATTTTCCGGCTCACACACCGTAGTCTTGCCGTCAATCTTCCTCTCTATTCATCATATCCATATAGCGTTATAATGACTCTTGTCTTGCCTTTGTAACCTCATCTCATCATTAAACGCTTCAACTCGTCGATTCAACTCATCCCGACTCGGCAATCCTTCTTTCCTTAACCCTTCTTTTCTCAGCTTCCCCCGCTCGCCACCACAAGGTCCACATAATACGTACGATAACTAAATGTTCCTAACATTTTTCATCGCATTATGATCCAACAGTGGGAAATGGTGGGTATGGTTCTCGAACGTGTTCGATATTCTTAGTGTTGATTTAAGTGCATATGACGCCTTCCATGTGCTCTTTAATGTTTCATGCTTTTTTGGCTTTGAAACTCTTAATGATCTCGCACCTGTTGTGAATATATATGTTTTGAGTTGAGTTTTTTTTTTCATCTTTCACTTACAATTCAAGGATTAATCCTACTAATTTATTATCTATGATTAAATTTTATAAAAAAATATAGAGGGGTCATTTTTGCCAAAACATTTAAAAATTGAAAAAAATCAACAAAAGGATTAAAGTTGTAAATTTAACAAAAAATATTTTTATATGGTGATATTTCACTAGACAAAAATAATGAAATATTACTAGTGATATTGAATAAATATAATTATATTGTAATATCACCAGTAATATTCATGGTTTTATCACTAGTGAAATATCATTGGTGATAATAATTGGTTAAGAAAATTTACAATTTTAATCCCCGCTCGATTTTTGAAACTTTTGGACTTTAATCTTTACCTTTAGATCAAACCAAAATATATGGTGTAGTCCCTTAATTTTTAAGAAAAAATGCATTTAAAATTTTCTCATATTCTGGGAAAGTGAACTTGTCTTCTATGTTTAGAATAGATACTTTTTTTACTCTATGTTTAAAATTGACTTTTTTTTGGTTTTGTCATTTTTGTTTTTAATAAAGTTTTGGCGGGACATGCATGATAAATAGGAGGGTTCTCCGCTACGTTTGGTCATGAAAAGAATTGGGTCTCGGGAGTATCCAATCAGAAACATAGAGGGGGACAATGTCTTTCTTTGGCATTTGCTGATATGGTGACGGTTCTTTACATGACGAAGAAACTAATAGGAGAGAACGATTATATGTCCCGCCAATGCACTCTAGACCATAACTTAAAACATAAGAGCGGTATTTTGTAGAGTTTTGCAAAAACATCGGTTTTGAAACAACAAACAACCACCCTTATGAAGGAGTGCCACGCAAGTCACCAATGGATACCTCTCACTGTAAAGATGATGATGGTCCTTAGAAAATAGATGATATTGTACGTATCAAAGGTGAGAAGGATATAAGGGAGGCAATGATAAATAATATTGAACTTTGCTATCCTTGCGTGGGACTCATAAAGCCGAATGGACTTAGGCAATACCCAATTGATGGTGCTAGCAAACACGCTGTCCTAATCGTAGGTGCAGACATGAGGAATAACAACTCCGACCTCCATACCCTTCGATTTAAAAAATCGTGGGGAAAACTTATGTCATAATGGTTTCGGTGATATTAGTTTTGATGTGTTATTATATATATGTGTACTATACTTAAATAGGTAAGTATCAAGTTAAAATTATCATATTAGTAGAATTGGTTTTGAATATTTGAACTTTTACTTTTTGTGTTTGTTTGCTTGATTCTATGAATGCACTAGGTCGGCTTATATAATGATTGTATTTTATGCCGAGGCTCGTTCATAGAATCAAGCAAACAAATACAAAAGGTAAAACTTCAAAATATTCAAAACCAATTCTACTAGATATGATAATTTTAATTTGACACTTACCTATTTAAAGTATAGGTACACAGATATATGATAACACGTCAAAACTAATATGACCGAAACCATCATGACCTCAAATTTTCCCCCACGAGTTTTTAATCTGAAGGGTATGGAGTGGGAGTTGTTATTCCTCATGTTCGAACCTACGATCAAGACAACGTGTTTGCTAGCACCATCAATTGGGTACTGTCTAAGTCCATTCGGCTTTATGAGTCCCACGTAAAGATAACAAAGTTCAATATTCTTTATCATTGCCTCCCTTATATCCTTCTCACCTTCGATACGTACAATATCATCTATTTTGTAAGGACGATCATCATCTTCTCAGGAGAGGTATCCATTGGTGACTTGCGTAACACTCCTTCATAAGGGTGGTTGTTTGTTGTTTCAAAACCGACGTTTTTGCAAAACTCTACAAAATATTGGCTCTTATGTTTTAAGTTATGGTCTAGAGTGCATTGGCGGGACATATAATCGTTCTCCCGTATTAGTTTCTTCGTCATGTAAAGAAACGTCACCATATCAGCAAATGCCAAAGAAAGAAGAAAGACATTGCCCCCCTCTATGTTTCTGATTGGATACTCCCGATGCCCATTCTTTGCATGACCAAACGTAGCGGAGAACTCTCCTATTTATCCTGCATGTCCCGCCAAAACTTTATTAAAAACAAAAATGACAAAACTTAAAAAAAATCAATTCTAAACATAGAGTAAAAAAAGTATCTATTCTAAACATAAAAGACAAGTTCACTTTCCTAGAATATATGAAAAATTCAAATGCATTTTTGCTTAAAAATTAAGTGACTCCATCATATATTTTGGTTTGATCTAAAGGTAAAGATTAAAATATTAAAGTCCAAAAGTTTCAAAAATCGAGCGGGGATTAAAATTGTAAACTTTCTTAACCAATTTTTATCACCAATGATATTTCACTAGTGATAAAACCATGAATATCACTGGTGATATTACACAATAATTATATTATTAAATATCACCAGTGATATTTCATTATTTTTCTCTAGTGAAATATCACCATATAAAAATATTTTTTGTTTAATTTAGAACTTTAATCCTTCTGTCGAAAATGACCCTTCTATATTTTTTTTATAAAAAATAATCATAGATAATAAATTAGTAGGATTAATGAAAAAAAACTCAACTCAAACATATATATTCACAACAGACGCTAGATCATTAAGAGTTTCAAAGCCAAAAAAGCATGAAACATTAAAGAGCACATAGAAGGCAATAATTGATAGGCGTCATATGCACTTAAATCAACACTTAAAAATGTCGAACACGTTCGAAAACCATACCCACCATTTCCCACTGTTGGATCATAATGCAATGAAAAATGTTAGGAACATTTAGTTATCGTACGTATTAGAATGTAGGTATTTGAAGTTTGAGTATGACTGATATTATGTAAGGTTGAACATTTTGACCAGCTAGTTCACACGACACAGTCTAGCCTCCAATCTTCCTATTCCGCACCTCTTTTTATTATATCCATATACCTTTATGATGCCTCTTGTCTTTGTAACCTCGTCTCATCATTAAACTTCTTAATAAACGCTTCAACTCGTCGATTGAACTCATCCGGACTCGGTGATCCTTTTTTCCTCAACAACCCTTCTTTCCTCAGCTTCCCGCTCGCCACCACACGCTCAACTTAATCCGTACTGTCATTAAATGTCCCTAACCTTTTTCATCGTATTAAGATCCAATAGTGGCAAATGGTGGCTGTGAATATGTTAAGACTTTTTAAAGTGTCGATTTAGGGGCAACCAACATGAGCCTAAGTTAGATAATAGTGCCATGAAAAGTTAGAAACATTTAATGACCGTACAGATCGTGTGGACGGTGTGATGCGGAGTGGCAAGCTAAGGAAAGAAGGGTCATTGAGGAAAGAAAGATCGCCGAGTCAGGATGTTGGAGAAACAAGCACGGATCGAATCAAATCAAATCAATATACCGAAACTAACTTTGTATTAATCGTATATAATAACAAATGTATAATCAATCATCATCTTTACATTAACAGATTCCTAATCTATTTATACTTGTCGAACGGGTGTCGACTAATGGACACAACGATTCAATAAAAGTAATCGTTGTGTTGTTTCGTTTGTAACTGTTCCATAACTGCTATTCTTGTCCTAACAGCGGGTAAGATTATCCAGGCCCATGGGTCGTGTCTTTTCGTGTGTTGGGTCGGGCCTAATATTCTCCCCTCTAATCGTAAACGCTGTGGTGTAGCTTCTTAAGTCCGATGAGTTCTCTCATGACTAGAAACTTGATCTTTGGTAGTGCCTTCGTGAGTATGTCAGCTTTCTGGTAGTCTCCACTTACAAATTCTACTTGGATGTCGTTTCTTTCAACGCATTCTCTGATGAAGTGGTACTTCGTGTCTATGTGCTTGCTCCTTCCATGAAAAACTGGGTTCTTCATTAGTTGTATTGCTGATTTGTTGTCTACCATGATCGTAATCTTTTCTTCTTCTTTGTGTGTAAGTCTGCTTAAGAGTCTTTTAAGCCATAATGCTTGAGTTGCTGCTGCTGTTGCTGCTATGAACTCGGATTCACATGATGATAGTGCCACGGTTGCTTGCTTTTGTGTACTCCAGCTAATTGGTGAGTCACCAAAATAGAATATGATTCCTGTTGTGCCTTTGCCTTCTTGTGTATTAACTCCATAGCTGCTGTCACTATATCCATGAATCTTGTTGCTGTCGTTATGCTTGTAGATTATTCCATAATCCTTGGTTCCTTTTACATAGCGTAGTACTTGCTTTATAGCTTTCATATGTTGCTCTTTAGGTTCTTGCATGAAACGACTAAGTAATCCTACGGAATAACTTAAGTCGGGTCTTGTGTGAAGCAGATATCTTAAACATCCAATTAAGCTTCGATATTCAGTTGTGTTGACCATTGTCCCTTCGGTTTTCTTTGTCAATCTTGTTCCTGGGTCCATAGGTATAACTGTTTCGTTGCTTTCTAGCATTCCAGCTTCCTTTAATATCTTGTTCGCGTATGCTGATTGCTTGATTGATATGTCACCATTTGATTGTGTGACTTCAATTCCGAGATAGTAAGCTAATAAGCCTAAGTCGCTCATTTCGAATTTTTCTTCCATTTGAGCTTTAAATCTGTCTATCTCTTTCTTTGGCGTTCCAGTGATGATAAGATCGTCTACATAAACTCCTACCAATAATAGTGAGTCCTTTGATGCCTTTGTGTAGATAGCTTGTTCCAGTGCACATTTCTTGAAATCTAATGTCTTCAAGGTGTTGTCTAACTTGACATTCCATGCACGTGGTGCTTGTCTTAAACCATATAAGGCCTTTGTAAGTCTGTAGACTTTTCCATCATTTCCTTTCTTTGTAAATCCTTCGGGTTGAGCTACATACACTTCTTCCTTTAACTCTCCATGTAGAAAAGCAGATTTTACGTCCAAGTGATGTACTTCCCATTTGTTGTTGGCAGCGATGGCTAGTAATAGACGGATAGTTTCCATCCTTGCAACTGGTGCAAATACTTCTTCGAAGTCTATGCCATGCTCTTGTATGTATCCTTTTGCTACTAATCGAGCTTTATGCTTGATTATGTTTCCATTTGCATCTTTCTTTGTCTTGAACACCCACTTCAAGCCGATTGCTTTGTGACCTTTTGGGAGGGTAGTGAGTTCCCATGTGTTATTCTTGTTGATGGAATCTAACTCAGCTTTCATTGCCTCTATCCATTTTTGGTCGTGTGATGCTTCTTTGTAATTCTTGGGTTCATCCTCAGCTAAGTGTAATTCCTCACTATGTTCGTATAAGTCATTCAAGGTTCTAAAACCTCTTATCGGTGTATGATCAAAGTTAGGGTGTGTGATTGATGTTGTAGAAGATTCAACATCACTTTGATAAAATGACTGTGACGAATTATTGGGTGTGAATTGAGAATTTACTTGAGATGACCTTGTAGCTTGTGTGTTAGGTGTTAGAGAGTGACTAGGTGAGTCTGGTGGTGGCGAATCGTATCCATTTTCATTGTTGAATGGGAAATCGTTGTCATCATTTGGTTGATCTTCTTGATTATGTTGATCACGGTTTCCAAATTGAAATTCTGTCCATTCTGGGTCGTCATTGTTATAATCCTCTAAATATTCGCTCCAATCCCATATCTCATCTTCTTTAAACTTTACATCTCTACTAACACATATTCTACGTGTTATTGGATCAAATAATCTGAAGGCTTTTGATCCAAATTCGTTTCCTAGGTAAACCAATTTTGAACTTCTATCATCCAACTTCGTTAGGTGTTGAGATGGTACTTTTGCATATGCTATGCATCCAAAAACTTTTAAGTTTTCTAGATTTGGTTTCCTTTTCTTAATTGCTTCGTATGGAGTGATGTCTTCAAGTGCCTTTGTAGGAACACTGTTTAAGATGTATATGGCGTGTCTAACAGCTTCAGCCCAAAAGTTCTGAGGTACCTTTGTTGCTTTCATCATACATCTTGTAGTAGACATAATTGTCCTATTACGTCTTTCTACTACTCCATTTTGTTGTGGTGAGTAAGGAGCGGTGAGTTGTCGTGCTATGCCATTTTCTTTGCAGTATTGTGTGAATTCATTTGATGTGAATTCACCTCCACGATCCGTTCTAAACATCTTCAATGTCGTCCTTAACTCCTTTTCTATTCTGTTCTTGTATTCCTTGAAAGTATCAAAAGCTTGATCTTTTGTACTTAAGAAATATACCCACATGTATCTTGAGTAATCGTCTACTAATAGGAATATGTACTTCTTTCCAGAAGGTGTTGGAGGAGTGATTGGTCCACATAAGTCTCCATATACTAAATCCAGTGGTGAGGTTGATCTAGATTTCGCCTTCTTAGGAAATGGCATTCTACTTTGCTTTCCTATTAAACATACATCACATACTTGCTTTGTATGCTTAACTGTAGGTATTCCATGGACTAAATCCTTTTGAGTCATGGTTTTAAGTGACTCAAAGTTGAGATGTCCCAATCTTGCATGCCATAGCCAGGTAGTGTCTTTTAGGTTTGCTAGTAGGCAGACAGGTGTGCCTATTTTGAGACTAGCTTTGTAGAGTCGGTTTTGTCTTGTGACCTTCATAAAGATTTTGTTGTCCATGTCATAAAGTCGTAGTTCATCGTCTTCCATTACAACTTTACAACCAATTTCAGTGAATTGTCCAAGGCTCAATAAGTTGCTTTGTAGGTTTGGTATGTAATAAACATGTGATATGATCCTTTGCTTTTCGTCATCACATTCCAGTATGATTGAACCTTTTCCTTTGATCTCTATATATGAACCATCTCCAAATTTTACTTTTCCACTAACCTTTTCGTCTAATTCCTTGAAATGTTCTTTTACTCCAGTCATATGATTACTTGCACCATTGTCCAAGTACCATAGGCTATCTTTACTTGTCTCTTTATATCCTACATCTTCTTCATGCAGCGAGACCTTTTGTTCTTCAACTTCTAATACTTTGTTTCTTTGAACTTGTCCATCTAATATTGCCATAAGTAGAGTTGGTTCAAAGTCTTCTTCAACCAAATTGGATTGTTCGTGACTCTTTGGTTTTTGTCGGCATTCTCTTGACATGTGTCCTGATTTGCCACAATTGTAGCATTCTATTTTGCTTAGATCACGACTTTTTTTTGAAGTTTTTGTAGTTGTTGAAGTTTTTACTTGAGGTTTCTCCATTCTTCTTTTCGTCTCGAGGTTTCTCGTGGTTGTTGTCACGTGAAAAATTTGATCTTCCACGCCCACGTCCTCTAAAATTCTTTCTACGATTATCATGTCGTGTGAACATCAGTTTGTCTTGACTGTCCACTTGTTTACCCTTCTTCTGCCGAATTCTTTCTTCGTAGGTTTTGAGCCTACCTATTGCCTCTTCTAGGGTCATTTTGTCTAAGTCAGAGTATTGTTCGATGGATGCGACGATTTGAAGGAATTTTTCAGGTACAACATTGAGTAATTTTCGAACTAGTGTTGAATCCTCAAATGTGTGTCCTAAACTAGCGGCTTTGTTTGACAAGGTTGTCAATTTGCTGGTAAAGGTGTCTATAGCTTTGTCTTCCTTCATTTGTAGTAACTCAAAATCAGATTTGAGTGTTTGTAATCTCGCTTGTTGAACTCTGTCTTCGCCCATATGTTTGGCTTTCAAAGCATCCCAAATTGTCTTCGCAGTTTTGTGCTTTGTTATTTGAAGCAATTGATCTTCGGGTAAGGATTGATACTCTTTCCTGTTGTCGGGTTGGGTTGTAGCCGACGGTTCTATCATTTCCCACAAGCCGTTGGCTTCGAGAATGATTTGCATTCGAATTGCCCATAGTGAGTAATTCGACGGTTTTAGCATAGGACATTGGAAATTTGGTGTACCGTTGGTACTGGCTTCCTTCTTGGAAGCATCTCCGCCATCATTTGTCATATCGCGAGGGATATCAAAATAAAATCTCTAAATAAAATTTTCAACACCTTTTGTGTCTAAAAATTTCCTTTTCAGTGAGTACTCAAAATAATATGCCTTATAGGCTATATCAAAACGCGGAATATTATTATACGTAAATAACTATTCCTAGAGATTTTCTAAAACTAACGAGAATAACCTAAGGTTAATTACTCCTTAAAAATTATTCTATATAATAAGCAGCGTATTCGCTAGGTTATTATATGTCGTACTAAAATTTTATAACAAACAAAATATATTATTTTTTTTAAAACTTATAGTTATATAAAAAATGATTTTGTTTTTATAAAAATAATAATACCTAAACCTTTTATCTAAAAAATAATTTTTGTAAAAAAAAATTTACTAGATACAAAAGTTTAAAACTTGACAAATGAAAAGTTGGTAAAGGGTAAAACCTGACTGGGCTTTTGGCCCGTAGACAATATAAGGCCCAAAAAATGGCTTTGATGGGCTTGCCTTTTAAAAACCCTATATTCCTTGCTAAAATATTAACCGGCCTCCTTTTTTTGTGTTTAGACAAAAACACACAACGGTTGTTTTATCCTTTGTGGCCGTTCCTTTCTTTCTTCCTCGATAATATCGAAGGTTTCTCGATGGTGGTTCTGGTCACCCAATCGATGCTGCCTATATCCAATCTTCTGTTCTACGATTTCTATTTCGTAGCAACCTTAATCCTCCTATGCGAATCCTTCGTTGGTTTCGATGTGATCTGGGGATTTATTGCCTCAAATGATTTGGGGCTTTGGATATGAGGAAAATCACGTGGTGATTTTCAGGCTTAGGGATGATTCTGTGGAATCTACAAACAGGTGTGTTTGTTCCCTTTTGATGATCTTACTTTTTTCTGTCGTTGACTTTTTTGGGTTTCGATTTCTGGGTTTTGTCTAAACCTTAATCTGGGTTTCTTTTCTCTTGTGTTGATTTGTTCTTCCCCTTTTTTCAAAAATATGAAACGGAAGAAAAATCTTGCAAAAATGATTTTTTGGGGTAAAAACCCTTTCGTTGCCGATATTAATATCCTGGTAACGAGAGTAGGAACCCTCTATCAAAACACGGACGGGTTAATCTTGATTCGGATGATTTGTGTTTTGGTGTTTTTTGCGTAATCTGGAAAAAAAAACAGGGGTCGAAACCTTGACAGAAAAAAAACTGGTATATGATGAAAAGGCTTTGATTTTGATTTAAACAAAGCTCTGATGCCAAATGTTGGAGAAACAAGCACGGATCGAATCAAATCAAATCAATATACCGAAACTAACTTTGTATTAATCGTATATAATAACAAATGTATAATCAATCATCATCTTTACATTAACAGATTCCTAATCTATTTATACTTGTCGAACGGGTGTCGACTAATGGACACAACGATTCAATAAAAGTAATCGTTGTGTTGTTTCGTTTGTAACTGTTCCATAACTGCTATTCTTGTCCTAACAGCGGGTAAGATTATCCAGGCCCATGGGTCGTGTCTTTTCGTGTGTTGGGTCGGGCCTAATACAGGATGAGTTGAATCGACGAGTTGAAGCGTTTATTAATTAATAAGTTAAATGATGAGATGAGGTTACAAAGACAAGAGTCATTACAATGGTACATGGATGTGATGAATAGAGGTGCGGAATAGGGAGATTGGCGGCTAGAGCAAATCGTGTGAGCCGAAAAACATTACCGGTTATTAATGGCAGTCGTTCTTTAAAGAGATTATTCTAGAAATTTGAGACCAAGTGATTGGAGACCAAATGCACATTAGGTGATTGGAGCATTGGATTGCCCTCAAAAACCATCAAATATGACAGTTCTACTATATCCTCTAAATTTTAAGCATGTTTTAATAAAGAGAAAGGAAACAATACATACCTGATAATTTAAAAACATAGATCTGCAACATCCTGCAATATCGAACCAGCAACTTGCCTTGTTGCATAAGGAAGGGAACACAAGTGTCTACATGAAAAAAAATTGGCAGGGTCCCTAAACCAGATAATTGGCACTAGAATCTGAGCCTCCAATACAACCGATTTGTTGTTAAGAATATGATTTAATTGGAAATTAACCACTCAGGCTAGTCTATAGTGGCTTAACATAGAATCCAAAGACTTATTCTTAACTTAAGGATGAAGCAGATAACGAATATCATGTATGACCATGCTGCAGCTAGAAAACAT
The DNA here is from genome assembly GCA_025667525.1 of Glebionis coronaria. NCBI lineage: Eukaryota > Viridiplantae > Streptophyta > Magnoliopsida > Asterales > Asteraceae > Glebionis > Glebionis coronaria. Next base: position 552,047,383 of record CM046878.1, on the reverse strand, counting down.
TATAGTTTAATATGTACCACATTTTAAAATGAAGGTTTATGGCAGTAGCATCCTACTAGTACCATCTGAATTACTATTAAGTGCCTTTGATACAGGCATGTAAAGTAATAGAAAAGTACTTTAAAGAGGATAAAAAAACTAACAAAAACAGCATTTGTTCCTCCAATTAGCAAAAGGTCGGGGTCATATCAAAAACTAAGGATTCTTCTCAAAACACCTATTTACAGACTTGGTAAGAATAAGTAACATCTACATCCATGTAATGTTGTACGATCAGGGAGGTTAATAAGCTTTAAGGGATTATAATGACTATTAGCTTAGATTGTGCGACTAAGACAAAACAAAACACAACAAACCCTATGGGTTTTCTATTCTGATTACACTGTCAGATTATGTTCTTGGGATATATTAATAACATGAACAAAACAAAACAAACCCTATGGGTTTTCTATTCGATCTGCCGATCATATAAGATAACATACAAATATATATACAGATAGTGGTGTATGATTTTGCCATGCTAAACATATATATGCTAATAGAATAAGAATGGAACAAAACAATTATAACACAAACCCGCAAGCATACCGATCAAGGGTTACAACTATACGAACTTGCTAAGAGTTGATACATAAAAAACATGATCACAAATATGTTTAAAGCGTACGTGTTCCAGACTAACAGTCTAGAAAAAAAAACATGTAAAAACCAAAGGTTAAAACATGTACCATGATTTATTAAGTTACGGATATTAGAGATATCGACTGATGTTGAGGGAGGTACTATGTGTCGTGTGGATTTAGCGAAAAAGAAAACCAATGAGTGTGTTTATATAGCAACTAAACTTGTCCTCCAAGTTTAGTCCATTGCCTCCTCATCTTTTGGAAATCGACACTCTCCTCCCTTTATCTTTCTTAGTCGATCGGCCGGTCACACAACCACAGTCCTAGGGTTGTAAACGAGGGTGTAAACGAGCTGAGACACCTCGTGAGTTACTCGAGATCGATTCATAAACTACTCGAAATCGAATCGATCTAAACGAGTCGAGCTTGAGTTCAAGCTACTCAAGTATATATTCGAGTCGAGTTCGAGCTCCAATATACTCGATTCGAGAAGCTCGCTAGGCTTACTGAGTTTTAATTAAATTATTTTTTATCTTTTTATATACATAAATCGAGTCGAGTCAAGCTTGATATGCCGAGTATTTATCGAGTTCGAGCATGACATGTGAAAATAATCGAGCTCGAGTCGAATTTTGAGCTCAAGTTTTATATGATGAGCCAAGCTCGAGCTCGAAATATAAAGCTCGGTCGAGCTCGAGTCGAATTTTGAGCTCAAGTTTTATATGATGATCCAAGCTCGAGCTCGAAATATAAAGCTCGGTCGAGCTCGAGTTTTTGGACTAAAATATACAAAATTATACTGTACCATGTTAAGAAGATTCATGGGTTGGCCATGGCCCATCATGTCTCCTATGTAGTGATGGTTTATGTAGTTCATAACAATTATAAAAATACAAGAACAGATCAAACCACTTAATAGCGGAAGCGGTTTAAACAGGATCATATTAATAACACATTCATAAATTAATCGATTAGGGTTACGTACCTTTTACAATGCGATTCCAACGAACAAGAACAAATCTCCAATTAAGGGTTTATGGGGATCAATGATTAACCCCTTACCATTTTGTTAATCGATCCTAGATGTAATCTATAGTGAGATTATATTACGTTTTTGCACACACGTATAATAACGAGTTAACCGTAAGACTAGTACGTATAAAACCAGCAATAAGTTGAGTAGAAAAATCAAACCGGAACCCTAAAGGAGTGTTCGACCGATCGCAAAAAAGAAAGGGGATAAGAGGGACAAAGTTATGAGGGATATCAATAATCTCATGGGTAATTATAAGGATCAAAACTTAGGGCTCAAGTTTTGGCAATAAGGAAAAAGTTTCCTTTTTCCTTCCCCCTATAACCGATCGGAACACCCCCCCCCCCCCCCCCCCTTCTAGGGTGTTTTCGGAACCTTCTTTCCTCTTCTATTTTTATCCAAATTAATCGTTAGTTCCTAACTATTAAAACATAAGATCGTTAAATGTTTAAAGCTCGTTTTAATCAATAAATATATAAAATACATTTATTAATAAATTCATCTTTACGTATTATGTGCAATCCCGTAATCTCGAGTTCGATCCTCACACGACTATTAATTTAAGTCCATAAACTTACAGCTCCCACTTGAACATATTTTAATTGTGTGATCACATCAGTTAGCGTCTAGTTACACGCTGATGTCTCTAGTATAACTCGAGTAAGGTCTCCTGGATAAAACCTTATTAATGATTCATCATTATTATCCGTTTATTTCTAATACAATGTCAATAAGGATATGGATCTTAGTCATTCTTTAAATAACTATTCTGTTTCTCGTTTATCCGATTAAGCAAAGATTACCAAAACTTCCAAACATAGTTTAGAATGACTTTGGGTGCGGCCACACAAACATCTTACTAATCCCACGAGGGGCCGCAACTGTATTAAACTCCAAAATGAATTTAAAGGAAGCAAATCCCATATTGAATACAAGTAAAACTTATGAATTTTGCAACACTTCTGAAAATAACCCTTATGGCCACCAGTTACGTATAACTTTAGATTATTTCATAGAAATGCACTAGATCCACGACAGTTTCCTGGTACCTCAGGTCTGAGGATAACTATTTATGATTTACTTGATGAAAAAGATCCATAAAGTATAATCATATAGTTGAGATAAGTCCTATATTCAATTCATTGAATATCATCAAAATTTGATATGTAAACACATCAATATACTTTCAAATATATTCTATCACAATTTAGATTTGTCTTAATTTAATAATACTCCCATATTAAAATTGACAATGGACATTTTAGAAAATAATGTTCATGGATAAAACATGTAAAATAGGACACAAAATTACATAACAGAAATAAACATAACCAATACTTTATTTCATTAAATAATAATGTCTAAATCCTTTATCTAAATACTAATCACAGATTTGCATGAAATCACTGGCTATATGAAGCCCAATTTCATTGGCATGTTCAATGACCTTTCCTCTAGGCAAAACTTTAGTAAAAGGATCAGCTAAGTTATTATTTATGTGAACTTTTATTAATCTGATTTCACCAGCCTCGACTTGTTCTCGAACATAGTGATATCTACGTTTAAAGTGTCTAGCTCCCTTCATGACTCCAGGATCATTGGCGAATATGATTGCGTAAGAATTATCACAATACATATTAATATGTTCTTTGATTGAAGGCATCACTCCAAGATCTTCAACAAACTTCCTAATCCAAACAGCTTCCATTGCAGCTTCTAGAACAGCCATGTACTCAGATGGAGTAGCATGCATTGCAATCGTTGTCTGCTTTTTGCTCTTCTAGTCAACTACTCCTCCATTAATGACAAATACGTAGCCCGTCTGAGACTTCGTATCATCTTTATCACATTGCCAGGACGTATCACAGAAATCTGTAACATTCATTTCTGTGTCTGGTTTCCCTCCAAACACCAAAAACATATCTTTCATACTCCTTAAATACTTTAGAACATGTTTAACAGCAACCCAGTGGAGCTTCCCTGGATTCTGTTGGTAACGACTGACTAAGTTCTGAGCAAACCCCACATCTGGCCTTATGCATCTTACAACATACATGATAGATCCTACAGCCAAAGCATAAGGCACTTTCTTCATGTATTCCACCGCTTCAGGTGTTGATGCATCCATCTCATAAATTAAATCATGCTTAACCTCCATAGGATGAAAACCTTTCTTGGAGTTATGCATATTAAACTTCTTCAATATCTAGTCAAGATAAGTACTTTGACTATGACCAATTAACCGCTTACTCCTATCCTTCTAGATTTTAATTCCCAGAATGTATGCAGCTTCTCCTAAATCCTTCATAGAAAAATATTTGCCAAGATATTCCTTAACTTCTTTAAGTCTTGGAATGTTACTTCCCATGATTAATATGTCATCGACATATAAGATTAGGAACACTACATCACTCCCACTAGATTTGTGATATACACATGGCTCATCACGATTTTGAACAAATCCAAACTTTTTGATTTCTTCATCAAATCGCTTATTCTATTGACGTGATGCTTGCTTCAAACCATAAATAGATATTTGAAGTTTACATACGCGTTTTGGATATTTTTAATTAACATACTCTTCAGGTTGCTGCATATAGATGTCTTCATCTAAGCAACCATTCAAGAAGGCAGTTTTAACATCCATTTGCCATATCTCATAGTCATAGTATGATGCTACAGATATGAGGATCCCAATAGCTCTTATGTCTGCTATTGTAGAAAACGTCTCTTTGTAGTCAATGCCTAAAGTTTGAATAAAAACTTTAGCTACTAAACAAGCTTTATAGTAGGGATGACAACGGGTCGGGTTTGGGTCAGGTTTTATAGAACCCGTACCCGCATCCGTTTATAAAAGCCACACCCGTATCCGCCCTAATACCCAATGGGTACCCGGTTATTATTATCAGTCGGTTTTTCGGATTTACCCGCGGGGTATCGGTTATCCATAAATACAATTGTAATAACAAATAATTAAAGATTTTAAAAGATAAACAAATCTATTTCAGTATCAAACGATTCAACGTTTCGAACAATACAAAACATGATAATAATTTAAGAAGTACAACGTCCAATGTTTGATAACATAGATAATAATGCATAAGAAATGTAACTAATATGATCATCTCATTCGATCATCAATCTTCATCTACCATTTCTCACCAATTTGAAATCACGAGCTTTTGCCCAATTTCGCCATCTCCCAAAATGTTAAGCCACTTTTTCACTTGTTGCTACTATCCTACAATGTATTTAAAAAACACCAATATAATTAATAATAATAACTGAACATGTACTAATACATATGTAGGAATGTTATACTTGAAAGTTGAAATCTGGAATATAATACATATTTACCTCATCACTATCATCAGTGTCATATTCAATAGTTTTATCATATGCTCCAAACTCTTTTTAAGAAGATTCTGTATAAATATATATGCATAACAAAAAATTGTAGTCAGTAAGGTTTGATTTAAATTTGTATGAATAATAAGATGAACTAATCCGTTACCTGGTATCTTATTCACTAACCAACTTTGAGAGCACATTAAAGCTTCCAATGTTTTTGGTTTAAGGCGGCTGCGGTGAGGAGTAATCAATCTACCACTTGTACTAAAACAAGACTCCGAAACAACAGTTGAAATAGGATTTGCTAATATATCCCTAGCTATCATTTGGAGTGTCGGGTACTTAGAACCATTTGCTTTACACCACGCTAGTATATCTAACTTCATGTTTGGGTTACAAACTCTCTCTTTATAGTAATGTACAAGCTGTGTTGGATCTTCTTCTTCTGATGTAATCTGGTCTGAAACATGTGAAATGATACATATATGTGTTAATATCGTAATTGTAGTTTCTGTAAATATATAAAGATATACTTGAGTAAAGAAAGATAACAAAGAAAGTATAAGATATACCTCAATATCAGACTTTGCAAATTCCAATTATCATCGATATAGTGAGTTGTAATTGTCATGAATCTTTTAATCTGATTGCTTGATGTCCACATGTCCGTAGTAATTTCAATTCTATCGGCGCCTTGATACATTTATGTATCCATATCCATGATCCTAAACAAGAGTCCATTTAACATAAAAGCGTTATTGAAAGGCAAAACTAGTTGATAAGATAAGCTGCTTAGTAACGACATGATATGAGTTAAACTGTGATCTTCAAATTTCATAGCTATATATAAGACCACCAATTAAAAAACAACAAGTAGATACTATAATTTCCCACATCAATACCAGAGATAACAGCTACTATTTTTTTTAGAAAATCAACTTTAAATACAAACACAACAAAAAGAGACAGTACTATAATGCATCCTTTCCCTGTTAAAAAGAGATAACAACTACAATCATCCAAAATGGGGCAAAGTCAACAAAGTCAAATGTGACTGTTAGAACTGTGACTTTTAGTTCTAAGGTCAGTTTAGTAATTTCGTTATTTAAGGGTAGTTTGGTAATTTTGCATCAGTTGTTACTTTAGTATCAGGAAACTTGATAGGTGTGAAAACACCCATCCTTTTACCACTTAACTATAATAATAACCAAGCCAAAACGTATATTTTATGTCGTAAATGTCGGAATTATGCGTGGTTTGTGTTTTTATTGTGTTTTAGGATCAAAAGATGAAAAAGGAGGAAAACACGGGCTTTCACGGGCTTTTATCGATGAAAACGAGAAAAGACGAAGTCAAAAGATCAAGAGTGCAAAAAGAACGGAAGTCTAAGGCCTATTCTGAAGATTTATCGAAGAAAGAGTCTAAAGACGGAAGTTTAATGAAGTCGAAGGACTCAAGTCTAATAAATGAAGAAATTATAAGACAAGTTCAATTTATATCGACAAATCCCGAGACGACGTCGAGAAAGACAAAGAATTTCAATCAAGTCGAGACGAGAAAGAGATAGAAAGAAGGAAGCAACACATGCACTCCCCACCTCCTATATATACCCTCCTAATGTGTCATTAGGAGGGTGTTAGTTAGTTAGTGAGTGGTAGTTTTTAGTTTATTTTTATGTATTAGGAGTAGGTAAGTATTTTCTCTCTCTAGTTTTATTTTCTCTCTCTAAGTTTTCTTTGAAGTTTTCTTGAATCTTGAATCTTTAAATCTTGTAATCTTAAATCTTTAATCTTTGTCTTTAATTTCTAGCTTTTCATTAATCTCATTCTACTTTTCTTATTAGTTTTATCTTAATCACAATCTTTTTCATCATATTTTTATATAAAGTTTATAGCTTTTTAAATTTTCGTGGCTTGTTTTTGATGTTTTTACAAGTTTTATCATTAATCTAGGCTTTTTAGTTAGCTTATTGGTGTTTTATTTTGCTTATTGTCTTTAAAAAGTTAAGATTTTAGTGCTTATTTTCGTCCTTTTTCTTGTTCCTAGTTTTTTAGGAATTTCTGGTATAAATTCGCAACTTATGTAGTATTGCAGAATTTTCTTCTTTATTGCGAAATCCTACATTTCGCAATTATTGCGAATTCTTGGTACTTCCGGTTATTGCGAAATCTATGATTTTGCAAACATTGCGAAATTATATCTTTAATAATTGCGAATTTGAATCACAATCAGTTATTGCGGATTCATACCAGTTTGCATTGCGGAATCTGATTCCGCAATTATTGCGGAATCTGATTCCGCAATTATTGCGGATTTATTTCACAAAGGTTGCGGAATTATGGTTTTGGAATTGCGGAATTATGTTTAATTTCTTATTTTTTTATATTGCGAAATTATTAGTTTTTATTCAACTTTAATTTTTAAATTTATTTTTCCCGCCATTTTTACTTAGTTTATTTTAATTGCTTTGTCTTAATTTTACTTAGCTTTATTTTTACTTATTTGTCTTAGTTTATTTTTCGAGTACTTTAATTGTTTCGTCTTATTTTTCTTAAGCTTTATTTTTACTTGTTCGTTTTAGTTTAATTTTTAAGTAGTTTATTTTAAAGTTTTCATTTTTATAAAAGTTTTAAGTTTTCATATTTACTTTTAATTAGTTTAATTTTCTTCGTCATTTAATTTTGTAGTCATTTTATTAGTAGATTTAATTTTCACTCTCTTGTTTTTACTTTATTTTTACCCTTTACGCAACGACATTTTCATTGACATTTTCATTCATTTTAGTTTAAAAATAGATAACCTTTTTCCTTTATATTCCACCAAGAACGACTGAGTCACACTTTCAACCACGATCAATTCGAATTGAGACGAGACGATAACTTTTCATACTTGGTCAAAACCTTGTAATTCGAAAAGACTGGTTCATCGAACTTTCATACGAGAAAATCTCTTTTATTAAATGGCGCCGCTGCCGGGGAAATAAAACTAAAACTACATTTGAGGAAGATTACTATACATGGTTTTGCCAAGTATGAAAAAGTTTATCGTCTCGTCTCGATTCGAATTGATCGTGGTTTAACGTGTGACCAGTCGTTCTTGGTGAAAGAAAAATAAAATGTGATTATCTATTTTAAACTGAAATGAATAAAACTGTCGTTGCGTAAAGGATAAAAATAAAGTAAAAACGAAAGCGTGAAAATTAAAACTACAAATAAAATGACTACAAAATTAAATGACGAATAAAATTAAACTAATTAAAAGTAAATATGAAAACTTAAAACTTTGATAAAAAATAAAAACTTTAAAATAAACTACTTTAAAAATTAAACTAAAACGAACAAGTAAAAATAAAGCTTAAGAAAAATAAGACGAAACAATGAAAATAAACTAAGTAAAAATGGCGGGAATAATAAGTTTAAAAATTAAATTTAAATAAAAATTAATTAATTTGGCAATTAAAAACATAGATTTCGCAATAATTACGAAATCATGTAATAATTCCGCAATTTTTAACCATAAATTCGCAATCTTTCAACAACCTAATTCCACAATGCAAAATGAAGAATCCGCAACACAAGATTTCGCAATCCTTGGATTGCAATAATTCCGCAATTGTGGAAGGGCAAGATTTCACAATCAGGAAAGAAACAAGAATCAGCAACACAAGATTTCGCAATCCTTAGATTGCATGATTTCGCAATAATGGAAAAAGGTTCAAATTCGCAATTATGGAAAAAGTTGCGAATTTGAATCAGATTCTCCTAAAAACTAGGAACTCGTAAAAGGATGAAAATAAGCATTAAAAACTCAACTTTTTAAGGAAAATAAGCAAAATAAAACACCAATAAGCAAACTAAAGTCCTAGATTAATGATAAAACTTATAAAAATATCAAAAACAAGCCACGAAAATTAAAAGGATTTAAACTTTATGTAAAAATATGATGAAAAAGATTATGATTAAGATAAGACTAAAAAGAAAAGTAGAATGAGATTAATGAAAAGCTAGTAATTAAAGACAAAGACTTAAGATTTAAGATTACAAGATTTAAAGATTAAAGATTCAAGAAAACTTCAAAGAAAACTTAGAGAGAGAAAATAAAACTAGAGAGAGAAAGTACTTACCTACTCCTAATACATAAAATAAATCTAACTAAAAATTATCTAACTCCCTCCTAATGACACATTAGGAGGGTATTTATAGGAGGAGTACATGTGATGATGCTTTCTTCTCTCTTTCTTCTTGTCTTGACTCGATTTAAATTCTTTGTCTTTCTCGATGTCGTCTCGGGATTTGTCGATCTAAACTGAACTCGTCTTATAATTTTCTTCTTTAATTAGACTTGGTTCTTCGACTTCATTAAACTTCCGTCTTTAGACTTTTTCTTCGATAAATCTTCCGAATAGGCCTTGGACTTCCGTTCTTTTTGCACTCTTGATCTTTTGACTTCGTCTTTTCTCGTTTTCTTCGATACAAGCCCGTGAAAGCCCATGTTTTCTTCCTTTTTTATCTTTTGGTCCTAAAACACAATAAAAACACAAACCACGCATAATTCCGACATTTACGACATAAAATACACGTTTTGGCTTGGTTATTATTATAATTAAGTGGTAAAAGGATGAGTGTTTTCACACCTATCAAATCCCCTACACTTGACCATTGCAATGCCCTCATGCAATGCATTAATTACAAAGCAAGATTTATATTTTCCAACATAATCAATCCACATTGGCCTTTATTAAACACAAGACATAAAAGAGATAGAAAATTATAAAATATTCAAAAGAAGAAAACAAGTAAAAAGATCAAAAATTTACCTTGGGGTTTTGGAATGTCATGAATGATTATCACCCTCAAGTTTCACGTTCCCCAAACCAACTTAAAAACGAGATCATTCTTATTATAAGTTAGCAAACTAACACACACTCATGTGGGCCAATTATTCACTTAGACTCCCTTATTCCTAGGTGTATCTCTTATATTTTATTGTTGTCTTGAATGATCACGAGGATGCATTGTTTGACTTATTTCGATAGGTTATTAGGCTGAAAATAAAGTGGGGCGATTTAATCAATAGTTAGCTAAAGGAAAAAATCTTTTAAAACTGCTTCTCGGGACCTCTTAAAGTTCATATCTTGGCATAAATCGCTTCACGATTTAAGACCTTTCTCGGACCGATATTTGGCAGTGACTTCATACTTCAAATCTTAAGAGACGTTCATGAAATAATGGTCTTCTCTTCATAATAGGAATTTCTTCACTTGATTTTTTTTAGAGATTCTTCATATTTGGACCACGAATTCTTCATTTTTCTCCAATCTTTATTTGGGATTTTGATATACAACGATCCGCCTCCTTTTAGGACTTGGATCTATTTATCCTCATACCTTTCTAGGGTCTTTTTTGATAGACTTCTCCATGATCTTTACGGGAGTATTTGCTTTTCGTCGTGTGTCTCGATCCTTCATATTGATTTTTGATAAATGATTCTTCACATCACTTGGGATCTTTAGCAACAAAATGTAGCCCTCATGCCTTGTTAGGGCCTTTTCGGACTCGCCACTCTTCGCATCCCGCTTCAATAAGTTATGCGTTGGCTATGAACTCTAATTAATACCGAGCAACTTTTAAACGATCTTGGGCTAGAAGCTAAGTAACTTTTCAAATCGTACGACCTTATTTATTGCAATCAAATTTATTAACAAGCGATGGGAGAAAAAGCTTATAATCAACTCACATAAATTCATGAAAGAGTACCAAACTTATAATTGACTCTATCATCTCTCGTTCTCCACAATTTAAAATCTCAAGGAATGAGACTCGTGAATGCTTAGCCTATTAAATCAAAGTTTTAGGTTTTCAAGTCATCTATATGATCTTGCAAATTCTTAGAATTTTTCAAGTTTAGAATTCACATTTTAAAGTTCCCTTGATAAATGACTTTCTAGGATCAATTATAGGAACTTGCGAAAAGTTCTTGTTCTTAACCCATATGAGTTAAGACTTTCGGGTTTTAAAGTTCCCTATATAAAAGCCTAGCAAAACTTGACTTAAACACGTTAAGGATACTAGCTAGAGCAAACTTAGATAAGTAAACTCGGGTTGACTCAAAAGATTCACAACGTTTAAAAATTAAAACCACTTTATTAAAATTTATTCTAGCGAAGAAAGAAAATAACTATACAAAGGTAAATACAACTAGGCCAAAATAGATCAAAACTTTTGAAAAATGTCGAAAAATCAATTTTCCAGTTAAAATGAGGACAAATACAAGGAAAAGCCCACTTAACTTCGATAGAAGTCCCCCTACACTTAGTATAAACATTGTCCTCAATGTTTAAGCATGTGGAAGTAACCTCCCCTACATTTAGGACATTGTGAACTTTGTTTAAATCTTGCTAAGGAAGAGACAACTAACGTGATTCCTATTTTAATATTGAAGAATATAAAATAGTGGATCAAAAGAATTTAGGATAGAACCGGGAAGACGGGAACACGGAATCACGGTTCGTCAAAAGTAATCAAGAATGGCTCTTTGAAAGCTCGCATCCCTACATATGATTAGAAAGAAGACAACAAACACATACAAGGGTCTCCCCTTACACTTATTATAAAAACAAAGAAGAAGGATAGATACTACGGGTTGCCTCCCGAGAAGCGCTTGTTTTTGTTAACCGAGTCGTGAGCCTGACTCGACCTTGATTAGCATGGAAAGAAGCTTGAAACACATCCACCAGGATCAAATATAGGGTTTTCGTCCATCAAATAGCACAAGCTTAAGGCAAACAAGGCAAGCCAAAGAAGAGTAGGCAAGGTTCCCTTAAGCAAAGATTGAGCACGGTGGTAGAGAGTGTGATGACGTGCAAGCATATCTCCATAAGTTCCAAAAATCTTTCCTTTTATTTCACCAGATGGATACTGAGATGGCTTAAAAATTGCAATACCGGGATCGAACACCTTTTCCTTTAGGGGAAAATAACACTCAGGCTCAGTGGTCCTTGAAGAAGATCCGCTCATAAATCGCACAATCTCATCCTCAGAGGGTGGATAGAGAGGTGTCAAGACATTGGTACTGCGGATATCGGTGTCGGCCGACTTCTTTTCCTTTGAAACAGGTTTCTTCATATCCAAAGGAGGATAAAGAGCATCATCAAAGTCCAAAGGAGGAGAATCATTCTCATTGGGGAAGTATGTATTAAGGAAAGTGGCAAATCTTCCTCAAATGAGTAATTTTATTTTTAAAATTAAAACAAAATAAAATGACTACAAATAAAAATAAAAGTATGTAATTTTAGTTTTATTAAACAAAATTAGTAATTCTCTTGTAATTCTATCTTGTTTAGTAGGACCTTCTACCCCTCCTCCCGTTACTCCATCTACACCTCCTCCACCTCCATTTAGCCCTCCTACTACCACACCTAGTACTAGTTCTCCATTACCGTCTCCACCTATTAATGAAAAGGTACCCAAGAAAAACCCTCCACCAACCCCACCTACCACCTCTAAAACTTCTACTTCTCAACAAACACATACTAGGGTCTCCCCCTGCACTTATAATGAAAACAAATATAAAGGACAGATAATCGGGTTGCCTCCCAAAAAGCGCTTGTTTTTGTTAACCGAGTCGTGAGCCTGACTCGACCTTGATTAGCATGGTAAGTAGCTTGAAACATATCCACTGGGATCAAATACATGGTTTTCATCCATCAAGTTACACAAACTTAAGGCGAACAATGCAAGCCAAAGAAGAGTAGGCAAGGTTCCCTTAAGTAGAGATGGAGCACGGTGGTAGCAAATGTGATGAGGGGCAAGCATATCTCCATAAGTTCCAAAAATATTTCCTTTTATTTCATCAGATGGATACTGAGATGGCTTCAAAATTGCAATACCGGGATCGAACACCTTTTCCGTTAGGGGAAAATAACACTCAGGCTCAGTGTTATAAATTGAACTCGTCTTATAACTTTCTCTTGTATTAAACAAAATTAAACAAAAGCGTGAAAACTAAAACTATAAATAAAATGACTACAAAATTAAATGACGAAGAAAATTAAACTAATTAAAAGAAAAGGCGTCGTCGAGTAATTAAAATAAAAATAAAGCGAGAAAAGATTAAACTAAAAATAAAGACTTTTAAAAATAAATGACGAGAAATTAAAACGTAAAGAAATGAAAATATAAAAACTTTAAAAGTAAATGACGCGGTAAATAAAACTAAAAGTAATTAAAACGTAAATGGCGAAAAATTAAGACTTTAAAAGTAAATTAATTAAATGACGAGAAATTAAAACTTGACAAAACGTAAATTTAAAAACTTTAAAATAAAATACTTTAAAAATGAAACTAAGACAAAAAGGTAAAAATAAGGCTAAGTAAAAATAATACAAAACAATTAAAATAAAACTAAGTAAAAATGGCGGGAAAAATAAATTTAAAAATAAATTTAGACAAAACTGAAATAACTTCGCAATTAAAAAAAAGTATGAAATAAATTCACAATCAAAACATTAAATTCGCAATCCCAAAACCATAATTCCGCAACTTGCAAATTGGGATATAAATCCGCAATATTGGAAAACCAAGGATTCCGCAATGCGTGGTGATTCGATTCCGCAATTGTGGAGTTAAGATTCTGCAATCCCAAAATAATTAATCCCGCAATATTGAAATCCAATAATTCCGCAATGTCAGATTAGGGAATGATTTCGCAATCATGCGAAAAGAAGAATTCCACAATGTCAGATTAGCACAATTCCGCAATCACTGAAATCCAAGATTCCGCAATAGAAATCAATTCAAATTCGCAACATAAAACTAAGGTTCAATTTCACAATACAAGAAAGTATTTCGAATTCGAATCAGAAGCTCCTAAAAACTAGGAACAAGAAAAAGGACGAAAATAAGCACTTAAAACTCAACTTTTAAAGGACAATAAGCTAAACAAAACACCAATAAGCTAACTAAAAAGCCTAGATTAATGATAAAACTTATAAAAACATCAAAAACAAGCCACGAAAATTAAAAAGATTTAAACTTTATGTAAAAATATGATGAAAAAGATTATGATTAAGATAAAACTAATAAGAAAAGTAGAATGTGATTAATAAAAAGCTAGAAATTAAAGACAAAGATTAAAGATTCAAGATTACAAGATTTAAAGATTAAAGATTCAAGAAAACTTCAAAGAAAACTTACAGAGAGAAAATAAACCTCGAGAGAGAAAGTACTTACGTACTCCTAATACATAAAAATAAACTAAAATCTACTCGACTAACTAACCAAATAACACCCTCCTAATGACACATTAGGAGGGTATATATAGGAGATGGGGAGTGCATGTGTTGCTTCCTTCTTTCTTTCTCTTACTCGTCTCGACTTGATTGAAATTCTTTGTCTTTCTCGACGTCGTCTCGGGATTTGTCGTTATAAATTGAACTTGTCTTATAATTTCTTCATTTATTAGACTTGAGTTCTTCGACTTCATAAACTTTCGTCTTTAGACTTTTTCTTCGATAAATCTTCAGAATAGGCCTTGGACTTCCGTTCTTTTTGCACTCTTGATCTTTTGACTTCGTCTTTTCTCGTTTTCATCGATAAAAGCCCGTGAAAGCCCGTGTTTTCCTCCTTTTCCATCTTTTGGTCCTAAAACACAATAAAAACACAAACCGACATTGAAGTTTTAATACAAGAGATTTTCTTGTATGAAAGTTCGTATAACCAGTCTTTTCGAATTACAAGGTTTTGACCAAGTATGAAAAGTTATCGTCTCGTCTCAATTTGAATTGATCGTGGTTGAAAGTGTGACTCAGTCGTTCTTGGTGGAATATAAAGGAAAAAGGTTATCTATTTTTAAACTAAAATGAATGAAAATGTCAATGAAAATGTCGTTGCGTAAAGGGTAAAAATAAAGTAAAAACAAGAGCGTGAAAATTAAATCTACTAATAAAATGACTACAAAATTAAATGACGAAGAAAATTAAACTAATTATAAGTAAATATGAAAACTTAAAACTTTTATAAAAATGAAAACTTTAAAATAAACTACTTAATAATTAAAATAAAACGAACAAGTAAAAATAAAGCTTAAGAAAAATAAGACGAAACAATTAAAGTACTCGAAAAATAAACAAATACAAACAAGTAAAAATAAAGCTAAGTAAAATTAAGAAAAAGCAATTAAAATAAACTAAGTAAAAATGGCAGAAAAATTAATTTAAAAATTAGAGTTGAATAAAAACTAATAATTTCGCAATATAAAAAAATAAGAAATTAAACATAATTCCGCAATTCCAAAACCATAATTCCACAATCTTTGTGAAATAAATCCGCAATAATTGCGGAATCAGATTCCTCAATACAAACTGGTAAGAATCCGCAATAACAGATTGTGATTCAAATTCGCAATTATTAAAGATATAATTTCGCAATGTTCGCGAAATCATAGATTTCGCAATAACCGGAAGTACCAAGAATTCGCAATAATCGCGAAATGTAGGATTTCGCAATAAAGAAGAAAATTTCGCAATACTGCATAAGTTGCGAATTTATACCAGAAATTCCTAAAAAACTAGGAACAAGAAAAAGGAAGAAAATAAGCACTAAAATCTAAACTTTTTAAAAACAATAAGCAAAATAAAACACCAATAAGCTAACTAAAAAGCCTAGATTAATGATAAAACCTGTAAAAACATCAAAAATAAGCCACGAAAATTTAAAAAGCTATAAACTTAATATAAAAATATGATGAAAAAAGATTATGATTAAGATAAAACTAATAAGAAAAGTAGAATGAGATTAATGAAAAGCTAGAAATTAAAGACAAAGATTAAAGATTTAAGATTACAAGATTTAAAGATTAAAGCTTCAAGAAAACTTCAAAGAAAACTTAGAGAGAGAAAATAAAACTAGAGAGAGAAAGTACTTACCTACTCCTAATACATAAAAATAAACTAAAAACTACTACTCACTAACTAACTAACACCCTCCTAATGACACATTAGGAGGGTATATATAGGAGGTGGGGAGTGCATGTGTTGCTTCCTTCTTTCTTTCTCTTTCTCGTCTCGACTTGATTGAAATTCTTTGTCTTTCTCGACATCGTCTCGGGATTTGTCGATATAAATTCAACTTGTCTTATAATTTCTTCATTTATTAGACTTGAGTTCTTCGACTTCATTAAACTTCCGTCTTTAGACTTTTTCTTCGATAAATCTTCAGAATAGGTCTTGGACTTTCGTTCTTTTTGCACTCTTGATCTTTTGACTTCGTCTTTTCTCGTTTTCATCGATAAAATCCCGTGAAAGCCCGTGTTTTCCTCCTTTAAAACACAATAAAAACACAAACCACGCATAATTCCGACATTTACGACATAAAATACACGTTTTGGCTTGGTTATTATTATAGTTAAGTGGTAAAAGGATGGGTGTTTTCACACCTATCAATCCCCTACACTTGACCATTGTAATGCCCTCATGCAATGCAATAGTTACAAAGCAAGTTTTACATTTTCCACCACAATCAATTCACATTGGCCTTTATTAAAGAGACAAAATATTTAAAGGAAGAAAGCTAGTAAAAAGATCAAAAACTTACCTTGGGGTTTTGGAATGTCATGAATGATTATCATCCTCAAGTTTCACGTTCCCCATACCAAGCTTAAAAACGAGATCATTGTTATTATAAGTTAGCAAACTATCACAAATTCATGTGGGCCAATTATTTACTTAGACTCCCTTATTCCTAGGTATATCTCTTATATTTTATTGTTGTCTTGAATGATCACGAGGATGCATTGTTGACTTATTTCGATAGGTTATTAGGCTGAAAATAAAGTAGGAGGATTTAATCAATAGTTAGCTAAAGGACAAAATCTTTTAAAACTGCTTCTCGGGACCTCATAAAGTTCATATCTTGGCATAACTCGCTTCATGATTTGAGACCTTTCTCGGACCGATATTTGGCAGCGACTTCATACTTCAAATCTTGAGAGACGTTCTTGAAATTATGGTCTTCTCTTCATAATAGGAATTTCTTCACTTGAAGTTTTGGGAGATTCTTCATACTTGGACCACGACTTCTTCATTTTTCTCCAATCTTTATTTTGGATTTTGATATACAACGATCCGCCTTTTTTAGGACTTGGATCTATTTATCCTCATACCTTGCTAGGGTCTTTTTGGATAGACTTCTCCATGATCTTTACGGGAGTATTTGATTTTCGTCGTGTGTCTCGATCCTTCATATTGATTTTTGATAAATGATTCTTCACATCACTTGGGATCTTTAGCAACAAAATGTAGCCCTCATGCCTTGTTAGGGCCTTTTCAGACTCGCCAATCTTCCCATCCCACTTCAATAAGTTATGCCTTGGCTATGAACTCTAATTAATACCGAGCAACTTTTAAACGATCTTGGGCTAGAAGCTAATTAACTTTTCAAATCGTACGACCTTATTTATTGCAATTAAATTTATTAACAAGCGATGGGAGAAAAAGCTTATAATCAACTCACATAAATTCATGAAAGAGTACAAAACTTATAATTGACTCTATCATCTCCCGTTCTCCACAATTTAAAATCTCAAGGAATGAGACTCGTGAATGCTTAGCCTATTAAATCAAAGTTTTGGGTTTTCAAGTCATCTATAGGATCTTGCAAATTCTTAGACTTTTTCAAGTTTAGAATTCGCATTTTAAAGTTCCCTTGATAAACGACTTTCTAGGATCAATTATAGGAACTTGCGAAAAGTTCTTGTTCTTAACCCATATGAGTTAAGACTTTCACGTTTTAAAGTTCCCTATATAAAAGCCTAGCAAAACTTGACTTAAACACGTTAAGGATTAATAAGTGTGTAAACACTTATCCTTTTGCCACTAAAATCAAGGAAAAACAAGACCTAATCATGTGTTTAATATCGTAAAAGTCGGAATTACGCGTGGTTTTGTGTTTTTGTGTTTAAATAGGTACAAATGATCAAAAGGAAAGAAAACACGAGATTTCACGGTCAAATATTGAAGAAAAGTCCAAAAAGAGAAAAAGACTAAGTCAAAAGACCAAAAGTGTGCCCAAGTTCACAAAACCGGCTAAACCGACACGAGTTTGAAGAAAATAATCAACAAAGCATCGAGCTCAATTTTTAGCGGAATAAATCTTTTTAAGATAATCGAGTTTTGTGGGTCCCACATTCGGGTTAATGGGCTCAAAAGCCCATTTGGAAAATAAAAGCCCAATAAAAATAATTATGGACGGATAAATGTTTTTATGACTATCAATTGGGCCAAATTCTCAAACAGATGAAACGAATTTTGAAAGTCTCTTGTTTTGGCAGTCAACACACACATAAAACCTTGGTCAATTTCTTTCATACTCGGTCAACACCAATGACCAACTGACCCTTACTATATACCCTCCCACACACAATTTATCCCCAACTCACACAAAACAAAACCCTCACCCCACTCATTATTATTAAACGTATTTTTATTTACCCTCTTTTCCCACTTTCACACTTCGATATTTACAAAGTCCATTCACCCACCCACTGTTTATCCTCCCCATCTCTCACAGTCACCACCTCCCACAAACCCTAATTTTTACCCATAAAAAATTAACCATAAAAAATAGGGGTTTTTACATATTGGATTAATTCACTCGAATCCATTAAGATCCCCCCAAGAATCAGAGAGTGTGGTCCTCTACTCTAATCTCACGTGGTAGGAACCCCTTCTTTTGATTGGAGGATATAAATCACTCCTCAAATCCTCCAATCACACCATTCCATGCTGGCTATCCAAGTCACAATTGTTATTCTCAGCCGATGATCAAGAGAGAGAAAGAAGAATGAAGATTTGAAGGGCTAGGATTTAAAGCCTTGGCCACCAAGGTTACCAAGAAGGTTTGAGGGTTTTCCTTATAAAAACCCCCTTTTCTCACATGTAATTGGCAGCACTTTCTTTAATTTTAATTTTTCAGTAAATTAGTTTTAGGGATTAGATTTAATCTTGTATTTTTAATTTTCAGTCGAATGTAATTTCTTTTTAATTAATGAAAAGTCACTTTTAATTATTTCTGTCTCATTTAAATTTCCAGTTACTGTTTTTTATCTTAAAGTTTAATCTGTTCTTATATATATATTACTGTTCGAGATATATTACTTAAAAAAAATAAAAAAATAGCTACTTTTACTGTTTATTTGGATGCAATTTGGTTCGAGTGTTGGTCCGAGATGAAGATGATGATTTAAGGTGGTGTTGCTTCGGTTCAAAAGGAGGCACAACGCCCATCCTTCTTCACAACGGTTTCGACACAAGGTGTTTTTCTCTCTTTTAAATTTTTCTTGTTTAATCTAGTTTTGGTTTAATATTAATATCTGCTTTAGTTTTATTTGTTGTTTGGTCCTGCTTTCGAGTTCTGTATGGATTTGCTAAGATTGATTTATGTGAATTAAGTTTTGTTAAAGTTTAGTATTATGTGCTTTAAGTCTACGTTTAACATTACTGTTTAATCTGCTACTTGTTTTATTTTTAAATTGAGTTTATTTAGTTTATTTCGAGATTTATTAGCTTAAGTTTAGTGGAATCTGCTTATTGTATTTGAGTTTATTTGGATTGCGGTTGCATCTGCTTATTGTTTGGTTTAAGTAGTTGTCTTATTTTTATTTGCTTATCTGTTTTATTTTCAATTTGTCTCATATGCTTATTTAGTTTTTTTTGTTATTACAGCTTATTGTTTGTCAGCTTATTTGGTTTGTACTTCTGCTTTTATATGCTTTTTGCTTTTGTTTTAGCTTATTAGATTCAGCTTATTCAGCTTATTTGCTTTTGTTTGTTGATTTTGCTGGTTTGTTTTTGTGAGTTACATACTGTATAATCTCAGACATTTTGGTCTGAGTTCCTGAAATTCCATAAAAGCTCAAAAAAAAAAAAAATAATTAACACATTTCGTCGGTCCAGGGATTCAAACCCTGGACCTCTCGCATACTAGCCCAACACCCCAACCAACTGATCTAGTACCTCTTTTGTGATTTACTTTGCATCTTTTGATTAATATAGGTAAATTAATCTGGTAGTTTTCATTAATTGTTAGATTTTATACGTTTAAGTTTTATAACAAATTTAATCAAAAGTTTTACTTAATTATTTTCTTTTAAATCAATTTTCAAAAATAAAATAAAAAGATTAAAAAAATATTTTCTTTAAATTTCTTTTATAATTTTAAAATTAGTTTAAAATTTAGATTTGAGTTTTAAAAATAGTTTTTATTTAAAAAGTCCTTAGTTTAAATTAATTAGTTTATAAATTTAGTTTCAAATTTACTTTTATTTTAAAATAGATTTTTATTTAAAAGTTTTTAGTAGTTTAATTTTTAAATAGATTAAGTAGTGTTTTATTAAATAGTATTTAATTCAAATAGATTTTAGTTTAAAATTTCAAATATACTTGACACCAAAAACAAAGTTAATTCGAAACGTTAATTGGAAATCAATTCGAGTCGATTCGAGGAAAACGAATTTTAATTGACATACAAAATCCTAGTTTCAAATGGCGCCGTTGCCGCTTCGCTCGTACGATTGACGATTTCTCGTGAAGACGTTTGGATTTTGGGATCCGTTCACTTTGAACGTTACGTTTCTTGTTAACAAAATCGAAAATACAAAAAAATAAAAAACTTAAAAATACAAAAAATTAAAAAAATCACAAAAGTAAATTCTTTCCTAAGATTTGCACAAAAAAAAAATTTAAAAAATCCAAAAGTAATACTTTTCCTAAAGTATTACACCAAAAATATTCTTCTTTATCCTCTATTGTGTTTAATTCTTTTCTCTACCCCTCTTATTTACAATTCTTCATGGATTCGTCTTGCGTACAGTGTGGGAGACCATGGCATGGTTTTCAAACATGTCAATGGTGTACTTGTGAGCGGTGCGGTTTTGATATCGACAATACACAATTTGGATTTTGTCCATTTTGCAA
This sequence comes from Glebionis coronaria, assembly GCA_025667525.1. Lineage (NCBI taxonomy): Eukaryota > Viridiplantae > Streptophyta > Magnoliopsida > Asterales > Asteraceae > Glebionis > Glebionis coronaria. The sequence continues at coordinate 552,026,406 of CM046878.1, read as the reverse complement.
TTCAACAAATTCGTACTTCTCCTCTTACAATACTTTCTCACCCCCTCCCGTCTATGACAATCCCTATCCGCAACATGCACCGGGTTTTTCTCAATACCCGTGTTGCAATCATTGTGGGGGCCCTCACGATACTTCTTATTTTCAACCGATGAATTATGAGCCACATCCGTGCTATAATTCCGGTTTTCAAAATTTTGAACCCCCACATCCCACCCTCAATCATCAATCCTCTCAAAGAATTCAACAACTCAATGCTTTGAATGACGAAACACACGCCATTATTTTGCAACTTCACGAAGCCGTTGTTCTTCTAAAATAAGCAAGGGAGGAGGAAAAGCGACAACGACAACGACAAGAGCAAGTATCAAAAACTTACCTTGGGGTTTTGGAATGTCATGAATGATTATCATCCTCAAGTTTCACGTTCCCCCATACCAAGCTTAAAAACGAGATCATTGTTATTATAAGTTAGCAAACTATCACAAATTCATGTGGGCCAATTATTTACTTAGACTCCCTTATTCCTAGGTGTATCTCTTATATTTTATTGTTGTCTTGAATGATCACGAGGATTCATTGTTGACTTATTTCGATAGGTTGTTAGGCTGAAAATAAAGTAGGACGATTTAATCAATAGTTAGCTAAAGGACAAAATCTTTTAAAACTGCTTCTCGGGACCTCATAAAGTTCATATCTTGGCATAACTCGCTTCATGATTTGATACCTTTCTCGGACCGATATTTGGCAGCGACTTCATACTTCAAATCTTGAGAGACGTTCTTGAAATTATGGTCTTCTCTTTATAATAGGAATTTCTTCACTTGAAGTTTTGAGAGATTCTTCATACTTGGACCACGACTTCTTCATTTTCTCCAATCTTTATTTTGGATTTTGATATACAACGATCCGCCTCCTTTTAGGACTTGGATCTATTTATCCTCATACCTTGCTAGGGTCTTTTTGGATAGACTTCTCCATGATCTTTACGGGAGTATTTGATTTTCGTCGTGTGTCTCGGTCCTTCATATTGATTTTTGATAAATGATTCTTCACATCACTTGGGATCTTTAGCAACAAAATGTAGCCCTCATGCCTTGTTAGGGCCTTTTCGGACTCGCCAATCTTCCCATCCCGCTTCAATAAGTTATGCCTTGGCTATGAACTCTAATTAATACCGAGCAACTTTTAAACGATCTTGGGCTAGAAGCTAAGTAACTTTTCAAATCGTACGACCTTATTTATTGCAATTAAATTTATTAACAAGCGATGGGAGAAAAAGCTTATAATCAACTCACATAAATTCATGAAAGAGTACAAAACTTATAATTGACTCTATCATCTCTCGTTCTCCATAATTTAAAATCTCAAGGTATGAGACTCGTGAATGCTTAGCCTATTAAACCAAAGTTTTGGGTTTTCAAGTCATCTATAGGATCTTGAAAATTCTTAGACTTTTTCAAGTTTAGAATTCGCATTTTAAAGTTCCCTTGATAAACGACTTTCTAGGATCAATTATAGGAACTTGCGAAAAGTTCTTGTTCTTAACCCATATGAGTTAAGACTTTCACGTTTTAAAGTTCCCTATATAAAAGCCTAGCAAAACTTGACTTAAACACGTTAAGGATTAATAAGTGTGTAAACACTTATCCTTTTGCCACTAAAATCAAGGAAAAACAAGACCTAATCATGTGTTTAATATCGTAAAAGTCGGAATTACGCGTGGTTTTGTGTTTTTGTGTTAAAATAGGTACAAATGATCAAAAGGAAAGAAAACACGGGATTTCATGGTCAAATATTAAAGAAAAGTCCAAAAAGAGAAAAAGACTAAGTCAAAAGACCAAAAGTGTGCCCAAGTTCACAAAACCGGCTAAACCGACACGAGTTTGAAGAAAATAATCAACAAAGCCAAATCGAGCTCAATTTTTAGCGGAATAAATCTTTTTAAGATAATAGAGCTTTGTGGGTCCCACATTCGGGTTAATGGGCTCAAAAGCCCATTTGGAAAATAAAAGCCCAATAAAAATAACTATGGACGGATAAATGTTTTTATGACTATCAATTAGACCAAATTCTCAAACAGATGAAACGAATTTTGAAAGTCTCTTGTTTTGGCAGTCAACACACACATAAAACCTTGGTCAATTTCTTTCATACTCGGTCAACACCAATGACCAACCGACCCTTACTTTATACCCTCCCACACACAATTTATCCCCAACTCACACAAAACAAAACCCTCACCCCACTCATTATTATTAAACGTATTTTTATTTACCCTCTTTTCCCACTTTCACACTTCGATATTTACAAAGTCCATTCACCCACCCACTGTTTATCCTCCCCATCTCGCACAGTCACCACCTCCCACAAACCCTAATTTTTACCCATAAAAAATTAACCATAAAAAATAGGGGTTTTTACATATTGGATTAATTCACTCGAATCCATTAAGATCCCCCCAAGAATCAGAGAGTGTGGTCCTCTACTCTAATCTCACGTGGCAGGAACCCCTTCTTTTGATTGGAGGATATAAATCACTCCTCAAATCCTCCAATCACACCATTCCACGCTGGCAATCCAAGTCACAATTGTTATTCTCAGCCGATGATCAAGAGAGAGAAAGAAGAATGAAGATTTGAAGGGCTAGGATTTAAAGCCTTGGCCACCAAGGTTACCAAGAAGGTTTGAGGGTTTTCCCTATAAAAACCCCTTTTTCTCACATGTAATTGGCAGCACTTTTTTTAATTTTAATTTTTCAGTAAATTAGTTTTAGGGTTTAGTTTTAATCTTGTATTTTTAATTTTCAGTCGAATGTAATTTCTTTTTAATTAATGAAAAGTCACTTTTAATTATTTTTGTCTCATTTAAATTTCCTCTTACTGTTTTTTATCACAAAGTTTAATATGTTCTTATATATATATTACTGTTCGAGATATATTACTTAAATAAAAAAATAAAAAATAAAAAAATAGTTACTGTTACTGTTCATTTGGATGCAATTTGGTTCGAGTGTTGGTCCGAGATGAAGATGATGATTTAAGGTGGTGTTGCTTCGGTTCAAAAGGAGGCACAACGCCAATCCTTCTTCACAACGGTTTCGACACAAGGTGTTTTTCTCTCTTTTAATTTTTTTCTTGTTTAATATAGTTTTGGTTTAATATTAATATCTGCTTTAGTTTTATTTGTTGTTTGGTCCTGCTTTCGAGTTCTGTATGGATTTGCTAAGATTGATTTAGGTGGATTAAGTTTATTTAAAGTTTAGTATTATGTGCTTTAAGTCTACGTTTAACATTACTGTTTAATCTGCTACTTGTTTTATTTTTAAATTGAGTTTATTTAGTTTATTTCGAGATTTATTAGCTTAAGTTTAGTGGAATCTGCTTATTGTATTTGAGTTTATTTGGATTGCGGTTGGATCTGCTTATTGTTTGGTTTAAGTAGTTGTCTTATTTTTATTTGCTTATCTGTTTTATTTTCAATTTGTCTCATATGCTTATTTAGTTTTTTTTTGTTATTACAGCTTATTGTTTGTCAACTTATTTGGTTTGTACTTCTGCTTTAATATGCTTTTTGCTTTTGTTTTAGCTTATTAGATTCAGCTTATTCAGCTTATTTGCTTTTGTTTGTTGATTTTGCTGGTTTGTTTTTGTGAGTTACATATTGTATAATCTCAGACTTTTTGGTCTGAGTTCCCGAAATTCCATAAAAGCTCCAAAAAAAATAAAAATAATTAACACATTTCGTCGGTCCAGGGATTCGAACCCTGCACCTCTCGCATACTAGCCCAACACCCCAACCAACTGATCTAGTACCTCTTTTGTGATTTACTTTGCATCTTTTGATTAATATAGGTAAATTAATCTGGCAGTTTTTATTAATTGTTAGATTTTATACGTTGAAGTTTTATAACAAATTTAATCAAAAGTTTTACTTAATTATTTTCTTTTAAATCAGTTTTCAAAAATAAAATAAAAAGATTAAAAAAATATTTTCTTTAAATTTCTTTTATAATTTTAAAATTAGTTTAAAATTTAGATTTGAGTTTTAAAAATAGTTTTTATTTAAAAAGTCTTTAGTTTAAATTAATTAGTTTTTAAATTTAGTTTCAAATTTACTTTTATTTTAAAATAGATTTTTATTTAAAAGTTTTTAGTAGTTTAATTTTTAAATAGATTAAGTAGTGTTTTATTAAATAGTATTTAATTCAAATAGATTTTAGTTTAAAATTTCAAATATACTTGACACCAAAAACAAAGTTAAGTCGAAACGTTAATTGGAAATCAATTCGAGTCGAGTCGAGGAAAACGAACTTTAATTGACATACAAAATCCTAGTTTCAAATGGCGCCGCTGCCGCTTCGCTCGTACGATTGACGATCTCGTGAAGACGTTTGGATTTTGGGATCCGTTCACTTTGAACGTTACGTTTCTTGTTAACAAAATCAAAAATACAAAAAAATCAAAAACTTAAAAATACAAAAAATTAAAAAAATCACAAAAGCAAATTCTTTCCTAAGATTTGCACCAAAAAAATTAAAAAAATCCAAAAGTAATACTTTTCCTAAAGTATTACACCAAAAATATTCTTCTTTATCCTCTATTGTGTTTAATTCTTTTCTCTACCCCTCTTATTTATAATTCTTCATGGATTCGTCTTGCGTACGGTGTGGGAGACCATGGCATGGTTTTCAAACATGTCAATGGTGTACTTGTGAACGGTGAGGTTTTGATATCGACAATACACAATTTGGATTTTGTCCATTTTGCAATTCAACAAATTCGTACTTCTCCTCTTACAATACTTTCTCACCCCCTCCCGTCTATGACAATCCCTATCCGCAACATGCACCGGGTTTTTATCAATACCCGTGTTGCAATCATTGTGGGGGCCCTCACGATACTTCTTATTGTCAACCGATGAATTATGAGCCACATCCGTGCTATAATTCCGGTTTTCAAAATTTTGAACCCCCACATCCCACCCTCAATCATCGATCCTCTCAGAGAATTCAACAACTCAATGCTTTGAATGATGAAACACACGCCATTATTTTGCAACTTCAAGAAGCCATTGTTCTTCTAAAAGAAGCAAGGGAGGAGGAAAAGCGACAACGACAACGACAAGAGCAAGTATCAGAAACTTACCTTGGGGTTTTGGAATGTCATGAATGATTATCATCCTCAAGTTTCACGTTCCCCATACCAAGCTTAAAAACGAGATCATTGTTATTATAAGTTAGCAAACTATCACAAATTCATGTGGGCCAATTATTTACTTAGACTCCCTTATTCCTAGGTGCGTCTCTTATATTTTATTGTTGTCTTGAATGATCACGAGGATGCATTGTTGACTTATTTTGATAGGTTATTAGGCTGAAAATAAAGTAGGACGATTTAATCAATAGTTAGCTAAAAGACAAAATCTTTTATAACTGCTTCTCGGGACCTCATAAAGTTCATATCTTGGCATAACTCGCTTCATGATTTGAGACCTTTCTCGGACCGATATTTGGCAGCGACTTCATACTTCAAATCTTGAGAGACGTTCTTGAAATTATGGTCTTCTCTTCATAATAGGAATTTCTTCACTTGAAGTTTTGAGAGATTCTTCATACTTGGACCACGACTTCTTCATTTTTCTCCAATCTTTATTTTGGATTTTGATGAGACTGCTTTTATACATAGTCTCATCGTCCAAATTGGGCTTAAAATGCATTAAATATCATCAAAATACCAAAATATATGCTTGTGTTTGCTGCTTGTGTATTTTAGGTACGGATATTGAGAAAATGACAAAAGATCACAAGAATCAGTCAAAAACGAACACGGGAAACGAAGCCGTACGATGAACCAAGCCCTAATGAAGAATTTTCCAAAGAAAACCCTTGAAGATTTGAAGAATATTGAAGATTGGTCCTCCATGTTTAAAGAATTGACACTTTATACCCTTGTATCTTCATAATTACAAGTTTGGTCCCTAAAGTTTGTCAAAATTACAAAAAGGACCCTTAACTTTGAAGAATTGGCAAATTTAGTCTCTCAACAAAACTAAATTGTTAATATTGGTCCTCCAAGAAGTGAACAAACAAGTCAACACATTGAAGTATGAAGACATGTCACTAAAAGCCCTTAAAGAATGCAAATATTGCATGTATGGTCCTTTTTCAAAGTTTGAAAGTATCTTGGGCTAAATTCAGCAACTTGATGAATCTTGTTTACAAAGGAAATAAGTTTTATGCCATTTAATACAAAGTGAAGAAAAAGGTAAACATTGGGGGGCATTCTTGGGAGACAATCAAACTCCACCAGCTAATCATCATCTGACACGTCACCATAACCCAACTTGAAAACCCGTTTACCCATTAACCCTATCCAAAACCGGTTGACCCATTTTTTAAACACACGTTTATTAACAAATGTGTTTTCCTCTTAAACACATTTAACCTTAAACTGAAAAGATCAAAACACCCAATTTTCCCCCATAAACCCTAATCACCACATTGAACAAATCATAGGGGAAATCCAAATTACCCATGATTATGTTTAATTTACCCCACACCTAGCTAATTACCTCACCCAAAATCTGTCTACATCTCCATTTGGTCCCCCCCACCAGCTCACGGTTTGTCTCCACATGAAGAACAAGACAAAGGATGGCAGAAGATCAAGGGTTTAGGAGGATTGCTTATTTCCCACAACAAATTCAACGCTCAAGATCATCTCATCACAGGCAAGAATCACATGACTCTTGGACAAATTCAAAAAGGAGAGTCAAGACCAAGCATATTCGATCATTGATCCGAATCTATCAAGGGTATTTCTGGATTTTTGATCAATTAGGGTTAGCAATTTTTACTTTCTAGAAAAGTCTTGTAAACCCTATATAAAGGGTAGTAGTATTAGCCTTAGAAGTTGTTCTTGTTTTCATTATTGGTTCACTTGCTTGTAAATCCCAATTTCGAATTAATGAAAATTTGGTTTAGTATCTGTTGAAAGAAAACAAGTTCCCAATTTACTTTCAGTTTATTTATGTTATGTTTATGATTGAAGTTGTTACAAGTTTTTAGCTTTCGTGTTTGATAAAAGTCTGTTCAAAGAATCTCGTATACCATAACTTGAGTTGGATCATATATGTTTGATCATTCAACTGAGGATCAAACATAAGTGACAAGTTAAGTTGGGTTTTATTTCTCTTAAGTTTACTTAAAAGATTGTTTTATTTTGCTTTTGAGTTGAGTTTTGACAAAGTCACAAATAGGTTTACGACCGATATTGGGATATGACCACAAAGACTTGATATAGAGTTTATATCAAGCCTTAGTGGGTATCTTGGTAAAAGCCAGACTCTTGTGAGGCTGCCAACACTCATCCATTTGTTGTTGGTTTCCTTTGCTTATTTTTCAGACAATCATAAGTGTTTCAAGTTCAAGTTTTGAGAAAGAAAAAAAGGGGTTTTTGAAACGTGAGTGAATATATTGTTTAACTGTTGAGCTAACAATCCAAGAACTCAGTTCTTGGATTCAATTGTTATTCTTAGCAGGCCTTCCTTTCCTTCATGGTGATTCGGTTCAGTTGTTGAACCCCAACGAACACCCCCTCAATACTTTATCGTCCAAGACACCCCTGCCTCACCTAGTAGTTGGTCGAGGACAGGGGAGCTTAGCTGACCCTTGTTGGATGCAAACAAGGGTAGGTATCACCTTCTCTTCCTTTCTTTTTTTTATATATTATTTATTTTTGCTAATTGTATAATTGTTCTCGAGTGTTAACTGCTTGTCTAAGTTTGCTGGTTTTATAAGTTTGATTTTATATCAAGTAAATTTCTTGAGTTTGGTTGAGTAGTTTAATCAGAAAGTTGCTTAGGTTTTGTTAGGTTAGTTTAATCTGTTTAGCTTGGTGATTTAATATGTCCACTTAGGATTTTACAATAGCTTGTTTGCATGATTTGTTCTTAGTTTAAGTTGTCATTGTAATCTGCAAAGTCTGCTGCTTGGAGTGTAACTGTTTAGTTAGAATATGCAAGATTTGAATCTGAGACGCATGTTTTGCTTGCGATTGTGGAGTGAAGTTCTGAAAGCTTGCTGATTGGAAATTGAAGTGCTTATCATACTATTACTTGTTCATTCTAACCAAGCTTGCGCTTAATAGTTAGTGATTGTGCTATAAGTTAATTAGCTTGCTGTCTAGAATTTGCCTGCATAATATAACTTAAAATTTGTCTGCATGAGCTGCTGAATTGGTTAAATTGCCTTAGGATTCGATCACTTTTGTATGCTTACTGTTTCTGATCATCAATCCGTAAGTGTTAAGTTTATTTAGTTTCTTATTACTGCATGATTCATTAGTTAAGTTTTGATTTGGGTTGTATTTGTTTAAGTGTGCTTGTAACCTGCCTGCTTGTTGATTCATTGCTTGTGCATCAGTTTTTTTTGTGTCGTGTTTACTTCTTGTGCTTTCTGCTTGTTTAATACACCCCCACAAGCCAACTGCAAGTGGGGGGGTTTTTGACTGTCCAAAAAAAAGAACACAACAAAGAATAGATAGCAAGAAAAAGTTCCAGGTCTGAGACCCTTTTTGATTCATTTAGGGGTGATTCTGGCGTTAATTTGACAAGTGTTAAGAGGTTTGGTAGTAGTAGTATCTGAAAACTAGTGGGGTAAAAAGAAAATTAAAAAAAAAATATTTAAAAAATTTTGGCGTGGCCAGGACTCGAACCTGCGCCACCACTGCCAAAGCACACACACACTACCGCTCGCCCTGGGGACTTTGACTGGTAATCTCTTGCATAGTTAAATACTTAAGGCGTTTTTGTTTTAGCTTCTTATATATAAGCCGTAGCTTATTTAAGCTATTACAGCTTATTCTATAAGCTTTTTCACTTAGCCTTATTTTTCCTAGGGTGGTTATTCAGTTTAGGATTTTTATAAACCAAGTTTGTATTTTTCCTTTTATTTATTTATTTTTTATGCATTTTTCTTTACCCGGTTTTTAATAAATAGTTTAAAAATAGTAAAAAGTAGTTTTAATTTTTAGAAAAATAATTTTTAAGTTTTAATTTAGTAACTTGAGGTTTACATCTAGTTAGATTTTCAAAAACTTTAATTTTCAATTTTATTTTATTTTAGGGTTTTTTGTTAAATTTAAAAATTAATATAAAATTAATTAAAAGGTTTTAGGAACTTTTAGTTTCATTTTTCTCTTAGTTACATTAATTAGGATTTTTAGAAATTTTTTAGAATTTATTTTATAAACTTTTTATTTTCTTGAATATTTTATTATTATTTTATTGCCTAAAATAGAAAGTTTTATTTTTTTACTTTTTTCATTTTTCCTATCTCAATTAGCATTAATTAGGACTTTTACAATTTTTAGAATATTTTTATAGCCTTTAGATTTATTTTTACAATTATTTTAAGTTTAATTAGTTTTAAATAGATTTTAATAGTTTTTAAGTGTTTAAAAATAGTTTAATTTGGTTTTAAAATTTTTAAAAATAGTTTTTAGCTTAATTAGGATATTTTGAGGTTTACAAACTATAAAATCTTGTTTAGAGCTTTTTAATAATTAAAAGTGATTTTTAGGGCTTTAATTAGCATTAAAAAGTCATTATTTAATTAATTAAAAGGTTTTAGCAAGTTTGGATTTTTTGTAAACTCTTAGAATATTATTGGGGATCTTTAGTAATTTTTAGGAATTTTTAGGTTAAAATTTTAATTTTGGCATTATTTACGGTTTTACGTTTTCGCCCTTTTCGTCGTAGTTTAATTAGTTTTCGTAACCGTCTTTCTCTTCTAATCCCATTTCTTTCTTAAATCTTCATATAATCACAAATCAATATCAATTCAAAACACAACGCACTTGCCTCCTTGGGAAACGAACTTGGACTTCACTTGGGTCATTAGTGCTCGGTTTTCCTAAACCGACACTTAATACTACCACTATTTGTACTTCCTTTTCCTAATGGTCGTATTTTACTCCAACAGATTTTGATATACAACGATCCGCCTCCTTTTAGGACTTGGATCTATTTATCCTCATACCTTGCTAGGGTCTTTTTGGATAGACTTCTCCATGATGTTTACGGGAGTATTTGATTTTCGTCGTGTGTCTCGATCCTTCATATTGATTTTTGATAAATGATTCTTCACATCACTTGGGATCTTTAACAACAAAATGTAGCCCTCATGCATTGTTACGGCCTTTTCAGACTCGCCAATCTTCCCATCCCGCTTCAACAAGTTATGCCTTGGCTATGAACTCTAATTAACACCGAGCAACTTTTAAACGATCTTGGGCTAGAAGCTAAGTAACTTTTCAAATCGTACGACCTTATTTATTGCAATTAAATTTATTAACAAGCGATGGGAGAAAAAGCTTATAATCAACTCACATAAATTCATGAAAGAGTACAAAACTTATAATTGACTCTATCATCTCTCGTTCTCCACAATTTAAAATCTCAAGGAATGAGACTCGTGAATGCTTAGCCTATTAAATCAAAGTTTTGGGTTTTCAAGTCATCTATAGGATCTTGCAAATTCTTAGACTTTTTCAAGTTTAGAATTCGCATTTTAAAGTTCCCTTGATAAACGACTTTCTAGGATCAATTATAGGAACTTGCGAAAAGTTCTTGTTCTTAACCCATATGAGTTAAGACTTTCACGTTTTAAAGTTCCCTATATAAAAGCCTAGCAAAACTTGACTTAAACACGTTAAGGATTAATAAGTGTGTAAACACTTATCCTTTTGCCACTAAAATCAAGGAAAAACAAGACCTAATCATGTGTTTAATATCGTAAAAGTCGGAATTACGCGTGGTTTTGTGTTTTTGTGTTTAAATAGGTACAAATGATCAAAAGGAAAGAAAACACGGGATTTCACAGTCAAATATTGAAGAAAAGTCCAAACAGAGACAAAGACTAAGTCAAAAGACCAAAAGTGTGCCCAAGTTCACGAAACCGGCTAAACCGACACGAGTTTGAAGAAAATAATCAACAAAGCCAAATCGAGCTCAATTTTTAGCGGAATAAATCTTTTTAAGATAATCGAGCTTTTTGGGTCCCACATTCGGGTTAATGGGCTCAAAAGCCCATTCGGAAAATAAAAGCCCAATAAAAATAACTATGGACGGATAAATGTTTTTATGACTATCAATTGGGCCAAATTCTCAAACAGATGAAACGAATTTTGAAAGTCTCTTGTTTTGGCAGTCAACACACACATAAAACCTTGGTCAATTTCTTTCATACTCGGTCAACACCAATGACCAACCGACCCTTACTATATACCCTCCCACACACAATTTATCCCCAACTCACACAAAACAAAACCCTCACCCCACTCATTATTATTAAACGTATTTTTATTTACCCTCTTTTCCCACTTTCACACTTCAATATTTACAAAGTCCATTCACCCACCCACTGTTTATCCTCCCCATCTCTCACAGTCACCACCTCCCACAAACCCTAATTTTTACCCATAAAAAATTAACCATAAAAAATAGGGGTTTTTACATATTAGATTAATTCACTCGAATCCATTAAGATCCCCCAAGAATTGGAGAGTGTGGTCCTCTACTCTAGTGGCAGGAACCCCTTCTTTTGATTGGAGGATATAAATCACTCCTCAAATCCTCCAATCACACCATTCCACGCTGGCAATCCAAGTCACAATTGTTATTCTCAGCCGATGATTAAGAGAGAGAAAGAAGAATGAAGATTTGAAGGGCTAGGATTTAAAGCCTTGGCCACCAAGGTTACCAACAAGGTTTGAGGGTTTTCCCTATAAAAACCCCCTTTTCTCACATGTAATTGGCAGCACTTTCTTTAATTTTAATTTTTCAGTAAATTAGTTTTAGGGTTTAGATTTAATCTTGTATTTTTAATTTTCAGTCGAATGTAATTTCTTTTTAATTAATGAAAAGTCACTTTTAATTATTTGTGTCTCATTTAAATATCCAGTTACTGTTTTTTATCTCAAAGTTTAATCTGTTCTTATATATATTACTGTTCGAGATATATTACTTAAATAAAAAAAAGCTACTGTTACCGTTCATTTGGATGCAATTTGGTTCGAGTGTTGGTCCGAGATGAAGATGATGATATAAGGTGGTGTTGCTTCGGTTCAAAAGGAGGCACAACGCCCATCCTTCTTCACAACGGTTTCGACACAAGGTGTTTTTCTCTCTTTTAAATTTTTCTTGTTTAATCTAGTTTTAGTTTAATATTAATATCTACTTTAGTTTTATTTGTTGTTTGGTCCTGCTTTCGAGTTCTGTATGGATTTGCTAAGATTGATTTAGGTGGATTAAGTTTATTTAAAGTTTAGTATTATGTGCTTTAAGTCTACGTTTAACATTACTGTTTAATCTGCTACTTGTTTTATTTTTAAATTGAGTTTATTTAGTTTATTTCGAGATTTATTAGCTTAAGTTTAGTGGAATCTGCTTATTGTATTTGAGTTTATTTGGATTGCGGTTGGATCTGCTTATTGTTTGGTTTAAGTAGTTGTCTTATTTTTATTTGCTTATCTGTATTATTTTCAATTTGTCTCATATGCTTATTTAGTTTTTTTTGTTATTACAGCTTATTGTTTGTCAGCTTATTTGGTTTGTACTTCTGCTTTTATATGCTTTTTGCTTTTGTTTTAGCTTATTAGATTCAGCTTATTCAACTTATTTGCTTTTGTTTGTTGATTTTGCTGGTTTGTTTTTGTGAGTTACATATTGTATAATCTCAGACCTTTTGGTCTGAGTTCCTGAAATTCCATAAAAGCTCCAAAAAAAAAAAATAATTAACACATTTCATCGGTCTAGGGATTCGAACCCTGGACCTCTCGCATACTAGCCCAACACCCCAACCAACTGATCTAGTACCTCTTTTGTGATTTACTTTGCATCTTTAGATTAATATAGGTAAATTAATCTGGCAATTTTTATTAATTGTTAGATTTTATACGTTTAAGTTTTATAACAAATTTAATCAAAAGTTTTACTTAATTATTTTCTTTTAAATCAGTTTTCAAAAATAAAATAAAAAGATTAAAAAAATATTTTCTTTAAATTTCTTTTATAAATTTAAAATTAGTTTAAAATTTAGATTTTAGTTTTAAAAATAGTTTTTATTTAAAAAGTCTTTAGTTTAAATTAATTAGTTTTTAAATTTAGTTTCAAATTTACTTTTATTTTAAAATAGATTTTTATTTAAAAGTTTTTAGTAGTTTAATTTTTAAATAGATTAAGTAGTGTTTTTTTTAAATAGTATTTAATTCAAATAGATTTTAGTTTAAAATTTCAAATATACTTGACACCAAAAACAAAGTTAAGTCGAAACGTTAATTGGAAATCAATTCGAGTCGAGTCGAGGAACACGAACTTTAATTGACATACAAAATCCTACTTTCAAATGGCGCCGCTGCCGCTTCGCTCGTACGATTGACGATCTCGTGAAGACGTTTGGATTTTAGGATCCGTTCACTTTGAACGTTACGTTTCTTGTTAACAAAATCAAAAATACAAAAAAATAAAAAACTTAAAAATACAAAAAATTAAAAAATCACAAAAGCAAATTCTTTCCTAAGATTTGCACAAAAAAAAATTAAAAAATCCAAAAGTAATACTTTTCCTAAAGTATTACACCAAAAATATTCTTCTTTATCATCTATTGTGTTTAATTCTTTTCTCTACCCCTCTTATTTATAATTCTTCATGGATTCGTCTTGCGTACGGTGTGGGAGACCATGGCATGGTTTTCAAACATGTCAATGGTGTACTTGTGAGCGGTGCGGTTTTGATATCGACAATACACAATTTGGATTTTGTCCATTTTGTAATTCAACAAATTCGTACTTCTCCTCTTACAATATTTCTCACCCCCTCCCGTCTATGACAATCCCTACCCGCAACATGCACTGGGTTTTTCTCAATACCCGTGTTGCAATCATTGTGGGGGCCCTCACGATACTTCTTATTGTCAACCGATGAATTATGAGCCACATCCGTGCTATAATTCCGGTTTTCAAAATTTTGAACCCCCACATCCCACCCTCAATCATCAATCCTCTTAGAGAATTCAACAACTCAATGCTTTGAATGACGAAACACACGCCATTATTTTGCAACTTTAAGAAGCCGTTGTTCTTCTAAAAGAAGCAAGGGAGGAGGAAAAGCGACAACGACAACGACAAGAGTAAGTATCTAATCTTAGTGATTATACTCCGCCTCTTGTCTGTTCTTTTTATTATGATGATGACGAGGATGATATTTACAATCTCAATCCATCATGTGAGACTACCACTCCTATTCTCAATTCTTCCACTACGGAGACCGATGCCTCTCTCATCATGGGGGATGAGGGTCTTATCACTATTCCTTGTGACGAGACTCTTATTCCAATCCAAAGTAAGCCTACGGTTGCTTCCGATAGTGACGATGAGTGTGAATCTCTTTCTAGTGATGATTCATTACCTCCCACCGACATCTTGGGAGACGATTCTTTGGCTTTCTCTAATCCCCTTTTTGATCTCGATGATGGTTTTGCTTCTAGTGATGACGAGTCACTATCCGATGAAGACGTTCAGAAGGAAAATTTCAAGATTTATTCAAACCCTTTATTTGATTTTAATGACGCCTACATCTCTAGTAAGGTGAATCCTCTCTTTGAAGAGGGGATTGAGGACATTAATAGCTCCGACTCTCTTGCTATTGATGAGCATTCGTTGTTAGCCATGCCACCTCCCATCATAGAGGAGGTGGAGAGATTTGACTCTACCTTCCGTTTGATTCGGTCTGGTGAGCTGACGCGGGTGGTAGATATGTCTTCTGATATTTATCATATTATGTTGCCACCCCGTCCTACCGCGTGCACACCCAAGCAGGTGATGTATCGCTTTTACTCTCCTCATTTCATACCGGGAAATGAGGATGAGTGCTTTGACCCGGGAGGTGACATTGACCATTCTATGATTGATACCTTTACGGCTTTGCCGAATAGTGACCATCCTATGTCTTTTTGGGATGACAATTTGTCTCCTTTACCCATCCCACCTCCCGTGGATCAAGACTTCACTTACTTTTCTTATGTCGAGAGGACTTTTCTACCTTTCATGACTTATCCTCCTGCCTCTCATTTATTATGTTCCTCCGGGACCGAGGATAAGATTTTTGATCCCGGTATAACATAAGAGGCTTCCCCATGGACCATTTAATTCGGGGCCGAGTCAGGCTCGTGACTCGGTTAACAAAAACAAGCGCTTCTCGGGAGGCAACCCGATTATCTATCTTTTATCTATTTTCACCAATAAGTGTAGAGGGAGCTGTGTAGGCTGTTTGTTTTGTGTGTTGTGTGCAGGGACATGTGCTTAATGATCCACTTTTGGTGCTTTTGACACGACCCGTGTTCCCGTGTTTCCCGTGTACCCGGTTCCTTCGATAAGTTTTTGCTATTGTGATCCAATCATGTATATAAATAAGACAAATAAATGTAATCACTTTAGTTGTCCTTTCCTTAGCTCGATTTTAAACAACGTAGTCAATGTCCTAAGTGTAGGGGAGTTTATTCTCCCACATGCTTAAACTCTGAAGACAATGTTTATATTAAGTGTAGGGGGGATTTCTATCGAAATTTTAGTGGCCTTTTCCATGAATTTGACCCCATTTAACCGGAAATTGTTTTAAAAAATTTCAACGTTTTTCAAATTTTTGATCTATTTTGGCCTAGTAGTATTTTCTTTTATTTTTGTCATCGCATCGTCTTTATATTTTCCAATAAAGTCAATAATAAGTAAATAAATAAAATGGTTTTTACAAGTTTAGATATCTTTGATATATTAGGCCCGTTGTGAATATTTTGACTCAACCCGAGTTTACTTATCCAAGTTTACTCTAGCTAGTATCCTTAACCATATGGACCTTAATTGGTTTATTAGGCTAAGCATCCACGAGTCTCATTCCTTGAGATTTTAAATTGTGGAGAACGAGAGATGATAGAGTTAATTATAACTTTGGTATTCTTTCATTAACTTATGTGAGTTAGTTATGAGCTTTTTCTCCCATCGCTTGTTAATAAATATATTTGCAATAAATAAGGTTGTACCATTTGAAAAGTTACTTAGCTTCTAGCACAAGATCGTTTAAAAGTTGCTCGGTATTAATTAGAGTTCATAGCCAAGGCATAACTTATTGAAGCGGGACGCGAAGATTGGATTATCCAAAAAGGCCCTAACAAGGCATGAGGATACCCGAGTCCAAAAAGGCCCTCACAAGGCATGAGTATTCACTTTTTTTGCTAAAGATCCAAAGATGACGTGAAGATCATTAATCCAAATCAATATGATGGATCAAGACACACGACGAGAAGCAATTACTCCCTTAAAGATCATGGAGAAGTCTATCCAAAAATACCCTAACAAGGTATGAGGATAAATAGATCCAAGTCCGAAAAGGAGGCGGATCGTTGTATATCAAAATCCTAAATAAAGAAGAGGATAAATGAAGAAGTCGTGGTCAACATTTGAAGCATCTTACACTCCTAATGAAGATGTATACCAAAATAAAGAGAAGACCATAATTTCAAGATCGTCTCTCAAGATTTGAAGTTTGAAGTACAAGCCAAATATCGGTTCGAGAAAGGTCTCAAATCGTGAAACGAGTTATGCCAAGATATGAACTTTATGAGGTTTCGAGAAGCAGTTTTAAAGATTATGTCCTTTAGCTAACTATTGATTAAATCGTCCCACTTTATTTTCGGCCTTAATAAATTATCAAAATAAGTCAAAAATGAATCCTCGTGATCATGCAAGACAAAAATAAAATACAAGAGATACACCGTAGGAATAAGGGGGTCTAAGTGATTAATTAAACCACATGAGTAATTGTTAGTTCTGCTACCTTATGGTAAACAATGATCTCGTTTTTAAGCTTGGTATGGGGAACGCGAAACTTGAGGGTGATTTATATTCATAACACCAAAGTCCTAATCTAAGTCTTAGATTTGTTTACAAGTTTCTTCCATCAATAATTTCTAAGTTAATAAATCATTATAACTTTTGTCTCCTTTTAAATTTTTATTTTTTCATCGTAGTAATAGTAATAATAGTAATAAAGGCCGAGATGGATTAATTATGAGAAAAATGTAACTTATGCTTTAAAATAATGCATTGCATGGGGTCATTGCAATGGTCAAGTGTAGGGGATTTAATAAGTGTGTAAACACTTATCCTTTTGCCACTAAAATCAAGGAAAAACAAGACCTAATCATGTGTTTAATATCGTAAAAGTCGGAATTACGCGTGGTTTTGTGTTTTTGTGTTTAAATAGGTACAAATGATCAAAAGGAAAGAAAACACGGGATTTCATGGTCAAATATTGAAGAAAAGTCCAAAAAGAGACAAAGATTAAGTCAAAAGACCAAAAGTGTGCCCAAGTTCACGAAACCGGCTAAACCGACACGAGTTTGAAGAAAATAATCAACAAAGCCAAATCGAGCTCAATTTTTAGCGGAATAAATCTTTTTAAGATAATCGAGCTTTGTGGGTCCCACATTCGGGTTAATGGGCTCAAAAGCCCATTTGGAAAATAAAAGCCAAATAAAAATAACTATGGACGGATAAATGTTTTTATGACTATCAATTGGGCCAAATTCTCAAACAGATGAAACGAATTTTGAAAGTCTCTTGTTTTGGCAGTCAACACACACATAAAACCTTGGTCAATTTCTTTCATACTCGGTCAACACCAATGACCAACCGACCCTTACTATATACCCTCCCACACACAATTTATCCCCAACTCACACAAAACAAACCCTCACCCCACTCATTATTATTAAACATATTTTTATTTACCCTCTTTTCCCACTTTCACACTTCGATATTTACAAAGTCCATTCACCCACCCACTGTTTATCCTCCCCATCTCTCACAGTCACCACCTCCCACAAACCCTAATTTTTACCCATAAAAAATTAACCATAAAAAATAGGGGTTTTTACATATTGGATTAATTCACTCGAATCCATTAAGATCCCCCCAAGAATCGGAGAGTGTGGTCCTCTACTCTAATCTCACGTGGCAGGAACCCCTTCTTTTGATTGGAGGATATAAATCACTCCTCAAATCCTCCAATCACACCATTCCACGCTGGCAATCCAAGTCACAATTGTTATTCTCAGGCGATGATCAAGAGAGAGAAAGAAGAAGGAAGATTTGAAGGGCTAGGATTTAAAGCCTTGGCCACCAAGGTTACCAAGAAGGTTTGAGGGTTTTCCCTATAAAAACCCCCTTTTCTCACATGTAATTGGCAGCACTTTCTTTAATTTTAATTTTTCAGTAAATTAGTTTTAGGGTTTAGATTTAATCTTGTATTTTTAATTTTCAGTCGAATGTAATTTCTTTTTAATTAATGAAAAGTCACTTTTAATTATTTCTCTCTCATTTAAATTTCCAGTTACTGTTTTTTATCTCAAAGTTTAATCTGTTCTTATATATATATATATATATTACTGTTCGAGATATATTACTTAAATAAAAAAAATAGCTACTGTTACTGTTCATTTGGATGCAATTTGGTTCGAGTGTTGGTCCGAGATGAAGATGATGATTTAAGGTGGTGTTTCTTCGGTTCAAAAGGAGGCACATCGCCCATACTTCTTCACAACGGTTTCGACACAAGGTGTTTTTCTCTCTTTTAAATTTTTCTTGTTTAATCTAGTTTTGGTTTAATATTAATATCTGCTTTAGTTTTATTTGTTGTTTGGTCCTGCTTTCGAGTTCTGTATGGATCTGCTAAGATTGATTTAGGTGGATTAAGTTTATTTAAAGTTTAGTATTATGTGCTTTAAGTCTACATTTAACATTACTGTTTAATCTGCTACTTGTTTTATTTTTAAATTGAGTTTATTTAGTTTATTTCGAGATTTATTAGCTTAAGTTTAGTGGAATCTGCTTATTGTATTTAAGTTTATTTGGATTGCGGTTGGATCTGCTTATTGTTTGGTTTAAGTAGTTGTCTTATTTTTATTTGCTTATCTGTTTTATTTTCAATTTGTCTCATATGCTTATTTAGTTTTTTTTGTTATTACAGCTTATTGTTTGTCAGCTTATTTGGTTTGTACTTCTGCTTTTATATGCTTTTTGCTTTTGTTTTAGCTTATTAGATTCAGCTTATTTGCTTTTGTTTGTTGATTTTGCTGGTTTGTTTTTGTGAGTTACATACTGTATAATCTCAGACTTTTTGGTCTGAGTTCCTGAAATTCCATAAAAGCTCCAAAAAATAAAATAATAATTAACACATTTCGTCGGTCCAGGGATTCAAACCCTGGACCTCTCGCATACTAGCCCAACACCCCAACCAACTGATCTAGTACCTCTTTTGTGATTTACTTTGCATCTTTTGATTAATATAGGTAAATTAATCTGGCAGTTTTTATTAATTGTTAGATTTTATACGTTTAAGTTTTATAACAAATTTAATCAAAAGTTTTACTTAATTATTTTCTTTTAAATCAGTTTTCAAAAATAAAATAAAAATATTAAGGAAATTTTTTCTTTAAATTTCTTTTATAATTTTAAAATTAGTTTAAAATTTAGATTTGAGTTTTAAAAATAGATTTTATTTAAAAAGTCTTTAGTTTAAATTAATTAGTTTTTAAATTTAGTTTCAAATTTACTTTTATTTTAAAATAGATTTTTATTTAAAAGTTTAGTAGTTTAATTTTTAAATAGATTAAGTAGTGTTTTATTACATAGAATTTAATTCAAATAGATTTTAGTTTAAAATTTCAAATATACTTGACACCAAAAAAAAAGTTAAGTCGAAACGTTAATTGGAAATCAATTCGAGTCGAGTCGAGGAAAAAGAACTTTAATTGACATACAAAATCCTAGTTTCAAGGATACTAGCTAGAGCAAACTTAGATAAGTAAACTCGGGTTGTGTCAAAAGATTCGCAACGTTTAAAAATTAAAACCACTTTATTAAAATTTATTCTAGCAAAGAAAGAAAATAACTATACGAAGGTAACTAATAGATCAAAAATTTTGAAAAAATGTCGAAAAATCAATTTTCCGGTAAAAATGAGGACAAATACAAGGAAAAGCCCACTTAACTTCGATAGAAGTCCCCCTACACTTAATATAAACATTGTCCTCAATGTTTAAGCATGTGGAAGTAACCTCCTCTACACTTAGGACATTGTGCACTATGTTTAAATCTTGTTAAGGAAGAGACAACTAACGTAATTCCTATTTTAATATTGAAGAATATAAAATAGTGAATCAAAAGAGTTTAGGATAGAACCGGGAAGATGGGAACACGTAATCACGGTTCGTCAAAAGTTATCAAGAATGGCTCTTTGAAAGCTCGTATCCCTACATATGATTAGAAAGAAGACAACAAACACATACTAGGGTCTCCCCCTACACTTATTATAAAAACAAAGAAAAAGGATAGATACTGCGGGTTGCCTCCCGAGAAGCGCTTGTTTTTGTTAACCGAGTCGTGATCCTGACTCGACCTTGATTAGCATGGAAAGAAGCTCTAAACACATCCACCGGGATCAAATACATGGTTTTCGTCCATCAAATAGCACAAGCTTAAGGCGAACAAGGCAAGCCAAAGAAGAGTAGGCAAGGTTCCCGTAAGCAATGATTGAGCACGGTGGTAAAGAGTGTGATGAGTTGCAAGCATATCTCCATAAGTTCCAAAAATCTTTCCTTTTATTTCATCAGATGGATACTGAGATGGCTTAAAAATTGCAATACCAGGATCGAACACCTTTTCCTTTAGGGGAAAATAACACTCAAGCTCAGTGGTCCTTGAAGAAGATCCGCTCATAAATCGCACAATCTCATCCTCAGAGGGTGGATAGAGAGGTGTCAAGACATAGGTACTGCGGATATCGGTGTCAGCCGGCTTCTTCTCCTTTGAAACAGGTTTCTTCATATCCAAAGGAGGATAAAGAGCATCATCAAAGTCCAAAGGAGGAGAATCATTCTCATTGGGGAAGTATGTATTAAGGAAAGTGGCAAAATCTTCCTCAAATGAGTAATTATCCAAAGTATCAATAGTGTTTGGTGGAGGATCTTCATCAAAAGTAGGATTAAAGTCATCATGAAAAGAATCACTCGAGAGAGTATCAACATCATCAAAATCATCATAAGTGGGCATGTCTGGATACTCTGAAACAAAATTATCATAATCATCCCCATCGGAACTAGAATCATCATCATAATCATCATAGATCGGTGGAGAATCATAGATTGGTGGAGGGTCCAATTTGGAGAGAGAATCATCCACATCATCTTTGAACAGTGGATTATCATGGAAAGAATCGAAAAGAGGATTGTTGTAGACGACAAAATCATCAAGCACATTAATCATATTCGCTGATTCTCTTCCATTTGTCTTACTTGTAATCTTTCCCATCTTAAAAACTTGAGCATCATTCCCGACCCTTATGATTAATTCACCTTCGGCAACATCGACTAATGCTTTTCCGGTTCTCAAGAATGGCCGAAAAAGTATTAACGGAATACGAGGGTCCATTTGATAATCGACAACAACAAAATCGACTTGAAAAGTGAAAGTTCCAACTTTGATAAACACATCTTCGGCAATACCAACGGGGTAAGCGAGAGTGCGATTTGCTAGCTCGAGAGTCATCTTTGTCGGTGTAAGGTCGGGTAATGATAACTTTTTCCAAACACTTAAAGGCATCAGATTTATACTTGCCCCGAGATCAGCTAAGGCAGTAAATTCTTAGGTTTTGTTGAAAATGCAAGGCAACACAAAACGACCGGGATCTCCAAGTTTTTCTGGAAGTTCTTTAAGAATAACTACAGAACAGTTTTCATTTAGGCGTGTGTTGGCAAACTCAGCCATCTTTTCCTTCTTGATAAGCAATCCTCGAATGCTTTGACGAATTTCGGCATTTGGACAAGTGCTTCAACGAGGCTAATGTTGAAATTCATTTGAGAGATCATCTTCATAAAAGAAGTGACTTGAGCATCCTCTTTAGTAAGCAATTTGCACTTGTCTAACCGAGAAGGATAAGGGATGTTGGGTTTAGATGGTGTAGGTGTAGCAGGTAAAGGTTGAGATGTTGAGGGTTGAGAAGTAGAAGTTTTAGAGGTGGTGGGTGAGGTTGGTGGAGGGTTTTGCTTGGGTACCTCTTCATTAATAGGTGGAGACGGTAATGGAGAACTAGTACTAGGTGTGGTAGTAGGAAGGATAAATGGAAGTGGAGGAGGTGTAGATGGAGTAACGGGAGGAGGGGTAGAAGGTCCTACTAAACAAAATAGAATTACAAGAGAATTACTAATTTTGTTTAATAAAACTAAAATTACATACTTTTAATTTTATTTGTAGTCATTTTATTTTGTTTTAATTTTAAAAATAAAATTAATCATTTGAGGAAGATTTTGCCACTTTCCTTAATACATAATTCCCCAATGAGAATGATTCTCCTCCTTTGGACTTTGATGATGCTCTTTATCCTCCTTTGGATATGAAGAAACCTGTTTCAAAGGAAAAGAAGCCGGTCGGCACCGATATCCGCAGTACCTATGTCTTGACACCTCTCTATCCACCCTCTGAGGATGAGATTGTGCGATTTATGAGCGGATCTTCTTCAAGGACCATTGAGCCTGAGTGTTATTTTCCCGTAAAAGAAAAGGTGTTCGATCCCGGTATTGCAATTTTAAGCCATCTTAGTATCCATCTGATGAAATAAAAGGAAAGATTTTTGGAACTTATGGAGATATGCTTGCACGTCATCACACTCTCTACCACCGTGCTCAATCTTTGCCAAAGGGAACCTTGCCTACTCTTCTTTGGCTTGCCTTGTTCGCCTTAAGCTTGTGCTATTTGATGGACGAAAACCATGTATTTGATCCCGATGGATGTGTTTCAAGCTTCTTTCCATGCTAATCAAGGTCGAGTCAGGCTCACGGCTCGGTTAACAAAAACAAGCGCTTCTCGGGAGGCAACCCGTAGTATCTATCCTTTTTCTTTGTTTTTATAATAAGTGTAGGGGGGAGACCCTAGTATGTGTTTGTTGTCTTCTTTCTAATCATATGCAGGGATGCGAGCTTTCAAAGAGCCATTCTTGATGACTTTTGACAAATCGTGATTCCGTGTTCTCGTCTTCCCGGTTCTATCCTAAACTCTTTTGATTCACTATTTTATATTCTTCAATATTAAAATAGGAATCACGTTAGTTGTCTCTTCCTTAGCAAGATTTAAATAAAGTGCACAATGTCCTAAGTGTAGGGGAGGTTACTTCCACATGCTTAAACATTGAGAACAATGTTTATATTAAGTGTAGGGGGGACTTCTATCGAAGTTAAGTGGGCTTTTCCATGTATTTGTCCTCATTTTAACCGGAAAATCGATTTTTCGACATTTTTCAAAATTTTTGATCTATTTTGGCCTAGTTGTAGTTACCTTTGTATAGTTATTTTCTTTCTTCGCTAGAATAAATTTTAATAAAGTGGTTTTATTTTTTAAACGTTGTGAATCTTTTGAATCAACCCGAGTTTACTTATCTAAGTTTTCTCTAGCTAGTATCCTTAATGTGTTTAAGTCATGTTTTGCTAGGCTTTTATATAGGGAACTTTAAAACGCGAAAGTCTTAACTCATATGGGTTAAGAACAAGAACTTTTCGCAAGTTCCTATAATTGATCCTAGAAAGTCGTTTATCAAGGGAACTTTAAAATGTGAATTCTAAACTTGAAAAAGTCTAAGAATTTGCAAGATCCTATAGATGACTTGAAAACCCAAAACTTTTATTTAATAGGCTAAGCATTCACGAGTCTCATTCCTTGAGATTTTAAATTGTGGAGAACGAGAGATGATAGAGTCAATTATAAGTTTGGTACTCTTTCATGAATTTATGTGAGTTGATTATAAGCTTTTTCTCCCATCGCTTGTTAATAAATTTAATTGAAATAAATAAGGTCGTACGATTTGAAAAGTTACTTAGCTTCTAGCCCAAGATCGTTTAAAAGTTGCTCGGTATTAATTAGAGTTCATAGCCAAGGCATAACTTATTGAAGCGGGATGTGAAGATTGGCGAGTCCGAAAAGGCCCTAACAAGGCATGAGGGCTACATTTTGTTGCTAAAGATCCCAAGTGATGTGAAGAATCATTTATCAAAAATCAATATGAAGGATCGAGACACACGACGAAAAGCAAATACTCCCGTAAAGATCATGGAGAAGTCTATCCAAAAAGACCCTAGCAAGGTATGAGGATAAATAGATCCGAGTCCTAAAAGGAGGCGGATCGTTGTATATCAAAATCCAAAATAAAGATTGGAGAAAAATGAAGAAGTCGTGGTCCAAGTATGAAGAATCTCTCAAAACATCAAGTGAAGAAATTCCTATTATGAAGAGAAGACCATAATTTCAAGAACGTCTCTCAAGATTTGAAGTATGAAGTCGCTGCCAAATATCGGTCCGAGAAAGGTCTCAAATCGTGAAGCGAGTTATGCCAAGATATGAACTTTATGAGGTCCCGAGAAGCTGTTTTAAAAGATTTTGTCCTTTAGCTAACTATTGATTAAATCGTCCTACTTTATTTTCAGCCTAATAACCTATCAAAATAAGTCAACAATGCATCCTCGTGATCATTCAAGACAACAATAAAATATAAGAGATACACCTAGGAATAAGGGAGTCTAAGTAAATAATTGGCCCACATGAGTTTGTGATAGTTTGCTAACTTATAATAACAATGATCTCGTTTTTAAGCTTGGTATGGGGAACGTGAAACTTGAGGAAGATAATCATTCATGACATTCCAAAACCCCAAGTGTTGGAAATACGTTTTTACGTATTTAGAAAGGATCGGTCACTCCAATGATATTGGGCTCGTGATCCAATATAGTCCATATAGCCCACATGTAGGGTGGGCTATATAAACCCCCTCCTAGCATGTTAGGAGGGGTTGGTCATTCTCACTTTCACACATTCAATCTAATATTTCATTTTCTCTCCAACCTCTCTCTAGCTTCTCTCTCTAGTTCTTCATCTATCTTTCTATTTCTTTAAATCATTCGAACACAAGGATAATCCAAGATTACGAGGACCTACAAATGGTATCAAGAGCATTGGTTTGATTGGTTTTGTTCTTGTGTTCTTGATTTTGTGTTTTGATAATCCATACCCACGTCCAAATTTTTTTTGTGTTTTTATGCTTTGATCTTGATACACGTTATCTAGTTACTTGTTGTAGTGATTTTGGTATCTTGATTTTGGTTAAAACACATTCTTTCTTGGATCAAAAGTGCAAAAAGGCATTGTGTTCTTATTTCCGAAATTCAAGCAAACATATCCATCGGAAAGTACAACTGAGAGGAACTTGATCGCAATAACCAGCTGGTTCCACATTGCGATCACTGTATTACGACACCTTATTCCGATCTGAGCATTCCGATCGAGCATTGCGATCTGGGATTCCGACGGGTTTAAGGGATCCTTGTGTCGTCACTCTGCCCATTTTATTTTAGCTACATTCCGATCTGGACTTTCCGATCTGGACTTTCCGATCTGGACTTTCCGATCTGGACATTCAGATAGTGTGACATTCCGATCTGGACTTTCCGATCTGGACATTAAGATAGTGTGACATTCCGATGGGTAATATTGCGATGGATATTCCGATGGGTATTCCGACGGATTAAATTTGAGGATTCCGATACAGTGACAAGTATTTCAAGATTTTTCAAAAACGTGTTTTTGAAAATTTTTAACAAACTTGCAGTTTGTGGAATCGTGTGTAATTTTGTCTTGGAATTTTTGGTTTATCGAGAACAGTTATTAGGGAATTTTAACATTATTTCTCGACTTCTACTCACATCATCGATTGTCAATGGAATTGTGTAATTCAACATCTCAAGAGGGAGAATTGCATCGAATGCAAGACAAAGCTAGAGAAAATGGTATAACTTTGTTTCGACTACTCCAGTCTCATCTAGTGGCCATTTCTTGGTTTCAAGGAGGAAACGAATTTTTGACACTCTTCGGTCAAGATCGTTATAAATTCATCGATTTAATATTCCTCAACTTGAACCAACTAGCTGAGCAACTTTACAAAGAAGACTTTAATCACTCTGCATCAGCATCTGCATATCAAGCTCTAGTGACACAACTTACGCACTTCTTCAAATTCAACATCGTTAAGTCTGACAATTTAGGGATATGCCAGTCATTTCTTCAGTACACACAAACGGAGGTTAAAGAGTTCCGTGGTACATTGTTGAAATTAATGACATCGGTCTCGTCTTCAATTTATGAAAGATCCCGACTTCAGCAAACGTTTGATAATGGAGTGCAAGAATCTACGATGCAGATGCAAGAGGAGAAAGATCATACGGTTGACAACTTGGAGCCTAAAGATTTCAAGAGCAAGGATTCGGGAGGAAAGCATGATACAAGCAGCATGTCAGGGATTGATGACACCATACCCGTATATGACGAAGAGTATACAAATACGGTACAAAGTAATGTGGTATATGATGTCTATGCTGATAAACTATCGCATGTTGTGCATTCCGAACCTAATTATGACAAACATGGGATGGAAAAGGGTGATAGTTTTACCACTTCAGATTCATCCAATGTGAGTCAAAATGGGGGACAAATTGTTCAGAATGCTATAGTACATCATGATAAATGCTTTATGACTGCTTCACTAACCGATTCTAATTCCAAGATTAAAGAGCTTGAAACGATCTTAGCTCAGCAATCTAAAGCTCTTGAGGATGCCAAAATTGAATTTTCGAAGAAAACGGATAAATTTGAAAAGTATTTTGAAAAACTTGAAAATTCAAACGTTATTCTAGAAAGAAAATTAAATCAAAAAATTCAAGATTCTAATGCTGAAAAAGATAATTTTGTGAAACAAATTACTTTGCTAGAATCTAAGTTGGCATCCCAAGATAAATTTCTTAAAGATAATGAGAATTTGAAGGCCCAGGTTCAGGAAAAGGTTTTTGCTATAGCTGCGTTGAAAAACGAATTAAGAAAAGCTAAAGGAACTAGTGTGGACACTAAGCTTGAAAAACCATCAATCTTGGGGAAACCGCCTCAAATTCAGTCTGTTAGGCAACCGACTGCATTTAGATCCGAGCGACCAAAATCCTCGAGACCGCGGTTTGCCTCCCAAGTTGACATGGTTCATCTTTCTAGACCAGTCACTCCACCATCTAGGCCCAATGTGACTAAAATAGCTTTTGCAAGACCTAATCACATGATTTCATCTAGTCTCCCTAGACATAGACCAAAGAATACGTCTCGAACTAGTTCAAATGACGTTCGCCATACATTTGGTCTAAGGGAGGCTATGCAAAAGACACAAGTAAGAGATAGGAATTTCAAACCTAGTCAGATGCCTTCTAGCTTACCCGACACTACTAACCGAAGCATGTCACATCCTAGGAGCATCAATCAATCATCTAGGAATTCTAGATCTTACTCGGACATTAAATATGCTACTTGCAAAACATGTAGGAAATGTGTCTTTAAAGCCAATCATGATTCTTGTGTCAAGAAATTACTTAATGAGGTGAACTCCCGTGCTAGACTTAAATCTCAGTGGGTAGCTAAAATCAAACCCATTGGTAAAATGTGGCGCCCCACTGGCAGAACTTTCACTCTGGTAGGAAACGAGTGCCCTTTAACTAGGATAGTCTCTGATTCTACTAAGATTGCTAGGGAGGAAATTGAAAAGGATGATATATCACTTAAGCATGAACTTAAGGTTTTCTATAAAAGGAAACGTTTGCCATCTAAGATAAGTGAATCATCTACTCAGGTCGCCTCTGGCACAAGAAAAGACAACTGTGGACCCCCACTTGCTTCTAAGATAGATATCGCTAACCCATATCAAAGCATGCAAATTCCAAATGAGAATGCAGGTACCAAAGATGATGTTCCAAAAGAACGAAGCGGTCCAATCATTGTATACCATTCAATTAAGGACACTCTCAGAGTTTGGTTGCTGAAGAAGCTGATATCTAAGAAACAAGTGTCTCAGGGGATTTGCAGTTAAGCTTACAATGCAAAAGGACTTATAGTCACATCACAGACTATAACTCGCTCTTCAAAGAAAGGAAAGTTTATCGCCGATGGTAAACTTATCCTAACAACGAGAAATTAATTTTTCTCGGGCATGAGCTTATATCAAAAACATTCGAAGTTTTTAAGCTCATGCACAATGACTTACAGTTAAATATCAGACTGTAACTCGGACGTCAACTTTAGGAAAGCTTATCTTTAAAGATAGCTTATCCTCGTAACGGGAAATTAAATTTTCTCGGTCATGAGCTTGTATTAAAACATTCCAGGTTTTAAGCTCAGAAAGGAAAGTGAATCTTTTAAATAAGAGAACTTTTCCTCATAACGAGAAACTCACCTTTCTCGGTCATGAGCTTTTCGTTAAAACATTCAAAGTTTTTCAAGCTCATGAAAACGACTTCTAAGTAAATGTCAGCTTAGAACTCGTTCTTCAATTAAAAGGAAAGTCTATCGCCGATGGTAACTTATCCTTAACAACGGGAAGTTTTCAACTTCTCGGACTTGAGCTCGTTTTGTAAGATATTCAACATCTTAAGCTCAAGTAATTGGTTTTCAAAACGTTGAACACAATTTTTCGAGAATTTCTCAAAAAGGTTTTTCTAAATCTTTCAAAATTGTGTGTTCAAAATTTTTTTTGATAAAAAGAGCATATCTTCTGGAATCGATAATATTTACGATACTAGAAATGTCATTCAATAATGACACGGGGTTGTAAATAAAGTTCGAGCAGAAGTTCAAATGTTTTAAAACATGCTCAAAATGGTTTGCTATTATTTCAGATAGTAACCCGCTTTTTATACTCTAGTCAAGCATTTCACCGAAAAGCTTTGACTCAACAACGGGAATTAATTTTCTCGGGCATGGTTTACTTTATAACCATGTAAGGGATTGTGTTTACTTTATAACACAATCTAACACGAATTTATGTACGTGTCAGTGCATTTATTTGTTAAAACAAGAGAAATCTTGTTTTTATGAAGCTATCATCTCTACAACCATAGCAATATACAATTGGTATCTACATACTCGACGATGCGACTACTCAAACGGTGACTACAACTCTTTCAATAGAACACGGGTCAACAATTGAGGGGGAGCAATTGTCCAACATTCAGAATCTTTGACACCGAAGGTGCCAAGTTCACATATTGGTGTCAAGACAACGATATCAATCGTACATATGGAGTCAAGAGATAACTTCAGACGTGATAAGGCGACCAACATTCGTGAACAAGAACCATGTGCTTCTTTCATATGATGTTCTTCATCATTCAGGTCCAACCTCATAAATCGCTAATCTTGTGAATACATTATCATATATGATCTTTGCACGTGATAAATACCTTACACTTGTGTTTAAAAGGTATTTAATTTACGTTTCAGCACACCCTCATTAATTTGAGGGGGAGCTTGTGTACTTCATGAAGATAATTGGATTTGCATTTTTCTTCCCAAATTTTCTTAAAATTCTATTAAATCAATTGATATTAAAAACATCGATTGGGTTAATATTTTTAATATGGGGGAGAAAATGTGATTTAATATGGGATATTATCACAAATAGTTTGACTTAATGTGCTGGCTCATCCCGACATATGCGAAATGTTTTCGAATATCGTGGCATATGTTAAGGGGGAGCAAAACGGATTTCATGATGATTTATACTTACCCACAACCCATTTATTTCACAACGATGAAGATTGTGGTGACATAAGGATGGTAGGATAGGTTAAGTCCAATGATTCTTCTAGAACCGGAGGAATCTTCCCAAGGACATTCCATAGCTAGAAATAGTAGTCCTTAGGAAAGGTGGAGAAAGATTGTGAACGTAGCTGAATGCCGACCAAGTACTTAAGTTAGCACTGGAACAATCACAACAAGGTGCTAGTTATGACGTACTGGTAAGCATTGAAGGGGTTGAAGAATGAAAAAGAATTGTAAAGATAAAGGGTGTAAAGAAAGAAGCCCTCCTTACAACTTTAGGCAGAAACCGGGTCAACACATATGCTATTGAGATCATTTTAATGATTCTCGATATTGGAGATAGACATCATGGACCCAGTGATGCAATGCACAACCCATCCCAGCTAACTCAGATATCTCTCAAAAGGTATTTGTTTTAATCACACGGAGACAACACGTTATCTATTGATTTATTCACTCCGAATAAATTGGTATTGAAAAGGTGGCACTCCTCTCCAGCCTCCGATCACTAAAATCCAAAATGCACGATCGAGTCTAGAGCCATTTGAGATCATCAAATATCTCATTAGGACACACTTTCATATTTCCTTGCTTCTTCACACACTGTGAAAAGTAAGAAAGATTTTAAGAGTCCTACGCAAAATCTTCATGATCTTGCCTTAACATCCGAGTAATACGAAAGTATTTACAATGAAGATGGAAATCCTTCTTGAGCGAATATCAAAAAGCTCATGGTAGGTGACTTGTGCGATTCTTTATGAATCAAACTTGTGATAACTGGAAAGCAACAGTGGTTTAATTCTTAACTGAATTTAAACACGTTCCAGGCCTCTACGCAATATCTTAGTGATCTTGCCAGAACACTCAGAGTGATACCTTAGTGTTCACAGTGATGAGTGGAAATCCTTCTAGTGTTAACCTCAAACAGCACTTGGTAGGTAACTTGCAAGATTCTATACGAATCAAGCTCGTGACAACTGGAAAGCAACGATGGTGCGGTTCTTAATTGAATTTCACTTGTTCCAGGAACATGAATTGACGGCCTCAAATCATGCGGATATTATTACCCAAATGATTCACTCTTTATGTTCGCAGTCAGCTTTGGACGGTCGAATAAAGAGAACGGGTTTACCCGCGAAATCCTGTCAGGAAGTTACTTAATTGAAACTATCCGTCACGGGTACGATATCTAATATCGTCCAACGGTCTTCACCGACCGGAGGTAAAATGCTACCGATTTAGAATGAAATGTTCAAAGCCATTTCGTTCGTGTCTACTTATGTTGCGGCATTTGAAGACGGTGGCGTTGCGGAATCCGAGAAGAAGTCGTCCCCGCATGCTTATACTTTATGCACTTAATACCTCATCTAATTCAAGAAAGCCTAAAAGTTAAGTCTTCCGCTGTATCAAACTCTGAAGCTTTCAAGAATTACGAAGGTATAAGTATGTGGAACATGAAGTCACGAGGAGGCAAATTTCACAAGTGATGAATGCACAAGGTCAAGGCAAGGAAACGTGCTCAAGACTAAAGTCAAAGATCCCATCAGCATATTCACAAGAACAAGATCGAAGACTCAAACATAGTATGCTAGGTTTAAGATTTTGTAAAATGGTGTGACCTCCCTTAGGGGGAGATTGTTGGAAATACGTTTTTCCAAGAAAAGTCTCGGTCACATCATTATTAGCATAGATCACGAGCTATAGACTATTTAGGACATTGTAACTTGGAGTGACCTCCCTTAGGGGGAGATTGTTGGAAATACGTTTTTACGTATTTAGAAAGGATCGGTCACTCCAATGATATTGGGCTCGTGATCCAATATAGTCCATATAGCCCACATGTAGGGTGGGCTATATAAACCCCCTCCTAGCATGTTAGGAGGGGTTGGTCATTCTCACTTTCACACATTCAATCTAATATTTCATTTTCTCTCCAACCTCTCTCTAGCTTCTCTCTCTAGTTCTTCATCTATCTTTCTATTTCTTTAAATCATTCGAACACAAGGATAATCCAAGATTACGAGGACCTACACCAAGGTAAGTTTTTGATCTTTTTACTAGGTTTCTTTCTTTAAATATTTTGTCTCTTTAATAAAGGCCAATGTAAATTGATTGTGGTGGAAAATGTAAAACTTGCTTTGCAACTAATGCATTGCATGAGGGCATTGCAATGGTCAAGTGTAGGGGATTTGATAGGTGTGAAAACACCCATCCTTTTACCACTTAACTATAATAATAACCAAGCCAAAACGTGTATTTTATGTCGTAAATGTCGGAATTATGCGTGGTTTGTGTTTTTATTGTGTTTTAGGAACAAAAGATGAAAAGGAGGAAAACACGGGCTTTCACGGGCTTTTATCGATGAAAACGAGAAAAGACGAAGTTAAAAGATCAAGAGTGCAAAAAGAACGGAAGTCCAAGGCCTATTCTGAAGATTTATCGAAGAAAAAGTCTAAAGACGGAAGTTTAATGAAGTCGAAGAACTCAAGTCTAATAAATGAAGAAATTATAAGACAAGTTCAATTTATGTCGACAAATCCTGAGACGACGTCGAGAAAGACAAAGAATTTCAATCAAGTCGAGACGAGAAAGAGAAAGAAAGAAGGAAGCAACACATGCACTCCCCACCTCCTATATATACCCTCCTAATGTGTCATTAGGAGGGTGTTAGTTAGTTAGTGAGTGGTAGTTTTTAGTTTATTTTTATGTATTAGGAGTAGGTAAGTACTTTCTCTCTCTAGTTTTATTTTCTCTCTCTAAGTTTTCTTTGAAGTTTTCTTGAATCTTTAATCTTTAAATCTTGTAATCTTAAATCTTTAATCTTTGTCTTTAATTTCTAGCTTTTTATTAATCTCATTCTACTTTTCTTATTAGTTTTATATTAGTCATAATCTTTTTTCATCATATTTTAATATAAAGTTTATAGCTTTTTAAATTTCCGTGGCTTGTTTTTGATGTTTTTACAAGTTTTATCATTAATCTAGGCTTTTTAGTTAGCTTATTGGTGTTTTATTTTGCTTATTGTCTTTAAAAAGTTTAGATTTTTGTGCTTATTTTCGTCCTTTTTGTTGTTCCTAGTTTTTTAGGAATTGCTGGTATAAATTCGAAACTTATTAGTATTGCGGAATTTTCTTCTTTATTTCGAAATACTACATTTTGCAATTATTGCGAATTTTTGGTACTTCCGGTTATTGCGAAATCTATGATTTCGCGAACATTGCGAAATTATATCTTTAATAACTGCGAATTTGAATCACAATCTGTTATTGCGGATTCTTACCAGTTTGCATTGCGGAATCTGATTCCTCAATTATTGAGGATTTATTTCACAAAGATTGCAGAATTATTGTTTTGGAATTGCGAAATTATGTTTAATTTCTTATTTTTTTTATATTGCGAAATTATTAGTTTTTATTTAACTTTAATTTTTAAATTAATTTTTCCGCCATTTTTACTTAGTTTATTTTAATTGCTTTGTCTTAATTTTACTTAGCTTTATTTTTACTTGTTTGTCTTAGTTTATTTTTCGAGTACTTTAATTGTTTCGTCTTATTTTTTAAGCTTTATTTTTACTTGTTCGTTTTAGATTAATTTATAAGTAGTTTATTTTAAAGTTTTCATTTTTATAAAAGTTTTAAGTTTTCATATTTACTTTTAATTAGTTTAATTTTCTTCGTCATTTAATTTTTTATTTATTTTATTAGTAGATTTAATTTTCACGCTCTTGTTTTTACTTTATTTTTACCCTTTATGCAACGACATTTTCATTGACATTTTCATTCATTTTAGTTTAAAAATAGATAACCTTTTTCCTTTATATTCCACCAAGAACGACTAAGTCACACTTTCTGTTGTCCCTAATATATGATGATTGTAATACACGAATTAAAGAAAGAAAGGTAGATATGAGAAGAATTCTAGAGAGAGAAAGTAGTGAGAGAAAGTAGAGA
This sequence comes from Glebionis coronaria, assembly GCA_025667525.1. Taxonomy (NCBI): domain Eukaryota; kingdom Viridiplantae; phylum Streptophyta; class Magnoliopsida; order Asterales; family Asteraceae; genus Glebionis; species Glebionis coronaria. The sequence goes on along the minus strand of CM046878.1, from coordinate 551,992,676 downwards.
GAAAATGGTTGGAACTTGTGGAATGTTAGATTGAGAAGTGAGAATACAAATGAACCAACACCCTTCCTAACATGCTAGGAAGGGTATATATAGTCCACCCACATGCGGGCTTCTTTATGGACTATATGGTTTGGGCCGGGCTTTCCTTTTGGGTTTTGGTTACTTATTAATGAACCTTAGCTTAAAGTAAAGCCCGTAATAACACGACTAATATACTACCTATTACAACGTTCTAAAATACGATACATAATAAACATATGACCGAGCATTCTTGTTTGGCTCAATATTTTGAGGCTAACAATCTCCCCCAATGAGAGGTCATAAACCTTGGTCATTTAGGAAATTTGTAGAGATTACTAATCTCGCCATAAATGAGTCTTGAACGTGTAATCGTAGTCTTGTTCCTTCATGCTGTGATCTTTGAGCCTTTGTCGTTGTCTTTCGACTTTGTCTTTAAGCTTGAGATCTTCAAATCATCCTTGACTTGTCTTTGCCATCTTGCGATCTTGTGTCCTCATCCACATGCTCACACTATTAATTGTTGAGTATGTCTTTAGGCATGAGTATGTGGTTTCTGAATCATTGACTTTGCTGTGTACACCGTGACGCCACCTTCTCGAGACAAAACATAGACACGGACTGAATGGCTTTGACATTCGTCCTAAATCGGTAGCGTTTTACCTCCGGTCGGTGAAGACCGTCATACGATATTAAATATCGTACCTGTGATCAGGTAGATTCATTTAAGAATCTCCTTGACAGGGTTTCGCGGGTGTACTAGCCGTTCTCTTTACTCGACCGTCTCAAAGCAAGAATGCGAACATAAAGAGTGAATCAATTGGATAGATATCCGCTTGATTAAAGTCGTCAATTCAAATTCCTGGAACAAGTTTGATTCTTAACGAATCTTACCATTGTTGCTTTCCAGTTGACACAAGTTTGATTCATAAGAATCTCACAAGTCACCTACCGTAGCGCTGTTTGAGGTTGACGCTAGAAGGATTTCCATTCGTCACTGTGAATATTAATGAATATCACTCTGAATGTTCTGGCAAGACCATAAAGATATTGCGTAGAAACCTGAAACGAGTTTGAATCAATTCAGAATCAAACCACTGTTGCTTTTCAGTTTTACATATGTTCAATTCATTAAGAATCTTGCATATGACCTACCGCAGTGCTGTTTGATGTTAACACTGGAAGGACTTCCACTCATCATTGTGAATACTAAGTAGTATCACTCTGAGTGTTCTAGCAATATCACAAGGATATAGCGTAGGACTCTCTTGATCTTCATCCGTGTGTCCTAACGAGATTTGATTGATCTCTTGGCTCTAGACTCGATTTGTGCACTTTTAGTGGTCGGAGGCTGGAGCAAATGCCACCTATTCAATATCAACTATCTCGGAGTGAGAAAGTCAATAGAAGTCGTGTTGATCTCCGTGACAATAAAACAAACTTCTTTTGAGAGAAGCCTGAGTAGCTAGGAAAGGGTTGTGCTTCACATCACTGGGTCCATGATGAGTTTGTCTTCATGATGAGTTGACCCGATTTCTGCCTAAGTTGTATGGAGGGCTTCTTTCTTTAGACCCTTTATCCTTACATTTCTTTTTCATTCTTCAACCCCTTCAATGCTTACCAAGACATCATTACTAGCACCTTGTTGTGATTGTTCCAGTGCTAGCATCAGTACTTAGTCGGCATTCAGCTACGTTCACATTCTACTCCATCTTTCCTAAGGACTTCTAATAATCTATTGGATTGTCCCTGGGAAGATCCCTCCGGTTCTGGTTGGATCATAGGACTTAAACCTAACCACCCTTTTGACACCAATAACGTCGTGAATTAAAGATGTTGTGGGTATTTGATCGTAACCATGAAAACCACTTTAAATTCTAACAAAGTGTTTGAAAAAACATTTAACACCTTGCTAGTTTTGTCGTTTCAGAAATGCTCCCCCTTCACATGTGCATCGATAATCGAAAGTGTTTCGCACATGTAGGTAAGAGTTAAAGTGCTTGAGTCTTATATTAGATCACATTTTAATCACATTTTCTCCCCTATCTCTAATATAAAAAATCTTTTGATATTAGAGATACCAAATTTGATTAAAATATATTTTGAAAAATAGTCTTGAAATCTCCGGGAGAAAGATGTGTTAATCTTTTGCATGAAGTTAAAATGCTCCCCCTCAAAAATTGATCCAATTGAATTGTCATTGTGAGGATATGATCCACATTTCGCTTTTTGAGGATGGGAGTTGTTGAACACACAATTTTTGAAAGATTTTGAATATCATTGAAAAATTCTTGAAACAAATTGTGTTCAACGCTTTTTGAAAAATCAATTCTTTTTGTCGAAAGGTTTTTCTAAAGCATAAACTTGAGTTCATAGACTTTGAATGTCTTGACGAATCCACTCAAGTGTAAGAAGATTTCTCTTCTTTTGCTGAGGGTAAGGGCACTAAATCGTACACTCCCCGTGAATATCGGTCCGGGTTGCAATCTGAAAGTGATTACAAGCCATTGTGTTGAGCTCAAAACGTTGGATGTTTTGTGACAAGCTCAACCCGTGATAGATTGCTCTACCCGTTGTTTGGAAATATTTGTCCAAAATAGACAATTTCCTTTATTAAAAGAAGAAATGACATGTTTTGAAAAATATTTACAACTTTCATTCGAGCTTTATGTACACACCCGTGTCGTTATTGAGCGACATTTCTAGGCACGTCCATATTATCGATACTGAAAGACATGTCGAGAAGAATATTTTTGGATTTTGAAAGATTTTTTAATTTTGTGTTTTGTTTTTATGTGTTTTATATTTTTGTATTTTGCTTTTTCAAAGATATTTACAAGTTGATGTTTGATAGATAAATCAAGCAGGCACCTTTGCCAGAATCTCCAGGTCTGCTGGAGTCAAACATCTCATACCAATTTGCCTAACGAGGTACTCAAACCTATCTTTCGACAGAGCTTTCGTAAACAAGTCGGCTAATTGGTAATCTGTTCCAACAAAGTATATTTCAACGATACCTCTTTCAACTTGTTCCTTTATGAAGTGGTATCTGACATCGATGTGCTTCGTGCGGGAATGCTGTACCGGATTGCAAGAGATGGCTATGGCCGACTTTGAGTCACAGTACATAGGTACTTTATCAAAGTGGAAACCATAATCCGTGAGTTGTGTTCTCATCCAAAGAACTTGAGCACAACACGCAGATAGAGACACATACTCCGCTTCGGCTGATGAAAGTGACGTGCAATCCTGCTTCTTGGAAGACCATCCCACAAGCTTATCTTGACCTAGAAATTGTGCACCACCAGAAGTACTTTTTCGTGTATCAAGACACCCTGCATGATCAGAATCTGAATAGGCCGTTAGAAAGAAACCGGTTTCCCTCGGATACCAGAGTCCCAAATGAATGGTATTCTTAAGGTACCGAAAGATCCGTTTAACCTCCTTGAGGTGCTTTTCAGTGGGTCGTGCTTGATATCGTGCACAATAGCATGTAGCATGATGAATATCAGGTCTGCTTGCTGATAAATACATGAGGGACCTGATCATGGAACGATATCTCGTTTGATCTATGGGTAATCCCTCCAAGTCAACATCTAGCGATGTGGTTGATAATGGTGTCCCAACGGGGTCACATGAAGTCATACCATGCTTTTTGATTATCTCTTGACAATACTTAGCTTGGTTTATAAAGATACCACTTGGGGATTGGTGAACTTGAATTCCTAGAAAGAATTTTAGTTCGCCCATCATAGACATTTCAAATTTGCTGTGCATTACTTTTTCAAAACATTTTGAAAGTTTTGGGTTTGTAGACCTGAAAATAATGTCATCAACATAAATTTGCACAAGCAAAATGTCATCCCCATATTTATAAGTGAACAAAGTTAGATCAATGGAACCTTTTGAGAAACCTTTGGATACCAGAAATTTTGAGAGCTCGTCGTACCACGCCCTTGGAGCTTGCTTGAGTCCATAAAGTGCTTTGTGGAGACGATACACCTTGTCAGGATAATGAGGATTGACGAATCCTTCCGGCTGCGTGACATAGACTTCTTCCTTCAAAGGACCGTTAAGAAATGCCGTCTTTACGTCCATTTGATAGACAGTGAATCCCTTATGTGCAGCATAAGCAAGAAAAATCCTGACTGCTTCCATCCGAGCAACTGGTGCAAATGATTCATCAAAATCAATTCCCTCTTTCTGGCCATACCCCTTAGCCACTAGCCTAGCTTTGTTCTTGATGATCGTGTTTTCTTCATCCATCTTGTCTTTCCAGATCCAACGAAGATTTAAAGGAGTCACATAGTATGGTCTGTCAACAAGTTCCTAGACTTTAAGTCTTTCAAACTGTTGAAGTTCATCCGTCATCGATTCAATCCAAGCATGATCAGCCATGGCTTCTTTGATGTTTTTCGGTTCAGCAGTACTCACGACGAGTGCGAACATACAAACATCGCCATCGGTGGCTAGTTGTCGTCTTGTACGAACGGGCTGTGAAGGGTTTCCAATTACGTGAACCAAAGGATGATCTCGGGTCCAATGATGTGTTGAAGGATGTCGTTGGTAGAACGTATGCATATTTGACGGATCAACATGGAGAGTAGAAGACTCTCCAGTTTCGTGTACCGGTGTACCGAATGGGTTGATAAATTCGTCTTCGTCAGATAATGCATCGTCTGTTTGATGTGTGTTCTCTGGAGCAATGACAGTAGTTGTGGATGTTGTAGGATCGATTGTTAATGTGATATTCTGAGGAAGTAAATCTGCAACAACCCGTGTTGAAGTAGATGAAGTTGTATCCTTTTGTTGATGATGATAGGTATCATCATTCTTATCATGAGTGACAGCGGAAGACTTCGATGCAACTTGTTTCTCCCCCGTGAAATATTCATCATACATTGGTCCATATAACATTTCCAACTCTTCAAGTGTCGTGTCCACTGTCATATCTGCTCTAGGAACATGTTCAGGAACCAGCTTTGAACTTGACGGTTCATTGCTGTGGTCTTGAGTTCCGAGTTCCGTGCGGTTGTGAACGGAAATCGTTTGTCGTTGTGGATCGGGACTTAAACTGCTTTGTTCAAGTGCCATTTCTTGTAATTCATCGAATCTGATATGAATAGTCTCGACTATCAATTTTGTTCTCTTGTTGTATACTTTGTATCCCTTAGACTGAGTTGCATATCCCACTAAAATGCATGCATCACCTTTCTCTTTCATCTTGTCCAGATTTTCACCATCTCGAATAATGTAACACGTACATCCAAAAACATGAAGGTGTTTGAGTGAAGGTTTGCGATTATTAATTATGTGATATGGTGTCTTTTCGTGTCTTGGGATAACTAAGGAGCGGTTTTGTGTGTAGCATGCGGTTGACACGGCTTCGGCCCAAAAGTATAGTGGAAGTTTTGAAGCGGATAATAATGTTCGAGCAGCCTCAACTAAAGTACGGTTTCGTCTTTCAACAACGCCGTTTTGTTTGGGTGTTCGAGCAACAGATGTTTCATGTTCAATTCCTTCGGCTTCAAAATAATTTCTCAGTTTTGAATTCAAAAATTCTGTACCTCTGTCAGTACGAACCACTTTAACTTGAGCTTGAAGACCACGTTGTATCACTTTAAGGAAGCTGATGAGAACATCGGGTGTTTCATCCTTGGATCTCAAAAAGTGAGTCCATGTGTACCTTGAGTAGTCATCGACAATTACCATAACGTATTTCTTCCCATTGATACTTTGAACACGCATGGGACCACACAAATCTATATGAAGAAGATCTAACCGTCCTTTAGAGCTTGGTGTAGTCTTTGTCTTGAAACTACTCCGTTTAGCTTTACAAAGCTCACAAGAGGAACAAAGATGATCTTTGATGAATTTCAAGTTAGGAAGGCCTCGCACAATATCTTTCTTGGAAAGCAAGTTGATGGTATCGAAGTTAAGATGAGATAAACGTTGATGCCATAACCAAGCTTGAGTCGTTGAAGCTTTAGCCATGAAACAGATTAGAGTTGAAGATGTGGAGTCTTGTAGTGAAATAGTGTAGATATCAGTACCCCGTGTTCCGGTAAGTAAGTCATTCCCATCATAATCACGAACAAAACATGTCTTCTTTCTAAAAGCAACCTCCAAATCCGCATCACAGAATTGACCAACCGAGAAAAGATTATGATTGAGCCCTTCGACGTAGTAAACCCTTTTGATAGTGATATTCCCCTGAACCAAGTCTCCATATCCTAGGATCGGTGCAAATTGATCATTTCCGAATCGGACCGTACCCAGGAACTTCTCCACGAAGTTAATTAGAATCTTGAGATTCCCCGTCATGTGCTTCGTGCATTCGGAGTCCATTATGAAGAGAATTACTTCTATCACCTGTTGAAGAATTAGAACACGATGGAGCATTTGCTAAAATGGATTCCATGTTAGTTGTGATTTCCGATTCATTAGTTTCCCTAGTTTCATCACTTAGAGGCACACTAACGCTCGTAGTCACATTTTCTGTCCTAACCTTAGGCATCCATTTATATCCTGAAGGACATTGATTAGCAAACCACCATTTCCAAGGCTTGCTAGCAGACTCATATAATTCCCTAATTCTGCTTCTAGGGTTCTTAGTGGTGGAGTCTGATGCAATACTTATCTTAGGGGGGGTTGCACCAGAATGGTTCACTTTGCGTTTGGGTTTTCTAGCACTAATAGGCATCACAGTTTGCTTCTTAGTTCTAGTTTCTACGCCTTTGACATTATTCGAAACACACATAGCATGATTAGTATTAGCACACTTTCCACATTTCACACAAACAAACTTAACTTTCATAGCATTCAAAGTCAATCATTCAAATCGTCATTACACGCGATTACAGACGTTTTATTCTTAGAAACATTAAAAATCCTAGGGTGGTCTTCTACTTCCTTCATCTTCCCTTGACTTTTGTTTTGCCAGACCTTTTCATTCATGCGAGTGCTCTTAAGCTGGGGCCGGCTAACACTAGCAGTGGGGACTACTCCTGTAGTAAAAGACACACGTCTATTAGTGTTTCTAGAAGTCTGAGGTGATTGACTTTCTTTGTTTTGTGTGGGTTTAGTGGTCAATCTATACATCCCTGGTTTAACCACATTTGTGTTCTTAATGCTTTGTGATCGAATATTTGTTTTGGGAGTGTTTTGTGGTAACCTATCCTTCCCATCCGTCTTGGGGGCAAACGTAGGTTTTGCAAATGCAGAATTAGAGAAAACAGATGGTTTTCCCAAGACAGAGGGTCTAGTCAATTTTTGAGCATTGGGTTGTCTGACAACAGGTTTCTTAACACTAGGTTCCACAATCTTCCCACCCATCTTAGCAATGAGTTTCTGCAACTCTGCTATCGCTCTGTCCCTGTCTTGTAACTGAGCTTTCAACCCTTTAATTTCCAAATTCTGTTCGTTCATTTCTCGAAACGTTTGGGAAAGTTTTTCTTGCAATTTATTATCATGTGGAAAACTACCAACGTCTTTTTGCAAAGCAAGTTCAAGAGAATGACAATGTTTTTGAAGGAAATCAGTTTTGTGTTGAAGTAACTCAAAAGCCTTTTTATCAACATTTTCTTTATGTTTCGAAAGCTCAAGTTCAAGACGCTCACACTCTTTGATTTTATCAAGATATTTGCATGCAACATCAGAATATTCATCGATATCAGCACAAGATTGAAGAGTAACACACAAAATATCTTTGGAGAGACATTCTTCTAAGAGTAGATCATATTCGTTTGAAAATTCTAATTTGTCATTTTGAAGGTCATCAATTGCTTTTTCAAGAGACTCAACATATTTCAAATCATCAAACATTTCAGACTGAATTAAATTTTCAAACTCAAGAACATGTTCTTTTATTATCTTCGTATTTGGTATTAAAAGTTCTTTCACAAGCACAGTTATGTCGTGAGGAATCTTGGTTTTCCACTTATCCTTTTGACGTTTCTCCCAATCGCTTTCAACAATTGATTGAACATTATTAACGTGGTGTTTAAGAAAACCAAGTATTTTTCTACTTTTGCTTTTAGAAGCATCTAGAGGCAAATAGTTAATATATTTAAAAACATTAGTTTTCCTCTTACTGGCAAAAGCTTTTTTCCATTGAATTATTTTTTGTTTGCATTCTAAAAATAATTCCTCACGAGACTTCTGTTTTTGTGGAGTGAAAAGACCATAAAGACTGTTTTCATAAGCATAGTTATATGGTTTCACAAAATCTTTATTGACCGGTGATCTACTCTCCTCATCCCAAAGGGATGTCTCTTCACTATCGAGGTTAGCTACAGGGCAATCATGATTGGTCCATTCGGACTCGTCAAGATATAAATGGGGGTTTGCAGCTTGAGCTTGTTCGAGGTACTTGGGGGTGGCAAAGCTAGGTTGACCCTTGAAAAACGACCGAGGTGCTATCATTCTTACGGTTTGAATAGAGTCATGTGTATTATAAACAACTTTTTTCAAAAAATCGACTTGTTCTTCGAGATCCTTTACTTTTTCAGTATCTTTGCTTTGTCTATTTTTGAAATCTTGTTTTAATGTTTCAACCTCTTGTTTCTTCTCGTCAAGAATTTTAGCAGAATCGGTGGTGTTCATAGAAAGCCTTTGTTCAAGTTCATTAACTTTTGTTGTGGCAAGATACGTTTTTTGACGTTCATCACTTAATAAAACATTAAATTGACGTTTTTCTTTAGTTAACAAAGCAAGAGCTTCATTGTATTTATTTTCAAAATCGTCCTTTTTAACGTTGATGACACGAATTTTGTACCCCTCAAGCTCGTTGGTCTTTTGAAGAAGCTCAGCCCTATAACTATCAATAGTCTCACTAGATTTTATAAGAGCGGCTTTGCATTCTTCAAAGTTTTGAGTGAGCGTTGCATTGGCCTTCTTTAATTGCTTTTGATTCTTTCTATTTTCATTGACATCTTTTTGTAAACTAGCAATTAAATTAGCAAACGCGACACACTCCTCGTCATCATACTCATTTGCATGTTGATCATCCTCAAACTCATTATTGCACATGTCTGATGAATCGGGTGTGGTATTGCTATCAACCGTTTCCATCATACACGTGTCAGTAATTGTTGTTGGTAGATCACTATGCTCATGTGTATCACCAAACACATTATATTCAACATCATCTTGTACCTTATCAATTAGCTCGGTATCAAAGATAGGACCATTGTCATCTTCAGTGATGTTAAGGACCTCATGAATCTTTGCCATGTATGAATAATGTGCCTCTAGTTCTTGGTCGGAGAGTTCATCATCTGTGTCGTCAAGCATTTCTCCTTCCTCAGCTGATAACTTGATTCCAGCTTCCATTTTCTTGCACAACAGTATCTTTTCCTTATGATAACCATAATCTTTAACCCTCTTTGGCTGCCTGCATTCCTTAGCCAAATGCCCAAAACCTCTGCAGTTAAAACACTGAATCCCAATTTGTTGCACAACTTGAGTACCAACAGTTTCCTGATTTCCAACAACAGTTGCCACCCTGTGATTATCATACTTAGGTTGTCGATCATACTTTGGAGGACTCTCAACACGTCTTCGTGTGTCATACCTTGGAGGACTCTGTGCATGGGTGTTCCTCGAGTTTGAAGATGTTCGAAGGTTGTTGTTGGTGGGTTTGTAGATTTTCTTATATTGCTTCATAACGAAAGCCATTTGTTGCTTGAATTCCCTATCCCTTTGAGCTACTTCTTCATCACTGTCTTCTTCGGATGATTGCTTAGGTATGGGTGATGGTGCTCTTGCAACTTCTTTGCCTTGGGATCGTGTTGGAGCATGTGACTTAGAGACAATGGATGAACGTGGTGATGATGATTGAGTAGAGTAGGTCTTTGAAGTACGTGAGTGATATTCTGGGTAATGTTGAGTGGTAGACACCAAAGCAAGTGGATTGGAAATCTTTGCAACTCGTTCAGCTCGAAGTTCATTTGCCTCATTTTGAAATTGTTTCAAGATTTCAAAGAGCTTTTGATATGAAACTTCGTCTAACTTTTGTTGTTGTTTCACCAAGGTGACAAACCGTGTCCACTCTGGTTGAAGTTGCTGTAGAAATTGGACATTGACTTGCATGGTGGAAACTTGAAAGTTGTTTCGGGTCATATCATTCATCATCTTGTAGAATCGGGAGTAATAAGAATCAATTGATTCCCCATCCTTTGATGTAAACTTGCCAAAGTTCCAAAACATCTTAGTTTTCACATCTTGTTTGTTAAGTGATTCACCTTGTTGCAATCTTTCAATGGCCGTCCACATTTCTTGAGCAGTAGGACATGCGTCAACCGTAGAGTAAATTTCATCTCCAATGCCACTGAGAATTAAGTAGATTGCTTCCTTCTCTGCATCAAACCACGCACGATTCTCTGGGGTGAGGTCGGTCCTCTTCTCATCACGTTCATATGCGGGTTGTGCATCACTCGTGTCTGTGGCTGGTACTGCAGGAACTTGAATCCTTGAGAGTTTATAGGGTCCTTCCAAAATACATTGCCTTAAAGCATCACCGTTAGGTTTTGTGTCAAGGTAACGTATAAAACGGGATTGCCATTGATCATATCGACCCGACACAAGCATTGGTGGTCTTTCTTTGTTACCTGCCATCATTATGTTGTTGTTCGTCACACGATATTCGGCAGTAGAATCCATCTCAATATTCTCTGAAATGATGAATCGAATGTGGATCTTAAGTAGTTGTGTTGTGATTGTTTGGTTGTTGAAATTCCGAAAATTGCGATTTTTTTCTTAGCCCGACAAAAAATTCCTCAGTCCGACAAAACGGTAGACCTAAAAAATTTGTAATCACCAAATTTTGAAATTGAGCTAGAAATGTCCTAAAACTAGTATGGAAAAAATTTGATTTTAATTGACCTAAAAATTTTAACTCTTTTTTTTTTTTTTAATCTTCGTGTAAACTACGTTCCGAAACTAGTCTAGATGGTGGCTAAATCTAAAAAATACTCATACAAAATTTAGCTAAACATGTCATCGGAATGTGCCATCGGAATGTCCTTTTGATCGCAATGTGCACCTGTCGGAATCCTTAGATCGGAATGTGTACTAGTCGAAATCCTTCAGATCAGAATGTTCAGATCGCAATGTGTACCTATCGAAATCCCAGATCGGAATATTCAGATCGCAATGTGTACCTATCGAAATCCCAGATCTGAATGTGTACCTATCGCAATGTGGCTGTCGCAATGTGGGCAGAGTAACGTTTCAAGATTGCCTTAAATCCGTCGCAATCCAGATCGCAATAACGATCGGAATGTCCAGATCGGAATAAGGGGCTATCGCAATATTGATCGCAAAGTAAAACCCTAGGGTTATTGCGATCGAAACCGTACTTACCTTTTCCGAAATTGTAGCTGTCGCAATAAGGGACCTTTTTTCCAACTTTTTAGGCAACGATTTTAGCAACTTTTAGGCAACAAGATCGTGTTTTTAACCAAACCAAAACAACCAAATCTCTACAACAAGTATATAGAAGATTTGTAGCAAGAGATAGAACACGAAAAACACAAAAAAATTCGAATTCGAGATGATTTATGGATTAAATCACACGAATCATATTAAAACACAACAACCAATCACAAAACTACTCCATGGCGATTGATACCAATTGTTGTCCCTAATATATGATGATTGTAATACACGAATTAAAGAAAGAAAGGTAGATATGAGAAGAATTCTAGAGAGAGAAAGTAGTGAGAGAAAGTAGAGAGAAAATGGTTGGAACTTGTGGAATGTTAGATTGAGAAGTGAGAATACAAATGAACCAACACCCTTCCTAACATGCTAGGAAGGGTATATATAGTCCACCCACATGCGGGCTTCTTTATGGACTATATGGTTTGGGCCGGGCTTTCCTTTTGGGCTTTGGTTACTTATTAATGAACCTTAGCTTAAAGTAAAGCCCGTAATAACACGACTAATATACTACCTATTACAACGTTCTAAAATACGATACATAATAAACATATGACCGAGCATTCTTGTTTGGCTCAATATTTTGATGCTAACACTTTCAACCACGATCAATTCAAATTGAGACGAGACGATAACTTTTCATACTTGGTCAAAACCTTGTAATTCGAAAAGACTGGTTCAACGAACTTTCATACGAGAAAATCTCTTGTATTAAAACTTCAATGTCGGTTTGTATCTTATAAAAGTTTCCTCTTGTAACTCTGTAACACTTTTCTGATATAGAAAAACAGTCGCTTTCTTTCTCTCCCAAATACACCTTCTGATGTGGTGATCTTGTTGTTGGTTATATCTGATGTTTTGTGATTGTTGTTGCACTTTGCTGCTGATTATCCCCATCTAATCCTAACAAATTGGTATCAAGAGCTTTGGTTGATCAATTTAGAGCAAGCTTTTGTTTTGGGTTATTGAATCATTTGAATTGGTTTGGATTCATCCCTTTTTGGTGGCTTGCTAATTGAATCATAAAGATATAAGGTTTGTGATTTTGTGATTTTCTTTTGTTCAATCATTCGATGTTATTGTTTGTTAGTTTGAAGGGATTTAGTGTTAGTTGATTGGGATAATCAGAATTAGTTTGTAGGAGGTTTTAGTCATAGAACAAGCCATTAGAAAACCTGTTAGAAAATCCCGTCTGAATTAAATATGTCCTCTCAACCATCAACATCTAGTGTTGTTGAGAAATTTAATGGAAAAAGCAATTTTAGTTTGTGGAGAGTTAAAGTTAGAGCCTTATTGAAACAACAAGGTATTTGGGCACCTTTAGCCGGACCCAAACCGTCTGATATGACCGACGCAAAATAATACACTAGACGAAAAGGCACATTCTACTATTTTGCTATCTTTATCGGATGAGTTTTGTATGAGGTTGCTGATGAGGAAACGGCTGTGGGTGTATGGAAGAAGCTAGAAAATCTTTATACGACCAAGTCGTTGACGAATAAATTGTTACTGAAGCAGCGTTTGTTTTCACTTAGAATGAAAGAGGTGTCCGCTTTAAAAGATCATCTTGATGCGTTAAACGCAATCTTGATGGATTTGAAAAATGTTGATGTCAAGAGTGATGATGAAGATGCTGCTCTTATTCTACTTGTTTTGTTACCTCCCTCATACGAGAACTTTGTGAATTCCTTTGTTGTTGGTAAAGAAACTATTACTTTGGAAGATGTTCGATCGAGTTTGCATTCCCGAGATCTTCGCCATAAAGCATCGGGAACTTTGGAATCTCAACCCGTTGGCTTGACAGTTACGAATCAACATGATTGAGGTAGGCATCGAACACAAAGAGGCAAAGGAAAAGGTAGATATAATAGTAGATCGAGGTCAGGACCTCGAGGGTCGAATCCTCGAGATACTTGTCATTATTGCCATGAGGAAGGCCATTGTAAGAATAATTGCCCGAAGCTTAAGGAGAAAGGCCAGGTTGCTGCAGTTGCTAAAGGTGACTCGGGTTCGGAACGCGATTTGGTATTGTCGGTTGTTGACTATAAAGGTACACCACTTGCTTGGATCATGGATTCTGCTTGTTCTTTTCATATGAGTCCCAATCGGGATTGGTTTGTGACATATGAAGAGTTTGATGGAGGGAATGTATTTATGGGCAATGATTCACCATGCAAAATCGTTGGCATCGATTGAACAATTCAAATCAGGATTCAGGATGGAGTTGTTAGAACGCTCACTGATGTTCGCCATGTTCCAGATCATAAGAAAAATCTGATATCGCTAGGTGTGTTCGACTCGAAAGGTTTCAAATACACTAGTGAGAATGGTGTACTTCGTGTTTCGAAAGGAGCTTTGGTGGTTATGAAAGCAACCAAAGGTACTTCTTCTCTTTACACTTTACAAGGTGAAACCATCACAGGTTCTGCTTCCGTCTCGTGTTCAGAGAAAAGTAACTCAGATTTGACGAGGGTTATGGCATATGCGTCTTGGTCACATGAGTGAGAAAGGCATGGTCATATTGAGCAAGCGGGGACTACTTGAAAACCACAAGGTTGCCAACTTGGAGTTTTGTGAGCATTGTGTTATGGGGAAACAAAAGCGGGTGAGTTTCTCAAAAGCAATTCATCAAACAAAAGGTACTCTCGATTATCTTCATGCTGATTGTTGGGGGCCTTCTCGAGTACCTTCTCTCGGTGGTTCTCGGTATTTTATCTCAATCATTGACGATTTCTAAAGGATGACGTGGGTGTTTATGATGAAGCACAAGAGTCAGGCGTTTGAGAAATTTAAGCATTGGAAGATTTTGATTAAAAACCAAACTGGAAGGAATATTAAGCGTCTTCGTACTGATAATGGTTTGGAATTTTGTTCAAGAGAATTTGAAGACTTTTGTCGAGATGAAGGAATTGCTAGGAATTATACGGTTCGTTACACTCCTCAACAAAACGGGGTAGCTGAACGAATGAACCGGACGCTGTTAGAAAGAACACGATGCTTACTATTGAATTCCGGATTAGATAGAAGTTTTTGGGCTGAAGCACTCAATACAACTTGCTATCTAGTCAATAGGTCTCCTGCCACTGCTATTGATTGTAAGACACCGATTGAAGTTTGGTCTGGGAAACCCACAGATTATTCGAAGCTTTGTATTTTTGGATGCCCCGCGTATTATCATGTTAGTTATGGAAAGTTGGACCCGAGAGGTAATAAAGGCATTTTCATGGGATACGGTGATGGGGTTAAAGGCTATCGAATTTGGTCACTATCTGAAAGAAGAGTCATTCATAGCCGAGATGTGACATTTGATGAGGATTACTTGTTTCGTGCAAAACAAGATCTGGTTGAATCGAAGCTTCAAGATGGTGTTTCCGAAAAGGTGGAGGACGTTCCGAAACAGGTGGAGCATGTTGTTCCGATAGATATGGACCACAATGTTTCTTCACTTGACGATCCACCAAATTCGCCGCAAGTACAACGCGAACACGAAAGGTCTATAGCCCATGATAGACCTCGTAAGGATGCGAAGGCTCCTACTTGATTTGGTTGTGAAGACTATGTTTCATATGCATTGCAAGTAGTGGAAGAGGTGGAGTCCCTTGAACCGGCTACTTATCGGGAAGCTATTGCTTCTAAAGATTGTGATATGTGGAGTGCGGCTATGAGTGAAGAGATGGAATCTCTTCATAAGAACAATACATGGTAATTGGTGAAACTTCCTAAAGGAAGAAAGCTTGTTGATAGTAAGTCGGTTTTCAAGAAGAAAATCGGATTACCGAGCTCAGAAATCACATTCAAGGCACGTTTGGTTGCGAAGGGATATAGCCAAAAGGAGGGAATCGACTACAACGAGATTTTCTCCCCAGTGGTACGTCATACATCTATTCGTGTGTTACTATCCTTAGTAGCACATCACGATTTGGAATTGGAACAATTAGATGTAAAGACGACATTTCTTCACGGTGACCTTGAGGAAGAAATCTATATGAGACAACCCGAAGGCTTTGTTGTTCAAGGCAAAAAAGATTATGTTTGTAAGCTCCGAAAATCGTTATATGGTTTGAAACAGTCGCCGAGACAGTGGTACAAGAGATTTGATAGCTTTATGGTAAAGCATGGTTTTAGTAGAAGTGCTTATGATTGTTGTGTCTATCATAAAAGGGCACCATCAGGATCACTTGTCTACTTACTCTTGTCTGTTGATGACATGCTCGTAGCAGCTAAATATTTGGAGGAGGTTTAGAAGTTGAAGACTCTTCTCCACACATAATTTGATATGAAAGATTTGGGAGCGGCTCGAAAGATTTTGGGCATGGAAATAATTCCAGACCGAAAACATGGTAAGCTTTTCTTATCACAGAAAAGTTACATAGAGAAGATTATTTCTCGTTTTGGCATGAGTTCGGCAAAATCGGTAAATACTCCTTCCTCGGCCAATATTCGCTTATCTACTGCTTGTGTACCTCAAAGTGAAGCAGAGATGGAATATATGTCCCGAATAACCTATGATAGTGCTGTTGGGAGTTTGATGTATGCTATGGTTTGCACTAGGCCGGATATAGCTCACGCGATGAGTGTTGTGTCACGATATATGGCTCCTCCCGATAAAGAGCGTTGGAATGTGGTGAAACGCATTTTTCGTTATTTGAAAGGGACATCTGATGTTGGCCTTATTTACGGTGGTGAACGTGAATATTTGGTTGCCGGATACTCATATTCAGACTATGTTGCGGATCTTGATGCTAGAAGATCTTTAACATGTTATGTTTTCACTATCGGGAATTCGGTTGTAAGTTGGAAAGCTACATTACAGCCATCGGTTGCTTTATCTACTACCGAAGCCGAGTACATGGCGTTAACCAAAGCAGCGAAGGAAGGAATTTGGTTGAAAGGTTTGATTGAAGATCTTGGTTGCCCGCAAGATCAAGCGACCGTGTTTTGTGATAGCATGAGTGCTATTTGTTTGGCTAAAGACCAAGTACACCATGACCCGACTAAACACATTGATGTTCTTTATCACTTTATTCATTCTGAAAGAAGAACCAAAGTGAAGAAGATTGGCACGAAAGACAATCCTGCGGATGTGTTTACTAAACCTGTTCCTTTGAGCAAGTTCGTCACTGTTTGGATTTGCTCAATATCGATAATTGGAAGTATGGTCTCACTTAAGAACTAAAGTCAAGGTGGAGATTGTTAGAACTGTGACTTTTAGTTCTAAGGGCAGTTTAGTAATTTCGTTATGTAAGGGTAGTTTGGTAATTTTGCATCAGTTGTTACTTTAGTATCAGGAAACTTCAATGTCGGTTTGTATCTTATAAGAGTTTCCTCTTGTAACTGTGTAACACTTTTCTGATATAGAAAAACAGTAGCTTTCTTTCTCTCCCAAACACACCTTCTGATGTGGTGATCTTGTTGTTGGTTATATCTGATGTTTTGTGATTGTTGCTGCACTTTGCTGCTGATTATCCCCATCTAATCCTAACAGTGACAAGCAAAGAGCTAAAACTAAAACCAAACACTAATTCTCTGACTATTAGGCCTACTGACTATGCTACATCCTACATCCTTGTATTGATTAACAATCAATTCATATTGAAAGCCATTGAACGATCATACAATTATACAAAAAATACAATAAATTACACATATTAACTAGCCATTTAAGACCCACTCATAATACGTGTATCAATTGTTGGCAAAAGTTATTGATAAAGCATTTAAGATCCATCAACAAGAGAAAAAGACAACACATACGAACGAATTCTTATCATACATTAAAGAAACAATTAAAGATTTAACATATGGATTATTGATACAATTAAAAAGATAAAAGATGAATTGATAAACTAATAAAAGATCCATTGAATTAGAGAAGATTATATAATGATGTGGGAATGGAATTGAACCGTCAGGCGTGATCTTTCTTTTAATTTTTTCATTACCGATGGAGGTGGTTGGGCATACACATTTATTTCTTTGGGGTTTGGGTCTTATATTAAATATGTATAAATGGTAAAATTGCGGGTAAACGGGTCGGATACGGGTACGGATGCGGGTACGGTTAAACAGGCGGGTATTATTAGCACCCGTAACCGAACCCGTACCCGCGAAAAAAATAATATTTATACCTGAACCCGCATCTGTACCCGCGAACCCGCACCCGAATCCGACCCAACGGTTCGGGTCTCGGTTTCCTCCGTCGGTTTCAGATGCTTTTGCCATCCCTACTTTATAGGATTGTATTTTGCCATCCATGTCAGTTTTCTTCTTGAATATCCACTTACTTTTCACTACTTTAACATTTGGAGGTGGATCCACAAGAATCCAAACTTCATTTACTTTCATGGAGTTCATTTCCTCATCCATTGCACTAGTCCACTTAATCTTGTCAGGAGCAAGCATGGCGGACTTATAATTAGCAGGTTCAAGATCCCCTACTTCATCATCTTCATCCTCTATGTTAAGACATAGACGGTTGGGTGCACGTATAGTCCTTTCGGATCTACGAACATGAACTAATTCAAGTGGAACACTCAGACTTTCTAGTTCTAAAGGAATCTCGCTAGTGTTTTCGGAAGGTAATGTATCTATATGATTGATTTAATGATTTTGTGTGTGTGTTCGTACTCGATTCAATTCGAATTGATCACGGTTTAGGGTGGACTTATTGGTTTTGGTCACTAAAAGAGGGAGCTTATGATTATCTATTTTAAATTAAATGACAAGTTAACAAAACTAATACTAAATGAAATAGCAATAGAACTAAAGTAATTAAAAACTAAATTAAAAGTAAATTTGAAAATAAAATGAGAAAAGACAATTTAAAATTAAACTCGACAAAAAGTTAAAACTAGAATAAAAGTAAATTGGAAAACTCTAATATTAAACTAAGACAAAACTAGTTTGAAAATAACACTAGAAAATGTGAGAAAAGTTAAATTTGAAATTGAGATAAAAACAAGAAATAAAATCCAAAACTTGTGAACGGATAGTAACCTACGATAGTACCCTTGATCGTGGTCTGGATCGCAACAAGTGGATCGCAGTGGTGGATCGTGACAAGTGATCGCAACAACGATCGTGACTACCAATCATGACCCCCGATCGCACCTACGGATCGCAACACGGATCGCAGCCACAGATCGCAACAAAGTGATCGTGACCTGGATCGTGATGGACGATCGTAGTATGATCTTAGTCTTTGATCGTAGTAATGGATCGTAAGTAGAAACCCTAGGCTTATGCGATCACACTTACTCGTTCAGAACAAGTAAAAACCTTTTAAACTATTACGATGGGGTACAATAAGCAAATAAGCCGAACCGAATAAGCACCTTTCAAAATAAGCAATCACCAAAACTTCACCAAATCAACAATTACAAGAACTAAATAAGCACGAATTAAAACCTTTCAAAACACTAAATAAGCAAAATTTTATAAAACAAACTTTAAAAAGATTAAACTTTTAATACATTTAAAAGAAAATAAGCTAACATGAAATAAGCAAAAAGCACAAAAAATTGAGCTTATCAATAGTTAGAAATTGATAAGAACAACAAGATTCGTACTTTGATCAAATAAACACCAAGATGAAACACGTTATCTACTTGAACCGAATCAAAATCAAAAACAAGAAAGGTAGAATAAAACAGATGATTAAAAGCTTGAACTTGAACCTGTAGATTAAGGATTCAAATACAAGATTAAATGAAAAGCTTAAAACTTGAAAGAAAAATGGAAGAAATCTAGAGAGTGAAAGTAGAATCACCTACTTCTCTCTAAAGATATGAAAACTAAAATAAAATGACTAACTAAAAAAACTAACTAACTAACACCCTCCTAATGAAGGATTAGGAGGGTATATATAGGAGAAGGGAGGTGTGGTGTGTTGCTTCTTTCTTCCTTTTTTCTTCTCGTCTTTTTAAATGACTCGTCTTTCTCGACTTTGTCTCGGGATTAGTCGAATGATAAATGAACTCGTCTTCTAATTTTCTTCTTTTAGTTGACTTGGTTCTTCGACTTCGTCAAACTTCCGTCTTTAGACTTTTTCTTCGATAAATCTTTAGAATAGGACTTCGACTTCCGTTCTTCTTGCACTTTTGATCTTTTGACTTCGTTTTTTTATTTTCTTCGATAAAAGCCCGTGAAAGCCCTTGTTTTCTTCCTTTTTCATATTTTTGTCCTGAAACATAATAAAAACACAAACCACGCATAATTCTGACTTTTACGACATAAAATACACGTTTTGGTCTTGTTTTTATTATAAATAAGTGGTAAAAGGATAAGTGTTTTCACACTTATTAAATCCCCTACACTTGACCATTGCAATGCCCTCATGCAATGCATTAATTTTAAAGCACGATTTGCATTTTTCATCATAATTAACCCACCTTGGCCTTTATCACCCTCAAGTTTCACGTTTCCCACACCAAGCTTAGAAACGAGATCATTGTTATTATAAGTTAGTAAAGCTAACACTCACTCCTGTGGCCCAATTATTCACTTAGACTCCCTTATTCCTAGCTGTATCTCTTATATTTTATTGTTGTCTTGAATGATCACGAGGATGCATTGTTGACTTATTTCGATAGGTTATTAGGCTGAAAATAAAGTAGGACGATTTAATCAATAGTTAGCTAAAGGACAAAATCTTTTAAAACTGCTTCTCGGGACCTCATAAAGTTCATATCTTGGCATAACTCGCTTCACAATTTGAGACCTTTCTCGGATTGATATTTGGCATTGACTTCTTACTTCAAATCTTGAGAGACGTTCATGAAATAATGGTCTTCTCTTCAAAATATGAATTTCTTCACTTGAAGTTTTGAGAGATTCTTCATACTTGGACCATGACTTCTTCATTTTTCTCCAATCTTTATTTGGGATTTTGATATACAACGATCCGCCTCCTTTTAGGACTTGGATCTATTTATCCTCATACCTTGCCAGGGTCTTTTCGGATAGACTTCTCCATGATCTTTAGGGGAGTATTTGATTTTCGTCGTGTGTCTTGATCCTTCATATTGATTTTTGATAAATGATTCTTCACATCACTTTGGATCTTTAGCAACAAAATGTAGCCCTCATGCCTTGTTAGGGCCTTTTTGGACTCGCCAATCTTCGCATCCCACTTCAATAAGTTATGCCTTGGCTATGAACTCTAATTAATACCGAACAACTTTAAAACGATCTTGTGCTAGAAGCTAAGTAACTTTTCAAATCGTACAACCTTACTTATTGCAATTAAATTTATTAACAAGCGATGGGAGAAAAATCTCATAATTAACTCACATCAATTCATGAAAGAATACCAAACTTATAATTGACTTTATCATCTCTCGTGGATGCTTAGCCAATTAAATCAAAGTTTTGGGTTTTCAAGTCATCTATAGGATCTTGCAAATTCTTAGACTTTTTCAAGTTTAGAATTTGCATTTTAAAGTTCCCTTGATAAACGACTTTCTAGGATCAATTATAGGAACTTGCGAAAAGTTCTTGTTCTTAACCCGTATGAGTTAAGACTTTCGCATTTTAAAGTTCCCTATATTAAAGCCAAGCAAAACTTGACTTACACACGTTAAGGATACTAGCTAGAGTAAACTTAGATAAGTAAACTCGGCTTGAGTCAAAAGATTCATGACTGGCCTAATCTATCAAAGATATCTAAACTCATTAAAACTATTTTATTAATTTATTTTTCTCTTTTGACTTTATTCTTGGAATGAAATATATACATACGATGCGATAACAAAAAGAAAGAACATAAAAGAGAATAAATGAAAAATACTATTAGGCCAAAATAGATCAAAAATTTTGAAAAATGTCGAAAATTAGATTTTCCGGTTAAAGTGAGGACAAATTTGAGGGAAAAGCCCACTTAACTTCGATAGAAGTCCCCCTACACTTGATATAAACATTGTCCTCAATGTTTAAGCATGTGGCAGTAAACTCCCCTACATTTAGGACATTGTGCACTTTGTTTAAATCTTGCTAAGGAAGAGACAACTATCGTGATTTCAATGTCAACATATAAGATATGAAATATTGAATCACAAGAGTCTAGGATAGAACCGGGAAGACGGGAACACGGGATCACGGGTCGTCAAATGTCATCAAAAGTGGCTCTTTGAAAGCTTTAATCCCTGTACATCATAAGAAACAAGACAACAAACACCTATTTAGCACCCCCTACACTTATTATGATAACGGGTAAAAAGGATAGATCAACGGGTTGCCTCCCGAGAAGCGCTTGTTTTTGTTAATCGAGTCACGAGCCTGACTCGACCCAGAACTAGTTCAAGGGAAACGTGGTGAGGGATGGACTCATCTCATGGGAGATGTCCTCACCATAGTACAACTTAACACGCTGACCATTCTCTTTAAAGTTTGGCCCATTTGGTTGCGATAACTCAATGGTGCCATAAGGAAAGACTTTAGCAACGGTGAATGGACCGGACCAACGAGATTTTAGCTTGCCTGAAATTATTTTCAACCGAGAGTTGAAGAGTAAAACTTGATCACCTATGTGAAACTCTCGGTTCTTAATCCTAAAATCATGAATGAGCTTGGTTTTCTCCTTGTAGATCAATGAATTCTCATAAGCTTCATTCCTCAGTTCATTAAGTTCATTGAGTTGGATCTTCCTAAGATCACCGGCTTTGTTGATATCACAATTAGTCCATTTCAAGGCCCAATAAGCCTTATGCTCCAACTCAATGGGAAGGTGGCATGCCTTTCCGTACACAACACGATATGGAGTGCAACCAATAGGTGTCTTATATGCGGTACGGAAAGCCCACAAAACATCATCTAACTTATCGGCCCATGAGGCACGATGCTCTCCCACGGTACGCTCTAAGATTCGCTTAAGTCCACGGTTAAAGATCTCGGCTTGACCATTAGTTTGTGGATGATACGCGGTGGAAAGGCGATGATTGACACCATACTTAGTCATGACTCGAGCAAATTGATCATTGCAAAAATGAGTCCCGCGATCACTAATGATAGCACGAGGAACACCGAATCGAGCAAGTAATTGTTTCAGAAAGTTCACAACCACCCTCGCATCGTTTGTAGGTAAAGCCTTTACATCAACCCATTTGGATACGTAGTCAACGGCTTCGAGGATGTACTTGTTCCCTTTGGATGATGGAAAGGGCCCCATAAAGTCGATGCCCCATACGTCAAAGATTTCACACTCTTGGATGTAATTTTGAGGCATCTCATCTTTATGTGTGATCTTTCCTTGTCGTTGGCAAGCATAACAATCCTTAACCATTTCGTATGCATCACGATAAATGGTGGGCCAATAGAATTCGGAGTCGAAAACTTTCTTCGCAGTATAGTTAGGACCAAAGTGACCACTTGTGGGTTTGTGGCAAGCTTCCAAGATTTGTAAAGCTGCGGGCCCGTCAATACACCGACAAAGGATCAAGTCAGCACATTGTTTGAAGAGATAAGGGTCGTCCCAATAGTAAGTTTTCACATCCTTGAAGAATTTCTTCTTTTGTTGGGACGATAACCTTTCGATGATAATCCCACCCGCCAAGTATTTTGCAAAGTCCATAAACCATGGGGTATCGTCAAGATTGGAGTTAATAGACATTAAGGCCTCAAAGGGAAAAGATTCATTAATCTCTTGGTTTGGAAGTTGCCCTTGATAAGGATCCTCGAGTCTACTCAGATGATCCGCGGCTCGGTTTTCGGCTCCCTTTTTATCAAGAATTTCAATTTTGAATTCTTGAAGGAGTAAAACCCAACGAAGAAGTCTTGGTTTAGAATCTTGTTTTGTTAACAAGTACTTCAACGCGGAATGATCGGTATACACAATGGTGGTAGAAAGGACAAGATAGGGGCGGAATTTCTCAAAAGCATATACAACGGCTAAAAGCTCTTTTTCGGTTGTAGTATAATGCAATTGAGCCCCCGTCATTGTCTTGCTAGCGTAATGGATTGGTTGGAAATGTTTGTTGATTCTTTGTCCCAAAATCGCTCCAATAGCAAAATCGCTAGCATCGCACATCAATTCAAAAGGTAACTCCTAATTGGGGGTAACTAAGACCGGTGCCTTAGTTAATTTATCCTTAAGAAGATTGAAAGATTCGATCCACTCTTTAGAAAAGATAAAAGGAGTATCTTTTTCCAAGAGGTGGGTCATCGGGCGAGCTATCTTAGAAAAGTTTTGAATGAATCGACGATAGAAGCCCGCATGACCAAGAAAACTTCTCACACCCTTCACGGTTGAAGGTGGAGGCAACTTGGCAATGACGTCAACTTTAACACGGTCGACTTCAAGACCGGATTTGGAAATTTTATGTCCAAGAACAATGCCTTCTTTTACCATGAAATGGCATTTTTCCAAATTTAGAACAAGACGAGTGTCTTCACACCATTTAAGCATACGTTCTAAATTGGCAAGGCACGATGAGAAAGAATCACCATAGACCGAGAAATCGTCCATAAAGACTTCCATAGTTTCTTCAACCATGTCATGAAATATAGCCATCATACACCTTTGAAACGTCCCAGGGGCATTGCATAAGCCGAAAGGCATTCTTTTGTAAGCAAATGTTCCATAAGGACAAGTGAATGTGGTTTTCTCTTGGTCTTTTGGATCGATGGAATTTGAAAATACCCGGATAAACCGTCTAAGAAGCCATAGTAGTCATTACCCGCTAAACGCTCGAGCATTTGATCCATGAAAGGGAGAGGAAAATGATCCTTACGAGTGGCATCATTGAGCTTTGATAGTCTATGCAAACTCGCCAACCCGTGACAAGTCGAGTAGGAATCAACTCGTTGTTTTCATTGGGAACAACGGTTATTCCGCCTCTTAGGCATACAATTGACGGGACTAACCCATGGCGAATCCGAAATAGGGTAAATCATTCCGGCATCTAGAAGTTTCATAACTTCTTTCTTGATGACGTCATGAATTTTTGGATTAACCTTTCTTTGGCTTTGGATTGCGGGCTTAAAGTCATCTTCCATGAGAATTTTATGAGTACAAAAGTTAGGATTAATTCCAAGGATATCGGAAATTGTCACACCCCACCATGGCGGAATATGGGACGCGACGCATGGATATCATCACAACAATAGCGTGACCATAGAGAGAACTATATAAATTAGAAATGTCATAAAAGGTGACACAAATGTCATGACAATATCTCATCAATGCAGGAGTCTAGGTAAGTAGGTAACAGTCCTACCTCTTACCCAAGATAAACAAATAACACAAACAAATCAACATATAGGTTCATAGTATCACTTATTGAAACAAACAGAAAAATAAACTGAGAAGGAACGGGGATCTCCTTCTAAATGCATTCCTACGCGACTCCAATCCTAGCCACATATATTCTCACGCTTAACCACTTTAACACCTGAAAGAGACACTAAAACACGTCAACATAATGTTGGTGAGAGTCATAGGTTTAGACTCCAACGCCAAATCAGTTATAAGCTGTGAATAACAACCATTAACAAAAGAACATATGGACAATGTGCTACAATTATGCATTAACAACTAACATTCAAGATCAATCATTCCAACCAAATCCAAGGCTCCCAGCCTTACCAAACACCATGGTACCATAGGCGCCCATACACCTATGTACCAATCCCAAGGCCCCGTCTTGTCATTATCCATTGGTCCCATAGATGCTCACACATCTATGTACGTCCCCAAGGCCCCACCTTGTCAACATCCCCTTGGTACCAAGTCAAAGCACAATAACTGAGACGGTACGT
The DNA here is from genome assembly GCA_025667525.1 of Glebionis coronaria. Taxonomy (NCBI): domain Eukaryota; kingdom Viridiplantae; phylum Streptophyta; class Magnoliopsida; order Asterales; family Asteraceae; genus Glebionis; species Glebionis coronaria. The sequence continues at coordinate 551,967,464 of CM046878.1, read as the reverse complement.
GTCCCCCGATCCAAATCATAAACACAATCAAGAATCACATAGCAATTAATCACATAAGTGTACACACAAGTCCATTACCAATCATAAAACATTCACAGCATAAGTTATAAAACCAAACAGTGTCTCTTCCTCCCCATCTGGAAATCAAATCATAAAAAGACATGGAACTATGAAACTCACCTGATTGAGCTTCTCCAAAAGTCCACGCACTAGCAAAAAGCTAACAAACAAAAGCACACAATCAAAACATGAACCAAACACTAAGATGGCTCATCAACCTATGATGGACATCTAACCTTCTCCCATATATATACTTCATTTATATGCTCTAAGCATCTCATTACACCCCTCTATAAAGCCCTTAACTTAGTTTACTTCATAACCCGTTTCGTTAACATTTTACCCAAAATAGTCCCGGTTTTTAGGTCTCTAAACTATAGGCCAAACGCCCACCTAACCATACCCATGATCTCTGTAAAGGAAACCCTATTCCCTTACATATGTCAGATAACTCCTCCCTTTTGCCCCAACCTTAAAGCTACTGTTAAGGCCCCGATATATATATATATATACTTCTTCCTATCCGCATATTACCGATTTTGAACATACAAAAAGTTTGTTATGATTAGGGGGTCTTACCCTAACCCACCATCTTAGCCCCAATGCAGATACTTACTATAATATATAAACCATCTCTCATGTTTGTTTGAATGTCCCAATGCAACCTTAAGTACCCCAAACAACCCAATTTAGTTCTACTTCCCGACCTCCGACTGTTGTCACCTATTTTTGACCTACTTCCCGACCTCCAATTTAGTTCTCGTTTCTTGCATTGGAAAGCCACTTCAATTACCTTTTCAGGGATACATGGATCGAAAAATAATAGTTTGTAGAACTCCCTACATGATCAAAACAATCGACCCTAAATTCTGCCCCGTTTTTAAAAACGGGTTTAATCTGATTAACCTAATTAATTAACCCTAACCCCACTAATTACAGATCTATTAAGAACTCTAATCTATCATATAAATTGATTACATAAAACTTGAAGCCTTAATGCTATAAAACAAGAAAACTATAAGAATTAAATCAAGATTTTTACCTCAAATCTTCAAGAAAATTATTTTTGATGAATCCCTAAATTAGGGCTTGTAAAAATTCGGCCAAAGGGGGAGAAAATTAATGAAAAACTAGTTTTTGTGATATAAACATGGTATTTATATGTTTTATTAAAAAGGCTTTTCCAAATTGGGCTCAAGTTGGGTCTTTTGGCCCATTATCCTTTCTTTTTCTTTTCTAGTCGGTTTAAAACCCGATTCATATATATATATATATATATATATATATATATATATATATATATATATATATATATATTTTTTTTTTCTTTTCAAGACTTATTAATATATTATTAATAATACCTTAAGTTACCTTAATTTATTTCAGCTCCTAAAGCCTTCGAAACTTTAAAACCGTAAAACTAGTCAATTTTACGCGTATACCGAAAAAACCCGTAAAATATACAGTTTTAAAAAAAATATTAAATTTTGAAATAAACTTTATAACTAAGTCCTAAATGACTTAAAACCATCCCAAAAAATACTCACATGACTAAACACCTTACCCGAGACCTCTAAATGCTAAACCCCAAATCGTAAAAAAAATATATGATTTACTATAATACTTATACGTATACATAAACACCAAAATAACACCATTTAATTTCATAGTCACCAATTTGTGACCTCATGAACATGAAATAACCGTTCCTCGATTTACTTATGAGTACCATATACCTATAAACGATGTCCACACCAACTTCGTTCACGTAAAATAAACATGTAAACACACAAAACACATAGTCACACATAAAATAACCTAAAAATAAGACCGAGTGATGAACCTCAAAACCACGGTTATCACAGAAATTTTCCAAGCAATTGCTTTCTTATGATTTTTGAGCACATCGGTAAGTCGAGATTTTTCATCCTTTTTTAAGTCCTTTGCAATGATGACGGGTAACTTCTTATGTCTTCTAGGAAAACGTATTCAAGATGAGACGGTAAATCCTTAAGCTCTAAATCCGGAGGATTGTCGATGGAAGGCTTAGTCAAATTCAGATCATCGTTTATGATTTCCATAGGAGAAGGTGGAGAAATATGGTCCTCATTGAGAAGTTTCTCAATGGTACGAATGTCTTCGTCCCAATCGGAGGGAGAATCGTCATATTTTAAGTCCACATCCCCTAAACTTGCTTCAAATTCTTTCAAAAGAAAATCACTTTCTCCAAATGGAGTCAATGAGGGAGCAATAGAGGCAACGGTCTCAATAATGGGTAGAGAAGAAAATCCACTTTTACAAGCGTCTTTGAAATGTTATTCACAAGCCTCATCAAGTAAGTCAATGAAATTAACGCTCTCGTGTTCATAAGGTTGCTTATAAAGTTTACTCATGTTGAAAATGATTTTGTCGTCACCAACTCTCATGATTAATTGGCCCGCGGCTACATCAATAAGAGTGTGACCGGTCCTCAAGAATGGACGTCCAACAGTTAATGGAACACGGGGATTCATCTTATAGTCAACGACAACAAAATCCGCCGGAAAGGTGAATTTGTCGACACCGACGATGACATCTTCGGCTATCCCCACCGGATAAGCAACCGTACGGTTAGATAATTCCAATGTCATTCGTGTGGGGACAAGCTCTGGTAGAGATAATTGTTTCCAAACACTTAATGGCATTAAGTTAATACTAGCACCTCGATCGGCTAGGGCCATACAATTCTCTACCCCGGGAAAATTGCAAGGAATAAGAAAGCGACCCGGATCACTAAGTTTGGTTGGTAATTTCCTTAAAAGAACCGCGGAGAAAACTCAAACCCAAAACGTATATCAATTCAAAATGACCCATGACAACGAAAAATAATCCAAGAAACACCCAATGGCAACCAAACATATTACGCCCCGCGACATATTATTTAAACCGTGCAAAAGATCGACTTTTCCAAAAGAATATATATCTTTTTATTTATTTATTTATTTATTATTACCTTCCACATCTATGTGACTCAAAAATCTACAAACAACCCTCTTGACAAACTCAAAACTCAACTCAAAAACTAGGTATCCCGTGCATCCCAAATCATAAAAAAAAAATAAACTACTATTCAAAACTCAACCTTTAACCCGACACTTGTACAATAATTTCGACCAGTCCACTGACTTCCCATGACTATACATTCTGAGTATTTGAAAAGTACGTTCCGAGTACATAATTTTTGGCTTTTGAATCACTCAAAAAGCTCTAAAAACGAACAAGTTATGACCAAAACAGTTTTATATTAATGAAAGATAAAATTGTATGTGAAATCTTCATAAACTCAATTTAACCTTGTATTAATAATTATAAATGACGTGAATCGGTTAAACCCAATTATATAAACTATGTAAGTAGAAAGAAATTTTACTTCGCTTTATTTTAAAGAAAGTCTTTTAGAATTTGAAATAAATGAGTGTTGATTAAAATGAAATCTTATGTTACATCTTGTTTCAAACACGACTCCAACACCTTACCCTTATTTTACCGAATACAACCAGCTATCTAACCCTATAATAGATTTCCAAGTCCCCCCTTTTCTCAAGATATACCGACCAAAAGAAATGTAAGACCCAACACAAAAGATTTCATTATCTCAAAAGAAATCCCAAGTTATTTCAATAAACTTAAAACGAAGAACACCATTTTAAAACGTACACGTGAAATACGAAACTCGAAGAATACGCTACCAGACACACTTCAAAAGATTCAAAACGTCGTTGAAACCCCACCAGACTCGAGCACTAATAAATTGTTTAAACACAAGAGAGCACTAGGTACGTTCAAGTTATAATAACTACTGAACGACCGTAAATCAGAACATAACATCTACTAGTATATATACATCCGCATACGTATACCTATTGAATCTCCCGAACATACTAGTTATCATACATGTCAAGTCAATCAATCGCTTTATACGCTCGTTTTTTCCATACGAGTAATCACCATCTCACCGTGCCACAACAAGGCATAAAGCCCACCTCCAAAACTAAACCATATCGTGTGACCCCATAATCACATAACACAACTATAACCCAAAACATATAACATAAAAGAACAATAGCCATATCATAGACAGCCATTACATAAACCCATATATTATACGTATACCCAAATTCTACATCTCATCATATACAAGCATGTACTAACCCTCTTTCATGCAATCATACTTGAGAACCCATTGAAGTTGTGGTACTTGTATGACTATGTTGGCCACCATACTTATACAATTACCCTTTACCCAATGCACTCCCTCCTATAATGACACTTATAAGAATCAATACAACATATAACACATAAATCCATCTACTTACATAAGCTCATAACCACATAACCAATAAGGTCCAAAACTCCATCTATAAAAATAACATAATAAAACTCTTGGAATACATAAATCCATAGTCTATCTAAAACAGCCTAGACTAAATCCAAAACGAAAACATAATTAGTTATAAGTCATGTCGCCCATAAGAGTGGAAACAGCTTAAAACCCTTCATATCCACCTACTCCCAATAACTCGAATCACCACATGATTCTTAGAGAACATGACTTGAACCTCAAAAGAAAAATACTATACCTCAGGTACATAAAATAACCCAACAAAAGATAGAAACTACCATGTACCAAATTATGTACTATAATGTACAATTTATGCAAAATACAACCATGACTAGCGTGGATGATTATGGTTCAACCTTCACTAGTCACAACCCGAAAAGAAAATAACATGTGGCTAAGTATGAACTTACTACTGTTCAATTCATACTAGTCAAAACATTACAATAAATAACATCCAAACACATCAATTATTATAAAATGCACACATACTCCTATGACGCCTATAGGCATGGACCCTTAAGCTATAGACTAGGCTACGCGACTAGGTAACCTAATTCTCTATAACCATTGGCTCTGATACCATTCTGTCACACCCCACCATGGTGGAATATGGGACGCGACGCATGGAAATCATCACAACAATAGCGTGACCATAGAGAGAACTATATAAATTAGAAATGTCATAAAAGATGACACAAATGTCATGACAATATCTCATCAATGCATGAGTCTAGGTAAGTAGGTAACAGTCCTACCTCTTACCCAAGACAAACAAATAACATAAACAATTCAACATATAGGTTCATAGTATCACTTATTTAAACAAACAGAAAAATAAACTAAGAATGAACGGGGATCTCCTTCTAAATGCATTCCTACGCGACTCCAATCCTAGCCACATATGTTCTCACGCTTAACCACTTTATCACCTGAAAGAGACACTAAAACACGTCAACATAATGTTGGTGAGAGTCATAGGTTTAGACTCCAAAGCCAAATCAGTTATAAGCTGTGAATAACAACCATTAACAAAAGAACATATGGAAAATGTGCTACAATTATGCATTAACAACTAACATTCAAGATCAATCATTCCAAACCAAATCCAAGGCTCCTAGCCTTACCGAATACCATGGTACCATAGGCGCCCATACACCTATGTACCAATCCCAAGGCCCCGCCTTGTCATTATCTATTGGTCCCATAGATGCTCACACATCTATGTACCTTCCCAAGGCCCCACCTTGTCAACATCCCCTTGGTACCAAGTCAAACCACAATAACTGAGACGGTACGTGTCCCCCGATCCAAATCATAAACACAATCAAGAATCATATAGCAATTAATAACATAAGTGTACACACAAGTCCATTACCAATCATAAAACATTCACAACATAAGTTATAAAACCAAACAGTGTCTCTTCCATCCCATCTGGAAATCAAATCATAACAAGAGATGGGACTATGAAACTCACCTGATTGAGCTTCTCCAAAAGTACGCGCACTAGCAAAAAGCTAACAAACAAAAGCACACAATCAAAACATGAACCAAACACTAAGATGGCTCATCAACCTATGATGGACATCTAACCTTCTCCCATATATATACCTCATTTATATGCTCTAAGCATCTCATTACACCCCTCTATAAAGTCCTTAACTTAGTTTACTTCATAACCCGTCTCGTTAACATTTTACCCAAAACAGTCCCGGATTTTAGGTCTCTAAACAATAAGCCAAACGGCCACCTAACCATACCCATGATCTATGTAAAGGAAACCTTATTCCCTTATATATGTCAGCTAACTCCTCCCTTTTGCCCCAACCTTAAAGCTACTGTTAAGGCCCCAATATATATATATATATATATATATATATATATATATATATATATATATATATATATATATATATATATATATATATATATATATATATATATATATATATATATATATATATATATATATATATATATACTTCTGCCTATCCACATATTACCGATTTTATACATACAAAAACTTTGTTATGATTAGGGGGTCTTACCCCAACCCACTATCTTAGCCCCAATGCAGATACTTACTATAATATAAAAAAACATCTCTCATGTTCGTTTGAATGTCCCAATGCAACCCTAAGTTGTAACACCCCCAAATTTACACTATTCAATACATCGGAAGACTCGTTGGTGTTACGGGATAGTACATTACTCACATCATAGACAACGCTAAAAAATCGCGTCTTTTAATAATAAAACATTTCCATTCATAAATATCAAACTTACATAGGTCCCAAGTCATAATATTTCATACAATTTTACAAAGCATTTGAATGGAAATTGTTGTTTAAGTGCGGGCCATGAATTCTTGTTGTCTTCCCGAGAATTACCTTCAAGTACTTGAGATAAAACATGTTAAAAGAAAAGGTCAGCGAAAACGCCGAGCGAATTCATAGAGTTTAATAAAACCATTAATATATCATCGGTATATAATTATTACCGAAAATCATTTTGTACAAATCTTTGTAATAGGCCATAATATAGCCAAAGTCATTTTATACAAATCCTTATCAAAAATCATAATATAGGCTTTTGCCTTCAAAATCATTATACGAACCATTGTCGTAAAAACATAATACAATACGTTTTATAACGTTGTATAGAGTTAAATAAAAATTGTTATATGAATATGGTTATGTAAAATCAAAACACGAACATAATATGAATAATAATACCCCGTATTGCTAGTCAGGCATTATATCGTAATTCAGTGCGTATAGCAGTATTTCGTTATTTGGATTATTATAAGCCGCATGACATTGTTACCTAACTACAACAAACAACGGGTAGCTAACCCGAAACTCAATTTACTCATCTAAATTAGCGTGTCGTCACAAAAATCACGCTATGGAAATCTTCTCATACATAAATTCGCTTAGCAATCAATGTGGCACGACGGGGATCAACCGTCAAGGCGCGAACTGGGGTGATCGTCCCCAAATAGTAATATTATATGCACAAGCGTCTACCAAATCCTGGTAGTTCACAATTCATGCTAATGGGATTTTAGTGACATAACCTAACTTAAATAATCCATTTTATTTCATACACCGGGTCATATAATCATTCATCGGGTCATACAATCATTCCGGTCCAAATCAATAAACAAACAATCGGGACAAATGGTGTCCTATTTTATCAAAACTAACATGTTATCTCCCTAGCGGGTTTATAAAACATTTCATAAAAACATTTAAAAGAGTGTGAGGCTATGAACTCACGTTGATGTGGGAAAGCGGGTTATCGGCAATTCGGATGTATGGTACGTGCTTTAATCACGGAAACCTAGAAAAATAATACTTTGTCTTAGACTCTTGTCCAGTGACTTTATAAAAATAACAATTATGTATACATATGATGGTTTTATATATATGATGATGACAAAGTGGGTTTATACATTCTCATTTACTCATTTTAGTGTTATGTATTGGTAACTTTTATACTAGTTTACTAGTTTTAATTATTTACATGTTTTAGGCCCAATAAGTCTATTATAAGCCCAATACCTTATATTAGTCCATTTTAAACTTTTATTATCAGTATTATACTTTACATGTTGGGCCCAAATGGGTTAAGCCCAATAAGTAAGTTTATAAGTGTTTTACCAAACTACTCGGGTTAATAGTCCAATAAGGCTACTTTGGCCCGTTAATGTCTATATGTTGTAAAGCTCGGGTTTTATCGATTTTTACTTGTTATATAAGTCTATATATCAGTATGTGAGTTTATAAAAGTTTACATTAGACGGGTCCGACCGTCTAAGTTTTATTTGACAAAAACGTTAATCTTTCGGTTTTAGCCGAAAAGACGTAAAACTTAGGTATATAGTTTTATAACTTGGAAAAACATTTATACTTGTAATTTATATAACATGTCCCATTTTAATATCAATATCAATATATATATATATATATATATATATATATATATATATATATATATATATATATATATATATATATATATATATATATATATATATATATATATATATATATATATATATATATATATATATATATATATATATATATATATATATATATATATATATCTTTAGTTATAATTATTATCAACTAGTGGGTTTTATATATGTATATTTTATATAAAAAATGTAGTGCTTAAATTATATACTATTTATATACAAAATCAGTCCCAAATTTTAAGTCCACTAAAATGTCCATATCTAGAGTTCTATAAGGAGATAGGACCTCAAATTTTTATGACAAAAACTACATGATATGTGCTTCATTTTATTCTTGTATAGCTACTGATGAATAAACATCTAAATATTTTAATAAATTCGTCCTAAACAGTGTAGGCAGATTTGCACTCTAATCTTGTTTTTATCATATCTCACTCATTTTTATGGTTCCATTGTATGGCCAACTCTCAGTGTGTATAACACCTAATACTTACTGTAAATTATTTCCACTATACCATTTTATCAGTTTATCATTTGGTTACTTACTGTTTTTATACAGCCATCATTTTAAGCAGTATTTAAACCATTTTACATGTGGTTTTCCATCTTTTTACCCATGTTTATCAACACCAAATCCCCACATAATATTTTTATCATCATTCATCATCATATACATATACATAAATAAAGAAAATACAAGATTACATAATCAAAATAACAAGAGGATAGGAAGAACAATCTTTATACCACCAAGATTAAGTAGTTTATGATCAAGGCTTGGATTTTTGATGGCAAAACTTGTGATAGATCAACACCAATCTTCAAGACCACCAATACTTGTAAACTTTATATAGAAATTAGCCCTTGTACATCACCAAATCACCTCCTTGGATGTTAGAATCACCTCCAATCTTCAAGGCTTCAAAGGAGCATCATCATATGTAGAAATAACATGAGATTTTGTGGTTGAATTTGATCAAAATTGGTGTTTTATGGTGATATGGGAAGAATTTTAGAGAGAGAGGAGAGGATGAGTGGTATTACATGTATGAGTTTTGTGAGAAATGTTTTTGGTGTTGGATGGTTTTGTTAGTATATACATGTGTTTTAGCTTCCATGTGAAGCTTTGACATATATGGGGTGAGGTGGAGCATTTGTAGCCGTCCCATATTAGTGGGGTGGGGCAAAACTTGTTTTGTCTCATCCCACTAATTTACGGGTATTTCTCGATTCTAGTTTCCTCGATTTGCGTGCCCTCGGGTCGTTTTACGAAAAATGTTTTTATAAATTATGAGTCAACGGCACAAAACGAATCTAATAAAAATTTTCTCATCAAAAACGGAGTTCGAAAATGTAAATACGTAATCCTAAGGTTTCCGGTTTAGTCGTAAATGACGTTAAATTATTCACGTAAGTCCTAATCTCTTCTCGTAAATTAGTGAGTTTATGAACCAACACAAATTTAAAATCCCAAAATAATATTCACGGATAAATTTATTTCCTGAAGTGTCGGACTGTGACCAAAAACGGCGTATAAAAGCGTAAGCACGTAACGTAGAGTCCTCCGGTTTAAACGTAGTCGATGCTACTTCAAGACGTAAACCCAACGTTCTTCCCAAGATAAGTGAGTTCACAATATAACATCAAAATAATGTTTTCAAATAATACTTGAGAATAAAATATCAACCAAAAATTGACGGATTGTCACAGCATTTACCCCTAAACAGGATCTTTGTCCTTAAAGATCAATTTATCTTACTACTCGCTTCTTATAGAGTTAGAGCCATGTGGGTATTTCCTCCACATTCGGTCTTTTCTCACAAGTGTAATTCATCACAACACGCGAGTTTCATCAAACATAACTACGGGAATAAGATCAGGCTTAATGTTGAGTTACTTTTTCTATCCATGATGTTCACGGGTTTTTGATGAATGCAACTTTTCGCCGATCTAAACTTCATTAAGGAATAGTCAGATTTTCACTTGATAGACATTTTATCAAGTTCGATATACGAAACATAAGTCACGCAGCACTTGACGTCCTAGGGTAGATCAAGCTTATATGCCTTTCATACCAACTTTTACATCATCTCTATGGTCCCATACTACGGGGACTTATTTCCCATGATCTTTCAGATCATCTATTCGTTTTTCCAAAGTAAATTTTTTTGGCATAACTTCGCTGCCCATCCGGCACTTCAAGATCTACATTTCATATTCACATAACCTCCTGCCTACTACCGGCAGTCAATAATCAGATCCTAATTTCAACAACCATTTCAGGTCTCGCGGGTCGGGTATTTTGTAAGGTTAGGTTTGTCGTCATAGAAAACCTTAAACCTAAAAGACATGTCCAACTCACAGTGGGTGTATGTCGGGTGTCTTCGTCCCAACTCCTGCTTACAGATGCTCTTATATTTAGATCATAACAAGATTCGATCTCAATCCTAATACGGTAATTATCAATGATAATTTCTCCAAAGGAAAACGATTATACGGTTCATTACCAAAAGGTCAATTATTCAAACGGAAAACAAGACTTCTAGTGTTTTGTATCATTACTTTACCTCGTCCCTTCGATTGGGGGTGGTAAACAGTACTCTCGTCAAGGTTCGTTCCTAATGACTTCTGAGCAAATCTCTATAAATTCGATGCTAAGCGAGGATCTTGATAGAGATGATCGATACGGGCACACTATGTTTACACAACTCCTTTAAATACAAAAGAGTCAATTTCTTCATCGAGAATCTATCATTGTTGGAAATACGTTTTACGTATTAAGAAGGATCGGTCGCTCCAACAATAGTCCATGTAATAGCTCGTAGTTTGGTTAACTTTCTTTATTTATTAAACAAGAACAAGCCTAGCCTACAACATGTGTAGGCCGGCCCAAAATGTAAGCCCAAGCCCATGACAAGGGCTTGGGTATATAAACCCTCTCCTTTGATGGAGAGGGTGTGGTTTTCATAATTTACACATAGTTCTTTCTTAGTTTCTCTCTCTAAAGTGTGAAATCCACCATCTCTCTATCTCTTTCTCTCTCTAAAAACATAAGCATAGATTTACAAATCATCAATCATTAACAGGAATGATATTAGCAGATTTGGTCAGTCTGTTGACGATGACCCAAATCAAATTAAATTCAGATGATGATCTTTGCAATAGTTAGGCGTTTACTAATGTATGAGGCGATGTCTGCCTTCATAATTTGCCATTAGTACAACTTCTTCAGATAAAAAAATACATTAAATCAAAAATACCATGAATAGAATACTTATACTTACGAGATTCCAACATGACTACATCTCACAAACCCCCATATTTAGGCAACCACAAGTGGCCTTTTAAATATTTAACGCCATTGGCTCTCATTTCTAATGGTTCACATTAGCCGTGAACCCCTTTTATTATCTATATTATCCTTTTTACAAGCATCAGCTATATTTTAAATTGCTCGGTAATTTATTTTGCACAGTCCTTACTAAGGAACACACCTTAATTGATTCTTTATCCTTTTTACATAATGTGTCAGTATTTACATTCACCTTTCCTGATGATATAATTATCATGACCACAATTCATTCAGATATTCTTTCTTCATATTTTCTAATTTTTAGCTTCGTCTCAACTATTACTTTTATCAGTTTTGCTCAATCTGACGTTTAAAGCGTCGATAAATATTACAAGTATTTAAATAATAAATATTTAATTTTTTGAAACGTAGTCGTAAAAGTTTTAAATTTTCTCAGTTCGTCCAATTATAGAAAAAATGTTTAAAATCAATTTGAATTTTGTTAATACAATTTTTGTTAATTTATCAAAAATAATTAATAAGATTCGTAAATGTTCGAAAAATCTTTGGTTACACTTTGGTCAAAATTTTCTTAGTTGAAAAGCAAAAAATGTCGCTTCAAATTTCAAGTCATGGTTTAAATGGTTTCCTCAATCCCTCTTAGGTTGTCTTGAGGTATACATAAACATTTACCCCTAACCATGAGTTTAGTTAAATGATTTGGGCAAAAGGAAATAATCCCTTAAAAATTTCTTTGATAAAATATCTGTCAAAACATATTTCCACTTTCTTTTTGGTAAAACCCAAAATCTTAAATGACTCAAATTTTTGAAAAGTCAATATAGATTCCATTATCTTATTAATCACACGGTCAAATAATGTAAAAGATTTAGTCTTAAATCTCATGTTAAATACTCAAGGTATAGGTTTTCATTGTTCGGCCACTTCAGGGCAATCTATAAATAATTATTAACTCATTCTTATTCTTAGAAACAAACCAATGGTCCTTAATGATCACGAACATGAATTTATCAAATTACAGCCTACATACGTGATTCATCAAATTTATGAATACTACATGTGTATTGGTCAATCCAAACGACATAACATGAAACTCATAATGTTCATTACAAGTTCTGGATGTAGTGATTGGAATAGATAATCTTCTTCGCGGACGCGAAGTTGATGATAACCATGCCGTGGATCAAATTCCTGAATATACGCTAGAACCTTGTAAATGATCGAACAAATCTATCATCTTGGGTAGTGGATATAGATTTTGATCATCAATTTACCTAGTTCACGGTAATTCAACACCTATAAGGAATGATAACACCATAGATTTTCATAATAACGAGCTTGGTAGAATAAGAGCTTTCCCCGACAACTCTCTCAGTTGTAGGGTAATTCTTTTAATTCGGATGGTGCTGACGTACAGTGCACACGCCACAGGTGCAGCACCGGGAATATAATCAATACCAAATTCAACCTGCCTTAATGGCAAAAGTCTAGATAATTCACCAGCAAACACCTCCTAAAATTTCAGATAACATAAGCATCTTTTAACAAATTTATTTTAAGTTCTTTCTAGATTACAAGATCTATGATCAGTTTATAACCATTCATGGTATAATTTTAAGTCTAAATGCAGGATATGGTCATCCATCAAGAATTATTCAGATCACTTTTGATAATCATTTAGGGGAATTCTACTCGAGTTCCCATCAATTAAGACAATGTCGTCATGTCATAATCAATCAATCCATTCTACTAGAACTATCAACTTTCCAGTTTCATTACCTTCGATAAGATGTGAACTTCTCAAAAGACTAATAATAACTCATAATCCTTCACAAATTCAAGGATATCAGGAGACATAACTAACCTTAAAAGAGTAAGGTTAACGCATAATCTATGCGAGAGAATTTCAAATCAGATACAGACGAAAACATTTAATGAATATGAATATATCCCATGTTTTCATAATTAGAGTACGCATTCGAATGCTCTTTGGATCGTTACCCAGGTCATTCAAATGAAATCAAATCAAAAGAAATGATAGGAACGTCAATATATCCAGTCAGGTATCAACATTCGGTAATCAAATACTTTTTCAAAGAATCTCACTACGAGAGAATTGGACAAGAAAGAGAATATCAATATGTCAAATAAGACAATTTCCACAGATGAGTAAATTCGACTCAGAAGAATAAATAGTACGGGCACATATGTAGGTGTCCCTAACAATATGTCCCTATTTTGCACTTCTTGCAGATCTCATAAATTTTTAATCTTTTCACAACTTCAAAGAAAATGTAGTGTTTATTAACAATTTCATGGTGACTACTAATCAGCCTTGCATGGTCCCTTCCAAATTGTATGTAGGCACGCAACTATATACAATTTCAAGATTAACGATGCAATACTTAGTTCGTCAAAATTTTATCATCATGTTTATAATAAAAACATTTTCATGCTTAATTCTTAAATAAGAATCAAAAATAAATTTACAAAGATTTTCTTTGTTATGAAAACAATTAAGTTTTCCAAGGTTTTTTATAAACAACTTCATTTTGATAACGATCACTTATAAATCTCACTTTGAATAATCCTTATAGTGATGAAAATTCAATTTTTCTCAAGGGATACTGTTTTATCTTTTAAAAACAATGAGTGATCTGCAAAAGAGTGATGAAAGGTTGTTCACCAAGAACTAACTACAATATGATAGGAAATGAGCTTTAGCCAAATAATATGACCTCGAAGACACTCAAAAAGAATAATCCACAACGTAACTCAAACCGAGATGAGTACTTGTTCAATGGTTGCATCACTAATGCGAGCATTAGGATGAAGCAATAAAAGATAGATAACATCGATACATGTAGGATTTAGCAATCAATGGTAGTTTTTTCATTAATCACAAACAAGTCAAAATTGTACCGTAACACATTATGTGTCACTATGTCATACAATTCCAAGAACTCATCCTACCAACTGATGTCTCAGTTAAGTTAGGGATTATTTTTAAAAGATACCACAATGAATACTAATCTACAAGAGTCATTAGGTGTTCCACCTGTCCCAAAAGATCCATATGTCTCAATTCAGAAGAAGATTTATTCAATTTATTTCTTCGACACTAGGCATCCTCATTAGTGGACAATGGCCTAGGAACAACCCTTAACACAAACCAACAATCATTTAAAACCTTATAATTCAATCATAGAACTTAACGAATTCCTCTTAACAATTTCATATTCCATACGAGTTAAATTTTACTTTATTCAAGTTTCAACCAACTTATACTCAATGCAACATCCTACCTCATTTTCCAATACTTTCAACCTTATTCATAAACCTTAAAAGGGCAATAAAAGCTCGATATGAACAATACTTAATTTCCAATCCTATAGCTCTTACAACAATAGTTATCAAATGAGTCACTAGTATGAAATGACTCACACATTCAATTAGACTTCTCGGAAAGGTACTAGTGGCATGAGGCTTTTGGGTAAAGGCTCCAATGACAGCCTCAAGTGCAACATTCACCCTTTCGGATTCAAATTTAAGAATTGGGTGACACCGAATCAGATGACACCTTTCTAGGTGGTAAGGTTTTGTCAAACTCCACTCTATAAGGAAAGATCGTCATGACATCGATATCAGATTTAATCTCGCCAATTCTTCTTCAATATCACAATCAACTAATATCAACATTTCTACGAATATCAACCATTTTGTTAGGATCATAAACATCCACAACTTGGTTTAGATATGGAATAGCTAGATTTCTTACAGGAATAGCTTAGATTAATTTACTAGGGTATTTAGGGTTCCTTGTGATAATCTACGTCGTATAAATACCTCGTATAAATATTAAAATAATCATCCAACAATAATGTAATCAAATTACATCATATATATATATATATATATATATATATATATATATATATATATATATATATATATATATATATATATATATATATATATATATATATATATATATATATATATATATATATATATATATATATATATATATATATATATATATATATATATATATATATATATATATATATATATATATATATATATATATATATATATATATATATATATATATATATATATAATCCAAGTTATATATATATCTATAATATATATATGGGGCTAAGTTTGACATAAGAAAATAAAAAGACGCCATGTCATATCTACGTGGCGATTTAGATGCATCCCATTGGCTAAAACCCCATAATTTATTTTAAGAAAACTTTTGGATGCAATTTTTTCCAAAAATATTATTTTCCCAAAAATTCGCTTCTACTATATGAAATTTCAGAAATTTTAATATTTTTTCCCAAAAATCCGTATCTAAAAATAAAAAAAATGAAAATCAGTTCCTTTATTATATTAAAAATCACATCAATCGGTATTCACCTATTTTATCTCTAAACCTCATTATTATTTGTATATCTTTTTCATTCATATATTAATTTTCCTTTCAATCCTGTAGAAAAATTTTAAAATCCCTAAAAACACAAAATCACAATAAGAAAATGCATCGTGTTACAATGTTTGACCACAACCGCATACAAATTATGATAGAGTAGAATCTGTTTTTCAGGATGCAATCATGCTGGACATGTAAGTCGATTTTTATAATACTTACAGTTTTTATTACCTTTGATGCAATCATGCTGGACAGGTTTTTAATGTCATGTTTTTAGTGGCAAGCACAAAACCATTCAAAACCAACTTAACAAAAACCCAACTGACATGGTTAATATTTGTAGGTGAATTGATAAATGGTACATAATATTCTTGGTTACTTATACAGTAGATAGACTCGACGCTTCGTCAAATTGCATTCGTGTGAGGTTGAAGTTTCTCAGGTAATGCGATTACAATATTCTTCTTGATCAACTCTATTCATTGTTTTTCTTATTCTCCCAGCTTCTTACACCATGTAAATCGGGAATGCTAAACTTGCACTGTAATTGAAAGTAAATTATGGCAACAGTGATGATGTGTTAAATATAAGATATCGGGCTTTAATAGGATTAGTTTTGCTAATAATAGTTCCAAAGTGTAGTAGACTTTAGAAGTTAGTATTTGATTGTTTTTGTATTAGCAACGTGCATAGTCTAGCTTCTCTCCTTTTTTTTGTCAAGATCAACGCTTTTGCTTACCTTTTATGGGAGCCACATAATTCTATAATCGGACGAGATACAACAATTTCTAAATAGGTTTGTACATTTACTTGGTCAGGCATTATTTTCATATAAAGGTCTATGGTTTTAGTTTGTTAGAAACTGTTTGTTTAACCTTATTTTGGGGCTCGCGAGCTTATCTAATTTATGCTTTTAGCTGTAGGTAGGCAAAAGTGCAGCCACGGGTTGCAAAATACCCCCAGAAGTAGCTGGCTACACAGGATTCTGTAATCCATTCTCTTTAAATAAATAAATAAAATCTACGTACAACTTGCTTCAATTTAATACAAGATTCGAACTTTGTTGAACCTGAAGCCGGTGTCTGCACAAGTGAGTTCGTCATTTGTTTTGTGGTCTGTATGTTATATAACATCTGGTATTTTATTTATATTGCCTGATATTTTTAACACCCCCAAATTTATACAATTCAATACAGCGGAAGACTCGTTGGTGTTACGGGATAGCACATTACTCACATCATAGACAACGCATAAAAATCGCGTCGTTTAATAATAAAAGCATTTCCATTCATAAATATCAAATTTACATAGGTCCCAAGTCATATTATTTCATACAATTTTACAATGTATTTGAATGGAAATTATTGTTTAAGTGTGGGCCATGAATTCTTGTCGTCTTCCCGAGAATTACCTTCAAGTACCTGAGATAAAACATGTTAAAAGAAAAGGTCAGCGATAACGCCGAGTAAATTCATAAAGTTTAATAAAATTCATCAATATAACATCGGTATAAAATTATTACCGAAAATCATTTTGTACTAATCATCGTAATAGGCCATAAAATAGCCAAAGTCATTTTATAAAAAATCCTTATCAAAATCATAATATAGGCATTTGCCTTAAAAATCATTATATGAACCATTGTCGTAAAAACATCATACAAAACGTTTTACAACGTTGTATAGATTAAATAAAAACCGTTATATGAATATGGTTATGAAAAACCAAAACACAAACATAATATTAATAATATGACCCCGTATTGCTAGTCAGGCAATATATTGTAATTCGGTGCGTATAGCAGTATTTCGTTAATTGGATTATTATAAGCCGCATGACATTGTTACCTTAATACAACAAACAACGGGTAGCTAGCCCGAAACTCATTTGCCCATCTAAATTAGCGTGTCGTCACAAAGGTCACGCTATGTAAATCTTCTCATACATAAATTCGCTTACCAATCAACGTGGCACGACAGGGATCAACCGTCAAGGCGCGAACTGGGGTGATCGTCCCCAAATAGTACTATTATATGTATAAGCGTCTACCAAATCCTGGTAGTTCACAATTCATGCTAATGGGACTTTTAGTTACATAACCTAACTTTAATAATCCATTTTATTTCATCTATCGGGTCATTTAATCATTCATATGGTCATACAATCATCCGGGTCCAAATCAATAAACAAACAATCGGGACAAATGATGTCCTATTTTATCAAAGATAACATGTTATCTCCCTCGCGGGTTTATAAAACATTTCATAAAACATTTAAAAGGGTGAGAGGCTATGAACTCACGTTGATGTGGGAAGGCGGGTTATCGGCAATTCGGACGTACGGTACATGCTTCAATCACGGAAACCTAGACAAATAATACTCGTCTTAGACTCTTGTCCAATGACTTTATAAAAATAACAATTATGTATACATATGATGATTTTATATATATGATGATCAAGTGGGTTTATATATCCTCATTTACTTATTTTAGTGTTATGTGTTGGTAACTTCTTACTAGTTTACTAGTTTTACCTACTTACATGTTTTAGGCCCAATAGGTCCATTACAAGCCCAATATATTATATTAG
The DNA here is from genome assembly GCA_025667525.1 of Glebionis coronaria. Lineage (NCBI taxonomy): Eukaryota > Viridiplantae > Streptophyta > Magnoliopsida > Asterales > Asteraceae > Glebionis > Glebionis coronaria. The sequence goes on along the minus strand of CM046878.1, from coordinate 551,948,693 downwards.
CCCAATTATACTTTTATTATCAGTATCAGACTTTACATGTTGGGCCCAAATGGGTTAAGCCCAATAAATAAGTCTATATGTGTTTTAGCCCATTTTGTTGTATTATTAGTCCAATAACGTTAACTTAGCCCGTTAATGTCCGTATGTATATAGTCCGGGTTTTATCGGTTTTTACTTGTTATATATGTTTATATATCAGTATATGAGTTTATAAAAGTTTACATTAGACGGGTCCAACCGTCTAAGTTTTATTTAACAAAAACGTTAATTTTACGGTAATAGCCGAAAAAGTCGTAAAAATCATGTTTATAGTTTTATAACCTATAAAGCTTATCAAACTACAATTTTTATAAAATTTCCATTCATTTATCCTTGTACATATTTATATAAATTTATTATATGAGTTAGTGGGTTTCAATTCACATTTTATACTATTTTTATTTGAGTGCTTATATAATACTATTATACTTTAATTTCTAAAATCTGATTTTTACTTTCATGTTCACCAAAACAGCCATATCTAGAGTTCTATCTGGAGATAGAAGCTCAAATGTTTATGACATAAACTAGATGATATGTGCTTCATTTAACTCTTCTATAGCTACTGTTGAATCAGCCTCTAAGTATTTTCTAAAAATCGTCCAAAACAGTGAACTCAGATTTGTACTCTAAACTTGTTTTGATCATATCTCACTCATTATAATGATTCCGTTGCATGGCCAACTCTCACATGTGTATGATATCTTATACTTACTGTATATTGATTCTACTTTGCCATTTTATCAGTCTAACATGTGGTTAGTTACTGTTTTTATACAGCCTACCATTTAAGCAAGATTAACCATTTTTACATATAGTTTTTCATCTTTTTACCCATGATTATCAACACCAAATCCCCACACAATACTTTTATAATCATATATTCATCATATACATATACAATAGGAAAGAAAATACATGATTACATAATCAAAATAACAAGAGGATAGGAAGAAACAATCTCTATACCACCAATAGTGATGAAAAGATGAGTTTTTGATGAACAAGACTTGGTTCTTGTTACCAAATCTTCAACTTTAGCAAGGAAACTTCTTGGGTCCTTTGAATGGATGAACACCTCCAAGAAATCAGCCCTTGAACCTCATGAAAACTCCTTTTTAGTTGTTAAGATCACCTCAAATCATCATGTGTTCAATGGGTTATCATCATATGCAACTTATACATATGATTTGTGGTTAAGATTTTTGATCAATGGTGGTGTTTTTGATGAATATGGGACGTTCAAGGAGAGAGTAGAGAGAAAATAAAGTGGTTTGCATGTATAAGAATGAGAGAAATGGTTTTGGGAGCTTGTTTTGTGGTTTTGGTGAAACTAGATGGACATGTGTCCATTTAGTGCATGTTTGCTTGCCACCAAAGGGTGGTAAAGCTTATGTTGGAAGCCACTTGTATAGGGATGGGAAAGTGTAAACTTGTCCCATCCCTATTAATTTACGGGTACTCCTCGATTCTAGTTTCCTCGATTTACGTGCCCTCGGGTCGCTTTACGAAAAATGTTTTTATAAATTATGAATCAACGGCACAAAATGAATCTAATAAAAATTGTCTCATCAAAAACGGAGTTCGAAAACGTAAATACGTAATCCTAAGGTTTCCGGTTTAGTCGTAAAGGACGTTAAATTAAAATCGTAATCCTAATCTCTTCTCGTAAATTTGTGAGTTTATGAACCAACTCAAAAATTAAAATCCCAAAAATAATATTCACGGATAAATTTATTTCTTAAAATGTCGGACTGTCACCAAAGACGGTGTATGTAAACGTAAGCACGTAACGTAGAATCCTCCGGTTTAGACGTAGTCGATGCTACTTCAAGACGTAAATCCAAATTTCTTCCCAAAATTAAGTTAGTTCATATTATAACATTATAATAATGTTTTCAAATAAATATTGAGAATAAAATATCAACCATAAATTGACGGATTGTCACAGCATTTACCCCTAAACAGGATCTTTGTCCTCAAAGATCATCTTACCTTACTACTCGCTTCTTATAGAGTTAAAGCCATGTGGGTATTTCCTCCACATTCGGTCTTCTCTCACAAGTGCAATTCATTACAATACGCGAGTTTCATCAAACATAACTACGGGAATAAGATCAGGCTTATTGTTGACTTACTTTCTCTATCCATGATGTTCACGGGTTTTTGATGAATGCAACTTTTCGCCGATCTAAACTTTACTAAGTAACAATTAGATTCTCACTTGATAGACATTTCATCAAGTTCGATATACGAAACATATTTCACGCAGCTCTTGAAGTCCTAGGGTAGATCCAGCTTATATGCCTTTCAACCCCACTTTTACATCATGTCTATGGTCCCATACAACGGGGACTTATATCCCATGATCTTTCAGATCATCAATTCATTTTTCCATGGTTAAAATCTTTGACATAACTTCGCTACCCGTCTGGCACTTCAAGATCTACATTTCATATTCACATAACCTCTTGCCCACTACTGGCAGTCAATAATCAAATCATAATTTCAACAATCAATTCAGGTCTCGCGGGTAGCGTATTTTGTAAGGTTAGTTTCGCCATCATAGGAAACCTTAAACCTAAAAGACATGTCCAACTCACAACGGGTGTATGTCGGGTGTCTTCATCTCAACTCCTGCTTACAGATGCTCTAATATATAAATCTTAACAAGATTCGATCTCGATCCTAACACGATAATTATCAATGATAATCTCTCCAAAGGAAAACGATTATACGGTTCATTACCAAAGGACAATCATTCAAACATAAAACAAGACTTCTAGTGTTTTGTATTGTTACTTTATCTCGTCCCTTCGATTTGGGGTGGTAAACATTACTCTCATCAAGGTTCGTTTCCAATGACTTCTGAGCAAATCTCTAGAAATTCGATGCGAAGCGAGGATCTTGATAAAGATGTTTGATACAGGCACACCATGTTTACACAACTCCTTTAAATACAAAAGAGTTAATTTATTCATCAAGAATCTATCATTAACAGGATAGATATTAGCAGATTTGGTCAGTCTGTCGATGATGACCTAAATCGAATCAAATTTATATGATGACCTTTGCAATAGTTAGACGTTTACTAATGTATGAGGCGATGTTTGCCTTCATAATTTGCCTTCAGTACAACTTCTTCTGATAATAATAGATTAAATCAGAAATGACAGGAATAGAATACTTATACTTACAAGATTTCAATATAACTACATCTCTAAATCTCCATATTTAGGCAACCACAAGCGGCCTTTAAAGTATTTAACGCCATCGGCTTCTCAATTCTAATGGTTCACTTTAGCCGCGAACCCCTTGTTATTATCTAAATTATCCCTTTTTACAAGTATCAATTATTTTTAAATTATTCGACAATTAATTTTGCACCTTCATTATTAAGGAACATGTCCTAATTGGTTCTTTATCTTTTCTACATAATGTGTCAGTAATTACATCCACCTTCCTCGATGAAATAAATATCATGACCGTATTTATTCAGAAGTTATTCCTTCATATTTTCTAAGTCTTAGTTCTATCTCAACTATTATTTTTATCAGTTTTGTTTGATTCGACGTTTTAAAGCGTCGATAATTATTACACGTAAATTAACAATAAATATTAAGTGTTTATGTAATGTAAACGTTAAAAGTTTAAATTTCTTAGTTCGACCAATTATAATAAAATGTTCAAAACAAATTTGAATTTAATTAACACGATTTTTGCTGATTTATCGAAAATAATTAATAAGATTCGTAAATGTTTGAAAAATCTTTGGTTATACTTTGGTCAAAATTTTCTTAGTTGAAAAGCAAAAAGTGTCGTTTCAAACTTCAAGTCATGGTTTAAATGGTTTTCTCAATTCCTCTTAGGTTGTCTAGAAGTATACACAAATATTTACCCCTAAACAGGAGTTTAGTTAAATATTCTGGATATAAGGGAATAACCCCTTAAAAGTTCTTTTTGATAAAACATTTGTCAAAACATATTTGCACTTTCTTTTTGGTAAAACCCAAAGTCTTAAAAGGGCTCTTAATTTTTGAAGAGTCAATATATATATATATCTTACCATCATTAATCAAACGGTCATTTTATGTAAAGGATCAAGCCTTAAATCACATGTTAAATACTCAAGGTACAGGTTTTCATTGTTTGGCCAATTCAGGGCAATCTTTAAATAATTATTAACTCATTCTGATTCTTATAAACAAACAAATAGTCCTTAATGATCACAAGAATGAATTTATCAAATTACAGCCTACACACGTGATTCACCAAATTTATGGATGCTACATGTGTATTAGTCAATCCATACAACATAACATGAAAACTCATAATCTTCATTACGAGTTCTGAATGTAGTGATTGGAATCGATAATCTTTTTCACGGACGCGCAATTGATGATAACCATGCCGTGGATCAAATCTTTAGAACATACGCTAGAACCTTGTAAATGATCGAACAAATCTATCATCTTGGGTAGTGGATATCAATTTCGATCGTCAATTTACTTAGTTCGCGGTAATCAACAAATATAAGGTATGATAACACCATAGCTCTTCATAATGACGAGCTCGGTAGAATAAAATCTTTCTCCGACAACTCTCTCAATTGTACGGTAATTCTTTTAATTTAGATGGTGTTGACGTACAGTGCACACGCCACAGGTGCAGCACCGAGAATATAATCAATACCAAATTCAACTTGCCTTAATGGAGAAAGTCTAGGTAATTCATCAACAAATACCTCCTAAAGTTTCAAATAACAGAAACATCTTTTAATAAATTCATATTAGGTTCTTTCTAGATTATAATATCTATGACTAGTTCACAACCATTCACGGTATAATTTTAAGTCTAAATACAGGATATCGTCATCCATCAAGAATTATTTAGATCACTTTTGATAATCAACATCTTATCATTTAGGGGAATTCTATTCGAGTTCCCATCAATTAAGACAATGTCGTCATGTCATAATCAATCAATCCATTCTACTGGCACTATCAACTTTCCAGTTTCATTGCCGTTGACAAGATGTGAACTTCTCAAAGACTAATAATAACTCATAATCCTTCACAAATTCAAAGATATCTGGAGACATACTAACCTTAAAAGAGTAAGGTCAACGCATAATCTACGCGAGAGAATTTCAAATCAGATACAGACGAAAACATTTACGAATATGAATATATCCCATGTTTTCATAATTTGAGTACGCATTCGAAAGCTCCTCGGATCGTTACCCAGGTCATTCAAATGAAATCAAATCAAAAGAAATGATACGAACGTCAATACATCCAGTCGGGTATCAACACTCGGTAATCAAATACTTTTCCTAAGAATCTCACTACGGGAAAAATCGGACAAGAAAGAATTGTCAATTGTCAAATAAGACAATTTCCACAGATGAGTAAATTCGACTCAGAAGAATAGATGCTACAGGCACATGTGTAGGTGTCCCTAACACTAAGTCCCTATTTTTCACTTCTTGCAGATCTCATAAAATTTAATCTTTCACAACCTTCAAAGAAAATATAGTGTTTATTAATAATTTCATGGTGACTACTAATCAGCCTTGCATGGTCCCTTCCAAATTGTATGTAGGCGCGCAACTATATATAATTTCAAGATTAACGATGCAATACTCAGTTCGTCAAAATTTTATCGTCATGTTTATAATAAAAACATTTTCATGCTTAATTCTTAAATAAGAATCAAAAATAAATTTACAAAGATTTTCTTTGTTATGAAAACAATTAAGTTTTACAAGGTATTTCATAATCAACTTGATTTCAATAATGATCACTTATAAATCTCACTTTGAATAATCCATATGGTGATGAAAATTCAATTTTTCTCAAGGAATACTGTTTTAACTTATAAAACAATGAGTGATCTACAAAAGAGTGATGAAGAGTTGTTCACCAAGAACTAACTACAATATGATAGGAAATGAGCTTTAGCCAAATAATCATGAGGTTCATGATCTCGATGGCACTCAAAAGAATAATCCACAACGTAACTCAATTCAAGATGAGTACTTGTTCAATGGTTGCATCACTAATGCGAACATTAGGATGAAGCAATAAAAGATAGATAACATCGATACATGTAGGATTTAGCAATCAAAGGTAGTCTTTTCATTAATAACAAACAAGTCAAAATTGTACCGTAACACATTACGTGTCACTATGTCATACAATTCCAAGAACTCATCCTACCAACTGATGTCTCAGTTAAGTTAGGGATTTTTAAAAGATACCACAGTGAATACTAATCTACAGGAGTCATTAGGTGTTCCACATGTCCCAGAAGATCCATTGGTCCCAATTCAAAAGAAGATTTCTTCAATTTATTTCTTGGACACTAGGCATCCTCATTAATGGGCAATGGCCTAGGAACAACACTTAACACGAATCAACAATCAATTAAAACCTTATAATTCAATCACATGGCTTAATGACTTCCTCTTATCAATCTCATATTTCATACGGGTTAAATTTTACTTTATTTAAGTTTTAACCAATTTTATACTCAATTCGATATCCTACCTCATTTTCCAATACTTCAACTTTATTTTTAAACCTTAAAAGGACAATTAAAGCTCAATATGATCAACACTTAATTTCCAATCCTATAGCTCTTAAAACAATAGTTATCAAATGAGTCACTAGTATGAGCTGACTCATACATTCAATTAGACTTCTCGGAAAGGTACTAGTGGCATGAGGCTTTTGGGTAATGGTTCCAATGACAGCCTCAAGTGCAACATTCACCCTTTCGATTTCAATTTAAGAATTAGATGACAACGAATCAGATGACATCTTTCTAGGTGGTAACGTTTTGTAAAACTCCACTCTATAAGGAAAGATCGTCATGACATCGATATCAGATTTAATATCGCCAATTCTTCTTTAATATCACAATCAACTAATATCAACATTTCTACGAATATCAACCATTTGTTGGGATCATAAATATCCACAACTTGGTTTAGATCTAGGATAGCTAGAATTCCTACGAGAATAGCTTCGACTAATTTACTAGGGGATTTAGGGTTCCTTGTGACAATCTACGTCATATTAATACCTCGTATAAATATCAAAATAATCATCAAACAATCATGTAATAAAATTACATCATTTATATATATAATCCAAGTTATATATATATATATATTAAAATAACACTTCTCAGTCTGGCCTGTCGGTAACTCGGGAATTCTTTGGCACCGTTATAGTCAAAAGATTTTTAGACATTTTGTGAAAAATGTTTATAGTTAAAAGATTTTGAAATGTTATATTCAAAACCTTGGTTTTAAAAATCTTTCGTTCTCTATAACGAGAGCTCTGGTACCAAACTGTAACACCCCCAAATTTATACAATTCAATACAACGGAAGACTCGTTGGTGTTACGGGATAGCACATTACTCACATCATAGACAACGCATAAAAATCGCGTCGTTTAATAATAAAAGCATTTCCATTCATAAATATCAAATTTACATAGGTCCCAAGTCATATTATTTCATACAATTTTACAAAGTATGTGAATGGAAATTATTGTTTAAGTGCAGGCCATGAATTCTTGTCGTCTTCCCGAGAATTACCTTCAAGTACCTGAGATAAAACATGTTAAAAGAAAAGGTCAGCGATAACGCCGAGTGAATTCATAGAGTTTAATAAAATTCATCAATATAACATCGGTATAAAATTATTACCGAAAATCATTTTGTACTAATCATCGTAATAGGCCATAAAATAGCCAAAGTCATTTTATACAAATCCTTATCAAAATCATAATATAGGCATTTTCCTTAAAAATCATTATACGAACCATTGTCGTAAAAACATCATACAAAACGTTTTACAACGTTGTATAGATTAAATAAAAACCGTTATATGAATATGGTTATGAAAAACCAAAACACAAACATAATATTAATAATATGACCCCGTATTGCTAGTCAGGCAATATATTGTAATTCGGTGCGTATAGCAGTATTTCGTTAATTGGATTATTATAAGCCGCATGACATTGTTACCTTAATACAACAAACAACGGGTAGCTAGCCCGAAACTCATTTGCCCATCTAAATTAGCGTGTCGTCACAAAGGTCACGCTATGTAAATCTTCTCATACATAAATTCGCTTACCAATCAACGTGGCACGACGGGGATCAACCGTCAAGGCGCGAACTGGGGTGATCGTCCCCAAATAGTACTATTATATGCATAAGCGTCTACCAAATCCCGGTAGTTCACAATTCATGCTAATGGGACTTTTAGTGACATAACCTAACTTTAATAATCCATTTTATTTCATCTATCAGGTCATTTAATCATTCATAGGGTCATACAATCATCCGGGTCCAAATCAATAAACAAACAATCGGGACAAATGATGTCCTATTTTATAAAAGATAACATGTTATCTCCCTCGCGGGTTTATAAAACATTTCATAAAACATTTAAAAGGGTGCGAGGCTATGAACTCACGTTGATGTGGGAAGGCGGGTTATCGGCAATTCGGACGTACGGTACGTGCTTCAATCACGGAAACCTAGACAAATAATACTCGTCTTAGACTCTTGTCCAATGACTTTATAAAAATAACAATTATGTATACATATGATGATTTTATATATATGATGATCAAGTGGGTTTATATATCCTCATTTACTTATTTTAGTGTTATGTGTTGGTAACTTCTTACTAGTTTACTAGTTTTACCTACTTACATGTTTTAGGCCCAATAGGTCCATTACAAGCCCAATATATTATATTAGCCCAATTATACTTTTATTATCAGTATCACACTTTACATGGTGGGCCCAAATGGGTTAAGCCCAATAAATAAGTCTATAAGTGTTTTAGCCCATTTTGTTGTATTATTAGTCCAATAACGTTAACTTCGCCCGTTAATGTCCGTATGTATATAGTTCGGGTTTTATCAGTTTTTACTTGTTATATATGTTTATATATCAGTATATGAGTTTATAAAAGTTTACATTAGACGGGTCCAACCGTCTAAGTTTTATTTAACAAAAACGTTAATTTTACGGTAATAACCGAAAAAGTCGTAAAAATCATGTTTATAGTTTTATAACCTATAAAGCTTATCAAACTACCATTGTTATAAAATTTACATTCATTTATCCTTGTACATATTTATATAAATGTATTATATGAGTTAGTGGGTTTTAATTCACATTTTATACTATTTTTATTTGAGTGCTTATATAATACTATTATACTTTAATTTCTAAAATCTGATTTTTACTTTCATGTTCACCAAAACAGCCATATTTAGAGTTCTGTATGGAGATAGAAGCTCAAATTTTTATGACATAAACTAGATGATATGTGTCCATTTAACTCTTCAATAGCTAATGTTGAATCAGCCTCTAAGTATTTTCTAAAAATCGTCCAAAACAGTGAACTCAGATTTGTACTCTAAACTTGTTTTGATCATATCTCACTCATTATAATGATTCCATTGCATGGCCAACTCTCACCTGTGTATGATATCTTATACTTACTGTATATTGATTCTACTTTGCCATTTTATCAGTCTAACATGTGGTTAGTTACTGTTTTTATACAGCCTACCATTTAAGCAAGATTAACCATTTTTACATATAGTTTTTCATCTTTTTACCCATGATTATCAACACCAAATCCCCACACAATACTTTTATCATCATATATTCATCATATACATATACAATAGGAAAGAAAATACATGATTACATAATCAAAATAACAAGAGGATAGGAAGAAACAATCTCTATACCACCAATAGTGATGAAAAGATGAGTTTTTGATAAACAAGACTTGGTTCTTGTTACCAAATCTTCAACTTTAGCAATGAAACTTCTTGGGTCCTTTGAATGGATGAACACCTCAAAGAAATCAGCCCTTGAACCTCATGAAAACTCCTTTTTAGTTGTTAAGATCACCTCAAATCATCATGTGTTCAATGGGTTATCATCATATGCAACTTATACATATGATTTGTGGTTAAGATTTTTGATCAATGGTGGTGTTTTTGATGAATATGGGACGTTCAAGGAGAGAGTAGAGAGAAAATAAAGTGGTTTGCATGTATGAGAATGAGAGAAATGGTTTTGGGAGCTTGTTTTGTGGTTTTGGTGAAACTAGATGGACATGTGTCCATTTAGTGCATGTTTGCTTGCCACCACAGGATGGTAAAGCTTATGTTGGAAGCCACTTGTATAGGGATGGGCAAGTGTAAACTTGTCCCATCCCTATTAATTTACGGGTACTCCTCGATTCTAGTTTCCTCGATTTACGTGCCCTCGGGTCGTTTTACGAAAAACGTTTTTATAAATTATGAATCAACGGTACAAAACGAATCTAATAAAAATTGTCTCATCAAAAACGGAGTTCGAAAACGTAAATACGTAATCCTAAGGTTTCCGGTTTAGTCGTAAAGGACGTTAAATTAAAATCGTAAGTCCTAATCTCTTCTCGTAAATTTGTTAGTTTATGAACCAACTCAAAATTAAAATCCCAAAATAATACTCACGGATAAATTTATTTCTTGAAATGTCGGACTGTCACCAAAGACGGTGTATGTAAACGTAAGCACGTAACGTAGAATCCTCCGGTTTAGACTTATTCGATGCTACTTCAAGACGTAAATCCAAATTTCTTCCCAAAAATAAGTGAGTTCATATTATAACATTAAAATAATGTTTTCAAATAAATATTGAGAATAAAATATCAACCATAAATTGAAGGATTGTCACAATATTTGTTACAGGTTCTAGCGTCTTTAGCTAAAGGAAAGGAAGTTAACATGTTGCCTGCAAAAGCAAGTGGTTGACATAACATATACCAATAATTACATTACCGCCATCTACGATATATATTTCGCAGCTTTTCCTGATACGTTCTGAACTTGTGCTTTATGCCTTCTTTTATAGGTTGCTCATAGGTATGGATGTTCTGAACTTGTGCTTCATGGCCTTTTTCAAGGTACTTACATTACATACTTGCATAATAAACTCACAACTTCATACCTTCTTGATTAAAATATAGCTGAAAAGAATCGTGTCTAATTGTAACTTGAGATAAAATTCAGGTCTGCAAGATTGTCCATGGTCACATGTATTTAAAGAGGCTAAATGAGCGACAAATTGTGTTTTAGGGTGATTTAGGAGAATTTTATGATGGTTTGTTTAAGTTAAGACCTAGATATGAAGAATGATGTAAGAAAATTTGTATGCATCAATCTGAATGGATACTATAGATGCTTGCGAAAAATGTTGAATCGAAACACAAGACGACAATAAGTTATTATATGATATTATGTCGTTCAAAAGTGGTATTAGCATTTGGTCGTCTTTGTACACCAGCATAGAATAGAACTTGTGTCTTATGATGATAATAACATGTCATATCGAGGATTTTTTATCTGAATTAAAATGACGAACTTTATATAAACAAGGAAGGCTGCAGGGTATGAAAAGAGACGTGTCACTAAATAGATGTATAAATACTCGCACTATGTGTGTTTTCTTAGACTCATCTTTCCTGAAACTCTAAGCACAAATCTAATTCCAATGAAGGAATCAAATTTAAGACATACACTGAAATTCCTGTAGTAGCAAAGTCAGAGAGATTTGATGTTTTGGCATTTTGATAGATCTTAAAGCGTCTGTAACCAAAGCAAGTATGAATGCACGTACGGACACCTATAGATCTCTAGACAGTGCTTGATATTAATGGTAGCATGTCATTAAAACAAGCTATGTGTTTTGTGGTACAAAATATTGGCCCTTTAGACAGACTGTGGAAACTACCAGACTGTGTTGTGTGTGGAAACTACCAGACTGTGTTGTGTGTGGAAACTACCAGACCGTTGTGGTGTGTGGAAACTACCGTTGTGGTGTGTGGAAACTACTAGACCGTGCTCTGTTAGCTGACAGTTGCTCAACGAGCTCTTTTTTGGGTGATCTCGTCTGGAAAGTAGGCACCGATATTAGCACCAACTATTGTATTGGCTCGACATGATTTTTATTTTAATTCAAACATATTCTTCACACACCAAAACATTATCGTTTCAATATATAGTTATAGCAATTTTTCATTATTTTACTATGTGTTGATGTGCATTGCTTTTGTCATTTGAAGTGAGAATGCAGCATATCTTTAGAATGCATACAATTGACTTCACCCTATACAAATAATGTTGTAACACTGTGATAATGTTGTTGGAATTAGAGTCACCCATAACCAATTTATTTCTTCTCCTTCACACATTATGTATAAACCAAACGCAGATCCTGTTGTTGTTCTTGCTCCGGTTCAGTTCCTATTCCTGTACTAGTTCCAGTTCCAGCTTCTGCTCCTCAGTATTTGCAGCAACAAGAGGTTCGAATGGAACATTTTCCCAATGGGGTTGTCCAAATTTCTCATGATCAAACGTACATGACGTATCAACCTAAACCTCAATCTCAGGTATCTCCTCTGGTAATTATCGGACGTTATGGATTATGGCCAGCCGATTTCCGTGAAGTAATGGACCATCTTGTAAGGAAATCAATTCCATTAGATGTAAAATATAGTAAGTGGACTTGAAATGAAGTATTTATATGTTGAAGAAGAGAACTTAATAGAATAGAGCTTTATAGCAAATTAGCAACCTTGCCAAAAGATTGCAAGATTATGCCTATTGAACTATGGTATCTAACACATAACATGTTTCAGTCATTCTATGGTTTTTGTATGTATGCAACCGTGCATTATGAGTACTTTTCTTCTTAGTTTGCTCAGTTAAATAGCCTATTTTTTGGAACCATGAGTTTTCACCTTTTGGTTGAAAATGGGGTTTGTCCCACTGTCACACAAATCTAAATAAGTCAAAGCCCGTGTACTTTTTTTGTTAGTTTAGTCAACTTAATAACTTCATTAGCCTATACCCCGTACTAATTTAAATCTTTTGTTTTCTATAAACCACTTTTCATATACAAAAAATCATACTGTATATATGAAGAGTGAAATGTATATGCAATTAAAGTAATGGTCACAGCAACTTCAAATACGTAAAGCGGATTCAGATGCTAGGTCCATGCTACTGTAATAGGTTGTATTAGAGATAATTATCCAATACCACATACTCAGTAGCAGGGACGAACCCAGGACGAAATATGACCGGGGTATATAAATTTTTTTGAACCCTAATATAACAAATGTATAAAATTGAATTAAAACAAAAGGTACAAACACGTTCAGACTGACTGAGTGCATTTAAGATGTATTGAGGAAAAATCGATATTTTCATAAATTAACTCTAAAAAAAATTAATAAGTGTCACGGGAACCCCTAGCCCCTTCCCTGATCAATAGTCAGTAACGCACTACTTTTTGGGATATCCTATATCAAACCTCAATTGCAGGGAACAAGGACTTAAGGATAGGGAAATCTCATGTGAACAAGATACTAATTGTATTCCTATGATTACATAAGTGTGCGTACAATTGTAATATTACCAATTGGGTATGTATAAGTCGAGAATTTATTGGTTATGCACGTAAAAAAATTATTACTTCAAGCCTCGCAACAGCTAAGACCAAATTTCGGTAATTTCTTCTTCGTTAGAAATCTTAAAAGAACACGTAAAGAAAAATCATAATCCTTTTTATTAAAAAAATTTAAAACAACAATATGTCAAAATAAAAACAAATATAACATATTCGAAACGTACAAAAAACCCAATAAAAACAAACACAAATTAACGAAACGTACCCGCCCGTTGGGCGGGTTACGCAACTAGTATATATATATATATACATATATATATATATATATATGTATATATATATATATATATATATATATATATATATATATATATATATATATATATATATATATATATATATATATTAAAATAACACTTCTCAGTCAGGCCTTTTCGGTAACTTGGGAATTCTTCGGCACGTTATAGTCAAATGATTTTTAGACATTTTTGAGAAAAATGTTTATAGTTAAAAGATTTTGAAATGTTTTATTCAAAACCTTGGTTTTAAAAATCTTTCGTTCTCTATAACGAGAGCTCTGATACCAAACTGTAACTCCCCCAAATTTACACAATTCAATATAGCGGAAGACCCGTTGGTGTTACGGGATAGCACATTACTCACATCATAGACAACGCTTAAAAATCGCGTATTTTAATAATAAAACATTTCCATTCATAAATATCAAACTTACATAGGTCCCAAGTCATAATATTTCATGCAATTTTACAAAGCATTTGAATGGAAATTGTTGTTTAAGTGCGAGCCATGAATTCTTGTTTTCTTCCCGAGAATTACCTTCAAGTACCTGAGATAAAACATGTTAAAAGAAAAGGTCAGCGAAAACGCCGAGTGAATTCATAGAGTTTAATAAAACCATTAATATATCATCGGTATATAATAATTACCGAAAATCATTTTGTACAAATCTTTGTAATAGGCCATAATATAGCCAAAGTTATTTTATACAAATCCTTATCAAAAATCATAATATAGGCTTTTGCCTTCAAAATCATTATACGAACCATTGTCGTAAAAACATCATATAATACGTTTTATAACGTTGTATAGAGTTAAATAAAAATCGTTATATGAATATGGTTATGTAAAATCAAAACACGAACATAATATCAATAATAAGATGTATTGCTAGTCAGGCAATATATCGTAATTCAGTGCGTATAGCAGTATTTTGTTATTTGGATTATTATAAGCCGCATGACATTGTTACCTTACTACAACAAACAACGGGTAGCTAACCCGAAACTCAATTTGCCCATCTAAATTAGCGTGTCGTCACAATAATCACGCTATGGAAATCTTCTCATACATAAATTCGCTTAGCAATCAATGTGGCACGACGGGGATCAACCGTCAAGGCGCGAACTGGGGTGATCGTCCCTAAATAGTACTATTATATGCACAAGCGTCTACCAAATCCCGTTAGTTCACTATTCTTGCTAATGGGACTTTTAGTGACATAACCTAACTTACATAATCCATTTTATTTCATACACCAGGTCATATAATCATTCATCGGGTCATACAATCATTCGGGTCCAAATCAATAAACAAACAATCGGGACAAATGGTGTCCTATTTTATCAAAACTAACATGTTATCTCCCTCGCGGGTTTATAAAACATTTCATAAAAACATTTAAAAGAGTGCGAGGCTATGAACTCACGTTGATGTGGGAAAGCGGGTTATCGGAAATTCGGATGTACGGTACGTGCTTCAATCACGGAAACCTAGACAAATAATACTTTGTCTTAGAGTCTTGTCCAGTGACTTTATAAAAATAAAAATTATGTATACATATGATGATTTTATATATATGATGATGACAAAGTGGGTTTATACATTCTCATTTACTCATTTTAGTGTTATTATTGGTAACTTTTAAACTAGTTTACTAGTTTCACTTATTTACATGTTTTAGGCCCAATAAGCCTATTATAAGCCCAATACCTTATATTAGTCCATTTTACACTTTTATTATCAGTATTATACTTTACATGTTGGGCCCAAATGGGTTAAGCCCAATAAGTAAGTTTATAAGTGTTTTACCAAACTACTCGGGTTAATAGTCCAATAAGGCTACTTTGGCCCGTTAATGTATATATGTTGTACAGCTCGGGTTTTATCAATTTTTACTTGTTATATAAGTCTATATATCAGTATGTGAGTTTATAAAAGTTTACATTAGACGGGTCTGACCGTCTAAGTTTTATTTGACAAAAACGTTAATCTTTCTGTTTTAGCCGAAAAGACGTAAAACTTAGGTATATAGTTTTATAACTTAGAAAAACATTTATACTTGTAATTTATATAACATGTCCCATTTTAATATCAATATATATATATATATATATATATATATATATATATATATATATATATATATATATATATATATATATATATATATATATATATATATATATATATATATATATATATATATATATATATATATATATATATATATATATATATATATATATATATATATATATATATATATATATATATATATATATATATATATATATATATATATATATATATATATATATATATATATATATATATATATATATATATATATATATATATATATATATATATATATATATATATATATATATATATATATATATATATATATATATATATATATATATATATATATATATATATATATATATATATATATATATATATATATATATATATATACTAGTTGCAAAACCCGCCCAATGGGCGGGTATGACTTCTAATTTCCCTTACATTGTTTATTTATATATTATCGTTTACATTTTTTTACTTTGCTAATTATTGGTGTTAAGAGATTTTGTATTTTTCACTAATTGTTAGGGTGTCTGCCTTGCGTATTTAAGACATAAATTAGATAACGGATAATGAATTATGAATATTGTAAAAATTTTATACAATTGATAAAGAACAAAAGAAATGAATATTAATACAACAGTTTGCTTCTGCTACAATCATTTATACTTTATTACAACGTATACAATACTTTACCGTTCAAGTTTTTTCATTTGATAAGTATCTTTTAATGTCCGATTGACGGGTATTACTTTTAATTTTTTTTAGTTTTTCTTATTATCTTACCGATGGACGAGTTCTGTTAGTTAATTTTGATTTCTAAAAATTAGCTAAGGTTAATCAACTATAAAAATATGAAAAATATATATTTAATGCATAAGCAAAAAAAAAAAGAATGTTCATCAACTATGTCAAGGAAAAGGGATTAAAGGAAACGTCTAGAACAAACTAAATGTTGCAAGTTCAAAAGCAAATAAAGTTCTTCGTACACAATGGTTGTTGTTGATTTGTGTACTTTTCATCTTTATAACAACAAATTAAGTAATGGAAAATCCATTAAAAACATATGAAAGTATTTATTAAATGCATAAACAACGAAATGAATGAATGTTTATCTTATACCTTATATGAAGAATTAAAATTCATTAAAATAGTTAGAAATACACTAATATTTTTATGCCGAAAAAACTTTTGAAGCCCTTTAGTATATAATTTGTATTTGAAAATTAGATATGGTAAAGTTGTTGTAGCTTGAAATTATATTCTCAAATGCAGATTTTCAGAAAAATTAAAGAGAAAATATACAAATTTTAAAAATGCTAAAAATATGTAAATAGATATAGTTACTAATCCCTTCGATGCTTTAAAGTGCCATTACGGCTTGCAATTCAGCAAGTTCCTTGTCACTTTTACTCTTTGAGAAAGCATATGTTTTAAACTTGAAAGTCAATATAGTTGTTTTCTAGGAAACTCTTTCAAAACAATAACCCATAAGCAATTCTGAAAACCGGTTTTTGAAGCGATTTGGTCTACACCGGGTCAACCGGTCAACCACGTTTTCTAAGAAATATATAAAATTTATATTTATAACGATTACAATAAAATAATATATATAAATCATGATATTCTCCATATATTGAACATCTAAATAATTTATTAACGAATATAACATGTAAAAATAAGATCGCGTTGCAAATACACATAAATTACATGTTTTATTTAAAAACAAACAAAAAAATCGAAACTTAGACTGGTCTCAAAAACCGGGTTGAGCCGTGTCACTCGAAACCCGACGGTTCTAACCGGGTTTCGAAAATTTGAAAACCAATTTAAAATGATCCGTTTTTTTTACCGGAACCGGGTCAACCGGTTGACTTGGCTGGATCAACCCATTTTCGAAACATTGCCCATAAGCATACAAGTTAATATGTACATTACAGCTCAAATGTATATAAGATGTTCTTTCTTGATGATTTGATAAAATGTATGGATTAGAGTTTATATGTTTGAATATCTAGAAGTACGTCAATTGCCAGATATATAGCTAAAAGAAGTCAAGCACATATTTTATTTCATTTATATAGTGATATAAGGATCACATTGACATGCAAGATTACTCAGAGTCGGTACCTTCGAATTTCGAATGATACCATTTATGATATCTTAAGAAAATGAGAGAGGTCCTACCTCTCATGTTACAGAATCTGAAAGTTTTATAAAGAATTTGTAAATTGCTAAAAGCTTCATACAGAATCTGTAAATTTTGTCAAGTTGAATTGTAATACTTCGACCATTGATAATCTCCTTCAAGGCATGTTTTAAATTACACTTTAGCACAAAATAGACCACCCTTTGCTACAAGCTTGAATTTTCTTTTTCAGCCAAGTTACCAATTAACTAAAAAAGAAAGGGGTTTGTTTTAGCTCAGATTTCTGCATATTTCACAAGATTATATCGTAGTTAATGTTTTTGGATTATTGTTGCCACATACCAGCAAGGACAAGGGTTTTTATGTACCACAACAATGACACCGATACTCAATCCCACCGCAGTCCGCAGCAAGGCACAGTCGACGGAGACTGATACATTTAATCTGGCTTCTAGAATATCTTTTGATCGAGCTCGATGATTTGGACTTAGTTATCTTATTTAGAAATGGTAAGGGCCCCTCTTTTTCGCGGGCAAGTCTCCAAATGTTTTTATGGAGATTCAGATCCTTTCTATTGGCTATCACACACAGAATTAAGGAATCTAATACCTCGTGGCAAGACTGGTGTTACGGCATTGGCTGCTTTCACCCTCGTTTCCTCGTACCCTTTCTATGTCTTCTCTTTAGCTCACTCCGTTATCCCTTTACTTCCCTTTTTCGCCTTCTCAGTGGCCTGCCACTTGAGAGACCCGACACCCTCTTTCACATTTTTAGCCTTCTGATACGTTGTTACTACGCCTACTATCGTGTTGTTATAAGCCCTGTCTTTCGCATTTTGAGCCTTTTCATCGGCTGTATCTTTTACACATTGCATATTAAGACTTCGTGGAAGTGTTTAGGTGGGGCAGGAGACAATGCCCCCATTGTTTGTGATCTGTCACTACATCCTCTATAATGCATCCTTAGTGGCACAAGGTGTTTGCAGCGTTTTCTTTACCAAATAAGTACGTGCAGACAAACTTTAGAAGTCCAATCTTTCGTATAGATAACGTATAATGTAGCGTTATCTTTACGAAATAAATGGTGCACATGCAGAAGTAGCGTTAGTAGCTCCTCTTCGATAAGTATGATGTTTAGATGAGTTTGAGGATCACACTAAAGTGTCATGTGGGAAGTAGCGCGTCTGATAAGCCGCAGAACTGTATAAAAACATTGTCATAATTAGCCTATATATTTTACAATTAAGCTGTGCAGGGGGCGTTTGAATTGCTAATTTCAACCTACTTATCGGGTTAAACATAAGCATTTATCAACCTGCTTATTTAAGCGCCTTTTTAGTGTAAAAAAAGAATTAAGTAACTTTTGCCTATAAATATCATTTAATTTAATCAGAAGTAAAAAATCATTTAATTTTATTAGCCATTTGACCCATTACATGTTAAATATTATCTGTATTGACCCATATGTATGCAAATGGGTCTAACTTTGGTCGTCAAGAGTTGTGGATTCTATTAACCCATATTTCAAAGATGATGTGTTTTTTCGCATCTTCAAGATGTGGTCGCTATAATTCAAAAGTGAGTCCTGTCATTTAAAGTTAGCACTCATAGTCAGCAAAGGAAAAAGTAAGTGCTTAGCGAAGTCGATAAAATCACATAAACTATTTCTTAGGGGTTATGTAGCTTGTAATTTACTGGGCCGCCTTGTTGAAGAATATACATGTTAGCCACCACAGCTAGGAAACTATCTACATGACAACCCATATCACTGCAAAACAACGCCAATATAAACATGTAACCTTAGAGCATGATCACGTACACCAGAATAGAACAAACCAACATCTCCTATATTAGGTGTCCATGGTTATGTTTGATAAGATGGTTTGAATACAAAAACATACACACACATGTAAAGCAGATAACTAATATAGTGATTGGCAGCTGAGTGAGTGATTAAGCATACCAATTCAAACTTTTTAAGTAATCCACGTTTTCCATTTAGCTTTCAATTCTTGACATTCTTCCTGAAATTAACAAACGATAATTTACTGTAACATAGATCACGGCTTTTGCATATTGTGCATTGAGATAAGAATAGTTATTTCGCTCAGGGTAAGAAGTAATCAGGTTTACAGCGAACATATATAAGTCGTTATCTCAGTAAAGTATCTCATCGCAACAGACTTTACACCAAATTTATCAGGTGTGCCAATTTATTTCTTATGTTCCACATATAATCTCTTTAAGACAGCGCAGCTATCAGTCTATGAAGACTTTGGAAATTACAAAATAAATTCAAAGAATTAATATTTTCTTTATATGGATCATTCACACTTGTTAAGGATATTTCACTCTTTCAATTAGTGTATCCGATTAAGAAGACTTAACCTCATTGGTGTTAGTTGACTTCCCATTGCAGCAGAGTTAACAAAAAAAAGAATTAGCAAAAAGGGGGACAGGAGATAACCTGTAATTGAAGAGTGTGAAGCAAAAGTTCTTGAAAATTTATGCTTCTCCAATAAGCATGAATGCAAGTGATGATGTAACGAAATCACAATTAAACACCTGATCATAGTTCAACGGTAACTTATCAGATTGATTAGCTACCGCCAGTATTCCAAGTGGAGTTCCACAAAATACCCACAACGCAACTTATGCTTCCTTCTCTGTCTCAGACTATATCCGAGTGTCTTTCTTTTCATACTTGGGAGGAAATCCGTGAGCAAACAAACATAAGAAACCTGTATTGGCATGTAATTGCACCAAGTTTATAAATTAAAGATTCATTATATTCCTTGGTGTTGTACTTTCACTTCATGTACATCAATTTGCATATGTGAAAGTGTTATAGGTTACGATCATTAGTCTTGGCCTCTTGGGTATTTTAGAAGTAATGTGCACTTTTTAAAATCTCAATCTATCGTTATTTGAGAGTAGGAATGTCAATAGAGTCGTATTGACCCGATCTGAACCCGAACCTGATTAGGATTATCGGGTCACGTTAAATCGGATTGAAAAGTATTACCGGGTTGTTTTGATCCGAGCTCAATAACCCGGTAGTATTTTTGGGTCGGGTTAGGTTTAGTTTATTTTTCTTATCGGGTCATCGGGTCAACCCATAAGACCCAAAAATAATACTTTTTTTTTACCTTGTTGACAGTTAGTCTCGATTTGAGGTAGTACAACGCTTTAGAATCAGGTGTCAATGATGTTGGTAGTAGATACTTGTCTATTATGGTTATCATATCGAGGCACACAGCGTTAACTGGCTCTCCAATGCTCTTAACTCGGTCCTCTAACCTTCTCTATATACAGTTCCTTACATAAGTCTCAAATGACGTCTTAGACTTCTTCTCTTTTCTCATTCAAGTTCTATAGTTCCCGCATCCTCACGAGTCAAGTTGGTAAAATAGCTTCTGAAATCAA
This sequence comes from Glebionis coronaria, assembly GCA_025667525.1. Taxonomy (NCBI): domain Eukaryota; kingdom Viridiplantae; phylum Streptophyta; class Magnoliopsida; order Asterales; family Asteraceae; genus Glebionis; species Glebionis coronaria. The sequence goes on along the minus strand of CM046878.1, from coordinate 551,927,178 downwards.
CTATTTTGATAAAATATATATCACCTTCTGTCTTTCCCTTTTCATTCTCATTTCGTCCTCTTCTTTCTTTTTGCTAACCCTTTCTATAATCTATATAAAGAATGACATAATAGATGAGTAAAAATAAGTAAATAAACTAAAAAAACAAAGCGAATTCAAAGCATTATACATCAGCTCTTGTGCTTTCGCTTGTCTTCTTAAGGGTAAGAGAGGGCTAATTTTTATTTACTGGTTATCAATGCCAGCTGAGAAGATACTCAAAGTTTAGTCGCAATTGTTAAAAAAACAGAAGATGTGTACTCCCATTCTGTAGATAGACGTCTAGATGCAGTGTCGACATATTAATACAATTGGGATGCTACATCAGGAGACTTGAGTAGTTAGACCTCTTAACCAAAGTTTAATGTCCTCGATGGAGCAATTGTAAAACTTAATCACTGATTTTTAACAACTGCCTCGACTATTATCAGATAAAATGCGATTGCATTTAGATGAGAATGATTCAACTATATGATTATAAAAATAGAAGTATGTGACTAAGATTCCAAAAAGAAAACTATGTGACAGAATATCTTTTTTTCGAAAACAGAAGTATGTATACTTAGGGTACTGAGTATTTATTTATTTTGGCTTTAAATGTATGAAAAGATATTACTTACATTCACACCTGAAGGAACTATCTTTGTAATTCTCCCAGGCGAGTCTTGAGGGAGCTCATAATTTGAACAGTTTGTGGGTGAACTTCAAGCTCCGTGCCTACATTAGCAACAACAGTCAATTTATTTGTTGGATTATCACTGAATCAAAAACTTGAAGAAACTGGTATAGGTACATGTTGGTCAGCCCCATCTACATCTTCAAACTTCTCTTTAAATTGACTAAAATGCTCATAGAGTTTTACATTAGGGTGAACTCCTATTGACCAGCTTCAAAACTGATTTAGATAACAAAAACGGTGGTACCTGACAAGATATACATCAATGGAACCCATTGTGCTTCTAAAGATAATTCTATACCTCTTTTGTGGATACTCAATAGCTAAAATACCATAGTTATTCAAACATGCAGGGATTAGAATACCATGATCAACGATTAACGATTCTGCTCAGCGGAAGGAGACAAAGCTACCTGTCAATTAGAGACCAAATGTTTTATTTAACATTTGTTTCTTTTATTTCCGTTGAAGTTTATTCCAGTATTATCCATATAATACATATGGAAAGCATGAAACTTACCTCATCGGGGTCAGGAACTTCAAGAGTGGCCTCAGTGTTTAATTTCTATCAAAGTTTAATTATGTCATTTTGAGCTATATACGTTAACTTATGTAACTACTAAATATAAAAAGGAACATGATATTTTCTATTACTATATCAATATCGCAAGACCCAATATTATCTCATTTTATAGCAGTATATTGTTTGTTCCCGAAAGAGGTTTAGAAAAATATTTAGCAAACAATCCACAATAATCTCGCATATATGGAACTGGAAATAAACAGAGTTGTTTCGCTGCCCATGTCATTGAGGTTATTGTCACTTCGTACACAGGCTTCGCCTTGTTCTTCTAAAAACAACAAATAATGTTCAAATGAGGTGTTTATGTGTGTGTTTTAAAGAGGTGTTTTGTTGTTTTCTTCTAAAGGGGTTGTTTGGGTGTTGCAGGGGGGTTTGGATGGCTGATGTAAGGGTGTGTTTCAATGGCTGTTGTAAGGGGGTGTTTCGTTTGTTACCCATTAGCTAAAAGCAAACCTTTTTTCATTTGACCTATTAGAGATAACATACAAACCAAATGACCTATTCAGAAGTAAATGGGTTGCAACATCAAGGTTTAGCAGCAATCAATCACTCGTTACCCCTACATTTTGTGTATGCGCAATAAAAACAGACAAAACATGTATCATAGGCGCATAACATACTCTGAATATAACGCTATCTGGATGCAAGATCTTTAGCACCAGTTTATCGAAAAACATCACGCGATTATATGTACTGAGTCAGCTCAATAAGTGCTGCAGTAACCAAGTAAGCAGTAACAATGAGCAATTTCAGTATATCCCTCAAAGAAATAAAGCTACAAATACCGTCTACAGTTTTTTTAAGCTGAATTACCATTAAACTTGTAGGCCCGTGATAATAAACCATGATCATCCGGACATTTAAAATATATACACAAAAAGCGAAACCATTAAACATGCGGTAAGGAATAAAAAATATATTACGGGGATTGTGATTCTTTCCCTCACCCCATCCCTTCATGATGGCCCAACATAACACTGTCAGTTGTACAAAATCAAAACAGATCCAAATTCTATTTGCTTTCAGGTGCCAAATCAGCGCTAGGATTCCACAAATAATAAGCCCAACTAAATATTACAACATGAAATCGCAAGAAGTTTATTATAATTAGAGGTGGCTCCTTTTTTGGGGCAGTTTTAGGGGTGTAAGCTACCGTAAAAGACAAGATGGAAATCAGAACTAACCTTAGTTAAATTCTTCCTTTTTAGAACGTGTTGGTTTTTCGTCCTCTTAGTTCAGATAAATTTTATCTCAGGAATGATCAAAACTGCAAAAACTAAAAGGTCGTTAAATCACACCCTCCGTATTTTATTATTGTTTTAGTTTACTTTAAGAAAGGACACATGAACAACAGTAGTTTATTTTAGTTTACTCGAGTTTCGAGCGCACATATATGCCTATTTAGTTGCCTTTTAAAATCACTACATCCCATGTGCCGTTAGCGTTTCTATAATATGAAAAATCATATTCTTATTAGGTTTGATCTAACATACATATATATAGGGGTGGAAGCTTGGAATTCACCACGTATCACCTATAAACATAAAACAAACTTTGAAAACAAATATTATGCACTTACATTTCACTATGATAGGCTCTTTCAGAATGGATGCACAAGCTCCATCAAACAAAGACCTAGCAATACAAACTTGTTAGTACATATTTTTAATTCAAATTGCAATAAATTTTTAATCAGTAAACCTTGTTAGTCAATGATATCAATCGCAATAATATCACTATTACTAAACATTATTCTCTTTAGCTTATTGGAATCTACCTCTTGATACACTTCATTAACAGAATGAAGCACAACCTTGGGGGTAAGTACAACACGAATCATCGTATCCTTATATCAGCAACAATAAGGAGCAGCAATCGCAGCAACGTACATAGTTACAAATGTGAGGCTCACAAAGGTACTGAGTGCTATTGCTAAAATAGAAGCAACGACCGTTTTGTATCCCAAGGCAAGGTAGAGATTACGATTTGCTGCAGGTCCAGTTCTCTACAATCGTTACCCTTTGTTAAATTTATTAACCGTCAACGAAACTGAAATTAACAAAAGACGCCTAAAATTATAAAACAAAAAAAAAGTCACCTCTGGATCGTCTAAAGTATGAGTGGATAGACTTCAGCTGTGTAACAAAGTTTTCTGGAGGAGCACCATGAAGCTATGTGGTAAAATTTATAATGCTCGTATACTTCTCAAAGAGGGGCAATATTCCTTCTAGAAAGATTTTCTTCCCCGAACATCTTGCATGAATTACATTAACCGAATTGAACTTCAATCATTAGAACTGTATTCAGGCATCCATCTATACTATTTTTAGCCTACAATAAGTTCAAAGGGTAAATATATTTGTTTGCTATGGGCAGTTAGATTCTTACCTCAATGGCAGCGGTCAGGCACAAAACTGCAGCTTCACCCCAAGGATGTCATATCAGTAGGAAACCCATTGTAAGTCCTTGATTTATTGTAACCATATGAAGCTAATCATCTAGCCATTAAAAAGCATGCAATAAAATCAAGTCTCCAAAGATAAATTTAAACACTAAATATCAGATAATCAGAGCGTAATTTGTTTATTCACAAACATACACTATATATTTCAAAAGTGCAAACAATGTCAAGTGGGGAAACTGTTTTGCCTATATTTTGATAACATGAAATGTCAAAGTAACATAGAAGATTTAATGTTGTCAATATTTTACCATAACAAATGCAGCAGATGGTAGACTAAAACCAAAAAGCACAAATGGAGCATTGTTCGATAGGAACAAACGTGCAAGACAAGAGCAAACTTCATTAGCATTGTTAAAATTTATTAAAAAATAAAATACGCTCGAAATATTAGTCACCTGTTAGTAGACTGAATATCAGGCAAGAAATAAATGTGCCAAGGGAGAGGCTGGTAATACATCCTTGATCCATCTACTACAAAGATCAAAACAAAAGACCTTGATAAATAGACATCCAATGATTTAGTTTCCTTTATAGTTTTATGTTTTCTTGAAGCGGATATGCGTCAAAAACAAACTATCATATCGCTTATATTTACGGCTTGTTAAGCGATGCACTCAAGAATATAATGTTATTTTGTCGATACTACCATCAAATGTGCCACTATTCATCAACCTATGAAACCAATTAACAAAAGATGAATATGATACCCTTCAACTCCACGCTTTCGCAACGACAGGTTATGTACACTTCCAAATCCACGCTTTCGTTATCAACACAAAATCTACTGAATACGTAGGGGTCTTTGACACTGATCGTCAATGCTTGTATTCTTGAACCGCCTCCATATAGCATTTTCATTTTTCTAGAACTTAAATTCAAAATTTTTTTGTTTCAAGAATAGGATGGTGACTGACTTCCACTGAGATGGTGCCAATAGAACTCTAGGATGTTCAAAAACAAATAGGTCGATACGTGTTAGAACAATTAGCCATGGGTCAGATAACAATACAAAATCTCACGGGTCAGATCAAAATCAATTTAGTTTGTCATGGACCAGATCATGCTGTTAGTTGAGAGGCTTAGCTTTTTGTATTTGTATATGAATTATAAATAGTGTTTGAATAGTAAACATTAGAACGGTTTCCTAACAAAAGCTAATGTGCAATCGCACACAAACATGTTGAAAGTTTAAGTTATAACCTGGTGGTTGCAGTATCCTGGCTTCAGTAAAGCTTTTGGGACATCTAAAACAGTCCACCAATACTAATTACTGCTTTTATGTGTTTAGCACACCAATCTGGTCCACCTCCACTTATTTGCTGAAATTTGAAACATATACGTCACTTACACATTATAGGCAGACCCTGATTTCCGCGTCCATGTCTGCACTACAGTAGTATTGTTTTAGAGTTCTCAACAATAATATATTGGTGTTGGTGATATTATTATCCTGTTAATGGAAGGATGTAAAAGTTAAATATCAAATATAAGTGTTCTCATATAGACTATGTGAGTCAAAAATCATTAAAATTGGGTAAAAAAGGAGACGGTTTGAAGCCTAAATAACCATATTTGTGGCAGCTAGTACTCAACTGATTTTTTCGCTTGAAAGAACAGATGATAAAAATCAAATCACTTGATCCAAAGACCAAAAACTGCTTATGCGTGTAATTTAGATATAAGAACTTCCCAAAGTGATATTATGGCTGAATCATCATATGCATATAGTATAGCAATCAAAAATTAATATGAGCTCATAATTTTTTATATTAAAGCTGATACACAAATACACAATACCAAAGGGTTGTAGACCAGAAGTACCTCAAGAACTGGAATGATCAAGTAAACACCATCCATATACCTTGAAACACCATAAAGATGAACAACAATGAATAGGTTGGTCAAGCTGGTTATAGCCTGACAACTATAAGAGAATAACATGTACCTTTGCATCAGCAAATCTTCCAAGAATAACTGAATGCGGCTCACTTCAATTCTGCTTCTTTCTTCCTTCGACAATAATTCATATGGGTGGTGTGTATAAAATCTTTAATTAATACGCAATTATTAGGATCTGTATTTTAGGTCATATTAGTGCTAAAAAAGGTGACGAGTTATCTCATTGTTGAATGTATGAACTCATAATGTGAATGATGAAAACTGAAAACATGCATACTTAGATCAAGGATGGATTGTTCTATTAAAATTAACAAACAAAAGTGAATCGTAAGTCATCAAGGAATATAAATCTTTTATTCAATACCTTTAAGTTGAGATGGATTAGGAGGATTCTGATGTAAATTAAGAGCTCAGTATCAAATGTGCCATGAAACCTAAAAACCAAAACCAAAACAATGAGCATATCTCATACAAAGATGATTAATTTTTGTTTTTTAGATGACAGAAAAAAAATATTCGGAGGCAATTATGTTTTGAGAAGAACCGAATGAACTAATGATTTTAGGGTTTTGGTAAAAAAATTGTAATATCGAAATTTCCTTAAAAAAATTATAAATCCGAAACTTATTTTTATTTTTCCAATTACAGTAAGCCCAGTTTGTGTAAGCCCGTTTGACACGTAGGATTAGTGCCCTGATAGATGACGTGGCAAATCCCTCCTCTTATATATAATGTAAAGATATATATATATATATATATATATATATATATATATATATATATATATATATATATATATGTATATATATATATATATATATCTTTAGTTATGATTATTATCACCTAGTGGGTTTTATATATGTATATTTTATATAAAAATTTTGAGTGCTTAAATTATATACTATTTATATACAAAATCAGTCCCAAATTTTAAGTCCACTAAAATGTCCATATCTAGAGTTCTATAAGGAGATAGGACCTCAAATTTTTATGACAAAAACTAAATGATATTTGCTTCATTTTATTCCATAATAGCTACTGATTAATCAACATCTAAATATTTTAATAAATTCGTCCATAACAGTGTAGGCAGATTTACACTCTAATCTTGTTTTGATCATATCTCACTCATTTTTATGGTTCCATTATATGGCCAACTCTCACATGTGTATAACACCTAATACTTACTGCAAATTGATTCCACTATGCCATTTTATCAGTTTATCATTTGGTTACTTACTGTTTTTATACAACCATCATTTTAAGCAATATTTTAACCATTTTACATGTGGTTTTCCATCTTTTTACCCATGTTTATCAACACCAAATCCCCACATAATATTTTTATCATCATTCATCATCATATACATATACATAAATAAAGAAAATACAAGATGACATAATCAAAATAACAAGAGGATAGGAAGAACAATCTTTATACCACCAAGATTAAGTAGTTTATGATCAAGGCTTGGATTTTTTATGGCAAAACTTGTGATAGATCAACACCAATCTTCAAGACCACCAATACTTGTAAACTTTATATAGAAATCAGCCCTTGGACATCACCAAAACACCTCCTTGGATGTTAGAATCACCTCCAATCTTCAAGGCTTCAAAGGAGCATCATCATATGTAGAAATAACATGAGATTTTGTGGTTGAATTTGATCAAAATGGGTGTTTTATGGTGATATGGGAAGAATTTTAGAGAGAGAGAGAGGAAAGGATGAGTGGTATTGCATGTATGAGTTTTATGAGAAATGGTTTTGGTGTTGGATGGTTTTGTTAGTATATACATGTGTTTTAGTTTCCATGTGAAGCTTTGACATATATGGGGTGAGGTGGAGCATTTGTAGCCGTCCCATATTAGTGGGGTGGGGCAAAACTTGTTTTGTCTCATCCCACTAATTTACGGGTATTTCTCAATTCTAGTTTCCTCGATTTGCGTGCCCTCGGGTCGTTTTACGAAAAACGTTTTTATAAATTATGAATCAACGGCACAAAACGAATCTAATAAAAATTGTCTCATCAAAAACGGAGTTTAAGAACGTAAATACGTAATCCTAAGGTTTCCGGTTTTGTCGTAAATGACGTTAAATTATTCACGTAAGTCCTAATCTCTTCTCGTAAATTAGTGAGTTTATGAACCAACACAAATTTAAAATCCCAAAATAATATTCACGGATAAATTTATTTCCTGATGTGTCGGACTGTCACCAAAAACTGCGTATGAAAGCGTAAGCACGTAACGTAGAGTCCTCCGGTTTAAACGTAGTCGATGCTACTTCAAGACGTAAACCCAAATTTCATCCCAAGATAAGTGAGTTCATAATATAACATCAAAATAATGTTTTCAAATAATACTTGAGAATAAAATTTCAACCATAAATTGACGGATTGTCACATAAGTACCCCAAACAACCCAAAACATAAAAAGAAAACATGCTGATTTCAAAACTGCTTTGACCTCCGACTGTTGTAACCTGTTTTTGACCCATTTCCTGACCTCCAATATAGTTCTCGTTTCTTTCATTGGAAAGCCACTTCAATTACCTTTTCAGGGATACTTGGATCGCAAAATAAGAGTTTGTAGAACTCCCTATATGATCAAAAGAATCGACCCTAAATTCTGCCCAGTTTTTAAAAACGGGTTTAATCTAATTAACCTAATTAATTAACCCTAACCCCACTAATTGCATATCTATTAAGAACTCTAATCTATCATATAAATTGATTACATAAAACTTGAAGCCTTAATGCTATAAAACAAGAAAACTATAAGAATTAAAACAAGATTTTTACCTCAAATCTTCAAGAAAATTATTTTTGATGAATCCCTAAATTAGGGCTTGTAAAAATTCGGCCAAAAGGGGAGAAAATTAATGAAAAACTGATTTTTGTGATATAAACATGGTATTTATATGTTTTATTAAAAAGGCTTTTCCAAATTGGGCTCAAGTTGGGTCTTTTGGCCCATTATCCTTTCTTTTTCTTTTCTAGTAGGTTTAAAACCCGATTCATATATATTTTTTTTATTTTTTTTTTCTTTTTAAGACTTATTAATATATTATTAATAATACCTTAAGTTACCCTAATTTATTTCAGCTCCGAAACCTTAAAACCGTAAAACTAGTCAATTTTACGCGTATATCGAAAAAAACGTAAAATATACAGTTTTAAAAAAATCTTAAATTTTGAAATAAACTTTATAACTAAGTCCTAAATGACTTAAAACCATCCCGGAAAATACTCACATGACTAAACACCTTACCCGAGACCTCTAAATGCTAAACCCCAAATCGTAAAAAAAATACGATTTACTATAATACTTATACGTATACGTAAACACCAAAATAACACCATATAATTTCATTGTCACCAATTTGTGACCTCATGAACATGAAATAACCGTTCCTCGATTTACTTATGAGTACCATATACCCATAAACGATGTCCACACCAACTTCGTTCACGCAAAATAAACATGTAAACACACAAAACACATATTCACACATAAAATAACCTAAAAATAAGACCGAGTGATGAACCTCAAAACCACGGTTGTCACATCACTCCCTCCTAATAGAAATCTCGTCCCGAGATTTACTCCTTAGGATCGTCATTATCAAATAGTTGAGGATACTTGCTCCTCATAAATCCTTCCCGTTCCCACGTGAACTCTAGTCCACGTTCCAAATTCCATCTACCCATAACTACGGTATATTACCCTTTTTATCCAACGTCCTAGCTTCACGACCCAAAATTTCTATCGGCTCTTCGATAAAACGAAGACTCGTTTCCATACTAATATCATCTAACGGTACTTGCAAGTCAGTTCTTGCTAAGCATTTCCTCAAGTTTTATACATGAAATACGTCATGCACACTAATTAATTCCTCCGGTAATATCAACCTATACGCCACTAGCCCAATCCTTTCAAGGATTTCAAATGGACCCATAAATCTAGGTGCTAACTTCCCTTTTCTTTCAAACCGCATCACCCCTTTCCATGGTGAAACCTTTAGCATAACTTTATCTCAAATCTAAACGGCTTACGCCTCTTGTTCGCATAGCTCTCTTGTCGGTTCTTTGCTATTTTCACCCTCTACTTAGTCACTTCCACCACCTCCATAGTTTTCCGATCCACCTCCGGTCAAATACGTTGGCCGCTTCTAACTTCATCCCACTCTAATGGTGATCCACCTCATCTCCTATGAATTAACTCCAGCAGTTTCAACTACAATTCCTATCACCATACCTAACGGTTTCTATCCTCTACGGATTTTCCATCATTCGGAAGTTCTCCCAACCTTAAACACATCCAATGGTATATGCAGGATTGCATAACCAAAAGCTTCCCATAATATTCACTAGAAACATGTCATAACCACCACCTCATCCTTGCTTTCCCATGCTCGACACCAAGTAACTAACCATCCTTCATACTAACATGTGTTACACCTTTTCTCTAGGTAGACGTTCCATTGTTCGTGACTACCAACCTCTTGCTCTAACGGTTTATCTTCAATATCACCCCACTATCTTCACAACCTCTTGCTCCCTCGAATCATTCTTCCTCCATACTACTTTTCGCTTGTCTCTCCACAATCTTAATTTCTATACCATCTTATATCCCGTCTTCAGCCTATAATTTAGGTGTTTCCTCCTTTATTCCTTACATCCTCATCAATGGGGAATATGACCCTCTCACCGGCGACTCTCTCTTTGTAGGAGAATTCTTCCTAATATAATGCGTTCTCCAACTATCTCCAAATCTCACGCCAATGCTCTAGGCGTCTTTCTCAGTTACCCCTATAGTATGCTCATACCAAACATTAGTCTATCAACGGTATACTACGCTTGCTTCCCATCGTTTCTTCCCTTGCCATAATCCTTCATAAGGCCTTCCATACATATTAGGCTAACTTTTACGCAAAACCCTCTATTCCATCACATCCGTACGCAATCCTTCCAACTTCTCAACTACGTGGCTTCACATTCCTCTTGAAATATGAGATGAAGTAGTCAGTCTATCGACTATCACCCAACTCTCGCCGTACTTATTCCTCCACCCCATTATGTATACCTTTCACCAACTTCGTCCTTACATCGCCCTTTCTAAGCTACTCCTATCTATGTAGGAAGTATAGTCTACGTCCCTTTTCTCCATATTATTGTCCAAGCCACACAACATACATGTTGACGCGTTCTCTGCTTTAGACAACTCAACTCGTGCAACCTACATCCTTCATCCAAACCACCCTAATACGTCATCCATATAGTTCAAGTTCGTCTCAGCTTCACTTCATTCTTCTTATTCCATGTCTCATCAACCATGCTTCCCTTTCCCAGATGGTACTTGGCCTTGCAATTTTCTTTCATCACTTAACTCCACCCATCACCTTTTCCAAATGTTCAATCAAGATGATTAAATATGTGTTGGAGACGTTCATGATATGTATAGATCATTCTCTACGTCTCGTACCCCAAATGCCTCTAGCATTCTAGGCAGATATAACAATCCAGCTCCACTAACCAAGTCTATCTAGTTCTTCCAAATCTTTAGTTCCCACAACGTATAAACAACCGCCTTTCTTTGTCATTCTTGTATACATCCAAATCCTTGCTCCACGTATCGTCATGCTTCGCGAATTCACCCAGTCCCTCCGATAATTCCAAGATCTGCTCATTATCCAATCCACCTCTTCAACCTCCAAAACGCTTCCTCACCCTTCTTCACTTTGCCTCTGGTTCTACGATATGCCATCATCTCTGACTACTCGTCCTGGCCAACTTAATCCTAAAACTCACACTTGAAAATCTCACGTATAATTCCCTTTCCTAACAACTCCAAAACCAACTCATAATTCGCCTCACTCTCCTTCTTCGATTTGAGTAGATCAAGATGTCGTCGATGCTCCTGATGACAACTCGTTTATATATTGTCATGCACCCCCGGTTCATTGACTCCATGAAAACTGCTAGCGCCTCGGCGAAGCCAAAACATTAACCGTAAACCCAGCGTTCATACAACATCCTTAGCAGTTTCAACTACGTCCTCCTTGCACCCTCTCTTAAAAGCAATACGAATAAATTTCTACCTCGTTCTACTCGCGAAAATCTACACGTATTCTAAAAGACCAATACTTCCTCTTATCAGACCACTCAACCGCTTTTCACAGCCAATCTACTACTAAGCAACTCAAATTTTACCTTGCATCCGTTGCAATTTCTAACAACTCTTGCTCTTAAAACCATTCCATCAACAATTTCCTTGGAAAGGCACTAACTACAACTCCTCTAACTTCTCCTACTTGCTCTATTTATGGTTCTACCTCACAGTAATAGGCAAACCTACTAAATCTCAGGAAATTTTCGGAAAACTTACATGCCTTACGAACAATCATAAATAACTTTGAGGTATTATATCCCCTTCCAACACTCTCTATGGCGCGTTAATTGTGCCAATATGCATACATTATACAAATCTCTATTCATCTCCCTTGGCACTCCTAAGAGACCTCATGACCATATTAGTTCGTCTACGAACTTTTAACTCTTTTATCCCCACTAAGGGCATTCCGACCATTCTCTCAGGGCCACCTACTTAATCGTGTAGGTGCGACCAAGTCTTTCATATGTCTACCTCGACGATCCCAATCAATATGAACCCAAAACTACATCCTGAATCCACTAGATACGATCAACGAATCAAACCCACGGATAACTAACGACATTTCACATGCACCAGTTAAAACAAGTCAAAAACCACGAGACTCAAAAGAAAACTCAAACCCAAAACGTGTATCAATTCAAAATGACCCATGACAACGAAAAATAATCCAAGAAACACCCAATGGCAACCAAACATATTACGCCCCGCGACATATTATTTAAACCGTGCAAAAGATCGACTTTTCCAAAATAATATATATCTTTTTATTTATTTATTTATTTATTATTACCTTCCACATCTATGTGACTCAAACAATCTACAAACAACCCTCTTGACGAACTCGAAACTCAAATCAAAAACTAGGTATCTCGTGCATCCCAAATCATAAAAAAATAAACTACTATTCAAAACTCAACCTTTAACCCGACACTTGTACAATAATTTCGACCAGTCCACTGACTTCCCATGACTATGCATTCTGAATATTTGAAAAGTATGTTTCGAGTACATAATTTTTGTCTTTTGAATCACTCAAAAAGCTCTAAAAACGAACAAGTTATGACCAAAACGGTTTTTATATTAATGAAAGATAAAATTGTATGTGAAATCTTCATAAACTCAATTTAACCTTGTATTAATAATTATAAATGACGTGAATCGGTTAAACCCAATTATATAAACTATGTAAGTAGAAAGAAATTTTACTTCGCTTTATTTTAAAGAAAGTCTTTTAGAATTTGAAATAAATAAGTGTTGATTAAAATGAAATCTTATGTTACATCTTGTTTCAAACACGACTCCAACACCTTACCCTTATTTTACCGAATACAACCAACTATCTAACCCTATAATAAATTTCCAAGTCCCTATTTTTCTCAATATATACCGACCAAAAGAAATGTAAGACCCAACACAAAAGATTTCATTATCTCAAAAGAAATCCCAAGTTATTTCAATAGACTTAAAACCAAGAACACCATTTTAAAACGTACACGTGAAATACGAAACTCAAAGAATACGCTACCAGACACACTTCAAAAGATTCAAAACGTCATTGAAACTACACCAAACTCGAGCACTAATAAATTGTTTAAACACAAGAGAGCACTAGGTACGTTCAAGTTATAATAACTACTGAACGACCGTAAATCATAACATAACATCTACTAATATATATACATCCGCATATGTATACCTATTGAATCTCGCAAACATACTCGTTATCATACATGTCAAGTCAATCAATTGCTTTATACGCTCGTTTTTTCCATACGAGTAATCACCATCTCACCATGCCACAACAAGGCATAAAGCCCACCTCCAAAACCAAACCATATCGTGTGACCCCATAATCACACAACACAACTATAACCCAAAACATATAACACAAAAGAACAATAGCCATATCATAGGCAGCCATTACATAAACCCATATATTATACGTATACCCAAATTCTACATCTCATCATATAAAAACATGTACTAACCCTCTTTCATGCAATCATACTTGAGAACCCATTGAAGTTGTGGTACTTGTATAACTATGTTGGCCACCATACTTATACAATTACCCTTTACCCTATGCACTCCCTCCTATGATGACACTTATAAGAATCAATACAACATATAACACATAAATCCATCTACTCACATAAGCTCATAACCACATAACCAATAAGGTCCAAAACTCCATCTATAAAAATAACATAATAAAACTCTTGGAATACAGAGATCCATAGTCTAGCTAAAACAGCCTAGACTAAATCTAAGACGAAAACATAATTAGTTATAAGTCATGTCGCCCATAAGAGTGGAAACAACTTAAAACCCTTCATATCCACCTACTCCCAATAACTCGAATCACCACATGATTCTTAGGGAACATGACTTGAACCTCAAAAGAAAAATACTATACCTCAGGTACATAAAATAACCCAACAAAAGATAGAAACTACCATGTACCAAATTATGTACTATAATGTACAATTTATGCAAAATACAACAATGACTAGCGTGGATGATTATGGTTCAACCTTCACTAGTCACAACCCGAAAAGAAAATAACATGTGGCTAAGTATGAACTTACTACTGTTCAATTCATACTAGTCAAAACATTACAATAAATAACATCCAAACACATCAATTATTATAAAATGCACACATACTCCTATGACGCCTATATGCAGGGACCCTTAAGCTATAGACTAGGCTACGCGACTAGGCAACCTAATTCTCTATAACCATGGCTCTGATACCATTCTGTCACACCCCACCATGGCGGAATATGGGACGTGACGCATGGATATCATCACAACAATAGCGTGACCATGGAGAGAACTATATAAATTAGAAATGTCGTAAAAGGTGACACAAATATCATGACAATATCTCATCAATGCAGGAGTCTAGGTAAGTAGGTAACAGTCCTACCTCTTACCCAAGACAAACAAATAACACAAACAAATCAACATATAGGTTCATAGTATCACTTATTGAAACAAACAGAAAAATAAACTAAGAAGGAACGGGGATCTCCTTCTAAATGCATTCCTACGCGACTCCAATCCTAGCCACATATGTTCTCACGCTTAACCACTTTATCACCTGAAAGAGACACTAAAACACGTCAACATAATGTTGGTGAGAGTCATAGGTTTAGACTCCAACGCCAAATCAGTTATAAGCTGTGAATAACAACCATTAACAAAATAACATATGGACAATGTGCTACAATTATGCATTAACAACTAACATTCAAGATCAATCATTCCAAACCAAATCCAATGCTCACAGCCTTACCAAACACCATGGTACCATAGGCGCCCATACACCTATGTACCAATCCCAAGGCCCCGCCTTGTCATTATCCATTGGTCCCATAGATGCTCACACATCTATGTACCTCCCCAAGGCCCCACCTTGTCAACATCCCCTTGGTACCAAGTCAAACCACAATAACTGAGACGGTACGTGTCCCCTGATCCAAATCATAAACACAATCAAGAATCTCATAGCAATTAATCACATAAGTGTACACACAAGTCCATTACCAATCATAAAACATTCACAGCATAAGTTATAAAACCAAACAGTGTCTCTTCCATCCCATCTGGAAATCAGATCATAAAAAGACATGGGACTATGAAACTCACCTGATTGAGCTTCTCCAAAAGTCCGCGCACTAGCAAAACGCTAACAAACAAAAGCACACAATCAAAACATGAACCAAACACTAAGATAGCTCATCAACCTATGATGGACATCAAACCTTCTCCCATATATATACCTCATTTATATGCTCTAATCATCTCATTACACCCCTCTATAAAGCCCTTAACTTAGTTTACTTCATAACCCGTCTCGTTAACATTTTACCCAAAACAGTCCCGGTTTTTAGGTCTCCAAACTATAAGCCAAACGCCCACCTAACTATACCCATGATCTCTGTAAAGGAAACCCTATTCCCTTACATATGTCAGATAACTCCTCCCTTTTGCCCCAACCTTAAAGCTACTGTTAAGGCCCTGATATATATATATATATATATATATATATATATATATATATATATATATATATATATATATATATATATATATATATATATATATATATATATATATATATATATATATATATATATATATATATATATATATATATATATATATATATATATATATATATATATATATATATATATATATATATATATATATATATATATATATACTAGTTGCAAAACCCGTCCGATGGACGGGTATGACTTCTGATTAGCGTTTACCTTTTTTTATTTCGTAGATATTTGTCTTTAATGTTTGATTGATGGGTATCACATTATAAAATACATATGAGATTAAAAGATAGAATTAATATAGTTGAAACAATAACATTAAAAGAGTAGCTGTTGAAACTGAAAATAACATTATTTCACAATCAAGGTTCTAAAAGGTTAGTAAAGGCCCCGCAAAGGCGTGATGCATGATCTTCACGCCACGCAATAAACTAAGGCTTAAGCTTAAGGCTTGAGTGAGACGATAAGTGAAAAATGTTATAAGTCGCTATAGAACAGGATGCCTGAAAGAATTTTTAATTTCAATTTAAATATAATTGTATTTATTATATAAAAATATAAAAAATTACATTCAAAAATAGAAACTTTATTCTTTATGTATGACATTTTTTTACCTCAATATTGTTAAAATATGATATAAATATAGAAATTTATATATTTGTTTTCATATTTCGTGTCCTTTAATTCATGCTTTAAAAATGTTGTGAGTGGTCATGGCTCGCAAAAGCGTGAGATTTGACCATGCCGTCACGTCACACCTCACGCTACCTAAAACCTTGTTCACAATAATCTTAAAATAAAAAGTTCACATAGTTCATAGTTAGAAAAACTAAGAACACTAAACCACCGTGTGTTTAGAGTGAAAGTTTTGTAGTATAGTTGAATAGTAATTTCGTATATATAACCATTAATTAGGTAAGATCGGGACTGAGGAGTCTTATATTGTTGTTTATCATAATTGTTTTAGCAAATTCATATGTTCGCTAATATGATACTTCTATTTGATTAAACATACGACAAAAATGATAAATAGAATAAAGAAGTACTAAAATCTTGAGGTACGTGATCATGCGTTCTCACCGCACTGAATCTCGTGATGAGGAAATAAATTGGAGATCTTATTCGATTGTTGTATAGTGTTTTTTAAAATTTCGCAAATTAGAAAACAAATATATTTCAATCCAGTGGAATGGAAGATACATAATTAGATAGTAAACAATGAAGTTGGACGTTAAATGAAAATGAGAAATTTATCGTTGAACGTATCGTAAGACATAGCAAATAATCTATAAATTTGTATCCTTTGTGTTGTCGAATTATCGTTTACATGGTTACGCATAAATGGAGTTAAAAGGTATAAATTATAATAATCGAAGCTTATATAAAATAAGAGTAATGATTTGCACACTCCATGAATTTATTGGCACACTCCAAGATATATATGTCGTGACTATTTCGCCCTTAACATATGCATATACCACTAAATGATGTAAGAGTATATATGTCAAAATACACACAATTTGAGTGTGCAAATAAATATATGGAATGTGCAAATCACCACTCATAAAATAATGATGTTTATAAAGTATAAAAATACGTCTTTGTGTGTAAGCAGGGTCAGATTTGAGCTTGTTCAAAGTGCTCGACCGCACAGGGCCTCCGATTTTTAAGGGCCCCCTAATTTTAAACATTGATGTTATTCTGATATAGATTTAGCTATATTTTGATGATAATATGGTCTAAAACTAAAGAAAGTGCCGTCCTTATCGACTATAGAGTAAGTTTAGAAGAGAAGATAGAACTGGGTGAAACAGGGGTGTGATATACGGGGAAGAAGATGAAACTTTATGTGGTGGTCATTTTTAATCCTTATGTTTTATACCTTTTATACTTCAACCAAAAAAATATTTCTACTATTTAATTGGTACCAAAGGATTTATAATCTTGACAATTTCAACACTTGCTAACTAACTTATGAATCTTGACGACCTTCACACTATTTTGTCCATATACTTAGGGCCTGTTTGGTTTGGGAGCATAGCCACTGTTAGATATGGATTATAATGAAAGCAGGTGTTTGGTGATACTTTCTGAATTTCAAATAGGTACTCAACCCTTAATTTTAAGATTTTATGAAATCCTGACCTCACCCCTTCCTTTTCTGACAAACTCTTTTCTTTTGTAGGTCTCACTATTTTATTCTCTCTTTTCTCCTTTTTTTATACTTTCTTGCTACAATATATTAATTTTATATTATTAAAATTTAATTTTTAATATTATTTTATAAACCCACATCAAATCCATATCTTACTCCATCCTAAACCTCCTACTTTATAAACCCACTTTTAAAGTAAAACCCACCTACAAACCAAACGGACCCTTATTGTTGCTTATTATGAATATTGCACTTATTATGATATATTTTTTTCATATATGAATCAAATCTTTCATACGATCGAGCCATGCCGAGTAATTGTAGTAGTGACATGAAAATATGGACATTTTGTCAGATTTACTTTGTTATTATGGCATAGGGCCCTCAAAATTCACAGGACGACCCTGTGTGTAAGGCATTGCATATTGTCATCATGAACTATTGTTGGATGTATAACTCTGAGAAAGAGATCCACATCAATGTACGAAACGTTAGAATCAACTTAGCAATACCATTACGTAAAAGTTACAAAGAAACGCACTTTGCTACAAACTAACTCAAAATAGTTGATTTTTACCGTCTTTTGTTCCGCAAAATTAAGCAACAAATAGAAACATAATAAAATAGTTAACAGTAACCTTTTTAGGGCATTTAATTTCTTCTTTTATCAATTAAACAATTTCATGCTAAAATCATGTTTCTCACATATAAATAATATGGTCCTTGAACCATATGAAAGTAGTAATTGAGACAGACTTATAAAGGCAGTAAGCGCAAAAAGAAAGGTAGTAACTGATCCATTCTTTACAACTACTTTCAAATAACGACATACATTTTAACAGGATGGTTAATACAATTCACAAGTTAACTTATGCTGAAGAGAAACATACTGGACCAAAGAACATGTAACACTCGTTATCTGATAGAGGATTTATTTTTATTTGGGTTTGGGTTTAGATTTGTTTCCATTGCTTAGAGATCACAGGTTTTTATTGCCATCGAGTTATTTTATAGCCACCTAAAGTGCATGTACGAATCAAAGACAAATATACAATATCGTTGTATTGTGTATTGAACAATTGAAGCCAAGGAATACGTTGGTTAAACAAAATTAGCACTATATAGTTAAAAAAGTATTTTATCTGATATTAAACACCAGGTTATGATTTTGATGTTAATATCTATTTATTTGGTAGTCGAAACAAAAGATTCCTACATTACAATGTCTTCCATCTAATATGTCTTCAACTACTCATATTAACCATTAAACTCTAATCCACATACCTTCCATGACCGTCACCATTGAGAGAAGAAGCAAAATCAAAGGAAGGTTTAAACACACTTGCCACTATATAGGCGCTGAAATGTATTGTGCGTCAACGATCTTGCCATTTCAAGAAACTTTCTTTGTATCATGATCAACCTCACATTTCCCTCCATATTTAGGAAGAGGGTCATATGGTTAGAGTTTTGATTTTACAAGTTTGAATGGTTCGGAGAAAAAACAAATCCAAAACCACAATTTCCTCTCCATCTCTGACCACCTGTCAATACATCAGATTAAATCATTTATAAATTACGCTCATTGTTTGTTTCCCAAGAGAGTTGGGTTGGGTTACGTTTTTTTATCATGGGTCAAGTGGTATCTATGAGAAATAATTGTTTTGAATGTGTAAGGGAGTGGTAGATATAACTGGCTAAGTTGCATATTTCACTTAAAAAAGCACTTTATAAGAAGCAATCCCAGATACCTTAGTTACCTTAAAAAGAAAATTACTACTTAGCTAACTGTTTACCAAAAAAAAAGAATAAAAAGCTGATACTTCCCCCCTCGGTTCCAACCCGCATTAAAAAGTCACCCGTCGTGTAACAGTCAAGAGAACATAGATAGTGGTCGTGGTTCCTTATGGATCACAAATCAATGGAGCATAGTGTCTGATACATCGCAACCGTTTAGCTGATCAGTATGTAAAAACAAAAAATTGGACTCAAGATATGGTCTTACTGGATAGGCGAAATACGTTGCATGATATAAAAGGGTCAAAGTAAGGCAACTATTAGAAACTTGGAACCGGAAGATAAGATATAATGTTCTGCAGACAGATTAAAAAATTAGTCAACTGCTGAAAGAGAGATCGAGCAGATAACAAAAGAAATGTTGACACTCACGAATATTTAGAGAGCTTAGTCAAAGATGATGGGAAGCATGTCCACGTTTCAAGCAATGTGCATCGAGATTTTTAATGCCAGTTGGATCTCTCATTCTTTCTCTCCCTGGAAACAACTGTTGATGAAAAAATGTAGATAGAGAGAAGTTTCTTACCCAAGAAACTCACTGGTATTTTCAGTATGTGTAGGTAAAGCCTGCCTTTGTAGAGGACGGCTTTCAATCTGCTTTGAGGTAAACTAAATTCTGAAAAATCAGCTACATGTTACAGAAAATAAACTACAAATATGATTGATGACAAAAATAAGAAACCTGGTGAAGGTCTACAATAGCAGAATAGAGAAAGTGGGCAAAACATTGAAAATGAGACTCAAATGACCACCCTTGTAGTCCTCATTAACAACAACCTCGACAATAGCCTCTAATGGTAACGCCTTTCTGGTATTCATCCATAGTTATACCTTTTATGGTTTACTGAGAATTTCAGATGCCATTTTTTATCTACTATTCAAGGTTGTCAAACAATGTACCAATACTGAAATGCAAGGATACACCAACACATAATGAGGCATCTATAACCCACACAAGAAATAATTTGGCGTACAACTAACCTGATTGTTCCTGTGACTGGAACTACTATACTATACAAAGTCTGAGATGTTTAAATGTCTAGATGATTTATATTAGCTTCTATTATATCATTGCAGTTTCCTATTGATCTTCCTTGTGCCATGGCCTCAAGTAAAAAATCAATCATTATCGGGCTGTTTCCTTTCCATTTTCTAAAAGAATAAAAATAAGCGGTAAGCGATTGTCACTGCCATATGAAAACGATAACAACTCGAGATAATTGTGCGGCTCTCTTATGGGGCGTTTGGATTAGCATTTTTTCCTGGCGTAATGCCTAAAAAATAAGTACTTTTATATCCAAAGACATTAAAATAAGTAGTTTATGGAATAAACAGGTTAAACTTTACGTGCGTGCGTTCGATTTACCTTAACTCGGGACTTAAACAAATAAATTTTTCCTAAATATAGGACTTAAAATCTACATAAAATATAGGAAGCCCTACTATAATTCATTGAAAAACATACACTTCCAATGTTCTCTGTTTATTTGATTACCAAAGATAACTAACCTATGGAGATTCGTGGTTCTCACCTATTCAGATGTTGGGAAAGTCGTGTTGCTCGCATGTGTAACATCCATTCCATTGAAGACTGCATTGACTAATCTGGTATTCAGATACGTTTTGGAAACCTTGATAACACCCTGCCACCAAGTACATTTACAATACAACACGTGATTATAGCAATTGTATGAAATCCCTTGTACTTAAAAAAAGTCTATAAAAAACAAAACAATCTAAACTACTCGCTTTACATTATGTAATTGAGAAATTGGATTATAACTAATACCTTAATGTATATCTTCCTGTCCCCGTGGGGCCCATACTACTTCTGTGATCCCCCATCTTGCCAACAATATTCTGGAACAACCATCATTTTTGGCGTAAGTACCGATCCGCATATCTATGAAATTGTCGAGCCTTCAAGAAAAGAATAATACGATTTTAGGAAAAGAAGTGGGCCTTTAAAGTTTACCTAAACAAAGAAGGATACATACCTTGGTTTCGTGCAGAACTTGGTTTAGACATATCGTGACCGTGAGTGTAAGAATCAACGTCTGTCCGTACAGTAGCCAAACCTGACTGACTACTCAGTATTCATGTTTCTGCTACCACAACATTGCTGGATCTGTGACGTTGAAATACCTACAACAAAAGAAGAACAAATCGCAAGGGAAACATACCAGCTCGCTCTCAAATACCACATAACTGAAGAATGTTGTTTACCTAGTGTTTCTCAAAAGAATTCAAGATATATAGAGTTGAAAACTAAACTATCAATGAAGGGAGGAAAAGTTAACTGGCAATGAAGGTATGAAAAATCAACCTCGCGATAACTCGACGGTCTTAATTTGTTAAAATAATTTTGTCTTGTTTTCATTACACAGAATCAATATATGTATAAGGTTTTGAAATTTGAAACGTAACCATAGCAGCTTGAGCGTACAATGTCATAGCGGAGTAGGGCTTGAGTGGCTGCTCGTAAAGGTGCAGGTAAAGGGGCCTCTGCTTGTCTTTGTTGTCGTCATACTAGGTGAAGATGTGTGCCTAACTGCCCCCAAAAGTACGTGGGACTCTCTACCCCTCAGTGTATATTAGCAAAAAGTAACATCTGCCATCAAAAGAACTGAAATAAAAAGTTACCTTAGCCATTATACTTACTCATGATCTTCCATGATGACAGTTCGCCTAACTTTTTTCAAATCAGTATTTACGATCGGGCAATAGCAAGGACGGTTCCAATAACATCTGCAATTAATGATTTTTGTTGTTAATTTTGAAAAATCTGCTATATATTAGATTTGGTATAAGGCGTACCAACAATATCCATTTCAATTGTCAAGATATATGAGAAGGGGTCAATCCTAAAACCAAAGAGATTCTCATCAAACCGATCAATCCTGGTAACAATTTTCGACTTGAAGAACATTATCTAAATACAAATTGTATTTTTCAGATATAATGTAGAACCAAATATATGTATTCTCACTTCCAATGTTTTCGCAACTAATACAACTATACTGTTAATTCACAACTATCGGTTTAGTAGGAAAATATTATTGATACTGTCAAAAACTTACGATGAGAATTGCACTCGTTGCTACTAATGGTTAGTAAAGTCTGTTATGCGGCAAGTGTACATCTTCGCACACCATTAATGGATATTTTTCTCCCAGCTAGACTATCACCAGTGATCAACGTGTCAGCAGCCTTTCTCATTATCAAAATATTTATAACTAAGGGGGCACAATGCAAAATTTATTCCTAAATCCTAAATGTTCAAAATCCCAAAACCGGATTAAATAAAATGGGTAACAAACTTTTCAAACAAAGAAGATAAAGAAGCAAATTAAATTACCTTACAGATGGTTAGAATATTCGACATCGACGATTAACTGTTTCATAGTTGTAATCATCCAGTTCTTTAGTGTATATATGGATAATTAATTTCTCTTACATTGCCAAACGTGGCATTAAGAAGACCTAATCCTACTAATCCATCGTTATCCTATATCTCTAACACAAAAGAATTGTCACATAATTCTCACAAAATATCATCACATTTGTAGCATCCTCAAACTTAAATTATTCAACTATCTCACATATCAACTTAAAATTTCTCAACTTAAAATTCCTATAATCATCATATAAATAACTAAACATCTTTATAGCATCCTAAACTTAAAATTCGGCATCCTAAACTTAAAATTCCTGTCAAACTCACATATAAAGATAGTTATAACTATTAGTTATAATCACTTCAACATCAAACTAAACTTATTTAAACTAAACATCTAGAATTTAAGATAAATTCTACTAATAGTACATAAAATCTTGATTCTAAATAAAACTGGTATTCAGATAGTATACAACTTTAATGAAAACCTTGGCTCAATTATCAGAACGACTAAATAAAACTGACACAGCCTTCTTTTCCTTGATCAATATCAACATTATAGTTTTTGGTTGATCTTCCAATTGTAACTTGGTCTCGATTTAAGATTTTAAACATTACATGCTTCATGAAAGTTGTTGTATTAACAATCTAAGGATTAGCATATTAATCGACATATACTAAAGGCTAAATAAGTAATAAAAAGGATATGAGACCTGATCAATGATATTTTCGATCCAACTTCTTCAGGTTTGCTAATAGAAATCAGGATCGTTTGTGCGTGTTTTTTTTATTTGAGCTATGCTTTAGTTTAGGTAAAAGTTGGATCGGGGATTGTTTATAGGATCTATGATGACGAAACGCTGCTGGGTTTGGGGTTTTATGAAAAAATAGATTGGGTTGTGATAATATTATATTATTTTAGGATCTATTTTGATTAAGTTTTTGGGTTCGGGAATTTGTAAGCCAAGCTCATGTGCTGACTGGGATTAGTCTCTTGATTGATGATGTGGCAAATCCCTCCTCTTATATATAATGTAAAGATATATATATATATATATATATATATATATATATATATATATATATATATATATATATATATATATATATATATATATATATATATATATATATATATATATATATATATATATATATATATATATATATATATATATATATATATATATATATATATATATATATATATACTTCTGCCTATCCGCATATTACCGATTTTGAACATACAAAAAGTTTGTTATGATTAGGGGGTCTTACCCTAACCCACCATCTTAGCCCCAATGCAGATACTTACTATAATATATAAACCATCTCTCATGTTCGTTTGAATGTCCCAATGCAACCTTAGGTACCCAAAACAACCAAAAACTTAAAAAGAAAACAGCCTGATTTCAAAACTGCTTTGACCTCCGACTGTTGTAACCTGTTTTTGACCCACTTCCCGACCTCCAATTTAGTTCACGTTTCTTGCATTGGAAATCCAATTCAATTACCTTTTCAGGGATACATGGATCGCAAAATAAGAGTTTGTAGAACTCCCTATATGATCAAAACAATCGACCCTAAATTCTGCCCAGTTTTTAAAAACGGGTTTAATCTAATTAACCTAATTAATTAACCCTAACCCCACTAATTACAGATCTATTAAGAACTCTAATCTATCATATAAATTTATTACATAAAAATTTAAGCCTTAATTCTATAAAACAAGAAAACTATAAGAATTAAATCAAGATTTTTACCTCAAATCTTCAAGAAAATTATTTTTGATGAATCCCTAAATTAGGGCTTGTAAAAATTCGGCCAAAAGGGGAGAAAATTAATGGAAAAACTGATTTTTGTGATATAGACATGGTATTTATATGTTTTATTAAATAGGCTTTTCCAAATTGGGCTCAAGTTGGGTCTTTTGGCCCATTATCCTTTCTTTTTCTTTTCTAGTCGGTTTAAATCCGATTCATATATATATATTTTTTATTTTTTTTCTTTTTAAGACTTATTAATATATTATTAATAATACCTTAAGTTACCTTGATTTATTTCATCTCCTAAAGCCTCAGAATCCTTAAAACCGTAAAACTAGTCAATTTTACGCGTATACCGAAAAAAACGTAAAATATACAGTTTTAAAAAAATCTTAAATTTTGAAATAAACTTTATAACTAAGTCCTAAATGACTTAAAACCATCCCGAAAAATACTCACATGACTAAACACCTTACCCGAGACCTCTAAATGCTAAACCCCAAATCGTAAAAAAAAATACGATTTACTATAATACTTATACGTATACGTAAACACCAAAATAACACCATTTAATTTCATAGTCACCAATTTGTGACCATATGAACATGAAATAACCGTTCCTCGATTTACTTATGAGTACCATATACCCATAAACGATGTCCACACCAACTTCGTTCACGCAAAATAAACATGTAAACACACAAAACACATAGTCACACATAAAATAACCTAAAAATAAGACCGAGTGATGAACCTCAAAACCACGGTTGTCACAAAAATTTTCCAAGCAATTTCTTTCTTATGATTTTTGAGCACATCGATAAGTCGAGATTTTTCATCCTTTTTTAAGTCCTTTGCAATGATGACGGGTAACTTCTTATGTCTTCTAGGAAAACGTATTCAAGATGAGACGGTAAATCCTTAAGCTCTAAATCCGGAGGATTGTCGATGGAAGGCTTAGTCAAATTCAGATCATCGTTTATGATTTCCATAGGAGAAGGTGGAGAAATATGGTCCTCATTGAGAAGTTTCTCAATGGTACGAATGTCTTCGTCCCAATTGGAGGGAGAATCGTCATATTGTAAGTCCACATCCCCTAAACTTGCTTCAAATTCTTTCAAAAGAAAATCACTTTCTCCAAATGGAGTCAATGAGGGAGCAATAGAGGCAACGGTCTCAATAATGGGTAGAGAAGAAAAACCACTTTTACAAGCGTCTTTGAAATGTTCTTCACAAGCCTCATCAAGTAAGTCAATGAAATTAACGCTCTCGTGTTCATAAGATTGCTTAGAATGTTTACTCATGTTGAAAACGATTTTGTTGTCACCAACTCTCATGATTAATTCGCACGCGGCTACATCAATAAGAGTGTGACCGGTCCTCAAGAATGGACGTCCAACAATTAATGGAACACGGGGATCCATCTCATAGTCAACGACAACAAAATCCGCCGGAAAGGTGAATTTGTCGACACCGACGATGACATCTTCGGCTATCCCCACCGGATAAGCAACCGTACGGTTAGCTAATTCCAATGTCATTCGTGTGGGGACAAGCTCTGGTAGAGATAATTGTTTCCAAACGCTTAATGGCATTAAGTTAATACTAGCACCTAGATCGGCTAGGGCCATACAATTCTCTACACCGGGAAAATTGCAAGGAATGAGAAAGCGACCCGGATCACCAAGTTTGGTTGGTAAATTCCTTAAAAGAACCGCGGAGCAATTCTCATTAAGTTGGGTCTGAGAAATATCAAGTAGTTTTTCCTTATCACTTACATTTTAGCATATTTAGGCATGTGAGCTAGCGCCTCGGCAAAGGAGATGTTGAAGTTCAATTGTTTAAAAATTTTAAGAAAGTTTGAAATTTGAATATCATCCTTGTTTTTCAACTTCTCTTTCCTCAACCTTGATGGATAAGGTATATCGGGTTGAGAGGAAGGCTTTGGAATGGAATTCTCACTCACATCCTTGGGTGGTGGAGGGGTATGGGTAGAAGTAGAAGGTGGAGTAAGTGGTGAAGGGGGCTCGTTATCCTTTGTCACAATCACTGGAGTATGTTTAGGAATCTCAGGTTCCTTATAACCTTTTCCACTTCGGGTGGTGATTGCTTTCATCTCCCCTCTTGGATTAGCAACGGTGTTACTCGGAAAAGAACCCGAAGCAGAGGTTTGATTACTTGGGAAGAAACTAGCCATCATATCCCTTAAATCACTCGTTTGATTGCTTAAAGAGTTTCGCATGTCATTCCTAAGCTCGGCTCGAAGATCATTCCCTTGTTTCACCATGTCACCTTTCAAGTTAATAATTTGACTCTGAAGATTCTTCACCAACGCGTCATTAGTCCTCATGTAAGTTTCAACCTCGTGATTAAATGTCGTGGGTTGGTTGAGAGGTGGAGCTTGATAAGCGGGTGATTGATAGGTGGGTTGTTGGTAAACTTGATTATTTCCTTGAGGTGGATATGGGGTTCTTTGGGTTTGATATTGAGTAGGAGCTCGAGGTTGGTTTTGATTGTTACGAGTGAAGATATTTTGGTTTTGAGGAGAAAACCGGGTGGTGAAAGAAAGTTGTTTGAACGATTACTTAGCAAATTGTGGTCACCTTGAGAACGAGCTTGATAGCCTCCCGTGGAAAAGTTACCGTTAGCCGCATGCACGTTTTCCAGATTGTCATAAATAGAAGGACAATCGGTGTACGAATGAGGACCACCGCAAGTCTCACAAGAAATTGTTACAGCTTTAGCTTGTTGAAATTGGTTTATAGCCATGGTTAATATATTTTTGTTCATTTCGGCTAGTTGGCGGGTGATTTTGGTCATCTCGGGGTTGGTTGAAGTAGAAGAAACATTGAATCTCGGTTTATTTCTTGAAGATGCGGATGAATCCCAATTTTTGTGATGAGTGGTCATGTTCTGTATAAGCTCTCTACACTCCTCAGGTCTTCTTTTCATAAATGTACCACTGGCGGCTACATTAATCGTATCACGATCACGAAAAGTTAAACCATTATAGAAAGTATCAATCAAAGTGACCGGGAGCATATTATGGTTAGGACAACGATCGATCAAGACATTATAACGTTCCCAAGCATCGAAAAGCGACTCATCGGGGTCTTGAGTGAAACCACTGATTTGATTACGAAGACTAGTTACCATGGATGGTGGAAAGTAACGCGACAAAAACTTTTGAGTCATCTCATCCCATGTATGAATTGAGTTTTAGGAAGACGATCAAACCATTTTTTGGCATGATGGGATAAAGTGTGTCGAAAACGATGAAGGCGAAGAAAATCCATGTAAAAACCGGGCAATTTCATGCTTTGAGTGACGGTTATGAATTTATCAAGGTGTTTGTTGGCATCATCATCCGGCAATCCGCGAAATGGACAAGCATTTTGAACTTGTTGGATCATGTGATGCTTCAACGAAAACTCGGGAGCCGTGATTTGCAACGGTGGAATCGGTCGTCCACGTACGTTCATAGTCGGTTGACATAGCTCCTCCATCGTACGAAGGTCGGGTTGAGGAGCATGGTTGTTGTTATTATTCAAAATGGGGTGAGGTGGATTATTATTGTTATGCACACCAGCCATATCTAAGTCTCTAAGAGTCTCGAGCTCAGAATAAGACGAAGATCGAGTACGCATACACTAAAAATTAAATACAATATTTTTGGTTTTTTTATCTTTTTCTATTATTTATTTTTTTGGATTTTTTGAAAATTTTTATACTTGAAAATAACGTTCCCAAAAGAACGGATCCCAAAATCCAATTTTCACACTAAAAACCGTTAATCTTTACGAGTAGAGCCGGCAGCGGCGCCATTTGATTTAATGATTTTGTGTGTGTGTTCGTACTCGATTCAATTCGAATTGATCACGGTTTAGGGTGGACTTATCGGTTTTGGTCACTAAAAGGGGGATCTTATGATTATCTATTTTAAATTAAATAACAAGTTAACAAAACTAAGACTAAACGAAATAGCAAGAGAATTAAAGTAATTAAAAACTAAATTAAAAGTAAATTTGAAAATAAAATGAGAAAATACAATTTAAAATTAAACTCGACAAAAAGTTAAAACTAGAATAAAAGTAAATTTGAAAATTCTAATATTAAACTAAGACAAAAGTAGTTTGGAAATAACACTAAGTAAAAATGCGGGAAAAGTTAAATTTTAAATTGAGTTAAAAACAAGAAATAAAATCCAAAACTTGTGAACGGATCGTAACCTACGATCGTACCCTTGATCGTGGTCTGGATCGCAACAAGTGGATCGCAGTGGTGGATCATGACAAGTGATCGCAGCAACGATCGTGCAGACTACCAATCGTGACCCCTGATCTCACCTACGGATCGCAACACGGATCGCAGCCACAGATTGCAACAAAGTGATCGTGACCTGGATTGTGATGGATGATCGTAGTATGATCTTAGTCTTTGATCGCAGTAATGGATCACAAGTAGAAACCCTAGGCTTATGCGACCACACTTACTTGATCAGAACAAGTAAAAACCTTTTAAACTGTTATGATGTGGTACAATAAGCAAATAAGCCGAACCGAATAAGCACCTTTCAAAATAAACAATCACCAAAACTTCACCAAATCAACAATTACAAGAACTAAATAAGCACGAATTAAAAACTTTCAAAACACTAAATAAGCAAAATTTTATAAAACAAACTTTAAAAAGATTAAACTTTTAAAAACATTTAAAAGAAAATAAGCTAACATGAAATAAGCAAAAAACACAAAAAAAATTGAGCTTATCAATAGTGAGAAATTGATAAGAACAAAAAGATTAGCACTTTGATCAAATAAACACCAAGATGAAACACGTTATCTACTTGAACCAAATCAAAATCAAAAACAAGAAAGGTAGAATAAAATAGATGATGAAAAGCTTTAACTTGAACTTGTAGATTAAGGATTCAAATACAAGATTAAATGAAAAGCTTAAAACTTGAAAGAAAAATGGAAGAAATCTTGATACATAAAGTAGAATCACCTACTTCTCTCTAAAGATATGAAAACTAAAATAAAATGACTAACTAAAAAAAACTAACTAACTAACACCCTCCTAATGAAGGATTAGGATGGTATATATAGGAGAAGGGAGGTGTGGTGTGTTGCTTCTTTCTTCCTTTTGTCTTCTCGTCTTTTTAAATGACTTGTCTTTCTCGACTTTGTCTCGGGATTAGTCGAAAGATAAATGAACTCGTCTTCTAATTTTCTTCTTTTAGTTGACTTGGTTCTTCGACTTCGTCAAACTTCCGTCTTTAGACTTTTTCTTTGATAAATCTTCAGAATAGGCCTTTGACTTCCGTTCTTCTTGCACTTTTGATCTTTTGACTTCGTCTTTTGTCTTTTTCTTCGATAAAAGCCCGTGTTTTCTTCCTTTTTCATATTTTTGTCCTGAAACATAATAAAAACACAAACCACACATAATTCCGACTTCTACGACATAAAATACACGTCTTGGTCTTGTTTTTATTATAATTAAGTGGTAAAAGGATAAGTGTTTTCACACTTATTAATGATCCTCTTCAAGATCATAATTTCTCCCAATGAATTCTTAAGATATGAGATCTCTTTCAATAAAATCTCCATACCTTGCAACAATAACCTCGTTTTCAGGTGGAATATAAATGTAGTAACCCATAGTTTCCTTAGGGTATCCTACAAAGATACATTTCACAGATCGTTGTTGGAGTTTATCAGCTGAGTCACGTTTCACATACGCCTCACAATCCCAGACCTTGAATAAGACAAGTTAGGCGATTTGCCATGCCATAATTCATATGGTGTCTTATTTACCTTCTTTGTGGGAACCATATTTAGAATACGAACAACAGATTATAAGGTATAGTCCCAATAGGATAATGGTAAAGTTGTATGATTAAACATAGATCTTACTATATCTAATAATGTACGATTTCTCCTTTCAAATACACCATTTTGTTGTGGAGTATAAGGAGAAGTAAGATACTGAACAATTCCATTCTCACTTACATAATCTTTAAAATCTTAGCTTAAGTACCCGCCTCCTCTATCAGAACGAAGAGCTTTAATCTTATTTCCTAGTTACATGTCTACTTAAGCTTTAAACACTTTAAACGTTTTGAATACCTCATGTTTATTCTTAAGTAAATAAACATAACCATAACGGCTGAAATCATCCGTAAATGTTAAGAAGTAGCTAACACCTTTCCTTGACACGTGTCTTAGTGGTCCACACACATCTGTATGTATTAAACCAAGTAGATATGTAGCTCTTTCAATATTACTATTAAAAGGTTTCTTGGTCATCTTTCCAGAGATACAAGACTCATATTCATCAAATGATTCATCATTGATATTTTCCAAAAGACCTTCACGTTGAAGTTTTTATATGTGTGTCTTCCCAATATGGGCAAGTCTACAATGCCAAAGTTAAGAAGAGTTCGAGTCTAACTTTCTCTTCTTAATCATGCTAAAGACAGAATTATTATTATACTTGGAAACATTATCATGCATGTTAATTTCAAACACACCATTCACAGCAATTGCATTAAAATAGAAAATACCATTTTCAAAAACAAAAATTCTATTATTATCAGTAGTGTGAACAAATCCAAGATCCAACAAATACGAAAAGAAAATGACACCTCTAAAAATAGAAGGTGCATAATGACCATTGTTTAAGATCAGTACTAAACCCGAAGGTAAAACTAAAATTAACACTCCTATGACTTCAATAACTGCTTGTGCTCCATTGCCCACTTGCAGATATTGCTCTCCATAGGATAGCTTCCTTTCCATCTTAAACCCCTGAAGCGTATTATGAATGTTAATACCGCATCCCGTATTATATAAACAAGAGTTTAATTCGTATGTTAAATTAAATAATTCAATCATAAATAAGTTACTTGAAGCTGCAGCACTGTGCTCAGACTTCTTGTTCTTACTTTCTCACAACTCTTCGAGATACAGAGGGCATTTCCTCCTCCAGTGACCACTGGCGTCGCAGTGGTGACAATTCTCATCCTTTTAAGATTGATTCTTCTTAGAAAGATTTTTCTTAGGCTTTTGATAAGTCACAACTTGCTTGCCTTTATCACCTTTGCCTTTCATCTTTTTGTTCGATTGTGTTTTCGGCTTACTCACTCTACCTTTTTGTATGTTAAGTACTTGAGGAGTAGAGGTCGGGGCCTTTTTTGTCCTTTAAACCCTTTTCGAAGTCAATGAGCATTCCGTTCAAATCACTCATTGTCTTCCCCGCGCAATGCATGTTGAAATTTCTAATAGAATCACCAAATCCTTGTTAAGGGGCCTGTTGATTAAGTTAACCGCCATATCATTGTCATAGGATTTCCCAAGTGCATGTAGTTGGTCCATGAAACCTTTCATTTCCAAATAGTGAGCACGTACGGATTTTCCTAGGGCTTGTTTGCAGCTGTGCAAAACATCCACTAAATCGTAGATCTCCACAGCTTGCGGCTTCTCAAACATTTTCCTGAGTTCTTCAAGCATGGTTTGTGGAGGATAATGCTCAAACTGCTTTTGAAGAGCATGTGACATTTTTTCAAGCATTAAACAAGCCACATCATTATGCTTCTTGTATTCAGCTTTCCATGCTAGCTTATCAGTGTCGGAAGCCTCATCAGGGGGTTGTGGAGGAACTGGCGTGAACAAGTATTCATAAGTACCCACAACTCTCAAGACAATTCTTAGTGAGCGGTACCAATCGTTGAAGTTTTGGAGTTAGTTCTTCACGTTCAAAGAATGTTTTGAACGCTGAAGTTAAAGCGTTGTTGTTTTCGGGGTGAGCCAATTCTACAGAATAAGTTCAAGTATTAGTATTTTGGATAATACTTTAAAGAAAATAAAATTACCCTGGTAATTAAAATTAACCATAGTATAATATTAACATAAATCCATTACATAAGTTGATCTGCTAGTAATGAATGTATTTAGCATGGTAACTTGTCGAACAACTAATTGAAAAACAATTTTCAATTTCTAGATTCTTTAGGGACTTACATTGCCAAAACTTGTTGCATTGTAAACATGTTTCATCCCCTCTTAATGCCTTAAGTTTCTAGATCTCACTAAGTAACTTAATTAAGTCGTCTAATTTAAAGAACGTAAAACTATTCATGTGAAGTCTCATTCAATCACGAAAGTTTTCTTTCCATCACAATATCGTCCATGGTCTCACATGACGACATTGTAACTTCTAGTGTTCGTCAATTAGATGACATTTGACTTAAATTTTCGGGTATTAATTTTTGATGTGAAAAATCAAAATCTATGTATGGAGAAGCATGCATATATATCCATAACATAAGTTTAATAAAACATTTAGTAAACTTTTTCGCCAAGATTAAATATACATAAATTATCGTTGAGGCATTGGTTAAACCGTTTAAAGAATTACCCACAATAAAATTCACAACGTACTTTTTCTAGAACTCGGCAAAAGCACAAAGCAATAACTATATTCATTGTGTTTCGGATGTGAATTTGCGGTAAATCAACCTTAAAGTAATTGTGCAAATAAATCATAGGTAACTCCAATTTGACGCACAAGCGAGCCGGGAATTTCGTCAGCGACAAATGGCGTAACCTCCTTCCTTAGTCAGGTTCTTATACCCACCACACATTTTGTCAAAACTGGATGAGCCTTTCTAATTATTATTGCAAAATTACCAATTGACGCAATTTAATATAATTTAGAACTCAAAACAATTCCTAATTTTTATATGATCAGTCCATATTATTTAAAAAAATTTACCATTGTTTACAACAATTCATGTAATTTAAATAAACAAATAGGCAAACAAAAAAACTAAATCATAAACACATAATAACAATTTATATGTGCAAGAAATAAATCAAATAGCCACATGCATACGATTTTATTCAATAAATTTACAAAGCTAGGTTTTTACATTCATATAAAAGTCTTCTCTAATTCTAGATTTATCGAATGAAATAAACAAGTAGCACATATATGTAACAATTACCACATATAAATCATAAGATCCATGTAAAATATGCACGTTCGTCATGGATCCACCCCAATCACTTAACAATTTAATGAAATCTCAACAGATCGTAACCTTATTTACATGACATAACAATTAATCATGCAATTTATCAAAGATCAAAACATGTAATTTTAGGGTTTCAATTTTTTTTATTTTTTTAATAAATCGACCAAAAAATCAGTAAAAAAAACAAAACCTAATTTTTTTATGAAAACGAAAAAAACATGTTGTTTTAACTCAAAACAATTATTAGTTCAAGATCTTTAGATATCGATAATTATAACATGTTAAAACGGTCGTAATAGCGGAAGTGGTTTAAACAAGATCATAGTAATAACACATTCATAATTAATCGATTAGGGTTATGTACCTTTTGCAAACGATTCCAACGAACAAGAACAGATCTACAATTAAGGGTTTATGAGTATAAATGATTAACGCCTTATCGTTTTGTTAATCGATCCAAGATATAATCTATAGTGAGATTATATTACATTCTTGTACACACGTATAATAACGAGTTAACCGTAAGACTAGTACGTATAAAACGAGCAATACATTGAGTGGAAAAAATCAAACCGAAACCCTAAAGGGGTGTTCGGCCGATCTCAACAAAGAAAGAGGAGAAGAGGGTGAAAGTTACGAGGGATATCAAGAATCCCATGGATATTTATAGGAAGAAAAACTTAGGGCTCAAGTTTTAGCAATAAGGTAAAAGTTTCCTTTTTCCTTCCCTATAACCGATTGGAACACCCCCTTCTAGGATGTTTCCGGAACCTTCTTTCCTCTTCTATTCTTATCCACATTAATCGTGAGTTCCTAACTATTAAAACACAACGACCGTTAAATGTTTAAAGCTCGTTTTAATTAATAAATATATAAAATACATTTATTAATAAATTAAATCATTACGTATTACGTGCAATCCCGTAATCTCGAGTTCGATCCTAACACACGACTATTAATTTAAGTCCATAAACTTACATGTAGCTCTTAATCAACTGATCGCATTTCATTCATTAGTTGTTTAGGGGGTGTGTTATGTGTCGGCTTGTATAGCCGGCTTACGAATTATATGATTTTGGGCTTATTGTATATAAGATCACCTTTTGTGGCTTTGGAACTTTTCGGCTTATATAAGTTTATTTTATATAAGTTACAAAGTAAGGCACAAAAAGTGAGATGCAAAGAAGTCCAAAAAGTCGTCTGCTGTTTCTGAGCTCAGCAAGGTACCAAAGGTAGACACCAGCCCAAAGATATCTGAATTAAAGCTAAAGCTGAGGCCGAGGGCCATGCCCTTCTCATATTGAGAATATGTCTACGCGATGTTTGCAACCGGTAAGATTTTTCTCGTCGGTTTGAATTTTTTTGCTGTGACTGATATCTATCACTAGATGCTAACAATTTATCCTGACATAATCTATTATCATCGTCTATATAATGACATGCAAAATATTAAGAAGCACATTCATGATAAGAAATTATTATGTTGTATTCTAAGAAAACAAACCATAACTATAAGATTTAGCATCACATTTGCTTTAGAACATGTTCTTGGGAATATATGGAATCAAGTATCATTCTAAATTGGAATGCGATTCAGTTGATTCATCTATGGCATTATGAGGGGAAAATGATTTCCAAGGCAGGAAGCTAATCCACATATGGATGACATAACTAGGCGACAAAGTACTCTCTTGTTTCATTCCACGTGCACTGTTAAGTTTAATCCAAAAGAAATGGATATCATAGCTTCCAGTGATAACATATGCATACACACATCCAAATATAATGTTTATGGGGTATGGCTGAAAAGTGTTTTAGCAATGTCGAGAGTTGATGATCATAAGCTTGTAGGTGGTGATGAGATATGTGTTTGATGAGATATTTTGTTTGTGACATGAGCTTAAATGCTCAAACAAAAAGCTGCTATAAACTAGTTCATTTTGAAAGCACATACTTATTTTATTTTGACAAGGAATAAATAATAGCCAAATGATTTCTTTTATTTATGTGAGTTGTCTTTACTAATGAAGTTAGTAGTAGAATTTCACTAATGTATGTATGTCTAGTTTATTTTCTTAATACTATGTAAATGTTGGAATCGACACCAACAAACCTGAAGACCGATTCGCGGAATACTAGAATACTGTAAAGAAGATCGCAGAGATGCAATAGACAAAACCCAGAACGACGACACTACAAAGGTAACCAAACGATTATGTTTTATTATATCGATCGATTATAGGAAAGAATAGAAGATGCTTGTGTATCTTGTGCATCACCCCCTCACCTCATTTTATAAGGTGAGGGGGTCGGTTACACACATAGGTCGACTAAGAAAGCCCGAGCCCAACCTTAGCCGACTTACACAGATCCTCTACTTAGGTACCTCCTACTAATCGTATGCGTTAACTAGACTCGACACTAACTCTAACAACTTTCACCTTAGTAAAAAGAAAAGTTAGCCCCGACATCAAGTATCTTCATGCAATACTTGAATTTCAGACCTGGAACCACTTTTGTAAACGCGTCAGCTGCATTATCCTCCGTGCCTATCTTTGCCACTTTAATCTCTTTAGATTCTATGATCTCCCTGATGAAGTGATACCTCACATTGATATGCTTAGTCCTCTCATGAAACATTGCATTTATTGAGAGATGAATTGCACCTTGATTATCACAATTCACAACCACTGACCTTAGGTTTATTCCCAGCTCGATTAGTAGACCTTTAAGCCAAACGTTTTCCTAAGCGCCATATACTCCACCTCTGTAGTAGATAATGAAACAACATGCTGCAGAGTTGCTTTCCAACTTACAACACATCCATGTACCATAAACACGTACCTGATTATTGGCCTACCCTTGTCAGGATCTTTAGCATAATCGCTATCCACGAAACCGTCAACATCCACGTGCTTCCCTTGATCTCTATCATACACTAGACCTACATCATCAGTGCCCTTCAAGTACTTCAAAATCCACTTCACCGCTTCCCAGCGATTTTTATCTGGATTCGCCAAATACCTGCTCACAATGCTAACAACATACGCAATATCCGGTCTAGTGCAAACCATCAAGTACATTAAAATACCTACAACATTCGCATATGGGACCTTACTCATTCTTTCCACATCCCAATCACTCGACGGACAATCCTTCAAAGATACCTTGAAGTGTGCTTCCAATGGCACAGAGACCGACTTTCCATTATACACTCTGTAGTTATTTAGAATTTTCCGCACATATTCCGACTGAGACACCTTCAGGGTTTGCTTACCCCTATCCCTGATAATCTCCATACAAATTATCTTCCTAGCTGGACCAAGTTCCTTCATATCAAAATCTTTCCGCAGCAGTCCCTTTGTATATTCGATCTCAAACTTGCTTTTATAAGAAATCAACATATCATCTACATACAACAATAGATATATGTACATACCTGGTGAAAACTCCTTGAAGTAAACACAACTGTCATAGCTGCTACGGCTAAACCCATTGCGAACCATAAACACATCAAACCGTTTGTACCACTGCCGTGGAGACTGCTTAAGACCATAAAGAGATTTCTTCAACAAACATACCTTGTTGCCCGTTCCTTCTTCAAAACAAAGAAGCTCATCATATAAATGGTTTCTTCAAGATTACCATGCAAAAACGTCGTCTTCACATTAAGTTGTTCCAACTCGTAATCTTCGCAAGCAGTTTATGAGAGAATCACCCTAATAGATGTATGTCGAACCACGGGTGAGAATACCTTATTATAGTCAATCCCTGATAGTTGTGTGAACCCTGAGCTACCAGCCTTGCTTTATACTTTGGTTTCTGAACGCCTTCAATGTAACGACCCACTTTGACAAGGTGGCCGTTATGTCATATGTGACGATCCGTCAATTTTTCCTAATGTATTTCCCCTCGTATAAATTAATTTACGCTGTGAACTGTATGTTATCAGTTGTGACTCTATATCACTTTATGAATATCGTTCGCATCAAATTTTTTGCATACTATTTGATTTATTAGAATTATTTGGCTTAGTAATTTTTTTATGTCGAACGTCACTTGTGCCGCGCATTAACGAATTAAATTAATACACTATACCAAGTAACACCGCAAATATTACACTTACTAATTTATACCCAAATTTTATTTCTACATTTACTAATCACCAACCTATCATCTAAATAAATACAAAAATCCTCCACTAACTCTACATACTCTTAAATAACAATAAAACTTTATCTAATATTTAAATACATCAACATTTGCCAAACCTTCTTTTCTCCTTTTTGTTGTTTCTGCCGAGACCCCTACCCACCCAACACAAAATATATTTTTTTAAAACAAAACCCCACTATCCCACTCACTTCATTCAGACTACACAATTTATAAATTATACCATCCATTAGTCAAATCAACATATACACTCATTCCATAAAATAACACTCCATCACCATCACCTTTTATCTTTCTTATTTCCTCCATATACCGAGACTAACCCTTTCATCATAAATAAATTCATCAACCTTTTTCACTAAAAATCTTAAGTAACCCCATAATCATCACACAATAAATCACCAATTCACCATACCCATTTTTCAACATGAACATCTTACACAACAAATTAAACCTAAAAACCCTCACTCACACTTACAAATAAATCACAAACATCCCACTAAATCAACCAGAAAAAGAAAAATAAAGTGTAACAACATAAGCTAAATTCGGCCGAGAGTTTATTGAAGCGAGATTCGGGTTTTGTTCGGGTTAAGCTAAGATTTGGAGATAAGGTTTTGGGTTAAACTAGGAGTTTACGGGTTGATAAGTTTTTCTTGTTCGGGTTGTTCGTGGTAACGTGTATCTTCGGAAGAGAGTACGTATCTCACGCCTTTATTTTGATATTTTTACTACTTGTCGTTACATATGCTTGCTAAACTTTTGTTTTCATACATTTTAAACTTGAAAAACTAAAGGTTTAACCTCGGGTTAAAATAAAAACGTGGGTTAACATATTCATGTTACAAAAATTATGTTTTAAAGATCACAAACATTATAATTGAGTAACTTAAACCATTAGGTGCACATAAAATCATAATTCTTAAAGTGAATCATAGATCTTTGATGTACTAGAATAGATCGAGGGTCACAAATTCGTAAGAGTTTTCACCTAAAACTGTGTATGTTGGAAATACGTTTTACGTATTAAGAAGGATCGGTCACTCCAACAATAGTACATGTAATAGCTCGTAGTTTAGTAATTTACATTTATTAAACAAAGCCCAAAGCCGAGCCCATGAAATGTATGGGCCGGCGGCCTAATGTAAACCCAAGCCCATCTCATGGGCTTGGGTATATAAACCCTCTCCTTTGATGGAGAGGGTGGTGATTTTCATTATATTTTACACATAGTTCTTAAACTTTCTCTCTCTAGAAGTGTGAAATCATCTATCTTTCTCTCTCTAAAACATAAGCAAGATTTACATATTCTACAAATGGTATCAAGAGCCATGGGATGATTTTATTGTTTATGTGTTTGTGTTCTTGATTCATACGCCTATTTTGATCCATTTTACACGAACCAAATTTTTTTTTTGTGTTTTTTGTGGTTTTTTCTTGATACAAATCTTCTACATAATTGTGGTAGAGATTTGGTATAGTTGCTTTGGCTAAAAACACAAAATTTTTGGGTGTTTTGATCACTTTTTGGCTTAAAATCTCGAATTGGTTGAGTTTTATCCGAGAAAAGTGGGATATATTCCGATCGGTGTCATCGGAAAATGGTTTAAAGGATTCAAAAAGTTACTCCGATCAGTGTCATCGGAAAAGGGTTTAAGGATTCCGATCACATTCAGATGAAGGGATTCCGATTGCATTCCGATTTGAGTATTCCGATTTGGGTATTCCGATTTGGGACATTCCGATAAGGTACATTCCGATTTGGCACATTCCGAAAAGGGACATTCCGATTTGGTACATTCCGATTTGAGACATTCCGATTTGGGACATTCCGATCAAGGTTATTCTGATTAGGGACATTCCGATCAAGGTATTCCGATAAGGTTTATTCCGACGGCTTTCCGACTGATATTCCGACAGTTTTCCGATCCTTTATTCCGATCAACATTCCGACAATCCAAAAATTATTCCTTAAAAAATTTCGAACAAACTTTCGTGTGTAATTTTGACTTGGAATTTTTGGTTTATCGAGAACATATTTTAGGGGATTTTAACATTGTTTCTCGACTTCAACTCACAACAACAAACACATTTACTTTCTCTCATTGTTCGATCAGTATTTGTAAATCTTAACTTATCGAAATGGAGTACCCATCTCTTACGGACAAGTCCATCCTCTCGGGTACGGATAATCGTCCACCAATGTTGGAAAAATCTATGTACGAGGATTGGACTTCCCGAATGGAACTTTACATGTTGAACAAAGAGAATGGACATCTCATTTGGGCATCGGTGCTCAATGGACCATTAGATTATGGTACAGTGACGGAAGGTACGACTACTCGTCCTCGCACAACGGGTGAATTGACTAGAGATATGAAGATTTAAGACAAATGTGATAAGTATGCTACAAACATCATTCTCCAAGCCCTTCCTCCAGATGTCTACAAACTCGTCAGCAAACATAAAGTTGCCAAAGAGTTATGGGATAGAATTCGTGTTCTAGTGCAAGGCACCTCGTTAACTAAACAAGAACGAGAGTGTAAGCTTTATGATACTTTTGATAAGTTTGCCTATGTGCCAGGGGAGACTCTCAATGACTACTATTTGAGATTTACCCTATTGTTGAATGAGCTCAATATCTATGGCATGGCAATTCCTACGTTTCAATTAAACACCAAGTATTTGAACACTCTTCCTTCATAATGGAAAAAGTACGTGACGAATGTTAAATTGGCTAAGGACTTGCATAACACCAATGTGGATCAACTTCAAGTTTTTCTTCAACAACACGAATGCCATGTGATCGAGGCTCGGTTGTCTAAACCTCAAGTTCATGATCCACTTGCCATGAATGCTTCTCAACAAAACATGGCTTATACTTATCAACAACCATCATACTTGCAGCAGCCATCACCACACACCTATCAGCAACCACAACAACCATCTTATCAACCACCGATGATGCCACAACAAGCATTTCAACAGAGTGTTCATCAACAATCTTTTCCACAACAACCAACATATGAGACATCACCATCACAAGCCAACACGTCTCCAATGGGCGATACTCCTCAGCAAGGATATTTTCTAATAGAAGCACAACCAGCACAAGCTTTCTACTCTAATGAACTTCCACCAATCCAAGCACCGGTCTTTACTCCAAATGATACGCCAGCTGATGTACTAAACCATCTCACTGCCTACTTGTCAAAACTTGTTCCAACTAGAGGATTTCCAACAACAAACAATCAGCTCCACACCTATTCGAATCCTTGACAACAAGCTACTGTTCAAGATGGTCAAGTAACAGTGCAACCTATTCAGGGAAGGCAAAATTCATATGGACCTCCTAAAAGGACGGTGAATACTCAAGCTGTTAATTCACAAGCTAATGGAAATGGAAGTCCCATTGGTCCTCAAAAGGTTGTGACTTGCTACAATTGCCGAGGACAAGGTCATATGGTTGGGCAATGCACTCAGCCGAAAAGGAGAAGGGATGAAGCGTGGTTTCGTGAGAAAATGTATTTGGTTGATGCTCAGTCTAAGGGAAAGATTTTGGATTCAGATGAGTTAGCATTTCTTGCAGACCCAGGGGCAGCAGATACTGAAGGCATTGCAGTCGTTTCCACTTCTAATGCAGCTTATCAAGCAGATGATCTTGACGCATATGATTCGGATTGTGATGACATTCACTCTGCCCAAGCTGCTCTCGTTGCTAATCTCTCTCACTACAGTTATGCTGTCATCAGCGAGGTACCCACCACAGCCAATCTTGGTAATGATGATAACCAACATCAAGTTGGGCATGAAAATGACAACCTCGAACATCATTCGGGAACTAGTAACTCAAATGCTATGGTACCCAATCCTACACATTTGAGTGAACCTCAACCAAATGCTACGACGGGTATGGAATCTTATGCTCAACATGATTTGGTCATGGTGCCTAAACATATTATTGATCAAATGCATATGGCTCTCAGACAATCCGTAGATAAAAATTCCACTCTAACCGCTGAGCTTGCGTTGCATAAAGAAAAGGTCAAAACTTTTGAAATCGTCCCTCAAGCAGAGAAAATAACATGTTCAGAATTCGACCAATTTCGTTTTGAAAAGATTGAACGCTTGAAAGAAATAGAATCATTAAAAGCTAATCTTTCCAATGAATTAAAAGCAAAAGAGTCGGTTGTCAATGATTTTCAGAAACTTAAAATGGATTTCGAAACTCTCGAGTCTAAAAAGTTTGAATCAGAAATTAATGCTACCAAACTTCTTAAATTCAAAGAACAACAGCTTTTAAAACAATACGCTTCCACAGAAAAGGTTCATCTTTTAACTAATTCATTTAAAGAACTCGAACTTAAGCGTCTTCAAAATTTACCACCTAATCCCGGTTATGCAAAACAAGCTCAGGAATATATTCCCGGTCTTTATGATATGACCATAATTGGCAAATCGAAAGAAGCACCTTATGTTCATAGTTCTGAGGAGACACAGTCACTTACGGAAGAAACTCATTCTAAAATGTTTTCAAACTTTCATACGATTGATTATGATAAGCATAATAAAGATCAACTTTCTAAAAAGACACGTATTCGCTTACAAAAGGAATTAGCTGAACTAACAGTTCTTGTGCCCCCAAGTTTGTCAAATGAAAACCCTCCTAGTACGTCTCCTACACTTGTCAAAACGGATTTAACAAAGTTAATTCCACCGGTAAGTAAGGCATCCATTAACTTAAACGCGGTACACCAACACTTAGCCTATTTTGACAAGGTCATTTTGGAACGTACGACGGCCACGGCCATAACGGAAGGTGAATGTAACTTTGAGCACACTAGAGCTGCGTTCCGAGACGAAATTGTTCCGTTTGTAAAGAATGTTAAAGCTTGTCTTAGTAATCTTGATCAAGATTTGTGTTTGGAAATAGAAGAAGTTAAACGTGTTTTCAATAAAATGGATGATGCTTATGAAAACAGTTTACTTGAAATAGAACGGGTTTCTCGCCAAAATGATCAGCTTCTGAAGCAAGTGAGTCTCATAATATAGTTTCCGTTTGTGTGAATAAAAGTGTTGATAATGATTCTATTGTGCATAATGTTGAATCTGTGGATAATGTGGTAGCTAGTACTTGTCACGAATCTGACGCTGAATTTTTAAAGCTTCAAGATTCATATTCTTCGCTTTCAAAACGTTTTGATGAGATTCAAACACATTGTATTTCGCTTGAATGCAAGCAACAATTTATTCAAGAAATCTTTGAAACGTCATTCGAAGGTGTTAATATCGATGATGCAAACTTTGAAAAGAATTTTCGATTGAACTTACAATCAAAATAGCGTCAGCCAAGTGACAAAGTTGCTAAATCTTTGCCGATAGACACAGAGAAATCTAAGAGCTTAACTGTGTGAA
Source organism: Glebionis coronaria (assembly GCA_025667525.1). Lineage (NCBI taxonomy): Eukaryota > Viridiplantae > Streptophyta > Magnoliopsida > Asterales > Asteraceae > Glebionis > Glebionis coronaria. The sequence goes on along the minus strand of CM046878.1, from coordinate 551,883,524 downwards.
CGTACTTGAGGCTGCTGAGAATTTTAAACATGATCTAGATAATCGAGTTTCCAAGATTTTGTCCAAAGTTGATAACTTAAAACAGAAAGATACACGACTCTTCAATTCAGTAAAGCCCGCATGTGTTAATACCACTACACAGAATCAATCATTGATTGAACAATTGAATCGAAATTCGGTGGAAATATCTGATTTGAGGGAACAAATTTGTGATAAGAATCTGATCTTGGCTGAGTTAAAGGAAACACTTCGTACTCTAAAAGGTAAGAATGTTGTGGATAACGCAGCCACTGTCTTAGCATCGTCCTCTAGTGCAATCAAAAGGAACCTTATAGCCGTCAAACCATTTAATAAGGGCCCTAGGACTAAACCATCTCAAACTTTGGTCACTAAAGATAAGGCGGAATCAAAACCAGCTTCTAATATTCCCGTGTTGCCTTCTACATGAGTAAGCATCACTACTAAGGCTCAAAGATCTAAGCTTAAAAGAAACAAGAAGAATGATAGGATCTTGCCTCCATCTAGTAGTCCAGTGAAGAAGAAAGTAGAAGCCCATCCTAGGAATGTTATTTCTGTTTTGAATAAAAAGAATCATGTAGCTAAACCTAAAGGCTCTACGGTTGTGCAGCGTTCTAAGCCTACTGTGAATTCTAATTTGAAATGTTGGAATTGCAATGAATGTATGTTTTCTAGTCGTCAGGATTCTTGCCTTATTGACCATGTGAATGAGATGAATGCCCAGAAAAATGGATTAGAATAGAAACCGACTGGGAAAGTGTTAACCCAAGTTGGTTGGTTGTGGCGCCCCATTGGTAGAACTTTCACTATAGTAGGAAACGCGTGCCCTTTAACTAGGATCACTCCCACTAAAGCGAAGAAGGCGTGCCCTTTAACTAGGAGTACCAAGGCTACCAAAACACAAGCGTGTCCTTTAACTAGGAACACCGACACTACTGTAGGAACCAAGTGCCCTTTAAATAGGTCTACTCATACTGTAGTGCCCGCGAATAATCCAAAACCTAAGAAAATTGGAACAGTAAAACCTGTTAGTGCTAAAACTCACATTAGAAAACGCAGGAAATCTAAGGGTCACACAAATGTTAGCAATTCAGATAATCTTATATATGTATCTGCTAACACTCCAGAACCAATAGTTTCCAATGCATTGTCTACTGTTGTTGTTGAAAACAGGTGTTCCAAATTGTTCTCTGGTATTTGGACTCTGGTTGCTCCAAGCATATGACCGGAGATCGCTCTCAGCTCAGAAATTTCGTCAGCAAGTTTCTTAGTACGGTTCGATTTGAAAATGATCATATTGCAAAGATAATGGTTTATGGTGAATATCATATTGGGAATGTTATAATTTCAAGAGTGTATTATGTGGAAGGTCTCGGTCACAACTTATTTTCTGTGGGACAATTTTGTGATGCAAACCTAGAAGTTGCTTTTCGAGAGCATACCTGCTTCATTCGTAATTTGGAAGAGGTTGATTTATTGAAAGGTACTTGAGGGAATAATTTCTATACTTTGTCTCTACAAGACATGATGGCCGCTTTTCCCGTATGTCTTTTCTCCAAAGCATCGAAGACTAAGTCATGGTTATGGCATCGACGGTTATCTCATCTTAACTTTGACGCTATTAATCATTTGGCGAAAAATGAACTTGTTCGTGGTCTTCCTAAACTTTCATTTCATAAGGATCATATGTGTTCCGCGTGTACAATGGGGAAAGCACTAAGAAATCATACAAACCTAAGATAGAAGACACCAACCAAGCGAAACTTTATTTGTTGCATATGGATCTTTGTGGGCCAATGCGTGTTGAAAGTCTTAGTGGCAAAAAGTACATCCTCGTAATTGTCGATGATCACTCTCGGTTTACATGGGTGAAATTTCTTACAACAAAAAATGAGGCACCTAAATTCATCATCGGATTTCTCAAGATGATTCAAGTGCGTCTCAACACTACTGTCCGACGCATTCGTACAGATAATGGAACCGAATTTGTGAATCAAATCTTGCGTGATTATTATGAAGAAGTTGGCATATCTCATGAAACATCCGTTTCACGCACTCCATAACAAAACGGTGTCGTTGAAAGGCGAAATCGCACACTTATGGAAGCTGCTCGAACGATGTTAATTTATGCAAATGCTCCATTGTTTTTATGGGCAGAAGCAGTATCTACAGCAGTGTACACCCAAAACCGGTCACTAATTCGTAAACGCCATGGTAAAACACCCTATGAGCTTCTCCATGGAAAAGTACCAGATTTATCATATCTTCATGTATTTGGTTCTCTTTGCTATCCAAATAATGATGGTGATAATTTAGGAAAACTTCAACCGAAGGCTGATATTGGTATTTTCATTGGTTACGCACCCGCAAAGAAGGCATACCGAATCTACAACCGTAACTCTCGCAAGATCCTCGAAACTATGAATGTTGATTTTGATGAGCTGACAGCAATGGCTTCTGACCAAAGCAGCTCTGAACCCGCACTTCATGAAATAGGACCCAGTAACATTAGTTCTGGTCTTGTCCCAAACAACCCTCCTTCATCATCATTTACACCACCTTCTAGGACTGAATGGGATACGTTGTTTCAACCGTTCTTTGATGAGTTCTTTACTCCTCCAAGTATTGTTGCTCCAGAACCTGAGGTAATAGCTCTGGTAACCGAAGTTGTCGCTCCAGCAACTGCTACACAGTCAGATACGTCTGTACCTCCAATTGGTCAAGATATACCATCAACAAGTAATTCTCAACCAACACCTGTTTCAACTACCCATGTCATGCCTATTGATGATGAAGAGGATGATGATGATCAAGATTTGGAATTCGCTCAAATGCGTGAACTTCCATTCTTTGGTGTACCAATTCCCGACCATAATCAAGTCGGGTCGTCCACTTTAGAGGAAGCTCCTAGTACGGTCTACTCCAATCCACGGATTCGTGAACATGACAGCAAGTGGACAAAGGATCATCCTATAGATTCTATTATTGGTGACCCTAATCGTCTGGTATCCACACAAAGTCAGCTACAAGAAAATGCAATGTTTTGTCATTTTGATGCTTTTCTCACTGAAGTTGAACCTAAGACATGGCAAGAAGCTTTTACTCAATCCTGTTGGATAGAAGCTATGCAAGAAGAACTTAATGAATTTATACGTCTTGAAGTATGGGAACTTGTACCATGCCCGGATCAGGTGCAGTTACTTACTTTGAAATGGGTTTACAAGGTGAAACTCGATGAGTTAGGCGGAATATTGAAGAACAAAGCTCGACTAGTAGCTCGTGGATACAATAAATTATTGGGCATCGACTTTATGGAATCCTTTGCACCTGTTGCCCGTTTGGAAGCTATTAGACTATTCCTCGCTTATTCAGCCCACATGAATATGATCGTCTATCAGATGGACGTGAAGACGGCATTTCTTAATGGTGAAATCAAGGAAGAGGTCTATGTTCAACAGCCGGATGGTTTTGTGAATCCTAAATATCCTAATCATGTGTACAAGCTTAAGAAGGCTCTCTATGGGTTGAAGCAAGCTCCACACGCATGGTATGATCTATTGTCACAATTTCTCATTACGCAAGGCTTCGCTAAAGGCAAGGTGGATCCCACGCTGTTCATTCAGAAACAAGGTAAAGATATGATTATGGTACAAATATATGTTGATGATATTATATTTGTAGCCTCGACCGAAACCTTATCCGACAAATTTGGGAAACTCATGTCTTCCATGTTTAAGATGTAAATGATGGGCAAGGTATCATTCTTCTTAGGTCTTCAGATATCTCAGAGTCCCAGAGGCATCTTTATCAATCAATACAAGTATGCCCTTGAATCGCTAAAGAAGTATAAGATGGAATCTTGCGACCCCGTGGATACTCCAATGGTGGAACGAACTAAACTTGATGCAGATCCACATGGAGTTGCCGTTGATCCGACACTTTATCGTGGAATGATCGGTACTCTTCTATATATCACAGCTAGTCAACCTGATCTTCAGTTTGCTATATTTATGTGTGCTCCGTATCAAACTCGACCTACTGAGTTACACTTGGCCACTGTGAAATGGATCTTTCGATATCTTAAAAGAACCATTAATCGGGGACTTTGGTATTCGAAGGACTCTTCGATTCAACTTATGGCATATGCAGATGCGGATCACGCGGGTTGTCAAGATACAAGGCGTAGCACGAGTGGAACTTTGCAACTACTAGGAGATCGACTAATCAGTTGGGCATCGAAAAGGCAGAAAAGCGTTACAATTTCAAGTACGGAAGCAGAATACATAGCTATGTCCGGTTGCTGTGCTCAAATTCTTTGGATGAGATCGCAATTAACCAACTATGGTCTAAGTTTCAACAAGATTCTGATGTACTGCGACAACAAAAGTGCAATTGCCTTATGCTGTAACAATGTTCAATTCTCCCGGTCGAAGCATATTGACATTCGCTACCACTTCATCAAGGAGCAAGTGGAAAATAGAGTGATCGAGCTTTACTTTGTCCGATTTGAGTATCAATTGGTGGATATTTTCCCGAAGGCTTTAGATCGCGCTCGAATGGAATTTTTGGCCGACAAGCTAGGAATGAGAACTTTCTCGCCTGAGACTCTAAAGGAACTGGCAGATGAAGCGAAAGAATAGTGGTGGTAAACTATTCTCCGTATCCTTGGTGATCATTCGTATATATTGTTTATATTTTTATCCACAAAAGCAAAATAGAAAAATATAAAACCATAAAAAACCATAAAAATTGAAAAATTCAGAAAATCCAAAAAACAATTTACTTTATTTTTCAAAAGGCATGTCTTTTGGTACGATAATATTTACGGCCTTAGAAATGTCGATCAATATTGACACGGTTCCATAAATAGAGTTCGTACAAAAGTAGTAAATATTTCATAAAACAAGCCTAAATGGCTTGTAGTTATTTCTGACTGCAACCCGGTTTTCACATTAAAGTCAAGTATTTCTTATGAAAGCTTTGGCTCTCACTAGGAATTAATTTTCTCGGGCAAGGTTTACTTTAAAACCTTGTAAGGGATCAAGTTTACTTTATAACTTGGTCTAACACAAATCTATGTACGCTTCAGTGCATTTATTTGTTAAAACAAGAGAAGTCTTGTTTTCATGAAGCTATCATCTCTACAATCATAGCAATCTACAATTGGTATATACATACTCGACGATGCGACTACTCAACCCACGACTACAACTCTTTCAATAGAACACGGGTCAATAATTGAGGGGGAGCAATTGTCAAGCATTCAAAATCTTTGATGCCGAATGTGCCAAGCTCACTAACTGGTGTCAAGACAACAATACCAATCGTACACGTTGTGGCAAGAGATGACTTCAGACGTGAAGAGGCGACCAACATATGCCGACAAGAACCATTTGATAATATCATATGATGTTCTCATCATTCAGGTCCAACCTGGTCAATTTTTTCTAATATGGTGAATATGTGATCATGTTACAAATCGGTATCAAATCTCATACATTTGGTATCATGAGGATAAAACGGACTTGCATTTTTCTTCCCAAAACCTTTGTTAAAACTTCATTAAATCAATTGATATTAAAAACATCGATTGGGTTAATATTTTTAATATAGGGGAGAAAATGTGATTTAAAATAGGAAATTATCACAAAGGTTTGACTTAACGTGATAGCTCATCCCGACATGTGTGAAATGTTTTCGAATATCGTGGCATATGTTAAGGGGGAGCAAAACGGATTTGCATATCAAAAATGGATTTTCATGGTGACATATACTTACCCACAACCCATTTATTTCACGATGATGAAGATTGTGGTGTCATAAGGATGGTAGGATAGGTTAAGTCCAATGATTCTTCTAGAACCGGAGGAATCTTCCCAAGGACATTCCATAGCTAGAAATAGTAGTCCTTAGGAAAGATGGAGAAATATTGTGAACGTAGCTGAATGCCGACCAAGTACTTAAGTTAGCACTAGAACAATCACAACAAGGTGCTAGTTATGACGTATTGGTAAGCATTGAAGGGGTTGAAGAATGAAAAAGAATTGTAAAGATAAAGGGTGTTAAGAAAGAAGCCCTCCTTACAACCTTAGGCAGAAACCGGGTCAATACATATGCTATTGAGATCATTTTTAATGATTCTTGATATTGAAGATAGACATCATGGACCCAGTGATGCAATGCACAACCCATCCCAGCTAACTCAGATATCTCTTAAAATATATTTGTTTTAATCACATGGAGACAACACGTTATCTATCGATTTATTCACTCCGAATAAATTGGTATTGAAATGGTGGCACTCCTCTCCAACCTCCGATCACTAAAATCCAAAATGCACGATCGAGTCTAGAGCCATTTGAGATCATCAAATATCTCATTAGGACACACTTTCATAATTCCTTGCTTCTTCACACACTGTGAAAAGTAAGAAAGATATTAAGAGTCCTACGCAAAATCTTCATGATCTTGCCTGAACATCCGAGTAATACGAAAGTATTTACAATGAAGATGGAAATCCTTCTTGAGCGAATATTAAAAAGCTCATGGTAGGTGACTTGTGCGATTCTTTATGAATCAAACTTGTGATAACTGAAAAGCAACAGTGGTTAAATTCTTAGCTGAACTTAAACACGTTCCAGGCCTCTACGCAATATCTAAGTGATCTTTCCAGAACACCCAGAGTGATACCTTAGTGTTCACAGTGATGAGTGGAAATCCTTCTAGTGTTAATATCAAACAGCACTTGGTAGGTAACTTGCAAGATTCAATATGAATCAAGCTCGTGACAACTAGAAAGCAACGATGGTGCGATTCTTTAATGAATCAAACTTGTTCCAGGAATCAGAATTGACGGCTTCAATCATGCGGATAATTTAATCCAAATGATTCACTCTTTACGTTCGTAGTCAGCTTTGGACGGTCGAGTAAAGAGAACGGGTTTACCCGCGAAATCTTGTCAAGGAGATTTTTAATTAAATCTACCTGCCACAAGTACGATATTTTATATCGTCCAACGGTCTTCACCGACCAGAGGTAAAATGCTACCGAATTAGAATGAAATGTTCAAAGTCATTTCGTTCGTGTCTACTTATGTTGCGGCATTTGAAGACGGTAGCATTGCGGAATCCGAGAAGAAGTCGTCCCCGCATGATTATACTTTATGCACTTAATACCTCATCTAATTCAAGAAAGCCTAAAAGTTAAGTCTTCCGCTGTATCAAACTCTGAAGCTTTCAAGAATTATGAAGGTATAAGTATGTGGGACATGGTGTCACGAATAGGCGAAGATCACAAGTGATGGATGCACAAGATCAAGGCAAGAAATTAATGCTAAAAATTGATACCAAAGATCACATCAACATGTTTACGAGAAAAGAAAAAGAAAAGAAAGACGACGACTACGAGCTCAAGACAAGCATAGTATGCTAGGTTTATTTTATTATTGTAACTAGGGTAACACCCTTGTTTGGAGTCACCTCCCTTAGGGGGAGATTGTTGGAAATACGTTTTACGTATTAAGAAGGATCGGTCACTCCAACAATAGTCCATGTAATAGCTCGTAGTTTAGTTATTTACATTTATTAAACAAAGCCCAAAACCGAGCCCATGAAATGTATGGGTCGGCGGCCTAATGTAAACCCAAGCCCATCTCATGGGCTTGGGTATATAAACCCTCTCCTTTGATGGAGAGGGTGGTGATTTTCATTATATTTTACACATAGTTCTTAAACTTTCTCTCTCTAGAAGTGTGAAATCATCTATCTTTCTCTCTATAAAACATAAGCAAGATTTACATATTCTACAGTGTCTCCGTGTACATTTGTGTTATAGAAGTCATGTACCATCAAAAAAAATTTAAGTTCTTGGGTTTTCCTAAAACTTGTAGTTTTTCTTCTCGAAAATAAAAATTGAACCCACGTAAAAATATGTCGTTTTTGTGATGGGATTTGTATATTGTATCGTTAGGATGAACATGCAACTCTTATTTTTGAAAATGGTCAAGTATCAAATTCGTATATTGAATTATAAGTCTCAGTTTAGTTAAAAAAAATGGAGTCTTTATTGTTTACTCTTGTTGTGTAACGAAGAAGTAAACCAAAGAGAGAGAAAAGATTTTATGAAAATATTTATATACTACCTAGATTCTAGGTGTTAGTCAAGTAAGTCAAAGAAAAAGGAGGGGTATTACTTCATTTTGGTGTTGTTGTTATTAGTTGACGAAAGAAAAATCATTTTTTAAAAATGAAATGAAACATTGTTTTGATGTTGCCTTTCGTGTCATTCCGAGAAAAAGGAAAAAGCTAGTTATATCAAAATGAAAACTTATTACTGTAGTTTTGTTTTGTTTTCCTTGTCTTATACAATGGTCAGTGGGAAGTACAAAAAAATTATATAAAGAGATAGAATAATCTATTTTGTTCTTGAGTGCCCGAACCAATAGAAGGGACCCAATTAATATAATGATAATTAGCGTGACATTATTAAAACATGTTTCATACTAAGAAACAAAAGAGAATAACATTAATTGTAAAGTTAATTAACACTTGACATTTAAACCATATACATAAATGTGATAAATAATAACAGTAAGTAATAAATTAATATCACAGTTCGTCCGTGGAGCGTGGGATTAAGCATTCTTCGATTTATTTGTATATGCCGAGTCCCATTGGCTCTATCGAACTAAAAGACCCAATTAAGCGGGTCCTGAACAGGGCCTCACGATTTATTCATAGACGACCCAAACGGGATCTTTGCTATACTTTGACCTATGTATATATATTAATCCATGAACACTAAAAATAAATAAAACGTAGAGGACTGATATATTAATTGGACAAAAATTAGGATTAGGATCGTATTATTGTTGGAATGAGATGGACTTGGACTTAAAAAATTAGTGGACTTATTTAGTGACCAACTGCCATTTGACCGTATTAAATTGTCATTATTTGTCATGTCTATTTTTATTATAAGTCTATCTTAGAGTCGTCAAAATTATTTTGTGTGCGTTGACCTATAAATTTGACCTTTTAATAAATTTGGACTTTTAATAAAAAGTAAATATCTTACTTAATTTATTTTTTGAAGCAAGCATAGTGTACCAACATAGTACTTATTTAGTTGCACTACTTATTTAGATAGCATTATTTACGCTAGGTTGCAACTAGGATTGGCGTTACTTGTGAGTATTATGCCCGTGATTGATATTTGTTGCACCTACTTGACTATCACTTAAGGTGAGTTTATAGTCCCACTTTTTTTACAGCTTTTATGTATTTTTGGGGTGAGAATATTGCTCTGTTTTATAATTGAACACAAGTACTAAAACTTACGTTTACGGACTGGTCTAAGTAGCTATAACCCTTTGATTGCTCTTTTTGCCCTTAATCGTGAACCGTTAATTACTGACACGGATGACTGGTCGGTAAGCACGAATGTCGTGGATAGATCTATTGAGGTTGACACATCCGTCGGGTTTAATCGAATACTGTATTATTCAGACGCATTTTCATTTGGTACTTTACGGATGTTGTGGGTTAGACATCTGCTGGGAACTTATATATACTTTCTGATTGTTACGCTTCGGTGTCACGAGCTTAGACAGTAGTAAACGCCTTTTGTATGACATGTTATTTGTTATATTGTCATACACTACTAAAAATCTTGTGGTTCAATTACTCCATCAAATTAAACCTATGAACTCACCAACTTTATGTTGACACTCTAGCAATGTTTTTCTCAGGTGCTTAACTTACATGGATTGCTTGGAGTCGCATGCATTTGAAGCTTTCAATAATATTTAGATCATTTGAATACTTTTCAAACATTTACATTTCTATTATGAACTATGTTGTACTGTTAAAACTTTGTTGTTGACTTATTCAAATGATCAATTTTCAAACGACTCATATAGAGGTCGTTCTTTATATTCTGAGTGTATGATGCTATGAAGTCACTTGCCCCGATTACTTTTCCGCTACAATATATTTGGGGGTGTGACATCATAATTATGTTGTGTCATCAAAGTATAACAAGGTAATATGTTTTAAAAATATAAAAGACAAAAAAGAAAGAAGAAATCAAACACTGGCCCCCAAACATAAGCTCAAACATGCATAAAGTAAAGAATGTAGAAAATGACTAAACATTGTCCAACCAAGCATAAGTATTTAAAATGCAAAAGGAAAAGAATTCTACTATTTTAAGAAAGGAAAACACTTACAATTTAAATCACAAGGTGTGACGAAAAACAAAATTAAGATAAGCAAGTAACGAGTAATGCATGATTTAGTAAACACATTTGTTTAACCATAAGAGTTTACTACTTTAAGTGCATTGGAGTCAACATCATCCTTACTTCAGCTCGTTGGCTTTTTATGCATTAAAAATCTGTATCTTTGTTATGTATTAAATTTTGCATTGCTCATGCTTAGACTTCAATATTGGTATTATATAGTCGTTTTTACCTTTTAAATAAATCAACGGGGTACTTTTCTATAACAACTAATACAGAGGTTGTTCTCAAGCAACTTGTATGTATTATGATGTAACCACCTCCGAAACGAGTCATTAGATGTCGTTTCTAATGACTTGTATCTTTATATTATAAGTAACGTCCCACTTACTTTGTTGCTGTGATATTTTAGGTGTGTTAGAAGTATCTAAAAAAGAACTCAATAAATGTGTTCTCGTTTAATTTGGTTACTCAAATATAGAATATACTTTGCATGTTTTTTAAAACATGTGCACGCACAAAACTTTAAAATTAGCAAGTTTAAAGAGAGTATAATTAAGTTGAAAATATTACTAATACTAATGATTATCAACCAAGAGGCTTGTTTAATGATGTCTCAAGTTGTGTGAGAAACTTTCTATTCAAATGGTTAGGGGTGCACATAATCAGTTAACCGGTCTGGTTTTTATAGAAACCGAAACCGGCCCGGTCTCTGGTCAATGGTCAAAAAACCGGTTCGTCAGGTTAACCGATTAAGAACCGGACCGACTGGGAGGCTAAAAATCTAGACCGGTAGAACTGGTCCCAGACCTGTTTATGCCAGTTAACTGGTTCCGGTTTTAAATTTTTTTTTTAGATTTTGAATTGTTACTAGCCGTGAACCATATTGAAAAGAAACACATCACTTTTATTAAACACAACATCACGATACATTGTTACAATACATAGGAAATGAAAACAACAATACAAATACATCGAAAAGAAATGCATCGAAAGGAAATACATCAAATACAATACATCGAAAAGCTAATCGAAAAGATTGTTTTCATCTTCTGATCCGGTTAACATAGCTTCCGCAATAACATATTCATCTTGTGAGAGTTCTTCGTCGAAAATGTGGGTATTTCACCATTTCAACCTCTTCGTCATAAACCGATTCTTCAAAGCCAACGGGGTTTTCAAGACTTGTTTTATGTTGTATACGGTCGACCGCGTCCAAATGATCTTTCAAGCACATGCACATCTCCAAGGAGGCCAGCGTTAGTCTTGTTCTTAGGTTTGAGAGCACCATTTATGTAAAACCCGCATGCTTTTACCATGAATAGTACCCTTAAGATCGTACATACTAGATTAAAACTTTCCTATTATAGCATGATTACGATTACGTGTTAGGATTTTACGTATTACGTACGTGTTAGAACACAATAAGTATTTACTACGCACGAGCACGCAATAATTATTTGACAATAATTAATCACGAACATGCGATCATGAAATCTTGAACGTAATTAAATCATGAACTACTATTAATTACGTATATATATTTATTACGAGCGTAAATAAATATATTAGGTCACGGTAGTTATTTAACGAGAACACATTAAACGCGAACACAAATAATCACGAACGAGTAATTAATCAACGAGACACGAAAAACGGTACGGGTACCCCATGTGGGGCCCCTACCCGCGGATACAAGGGAAAGATGGGTCAAGCCCATCTCAATTTTTACTAAGGAGGGTAAAAGGAAAAACCACTACTCATTTTCACTTTTACAAAAGATTTTACAAAAACCTAAAAGTTCTTCCTCCTCCTCCTTTTTCTTTTTTGGCCGCCACCCATAAACACACCAAGGGGGTGTTTATTTGATCTTTGATCTTGGATTTGTTGCTAGTGTTCGTGTTTGTTCATCATTGTTTAGATCCACGCATTCGGTAATTCTTTTAACCCTTTTCTTTTTATTTAATCTTTTAAATAATTAAGAACATGATATGTTTTTCTTAAAAACCTAATTAAATCATAGATCTAACATGAAATTGGTTTTGGAATAAATCAAAAGGGATGTTTTAGGGGTGTTTGTTCTTGGCCGCCGCCTAAACCGAACCCGAGAGGGTCTCGGTTTGGCTACACGACCACCACCGAGACCATATGGTCCCGGTTGGTTGGTGTGGGTCCCACGGCAGCAACAAGACAAGGGTAACCCAGAATTGGTTCGGGGTATGGTGTCGATTTCATGTCCGGTTCATGGTTCTTAGTCAAGATCCGGTTCACGGTGTATGTTAAGATTATTTTTTTTTCTTTTATAATCTTATGTTAAAATTAATATAATGAACATGACATGATTAATTTAATAACATGACTTAGGTTATATTAATTATTAAAATCATGAAATTATTAACCTAAGTATTTTATATTTTTAAGACTTATAATTAATTAATTATTTAAAAACCATGGTTATAATTAATTAATTAACTTGACTTAGGTTATATTATTAATAAATAATAATACATGTTTTAACCTAAGTATTTAACTTTGTTTAATTAAAAACATGTTATACTTTAATTAAATATTTTAACCTATAGTTTATTTTAATTACATGAAATAATTAATAAACTATACATTATATCATATGACTTAGAAAATAATCATGAAAACACTTAGGCTTATATACTTAGCTTATTTAACCAGCTTATTTCTACTTATGGAAACTTTCTATTTTTAGAAACTTAATTAGATAAGGCAGCTAATCTATTTATGGAAACTTTCTATTTTTAGAAACTTATTTATTTCAGGCAGCTAATCTATTTATGGAAACTTATTTAATTAAGGCAGCTGATCTATTTATGGAAACTTTCTACTTTTTTAGAAACTTATCTATTTTAAGTAGTAATTCTATTTTTGGAAACTTTCTATTTTTTGAAACTTTCTATTTTTGGAAACTTTCTATTTTTGGAAACTTTCTATATTTGGAAACTTTCTATTTTTGGTAACTTTCTATTTTTGAAAACTTTCTATTTTTGGAAACTTTCTATTTTAGGAAACCTGCTATTTTTGGAAAGTTACTTATTATTACACTGTAAGTATAATAATACATGAAATACCAGAAATACTTAATCAGAGTAAACAGAATATAAGGTAAACACAGTTTAAGGCTTAAAACAGTAAAACATGGTAAAAACATATAAAATAAGCTAAGACATGACATAAAAGCAGTTACGTATTAGTAAGCAGATACTCATTCATGTATGTATTTATGTAGCATTAGTGATACGGAAGTAGGATTCCTCTCAGTTCATCTTCTTCGTTCACTGGACATAAGGTACGGATTCCCGTCCCTTCAGTATGGACATTCTTTCCTTATTAGGATTTCCCCGTATGCAGCCAAATGTTTTCCCGTAGTATAAGTATGTGTTTGAATTGCTTATGTTTAATTTAGAATACCTATAGCCATATACATGCATGACCAGTTTCACCTAGTTATGGAGGTACCATAACCATAACATTAGAGGCACTGACGTTATGACTTCACCACGGCGGAGTGATTGCTCGTGGCGTCCCTTCAGCTTTTGGCCATTTATCTTATATTTATCATGTGGGACGTATGGGTGCATCCTAGTTACATGTTTTCAGTCAGGATTTCATGGTGAATGTGGTGTGTGCCTTGCATCCTTCACAAGGATCTGATCCCTCCTACCCAAAAACCAGTATATTAAATTAGAGGCAGCCCCTCTAATTTGCATGATGAGGTCACCCCTCCAAGTATTCATGCACGGTGGATTTTCATGACCTATATTGGCTAATGCTAAAATATGATAAACAGTTTTTACAAGATAAACATAAAGCTTTTCAAACTATAAAACCAGTTTTATCAAGACTTAATCAGATTACTCGAGATTTAGTTTCTTCAGCTGTTATATGTTATATGCTTATCCTATTCATGCTTTATTGTACATCCGTGCACTGAGCGTATTGCTCAGCCGTTTTCCTTTTCCATGTTCCCAAAACGGCAGGTACTCAGGGACGCTCGTAGACTTTAAGAGTACGTGCATATGGACTGGAAGCTTTCTAGCCTTTCTTTACTTTATGCATTACTTTTCTTTTGATACACTTGTTATGGACATTGTTTAGTCCTTTACTTTACTATACTATGTTTGTGTGTGATGAGCTTTACATTTGGACTATCGATGTTTGATTCCGGTATTTTCCTTTTATGGTCATGTAATGTTTAGACATTTTTCCTTGTATGCTTTGATGACACGCCATAATTACGTGTGACATTTCCATTATCAAAATGGGGTGTTACAATTATGGTATCAGAGCCAAGGCTTCAACCTGTAGGCTCTCAAAATATGACCTGTGTTTAGTGGGTAGTCACTACGGTCTTCCTAGAACTGACAGTTGTTTTCATACATTCATCATTTTAAGCATACCTATATATGTCATTGTCGCAGATTTATGACTAAGTAATGGTTGGTACAGGACTGGCCCTATTTAGTCGCATGTGTTTTATCGAAACTTTTAAATTTGGGACCGACCCATAGGCGTCCCCTCGCCATGTCTTTTGTTTTGGGTGAACTGACCATAGGCGTTCACTCTCGAGCATACAAAAGTTTTCATAAAACTGCATCATGCATTCATACACAAAATTTTCTTGCATAAAATTTTTCTCTTGAAATTTTGGTATAAATTTTTTTCATGTATATATATTTTATGTTTTGATCTGTTTAATCATATGTTTTATGTTATACTGTCAGATGGTTCTCACACGCGAACAGGAACAGCTCAATGCTGCAATTCAAGTTGCTATGCAAGCTTTGCTTCCTCAACTGAGGAATGACATCAGGGTTGAAGTTCAAGCTGTCGACAATCAGCAGCATAATCAGGCACCTCCTCCTCCTCCTCTAGTGACATTAGCAGTATGGCTGGAGAGATTCAACAAGCTCCGCCCTAGAGCTTTTGAGAAGACATATAGCCCCAGTGATGCTGAAAGCTGGTTGGCTCACATCGAGAAGATTTTCAATGCTATGGGTTGTGACCCCGCATACAAGGCGAGGTTGGCATGCTATCGGTTCGAAGGCGATGTGCTAAATTGGTGGTTAGCGTTGATGCAATCTGAGGGTGGTGACGAGTGGGTTGCTGGTTTGACTTGGGCTCAGTTCAAGGACAGGTTGATGGAGCAGTTCTTTCCCAAGGCTGAGCAGGACAAGCTCAAGAGAGAGTACCATGGGATCCGACAGAGAGCTGGGGAGAATAGCAACGATTTGATGCAGCGCTTTCTTCGCTTAGCTGGTTTCCCTGGTGCGGCAGCAGGTACTCCTGAAGAGCAGGCACACCACTTTAGGTGGGCTCTTCGCACATCGGTCGCGAACAATCTGGTGTGTGCTACGTTCAACACTTTAGCACAAGTGGCCGATGCAGCACGTAAGTTGGAGATGCTGTAGGAGAGAGATGAGTTCGGGGAAGCTGAGAGACCCGACAAGAGGTAAAACATTCGTATTCAAGCGGTGATCAATCCGTATACTTTCCATATATATCAATTATTCATCTCTTTAAATGTATCTTCCAGGCAGAAAACTGGGGACCGGTCTCAGCCGGCTACTCGGCAGCAGCCTCATCAGCCCAAGGGAAACGGTCGAACTAACGACCGTTCTGCTACGGATAGACGTGGCGGTAATGATAATTACCGTAACAACGCTGGACACTCCAATAGCAGCAGGTCCTAATACTTACGCATTTCCCTTATGATTTCATTTTATAACTCATATTCTGACACTTTAGCAAAACTTCTACTAGGAACCATGGAAACGGTAGGGACAAGAACCAGAGAGGTTCACAGCCTAGCCGTCCTGCTATCACTGGTATTCAATCTTACGATTTTCCGCATTGTCCTTGTACCCTATTATCATGTCTTATGTAAAATGTTTTATCAGGTTTCAAGCCAGTCAGAGCACCTGCTGTAGGATTTACTCATCCTCTTTGCTCTACTTGCCACCATAGGCACCTAGGGCCATGTCGCCGTAATACTGACGCGTGCTTCAAGTGTGGTCTTCATGGCCATATCATGAAGGATTGCCGTAAGGGCGAGATGGAGGGTACATCAGGACATGCTGATTCCAAGCCGCCTCCTACTACCGGGCGTGTCTACACGACATCTCGAGGCCAGGCCAACAAGTCTACAGGTACCATCACTGGAATCTTGTATATGTATGGTCAAGCTGCATGTGTTATTTTCGATACGGGTGCTACTCACTCGGTTATTTCTACTGCTTATGCTAAGAACATTAGGATGCTCCCCATGCCACTAGAAAATAGGCTTACTATTTCCACGCCTTTGAGGGACTCTGTATTAATCACTCATGTATACAAGAGTCTTCCCCTAGAATTTGACGATAAGGTTCGACCTGTTGACGCACTTCCGCTGGACATGTATGACTTCGACATGATTTTGGGCATGGATTGGCTATCCAAGCATCATTCTACCATAGATTGCCATTCATATCGAGTTATCTTCGGTGATGTTAATGCACCAGAGTACATTCATAACGGGTTCATACCCGGACGGTCTGTACAAGTCATATCTACCCTGCAAGCGCGTGCACTACTGTCACATGGCTGCGAGGGTACGGTTCACGACATGGATGCTGAATCCCTATCAATTCAGGATCAACCTATATTGTCGGAATTCCAAGATGTTTTTCCAGCAGAACATTCGGGCATACCACCTGCACGAGAAGTGGAATTCAGTATCGAGCTTATTCCAGGAGCTGAACCAATCTCCAAGGCTCCTTATCGCATGGCTCCCATAGAGCTGAAGGAGCTGAAGGATCAACTGCAAGAACTTCTTGAACGAGGTTTCATTCGACCGAGCGCATCTCCATGGGGCGCACCGGTCTTGTTTGTTAAGAAGAAGGACGGTAGTATGCGTCTTTGCATAGACTATCGCGAGCTCAACAAGATTACTATCCGGAATAGATATCCACTACCACGTATTGACGATCTGTTTGACCAACTCCAAGGGGCCAAACACTTCTCCAAGATTGATCTTAGGTCAGGCTATCATCAGCTACGGGTCAAGGAGCAGGACATTGCTAAGACTGTCTTTCGTACCCGCTATGGCCACTACGTGTTTGTAGTTATGCCATTTGGCCTGACAAATGCTCCAGCAGTGTTCATGGACTTGATGAACAGAATCTTCCATGAATTTTTGGACAATTTCGTCATTGTCTTCATCGATGACATCCTGATTTTCTCAAAGTCTAAGGAGGAACACGAAGACCATCTTCGTACAGTACTATAGATTCTTCGCCAGAAGCAGCTGTATGCTAAATTCTCCAAGTGTGAGTTCTGGTTAGACAAGGTGGCATTCTTAGGTCACATTGTATCAGCAGAAGGAATCACTATAGATCCAGCAAAGCTTGAGTCCATTACTAAGTGGCCAAGGCCGACATCAGCGACGGAAGTCCGCAGTTTCTTAGGCTTAGCTGGCTATTACCGTCGGTTCATGGAGAGCTTTTCCCGCTTAGCACTACCATTGACTAAACTGATGCGGAAAGGGTAGAAATTCGTCTGGACTGAAGAACGAGAGAAGAGCTTTGAAGACCTGAAGTAGAAGCTAGTATCTGCACCTATTCTTACTCTCCCATCTGGTACGGGTGGATTTCAAATCTACAGCGATGCATCGGGGAAGGGACTTGGCTGTGTTCTCATGCAACATGGGAAAGTGATCGCGTACGCTTCACGGCAGCTTAAGCCTTATGAAGAAAATTACCCCACGCATGACTTGGAACTTGCAGCAGTGGTGTTTTCATTGAAGATATGGAGGCACTACTTATATGGAGAATCATGTGACATTTTCACGGACCACAAGAGCTTGAAGTATATATTCACTCAACGTGAATTGAACATGAGGCAGAGGAGATGGTTAGAGCTGTTGAAGGATTATGACATTAATCTACAGTATCATCCCGGAAAGGCAAATGTAGTAGCAGATGCTCTTAGCAGGAAGTCCGGAATGATCAACGGCATTAAAATCGAAGAGGAAATCATAAGATACTTGGAGCGACTAGACATCAAGATCATGGTACGTGGACAGCACGGTTACTGGGCTAATCTTAGAGTAGAACCCGAGTTACTCTCTAAGATCAAGGAAGCTCAGAAGGATGACGGAGAAATCTGGGCGATAGTACAGAATTTGGAGAAACAGACAGAATTCAGAGTAGATGCAGATGGTATCGTATGGCAGGGCACGAGACTTTGTGTTCCTGATGACCAAGAACTCCGGGAAGCCATGTTAGCTGAAGCTCATAGCTCCCCATTCTCTATACATCCTGGTTCGACTAAGATGTACCATGACATCAAGCAGTACTTTTGGTGGAGTGGTATGAAACAGGATGTAGCTACTTACGTCTCCAAATGTCTTACCTGCCAGCAGGTTAAGATCGAGCATCAGCGATCTGGCGGTCTTCTTCAACCGTTAGATATTCCAGAGTGGAAGTGGGACAAAATCACCATGGATTTTGTTACTGGTCTTCCGCCTACCAAGAGGAAGCACGATGCAATTTGGGTTATCGTAGATTGACTTACCAAATCAGCTCATTTCTTACCGATCCGCAAGGAAGATCCGGTAAGTAAACTCGCCGATACGTACAGAAGAGAGATCATGAGACTCCACGGTGCACCATCCAGCATCGTCTCAGACAGAGATCCTCGATTCACTTCGCACTTTTGGAAGAGTCTGCAGAAAGCTTGGGGTACACAACTTAAGCTTAGCACGGCTTTTCACCCTCAAACGGACGGACAGTCGGAACGAACCATTCAGACATTGGAAGATATGTTGAGGTCATGTGCGTTGGAATGGACGGGTGGTTGGGACGACTTCATCTGTTTGGTGGAGTTTGCATACAACAACAGCTGGCACGCAAGTATCAAGTGTGCTCTTTTCGAGATGTTGTATGGCAGAAAGTGTCGCGCCCCAATCTACTGGGATCAGGTTGGTGAGCGAACACTTGAAGGACCATAAATCATAGAGATGACCAATGAAAAGATCGTTGTAGCTAAGCAGAAACTTCAGGAAGCATGGTCACGTCAGAAGAGTTACGCCGATAAGCATCGTAGGGATATACATTTTAATGTAGGAGATCACGTCTTCCTTAAGGTTTCGCCGGCACGTGGTGTTAGACGCTTCGGAATTAAAGGGAAGCTCAGTCCTCGTTTCATCGGACCGTTTGATATCATTGAACGAGTCGGTGAAGTATCTTACCGATTGGCATTACCTCCGCAGCTTTCGCATGTGCACAATGTGTTTCATGTGTCCTTACTCAGAGGGTACCAGTATCATCCCCTTCACATGGTTCAGTATCCACTGGAACAGATACGTGAAGATCTCACTTTCATAGAAGAACCCGAACGAGTTCTTGACAGACAAGAACGAGTCATGAGAAGGAAGACGATTCCATTCGTCAAAATCCTATGGAGGGATCATAGCGAGTGGGAAGCCACTTGGGAAACAGAGGAGTCTATCCGGGCTTCTTACCCTCATTTCATATTTTGAATTCGGGTATGTTCTTCTTTTCCAGTTTACTTTATCTATAATTCGGGGACGAATTATTCTTTTTAGGGGAGAAGAGTTGTAAAACACGCATGCTTTTACCATGAATAGTACCCTTAAGATCGTACGTACTAGATTAAAACTTTCCTATTATAGCATGATTACGATTACGTGTTAGGATTTTACGTATTACGTACGTGTTAGAACACGATAAGTATTTACTACGCACGAGCACGCAATAATTATTTGACAATAATTAATCACGAACATGCGATCATGAAATCATGAACGTAATTAAATCACGAACTACTATTAATTACGTATATATATTTATTACGAGCGTAAATAAATATATTAGGTCACGGTAATTATTTAACGAGAACACATTAAACGCGAACACAAATTATCACGAACGAGTAATTAATCAACGAGACACGGAAAACGGTACGGGTACCCCATGTGGGGCTCCTACCCGCGGCTACAAGGGAAAGATGGGCCAAGCCCATCTCAATTTTTACTAAGGAGGGTAAAAGGAAAAACCACTACTCATTTTCACTTTTAAAGAAGATTTTACAAAAACCTAAAAGTTCTTCCTCCTCCTCCTTTTTCTTTTTTGGCCGCCACCCATAAAGACACCAAGGGGGTGTTTATTTGATCTTTGATCTTGGATTTGTTGCTAGTGTTCGTGTTTGTTCATCATTGTTTAGATCCACGCATTCGGTAATTCTTTTAACCCTTTTCTTTTGATTTAATCTTTTAAATAATTAACAACATGATATGTTTTTCTTAAAAGCCTAATTAAATCATAGATCTAACATGAAATTGGTTTTGGAATAAATCAAAAGGGATGTTTTAGGGGTGTTTGTTCTTGGCCGCCGCCTAAACCGAACCCGAGAGGGTGTCGGTTTGGCTACACGACCACCACCGAGACCATATGGTCCCGGTTGGTTGGTGTGGGTCCCACGACAACAACAAGACAAGGGTAACCCCGAATCGGTTCGGGGTATGGTGTCGATTTCATGTCCGGTTCATGGTTCTTAGTCAAGATCCGGTTCATGGTGTATGTTAAGATTTTTTTTTTTTTCTTTTATAATCTTATGTTAAAATTAAATTAATGAACATGACATGATTAATTTAATAACATGACTTAGGTTATATTAATTATTAAAATCATAAAATTACTAACCTAAGTATTTTATATTTTTAAGACTTATAATTAATTAATTATTTAAAAACCATGGTTATAATTAATTAATTAACATGACTTAGGTTATATTACTAATAAATAATAATACATGTTTTAACCTAAGTATTTAACTTTGTTTAATTAAAAACGTGTTATACTTTAATTAAATATTTTAACCTATAGTTTATTTTAATTACATGAAATAATTAATAAACTATACATTATATCATATGACTTAGAAAATAATCATGAAAACACTTAGGCTTATATACTTAGCTTATTTAACCAGCTTATTTCTAATTATGGAAACTTTCTATCTTTAGAAACTTAATTAGATAAGGCAGCTAATCTATTTATGGAAACTTTCTATTTTTAGAAACTTATTTATTTCAGGCAGCTAATCTATTTATGGAAACTTATTTAACTAAGGCAGCTGATCAATTTATGGAAACTTTCTATTTTTTAGAAACTTATCTATTTTAAGCAGTAATTCTATTTTTGGAAACTTTCTATTTTTGGAAACTTTTTATTTTTGGAAACTTTCTATTTTTGGAAACTTTCTATTTTTGGTAACTTTCTATTTTTGGAAACTTTCTATTTTTGGAAACTTTCTATTTTAGGAAACCTGCTATTTTTGGAAAGTTTCTTATTATTACACAGTAAGTATAATAATACATGAAATACCAGAAATACTTAATCAGAGTAAACAGAATATAAGGTAAACACAGTTTAAGGCTTAAAACAGTAAAACATGGTAAGAACATATAAAATAAGCTAAGACATGACATAAAAGCAGTTACGTATTAGTAAGCAGATACTCATTCATGTATGTATTTATGTAGCATTAGTGATACGGAAGTAGGATTCCTCTCAGTTCATCTTCTTCGTTCACTGGATATAAGGTACGGATTCCCGTCCTATCAGTATGGACATTCTTTCCTTATTAGGATTTCCCCGTATGCAGCCAAATGTT
Source organism: Glebionis coronaria (assembly GCA_025667525.1). Classification (NCBI taxonomy): domain Eukaryota; kingdom Viridiplantae; phylum Streptophyta; class Magnoliopsida; order Asterales; family Asteraceae; genus Glebionis; species Glebionis coronaria. Next base: position 551,861,560 of record CM046878.1, on the reverse strand, counting down.
TTCCCGTAGTATAAGTATGTGTTTGAATTGCTTATTATTAATTTAGAATACCTATAGCCATATACATGCATGACCAGTTTCACCTAGTTATGGAGGTACCAAAACCATAACATTAGAGGCACTGATGTTATGACTTCACCACGACGGAGTGATTGCTCGTGGAGTCCCTTCAGCTTTTGGCCATTTAACTTATATTTATCATGTGGGGCGTATGGGTGCATCCTAGTTACATGTTTTCAGTCAGGATTTCATGGTGAATGTGGTGTGTGCCTTGCATCCTTCACAAGGAGCTGATCCCTCCTACCGAAAAACCAGTATATTAAATTAGAGACAACCCCTCTAATTTGCATGATGAGGTCACGCATCCAAGTATTCATGCACGGTGGATTTTCATGACCTATATTGGATAATGGTAAAATATGATAAACAGTTTTTACAAGATAAACATAAAGCTTTTCAAACTATAAAACCAGTTTTATCAAGACTTAATCAGATTACTCGGGATTTAGTTTCTTTCGCTGTTATATGTTATATGCTTATCCTATTCATGCTTTATTATACATCCGTGCACTGAGCGTATTGCTCAGCCGTTTTCCTTTTCTATGTTCCCAAAACGGCAGGTACTCAGGGACGCTCGTAGACTTTAAGAGTACGTGCATATGGACTGGAAGCTTTCTAACCTTTCTTTACTTTATGCATTACTTTTCTTTTGATACACTTGCTATGGACATTGTTTAGTCCTTTCCTTTACTATACTATGTTTGTGTGTGATGAACTTTATATTTGGACTACCGATGTTTGATTCCGGTATTTTCCTTTTATGGTCATGTAATGTTTAGACATTTTTCCTTGTATGCTTTGATGACACGCCATAATTACGTATGACATTTCCATTATCAAAATGGGGTGTTACAATTTAACTTGTAGAAAAAGCGGATTCCGAAGCTACCGAGCTAGCTTGTACTGAAAGTATATCTCGTGCCATTTAAGATAGAATATGAAACATAGGCTCTTGTTCTTTCCAAAACCCCAACACATCAAACTTTGAAAGTTGACTTGGATCCATATTTGAGGTCCAATGCCGGGAGGTATACATTACAAACTCGCTATTCATCAAGTGTTCATTTCTTGCCCTTTTGTTTGCGGTTTCTTGTATAGTTTGCCAGAAATTCGTCACTATGTTCCTTGAACGTGAAGAAGAAGAAAACGACGAGGCATCATCATTTGGAGGAGGTTGGTTGCCATACTTTTCCGAATAAAAGTTCCACAAACTTTTGAATTGTTCATTGAAAGTATGTTTTGCATCTCTTGCAAACCACGAGTTTGAAACAAAAAGCTCCAAGTCATCCGTATTTGAATCGATACACACCTCTACCCCATTTATATTAATACATGGATTCAAAGCGGAAGCACAAGTAAGAATAGGTTGGAAATGTGTAAAATATTTTTTTAGTTTTTCTTTCATTGGAAAAACCATAGTTGAATAAATATCACCATTTAATTCAAATTCACTTAGTTTTTTTGCACATTATAGCGATTTGTTGCATTACTAAATGACCCGTTGGATAATAAACACTCGAAATAAGTTTTTTGGCATTGTTAAAAACTTCAAGTAATCGGGTTATCTTTTCAATAGTATCCCAATACTCGACTGAAAATCCATGTGAGATCAAACCATTTTCCAACAATTCGTCATGAAAGTATTGTAAAGTTGTGTTTTGTTTTAAAGCACATTAGAACATATGATAAGTGGAATTCCATCTAGTAGGAACATCCCAATTAGGTGGTAAAAATAGTTTTTGTGCATCTTTACAAGCCTTAATATACGCAACGTATCTTTCATTCCCCGCTTTAAAAATATCTTTCAACATTTCTTTAAAAGCATCTTTCATGTGATTTATCAGGAGCACCTCTAGTCCGTTTTGCACAAAACCAAGTTAATGATGTGTGCAACACAACGACTATGAAAAAATATGACATTAACCGGTGGTTCGTATTTCATCTTTAGTTTACCATGGCGTTCGTATTGTTACTAGCATTATCCAACGTGATTGAAAAACTTTATTTTCCAAATGAAACATTTTTAACACTTTAACAAACATATTAGCTAAATTCTTTCCCTTGTGAGGACTTGGAAAATCTTTGAATGAAATAACCTGTTTCATCATTTGCCATGTTTTAGGCTCAATCCAATGTGCGGTGATACACATGTATGAGCCGAGCAAACCATGAAGGGGGGGGGGGGACCAAATATCTGTAGTTAAATCAACACAAGTATCTAAGTTTCAAAACCCATCTTTCATTACTTATTTAGCCGCTTTCCAGAATTTCATAGCATCATGTTTTAGGGTAGTGTGACTTACATGGTTATACTTTGGTTGAAGAGTGTTTTGAAACACCCTAGTGATACGCGGGTTGTCAAAATGGTTGAACGACAACCCCTCTTGTATCACCATCCGACAAATTGTTCTTGAACCAAATCCGGATTATAAGAAAATATACTCCCGTCTCGACTCATAGAAGCTTGACCCTTTGCCGGAGTATCCTTGAGCGTCAGACAATGCGTGAGATGAGACCTCAACGACGAGTTAGCACCGGGCTCAAAGAAACTAAAGCAATGCTTACATTGAGAATTTTTTAAACCGTTTGATAACTAAACGTAGTGGTACTCGCTCCAAATCGCGGAGCTTTGATTGTGTGGAAGAATTTCAACAACCGTGGGTAGGGGTTCTTGTGTTGTTGAACCAACACCGTTAGTAGACGAAATAGCTCCTTTTGACATTGTAGTGAAGTGAAGAAATTCGATTTTGAATTTAGATTGAAAGTAGAAAGATAGAAATTGTGTTGTGTGTTTAAAACATACACACAAATGGGTCTTTTATAGTAAAAAAGCCAAATGGGTCCCAAATATTCAAACAAAAGCTGCCCAATTAATACCAAATGGTCCCACCCGAAAATACAAAATTCAAAATTTGAATTCCAAATGCCCGCTCCTAACCGGTTTTAAACCGGTCAAAATAAATCGATTCTGGTTAACCGGTCCGAAAACCAGTTGGAAAACCAATTTTTTCTTCAAAAATACAGTCCGGTCTCAGACGCCCGGTCCCTAAAAAACCGGCAACGGTTTATAAAAAAACGGTTTTGACCGGTCCCGGTTTCCGGGTTTTTTCGGTTCCGGTTTAAAAACCGGTCCATATATGCACCTCTACAAATGGTTATAAATTCAAGTTTTGCTTAAAATATATGAGATAAACTAGCTATAAGTTTCGTGCACGCACGCACGGGGTTATAAACAAATTAAATTAAATTAAATATTTTCGTTCAATATAAAGATATATATAAAAAAAGTCGTGTTTAATATTTTGTAATTGTGATATTATTAGGTTATAAGGTGTAAGGAGTATTTGTTATTTTTTTTAACGTATTGGAAAATATAAAAATTATAATTTTCAGTTAACACCATTTATTTGATTTAAAATTTAACCATTAAAGTTTTATTTATAACCTCCTCTTTTATTAAGTTTTTATTTTTATAAATTTGACAACTTTTATGTCTTTTTTTCTTCATCAATTTTTATTAAAACTTTTTCCAAATAATTTAATTTTTTAAAAAACAATAAAACTAAAAAAAATAATTTAAGAGATTATTTTCTATTAAAAACATTCTTTTAAATAAGTCCCTACTTTGGGTTTTTGATATAAAAAGAAAAAGATTGTAATTCAAATGTTTTGAGGTGAACAAAATTATTGTTTAAAAGAAACCCGAAGGATTAGGGGTGAGCAAAAAAACCCGAAGAACCCGAAACCGAACTGAAAACCAAAAAAACGAACCGAAACAAAAAACCGATGGTTCGGTTTTACTTTTTCAAAAACCAAAAACATACGGTTCGGTTTTTATCAAGAAACCGAACCGTAAAAACCGAACCGAACCATTAAATTACATAACAATATATATTTAATTTGATATAAAACTCAAATAATAATTCTAATAGTAAAATATTCTTTTGGTGGAAATATATTTATTTTAATGCTTATATGTGTATTTATATCACTACTACAAAAAGTCGCATGAAGACTGGTTAGAATGGCTCATAGAGAGTGGTTTTAGAACCACTCTAGACGAGGGGGTATTTCTATAATCAATAGATACTAAACGTACCTCGTCTTCTTCTTTACCTAATCCTCCGGGCTTTACACCAGTTCAAAAAGTAGATACGGGGGTGAGGGAGGTGAATACGGTTCAACATATAGATGAGGGGGAAAGGGAGGAGAATATTGTTCATCAGGAGAAGGTTGCTCAAGATACTGGTCTCAAAGTTGGTACACCTATTGCGAGTGATTCAAGTAATGCTTTTTCATCTAACATTTCAACTCGAGCTGTTCATAAAGGAGGATCGATGTTAGACATGTTAGATGATATTATTAAGGTTGGTCAATTAATGGGATAGGTGATGGAAGGGTGCTCGAAAGACTTTGAATGTATTATTAGTGCAAAAGGAGTTGACGAGGGTATTTTATGAAGATTCTATCCCTAAATGTCTAAGGTCTCGGCCACAAGACCAAAAAAGAGTGGATCAAGGAGTTAAGTTTTAAGCACCGTATTAACTTTTTAGCCATTCAGGAGACAAAAATGGAGAACATCTCGGATATGGAAGTTAAATTTCTATGGGGTAATTCTAACTTTCAATATATTACTAGTGATTCTTTGGGGAACTCGGGAGGTATATTATGTGCATGGGAACAATCTATTTTTCATAAGATAGGTGCTTCAGTGTCGGATAATTTCATTGCTTTGTATGGGACTTGGTTACCTACAAGTACTAAGATCCTCATAATTGTAATCTACGCTCCATAATCTTATACGCTTAAACGTATTCTGTGGGATTACGTCTCCAATTTGATCAGTACGTGGGATGGTGAGACTATCGTGATGGGGGATTTTAATGCAGTTCGTAGTAAGGAAGAAAGGTATGGATCTGTTTTAATGAGATTTGTGCACAAGATTTTAATTACTTTATTTCATCATCTAGGCTTATTGATGTTAAGATGGAGGGATATGATTTCACCTGGTCACTTCCATCCACTTTGAAAATGAGTAAACTGGATAGGTTTCTTATCTCTAATGGCATTCTATCGGTGTTTCCTTCGCTATCTGCTGTTTGTTTGGATCGGCACCTTTCTGACCATAAACCGATTATGCTCAAAGAGGTATCTTCTGATTACGGCCCGATTCCATTTCATATTTATCATTCTTGGTTCTCTTACGAAGGTTTTAATAAAATGATTGTTCAAACATGGCTATCTTTCTCCCATTCCGATTCTAACAAACTTATTCGGTTTAAAAAAAGGTTCAAGATTTGAAAAAGTTTATTCGTTTTTGGATTTCTCAATATCATTCGATTAAGAAGGGGGTGAAAGCCTCATTACTGGATCAGTAGTTGACATCGATACACGGTTGGATAGTCCGTAATGACGAAATGCTTCTCAAAAGGTTAGAGATTAGCCGGAACCTACACTTGTTTAAACAGTCTGAATTGAAGGAAGTTGCCCAAAAGGCTAAAGTTAAATGGGCGTGTGATGGAGATGAAAATTCAAAAAAAATTCATGGGGTGATTAATAAAAAACGCGCTCAGTTAGCTATACGAGGGATTTTTCATAATGGGACTTGGTGTACTGAGACTACAGTCGTTAAAGAGTCTTTTGTTTCTAATTTTGCTTCTCGCTTTAAACAACCTCCTACTGCACGTTTTAAACTCAATATGGAGTTTGATCATAGACTAACGGGTGATCAGAAGGAAGATTTGGATAGATTTGTTTCTTCTGAGGAGATCGAGACCGCCGTTTGGGATTGTAGAGCTAATAAATCACCAGGGCCTGATGGTCTTACGTTTGAATTCATTAAACAATTCTGGGATCACATCGGACCTGATTTATGTGCTGCTGTGCATCATTTTTTTGTGACAGGTATGCTCCCAAGGGGTTGTAATTCTTCGTTTATTGCTCTAATTCCTAAAGTCCCAGATGCAAAGTTTGTCTCGGATTTCAGACCTATCAGCTTAATTGGAAGTACCTATAAAGTCATTACTAAAGTCCTTGCCAATCGCCTTGGGTTAGTTATCTCGGATTTAGTTTCCCATACCCAATCTGCTTTTATCAAGAATCGTCAAATTCTTGACGGCCCCTTCATTCTTAATGAACTAATTTTTTGGTGTAAAAGGAAGAATAAGCAATATTTGTTTTTTAAAGTTGACTTCGCTAAGTCATATGATTCAGTAAGATGGGATTTCTTTTTAGAGATTATCCATGCTTTCGGTTTTGGTCTTAGATGGTGTTCGTGGATAAAACGTATTTTCTCTTCCAATATGGCGTCTATTCTTATCAATGGCATCCCTACACATGAGTTCCCTATTTTTTGCGGTCTAAAACAAGGAGATCCATTGGCACCTCTTCTTTTCATATTGGTTATGGAGTCCCTTCACTTGTCGGTGTCTCGGGCAGTCACCTCGATGGTCATCTAAATCTCTGCCATTTATTTTACACTGACGACGTAATCTTCTTAGGAGAGTGGTCCGAAAATAACTTGTCTAATTTCATAAAAAATTTTAAGTGCTTTCATCTCGCTTCGGGTTTGAAGATTAATGTTCACAAAATCCAATTGATGGGTATAGGAGTTCAGGATGAAATTGTTCGACATGGTGCTTCTTCAATAGGCTGTGGGGTTCTAAATACTCCGTTTAAATACTTAGGAGTGGACGTTAGGGGTTCTATGTCTAGACACGCTGCTTGGAACGGAGTTATTCAGAAAGTTCGAACGCGCCTCTCAAAATGGAAAGCGAATACCCTATCCGTAGGTGGCAGACTTACTTTATTGAAGCACGCTCTTGGAGCTACCCCTTTGTACACTATGTCGATTTTTAAGGTACCTTTAGAGGTTTTGCGTGACCTCGAGAAGATTCGCAGTAAGTTTTTTATAGGTGTCAATCAATCGGTAAAAAAGATTCATTGGATTGCTTGGGATCAAGTTTTGGCTGATAAGGGGAGGTCTAGGTGTTTCTAGTTTCTTTGCTTTAAATCGGGCTTTACTCCTCAAATGGGTTTGGAGTTTTAAATCTCAAGATAATTCCCTTTGGTATCATGTCATTCGTGCTCTTTATGGAACTTCGCTCGAGAACCACAGATTGAGGCCTTCGTCATGTTGGAGTCATATAATTCGAGAGGTACGTTCTTTAGGAACTAAAGGTTTCTATTTTTTGTCCTATTGCCAAATTCGTGTAGGAGACGGTGCCAAGACCAAGTTTTGGCTTGATCCTTGGACTTGAGGTACTGCTCTTCGTACTCAATTCCCAAGATTGTTTGCTTTAGAGGATGATAAGGATATTTCAGTTCTTGACAAATTGAGTGCGACATCGCTATGTTCTTCCTTCCGTAGACACATTCGTGACAGTGCTGAGAAACATCAATGGGGTGATTTCTTTTCCATCATTGACCTGATTACTTTGTACTCGTCTTCAGATCGGTGGGTGTGTGACTTGAATGGAGAAGGCTCTTTCCGTGTCAAAGACATTCGCTCAATTCTTGATGACCTGCTGCTCCCAAATTCGAATAAAGTTACTCGTTGGGTGAAAGGGGTTCCCATAAAAGTGAATGTTTTTGTCTGGCGCGCTCGATATGAGCGTCTCCCTACTAGGTTCAACCTTAGTACAAGAGGTATTACTATTACTTCTATTGTTTGTCCGGTATGCAATTCAGGGATTGAAGATGAGGCCCACCTCTTCTTCGGGTGCTCTTTAGCTAAAGACCTCATGGTTAAAATAAGTCATTGGTGGAATATCCCCTGGTCTGGTCCAACCTCGTTCATTGAGTGGGATGCTTGGTTTTTATCTATCCGATTTCCAAACAAGCTTAAATCACTTTTGGAGGGTGTTTTCTTCACTACTTGGTGGTTAATTTGGTCGTTTCGGAATAAGATCCTCTTCGATTCTACGTCTCCAGGCCAAGCTCAGATTTTTGATAATGTTGTTTCTTTTTTTTATAATTGGTGTGCCAACCGTTGTCCTATTGTCCTTTCTAAGGAACTTTGGTTTAAGAACCATTATTTAATTTCTTTGTAATGTTTCTAGCACCTTGCTAACTTTTAATATAAGTTGCCGTTCAAAAAAAAATTAAAAAAAATAGATACAGAAACCGATTCCACAACCGGTGTCTAATACGAACATTGAAACTGGCTTGCTAACAATAACCGGTGTCTTTAGCCGCTGTTACAAGTCTCTATTATATAGTAGAAAGACTAGTTTTTATATAAGAACCGGTCTTGGTGATAAATTTGCTTTTAAAAAAAATAATTTTAGACTTTTGTAGAAAATATTAAAAATTTATAATTCTAGAAAATACGACTAAACTAAAGTGAAAGAGTCTTTATGCATGCCAATATAACCAACTACAACGTATCAAATTGTCTCAACCAAATCGTCTCAACGTGAATTGTTTTAACTAGGCTCCACCAACTTCAGTTGCAACTTCTTCCTGCACAATTTTTTAGATATGACAGATTGACTATGCAAAATTGATAGTTGTAGGGTTTGAATGGGGGAAGTTTGAGAGTGCAGGTGAATGATCGTGGAGCAGTTATGGTTCGAGAGGCGATAAAAATTAAGAGGAATTTTGGGGAAGAACTGGTTGTTTTCATTTTTTATATATTGTCATTTATTAATTTAACAACAAGTTGTGTTTCTTTTTAGCAAAGATTTATTATTGTATAAAGTTTTAATATATTGTTTATTCGGGCAGAGAAACAGAAAAATTATTTCGGTAGCGATTATTTATTTAATTTATTTTACTACTTTTTCGGTTTGTCGCGTCTGCAAAATAAGAAAAGGTAAAAAACGTATTAGTTGGTTAATTACAGTAGTAAAGTGTATTTTTTATATGATCTGGTTTTAAATAAAGTATCATAAAGATTGTTTTAAGAGATTAATAGTGATCAAGTTTTTTTTTAGGAAAAAGTAATTGATAATTCTAAAGTTATGGTTATGACTCGTTGTGAAGTTTTCTTTAAAGGGAAATTATTTAGCAAGATTGTTTTTTTTTTAAATATGATGTCCATACTTGAGATAAAAGATAAAATTGGGTTTGTTAAAAAAGATGGTGTCTTTGCAAACATTATGAGACCGGGTTTTACTTTAATAACCGGTTTTAGTTTATATTATGAGAAATGTTAGATCCACACCTATCTTATAAAAAAAATTCACACCCTTATGTGTCAAACAAATATTGGTTGTGAAAAAAAGAGAGAGAAAACATGATGGATTATGATTGGTGCAAGTTACCAACCAGTTTTTTTACGTTTTAAAAGGACTGGTTATTGTATAACCAGTTTCAATTAAGAGGTGTTTATGAGCTTTTTCGTGGAATGCACGTGTGTTTACTTCACAATATAACGTAAAAAATAAAAGAAATAATCAATTTTTTTACGTAAAACAAGGTTGTCAGTATAAATTAACTACGCACTAATATAAACGGTTTTGAAACCGAAAAAGCCAAACAATCAAACCGAAACCGACTAAAAACTGAAAAAAACCGAACCATCCAAAACCAAAGGTTTCGGTTTTTTGTTATATAAAAACCGAATATTACGATTCGGTTTTGGTTTTTACCAAAAACCGACCTAAACCGAACCGTGCACACCCAACAAAGGATTACTTATTTAAATAAGTAAATATAACTATCGGGTAATACAATCGTTAATTTGTTTCCAAGCCAAAGTAGGATTTCTTTCTATAATGCGACACTAGTTCCATTAACACTATAAATAAGGGATACGAGTAAAAACTTATCGTTATTAAAAGTGGGGTTATATATTCTATAAGCACGACTGCAAGCGATCATTGTTCGAGCGTGGTTCTGCGATCAAGAATTTGGTCTCGATTTTGATGTAAGTATCAGCTTTAAGTTGCAATTCACGTAGTACTACATATAATGAATACTGCGATGCAATGGGTTGTTATTATAACATGTTACATGGATACTCATTTAAGATGCATTAGTTGATTTTAATTATCTTACAGGAATGTACAACTTAACATAACTAATCGATCTTGAATTCTTCTAGATGTCGAAAGAAGAAGTAACCAAGGGAGTCACAATCCCATTGGTGTCATTGGCCGAGAAGAAGGAAAATCGTACTATGGAGGAAATGCTTGAGATCTTCAATCGCGAAACTGAAAAATGGGACGCTGCTAGCAATCTACTGATTAATGAACTAGACAATATACTTGAAGTAGAAGATGAAGATCAAAAAGTTGCTGTGAATTGTACCACCTTGTTTTGTTTTTGTTCTTTTTTAGGGCGAAAAGTAGATTCGTTACTGTCAAAATTTGGAATTAGACATTAAGAATATAGTGTAATCGACTTCACATATTTTTTTACCGCGTACTTATGTTAGAACTAGTGCAGTGCCAGATGAATTTCCAAAGAGAGAATACGCATGGATGATGGATAATTTGTTGGGAATAAGAAGTCTTTCTGGATAGACGAATAATATTGGAAACCGGTCAATAATGTCATTAGAAGGTTAGATGAGTGCTCTTAAGATCTATCAACCAGAGTGATTAAGGTTCTCCAACCGCTTAGATTGGCGAAGAAATCTTGACCCGTGCATCCAATTTGGGTGCCAACTGATCCTTACTCAGTTACTCGCATACTTTGATTGACACTGAATGGAACAAAGTATAAATTTTTTTAAGCTTCCAGGGACATAACACATTCGGATTTTTGGAAGCTATTTGTCATGTTTTCTTTTTTCGACCTATTAAACTCTGTGACTAAATAACCGCCACATGCAGTCAAATATTACAGTAATACGTAGTATATAAACTAGAAGTATGTTTTATGAAAAAGTATGAACTTGAGTACCCCAAATCACTCTAAAAGCTCGTGCTAGGTTGTAGTAGCTACACAGGAAGAAGCATTGCTTCCGGCGTCTCATCAACATATTTTGCTGAGACAAAACCAAGATCGACGAGGTGCTAAAAACATAACAACATCAACGAGTTAAAAAGCATGTGTCCGACAAATGATGATATTACCATTGGATTCTAATATAAAGATGTTCAAGCACCCTGAAGTAACTAAATATTGCTTACCCATATTATTTATCATATTCTCCTTTCATATTATATTGAAACAAAATCTTGAGATGAACCTATTTGAGGACTATATTGATACTTGTATGATGCATAGAATAACTAGCAAATCTTTGTGAGATCCTCTAGATCAAATCTTTGTGAAAAATCTAGCAAGTTGCATTGGTTCAACTTGTTCCTTATTCCTTATAGGCTAAAGATTTTCTATATGTTCATGTATAAATAGCCTTGAACTATGCTTGTAACAAGACACCCCATCTGCTCCTAAGCTCTTCTACCTATAGCTTTTCCACTCTCACTTCTTGTATCTTCTCTAATACTAGCAATGTCATTCTAATCATAGAATACACACGAGAAATGCCTCGAGCTATATCCTCTCGATCTTACTTCCTAAATATACTAGGAAAGGTGACATAAAACCGCCTATATAATGTGAGTTGCCAATGAGGAATCCCGAATCCCCACCCGAGACGCCGATTCTTATCATCCCTACAATCAGTAGCTAAACACTCTTATAAAGAGTAAGCATTTCCTTTCGAAAAAAAAAGAGTATTCTAGCGTTTCAACCATTAAGATTATCTAAGTAATTTTATGGATACATAGCTATATGATAATGACTTGAGTCGGGGACTTTTCTAACGATCTGTCTATCTTTTCAGCACTGTTACTGAAGACTCGGAGTCAAGGTCAACGCGAGTCAAACGGCCAAATCATCGCTTTGACGATCATGCTGATTTTGGTAACATCAACAACAAACTTGTGGCTTAGAAGTATGTGGTTATCATGTCGATTATTAACAATCAAGTTTTTGATTTATAATGATACATAATGACATATATAAGTGACTAGTTATGTTACAGTTGAAAGTTGAGAAAAACCGATGGCTAATTATTATTAGACGCCTAGATTAGGGCCCAACCCGATTATGGGCTTAGGTTTATTGGGGTTAGAGTTGCTTAGTGTTAAAGTTATGTATTTAATATAAATACATAGCTATCTTATGTAATTGTAATTCAATCAATAAAACTTATTCAGTATTTTACATGGTATCAGAGAGCAGGTTAGATCCACCGACAAAATTTGTTATCCTCCGGTCATCGGTGTTTATACCGATTATCCGAAGGGATCTTCGTTATTTTTGCTTTATTGTGTTTTTTTTCTTGCTTTCAATTCGTAACCCTAAACCCTACCCGTAAAAAAAATATTATGTTAGTCATTTTTTTTCTTCATCATCTATTGTGTTCGTTGTCGAAGATCATTGTCGTTGACAACAAAAAGTTGATAATTAAATTGCCGCTCCCTTCTAAAAGGCAAAGCAAGCCACGCAAAAGGAGGATGCCGCAAGCAATAAGCAACTACGTCGCCAAAACAATTATACTTCAGCTACAACAAACAAAAAAGAAGATGAGGAAAAGAAGCTTCTTTCAATTTTCATTCCAGTTTGTCCGTTCGTAAGGCTGCTGTTCAAACTGGGGGAGTATTAGACGCCTAGATTAGGGCCCAACCCGATTATGGTCTTAGGTTCATTGGGGTTAGGGTTGCTTAGTGTTAAAGTTATGTATTTAATATAAATACATAGCTATCTTATGTAATTGTCATTTAATCAATAAAACTTATTCAGTATTTTACAATTATGTGAATATCCGATACTATAAAACTTGTACAGTAAATAATCATATGTATTTGTTTCCAAGTCCAATTAGGATATTCCAAAACCTTAGCAAAAATACATCCAATAACACTATAAATAACATCACTATAAACAATTTTAAACCTAACTAAACATTCGACAGGAAGTAATAAGACTCAAGTTCTTGAAGCAAAAGATCTTATATACATTCGAGTTTTCTAGGCAAGTATCGACTTTATTTTCTGCATATCATATAGTTTTAACTTAAGTCGTTTTAAGTTCATTCTAGTGTTACATATTAATACGATCTTGTTTCAAGTCGTTATAAGATTTCGAATCTCGAAAGTAGTTATCGTTGCAAATACTTTGATTATGAACAAGTCTGTCTCGTGATCTTTGGTGGCTCTATGCGATAATGAGTAATTAAGCCCTAACTACACTCGTAACTTGAAGAGAAGTTGCATGTAAACATGAACTATATGTCACATATATATACGATTAAGGATAGTAAGGCTTCTTTTTAACTGTGAGGCCTAACACGGCACCATTTGCACGTGTATAGTGAAACGCGAGCAATATTTGGTTTAAAGAAAAAATTGTAAAGAAAAAGGATTTTGGGTGAATAATAATAATGCAGTATCAATTCTAACCTGAAAATAATAACCTTTTTCAGGTGTGCGTCCGAAGCAACTGAGATCATACCATGGGTGACGCCATCGCAATGAGGTCATTGAACGAGAAGACATATCTGGAGAAAAAACGTGAGGAATATAAGGTTCAGGTTTTAAAAATGGATGCTTTTAGTAAGTTAGTGCATAATGGGCTCTACGATTACCGTATGTTAGAGGATGAGTATAAAAAGGTTGCTGAGATCATGAACGAAATATTGCTTGAAGATGCGAGGATTGAGAAGCAGAAACAAGAAGAGCTTGCAAAGAACGAGAGGAAGTCATGCTGGAACTGGTTATGTGAAATTTACCACGCGGTCTAGCTACTGTACTCTTTAATGGTAGGCTGAAAACAGACTATTTTATGATAATTCTTGGTTTGTTGAACAGCTTTTGGGATAACTGCTTTTTCTTTTTGTAGACTAGTACTTGAAAATTGGTCAATTATTTCATCAGGAGGCGCTTGTATGCGAGCGTAAATAGCTTTTGGAGCAGGCATAAAAACTGTGGAAAAAAATAGCCCCAAGAAGAGTCAAGAGACTAAACAATGAATACTAGCTTAAAGGTTAAACAGGCCAAAAGTTTAAAGTTTAGCGATTTCAACATTATTAACCCATCTCTCAAATCACTCGTAATCTAGTTATTACAATTAACATAACTTTGATACAGCAATATTTATCACTATGAACATATAGTAAGCCGTAAGTTATTTCATTAAATAACATATTTCAGTAAAACTTTATTAGCGATATGATCTTTATACAAAGTAAACACTAAAGAAAACAAAAATGGCTACATGTATCAGGTTTCTTAAGGAGGTAGGCTTCATCAACCATGTCTGATATGCTCATCCCTTTGCTTAAAGCATACTTGTATGTGAATGTCTTCTCATCAAGTTCTTCTATATGGTTATTAAAAAGTGAGCATATAATTAAATGTGGATCATCTATTTGGACCCATTATATATTTCAATCAGATGAATTGATGTGTGTTTGACGAATCGTGGGGTATTTGACCCGTTATCTTAATTAGGTCGAACAGGTAAAAATGCAAAAAAGAAAACGGGTCAAATAGATAAGAAGTCGCCTAATACACAAAATCTCTGAAATCATTTAGCTTACATCTTTTAATTTTGACTGAAATAAATTATTTCTGTTGGAATATAGACACACTAAGCATAAAAGAGTTGCAAATTTTAGCCAAAAAATGTTCTGGGTCAACGCGTTCTGTTTTGACCCATTACTTAACTCGCTTGTTACCTCCCCTTATTTTGCTATTTGATTCAGCATACTGAACATATGGTTTACCTCCAGCGAAGTTTTTTTGCTTAACGCTTCCAACCCCGCCTACCTTAAATAAACTCAATACTTTTAAAAGCATCAGATCACTGAGTTGACATTTAAGACCTTGAAAATTCTTGCAGGTGGGACCGAGGACATATGCTCAAGCCTAATGGTTGAAATAGTTAACTTAGTGTTTCAGTATGGAGATTGAAAGTGAATGTGGTTGTATTTATAGGTTGAAACTGAAGAATGTGGTTTTTCGACTTTGAAATCGGTTGAGCTTTGTGAAGCATCAGTAAAACATGTGTATCAAACTAATTTAAGAATAATTTCAGTAATCTAAGTTTTTGCTATCAAACAAATTAAGAAAAAAGTACACGGAGACGAAAATGTTCTTGTTTATGTTCTTTTTTCTAGATTTTTTAAACGTTTGTTAAGTACTATATTAATTAGGGCTAATTACCTAAATAGATCATTCATGGATTCCATTTGTCAAACTAACCCAAGTTAATTTCATTTTCTCAATTTAGACTTATGCGACTTATGCTACATTATACAACCTATGCTACCTTATTCTACCTAAGCGACTTGTATTTTTTCAAAAAAAGTACACTTTTTGTAAGAATCAAGTATATTTGTGTAAGTTAACTTTTTATGCAACTTTAAATTTATTTTTATTCAACTTTTCATTTAAATTATTTTTGTAATATATTCGTATTATATTTTATGTATAAATAATATTATGCAACTTTATTAAAAATTATGCTACTCGTGCTTATGGTGTAAGAATATGTCATTGTACTTTTTAAGCGACTTGTACTTATTGTGTAAGAATGTGTAAGTGTACATTTTAAGCGACTTGTATTTTTATAATTAATAATAATTTTATTTTTATAAAGTATTTAATTTTTATAAAAAAAAACCAATGCATTAGTTAGTTGTACAGTTAGCTTTGAGATACTTGTACAATGGCTAATCCTTGCGTCTCCCCACCCCCAATTATATCATTTACACTTTTATCACCCCCACCCCATGCAGATCTGTAACCCCCTCCCCTAACCTCCATTAATAATTCAAACCTAGAAAAAACCTAAAATCCATCGCCTCGTTCTTGTTTTTGAATCCTCCATTTTTTTAATCCGTCTTTTACGTAGTTCGATCCAAACATGTTGTGGGCACAAGTTAGTTCAAAATCAATAGTTTTCCTCTCTTATTAATCCGTCTTTTAGATAGATTTAAAATTGATTAGAATAGTTGTGTTTAAAATGTAATTTATGATCTGTTATAGCATATATAATGGTATTAAATCCATTGTACTCTCTGATTTAAAATTTAATTGTGACATGACCGTAAACCACCATCTGCTTTATTTTTATAATCTTCCTTGATACACTTATGCGACTTTCTTTGCTATCAATTTATTGCTGGTACCAGCTGTGATATCATTATTAATTAGACACAAATTTATATAATTTTTAAGTCTGATTATTAAATATGCAGACTATTACATATCCATGAGTTATATTTTTTGAATAATTTCTGGGAATTTATTGAATAATTTATTGGAAGATAATATGAAGTGGTTATAGTTCCCTGGGTATTTTGAATTTAGATTGTTCTTGAAATGGCATATATTTCCTGTAATGGGAACTTTAAAAATATAGAATTTATATATTATGGCCTTTAGTTACAAAAATGGGAAAAAAAATATATTTTGGAAGTTTACTATATCCTACTACATGGCAAAAAGCAGGATTTAGTCTTCGACATGCATTTATGATATTCCTTTTGTTTAGTTCAATATGCATCTATAAAAGCTGTTTCAAACTATGACTCATAAACTCATCTACCATCAATAATCAATATCTCAAACCCTAACTTGAAAAAAAATGTCTACACTACTTGAGCTTTCGATTATTGCCAATTCCAATGACATTAGGGATATGATGATTGTTCTCTTAGATGCTGAAAACAATAAAGATCACTTGATAGCTCATGAGTCTAATAGCATTGCTGAAAGGTTGGGTGGTCGAGTTAATGAGCGATGTGGCTTAATTTCAGAACTTGACTGCTTCATTGATAGCACAGTAGCTTATGAGGCTTCTAACCTGTTAAAGGAAACCAATAACACGGATCTTGGCAAGATCCGTGTGTTGTTGGCTGCTATTAACCATGTTCAACTTCAGGTCCGGAAAAGAATGTCAATGATGGTCAACCTTAGCCCCAAGTGACTTGTTTAGCAGTGGTCCCATGTGCTCTCTTATGAATCTTCTGTCATGTCGTTTTCATGTTTAATTAAGTTTATCTAGTGTTAGACCATGTAGGTCAATTATGTTAGGTCTTTTATGTTTAAGTAAGAATGTATTTTCCTCCCTTCCATTGTATGGATCCACACTATCTATGAATGAAAAATTTCAGTTATGATAATCTTTCTTTTCCTTATATATGTGTTTTGTTTTATTTTAGGTGATGACGTATAGTCCCCAGCCGGGTCAGGAACCCGGCCCACGGGTACTACCCGTATCCGGCCCATCACAGATGGGTGGGAATAATCTCATTCAAGCTTATGGGCTTGGATGAACAGTGACCGCACACATATATGCGGCCCACGGCCCGGCGTGGCCGACATAGGGTTAGACAGAATCATATTATGTCTAGGAATAGGTTTACTCCAAGGAAGGAGGATATTCACTACCAAAATTAGAAGATAACAATCATTCTAATTCTAGTAGTTATCCTTTCCTTGGGGCCAAAGTATCAGTGGCAGCCCACTAGGGTTCCACTGCCTATAAAAGGAATCCCAAGGGTTCCACAAAGGTATTACGTTCTGTACTCTTAACTCACATCAAACCCTAACCGATTACTTACTCTCACGCCGGAGTCTAATCGTGGGAAACATTCCCACGGTAAGCCTAACGCGTGTTGTTTAGTGTGCAGGATCCCAACCAAACGATTCACTTGGTGCAGGAGCCGGAGCCCAGCCAACCCGAATTAAGCCTAATTCGGGTCTAGCAAGGATCACCCAACTTTTGCATCAACAAGTTGGCGCCATCCGTGGGACCCATTACACTAAGCTAGAACAAAACCTTACTCTGAATTTCCAATGACGAAGGGGCATCCGCAAGCCAACCCCAGGAACACGAATCCTGGAAATCGGAAGTCCCAAGGGGAAGGGATACTCATCCACAATCAATCACCTAGCCGCCTTGCAGGCGTACCTGGTAACCGTGGCGGTTTTCAGCCCTTGGGGGTGACGAGCACGATCTCCATAACACCCCCACCTACTTCAACCCTGGACAACCCTGACCCAGGGAGTGCGCCCAACCCTCCTAACAAGGAGCCGCGCAGACCGTCAGCGGAGGAGAAAGTAGAAGTCCTACCACTCAGCGAGGAGGATCTCACTCGAGTTCTCACGCAGAACTTTGATAGGATCGTCCCGGGGATCGCATCAAGGTTGAATCTGGGGAGGAACCTCCAATCCAGACTCAACTTCGGTGACACCGGACCAATCACCTCTTCCCAAAATCAGAGGAAAAGGAGAGCTCGGCCTCAGGAGCAGAGCATCTTTGAGGAAACCCCTCAACCCAGGAATGTGTTTGAGCGCATAGGAGATCGCCTCATACAGGAACTAATGCAGTCTCGAGAAGGAGGAGATAAGTCTGACGGTTCACCCGAGCGACCAGATCGAGAGTTGGCCAGAACCGCTCGTCGCACGAGCGTGTGGGACAGGATGAACACTAGGAAAAAGGCTCCTGGTTCATCCCAAAAAAGTGGTCCCTACCCAAAGGATGGGGCACCACCGCCGTCTCTAGACCCGTCAGGGGAGGACTCAGATGACCATCCGCCTAAGCGTCGCCGACCTAGGCGTACCCCTCCACCACCACCAAACAATGATGAGTATTATGGTGGCCCTTATTATCGAGATACAGAAGCGGAGGACCTTTCCCGCCCGTGGTGTGAACCGTGGGATGACCCTAGGCTCACCCGGCCATGGGCGGATCCCAGGGAAGACCCATTCACCCTCCGCATACGGAACTATTCCGAAGACACCAAACGTCGCATGCCGGCGTGTGTCAAGACCTATGATGCAACTAGTGATCCGGATGATCACCTTAAAATATTTGATACGCAGGCTAAAATTGAGCGATGGCCCATGCCTATATGGTGCCAAATGTTCAATTCAACTCTGATTGGAAATGCCCGTGACTGGTTTGAGGGACTCCCTCCACGGAGCATTGATAGTTTCACGGAACTACGCATTGCGTTCAAGAACAATTATACTCAGAGGAAGAAGTATAATAGGGATCCGGTCTCATTGGTGACTGTCAAACAACGGCCGAGGGAGTCCACAGAAGCCTTCACTAAACGCTTCAATGATGAGTGCACGCGCATAAAAATAATGCCGGAACTCCTGAAAATCTCTGACTACATGCACGCCATAACAGACAGGGAATTGATCAGGCGCCTCAATGACAAGCGTCCAGAGAGATATGATGACCTCATGGAAAGGGTCAGAAATTTCATAGAAGGAGAAACAGCTGTTGTCGCGGCTTACCCATCCAGAGGAAATGGGTATCGGTCAAACGACCAGTCTCGGAGACAGTCGGGTGGTCAAGGCAACCAGAACAATAGCAAGGGCTCAGACTATAAGAGCCAGAATAAAGGAGGACGGCCGGACGATAAGTTTACCCCCCTAAAGATGTCCTACCGGGAGATCTTGCTGACGGAAGGGGCAAACTTTCCAAGGCCGCCCCCAATGACAACTCCGCCGGAACGTCGGCAAGGAAATCGCTTCTGCGAATTCCATAACGACAAGGGCCATGGTACGGAGGAGTGTATCCAGCTCAAGAAGCACATTGAGTCATTGATCAAATCAGGTAAACTCAAGCACTTAGTTAAGGATTGGAAGGATGGAAAAGACAACAAAAAGTATGATAAGAAGGATCCCCAAAAGGACAAACCTTCGACTATATACATGATCCAATCCAGACAACGCCGCACGAGGCAGAAAGTTGGCCAAAAATTTTCACGCGGCAGGGAAATCTCATTCCCTCCCATCACAGCAAGCGATGTGATCGATGCTCCTCTCACTATTGAGATAAGCATTGGAACACACAATGTTCGTCGCATGTATGTGGATGGAGGGTCGTCAGCAGAGGTACTATATGAACACTGTTTTGTGCAGTTACGCCCAGAAATCAGAAGCCAATTAGTACCAGCCACGGCGCCGCTCACTGGCTTTAGTGGAGACACTATATGGCCGATAGGGCAACTGTGTCTTCTTGTAACCATTGGGAACGAAGAACACTCCACTATGGCGTGGATGAACTTCATGGTGATACGCTCACATTCTCCGTATAATGGGATCATAGGCAGACCAGGTATTCTGGCTATACGGGCGGTACCCTCCACGGCACACGAAATGATCAAATTCCCTGTTGATGGAGGAATCGTCACCATTTACAACACAATCGTACCAGCATCCGAGTGTCATACCGTGACAACACCGGCTCCACCGGTTCCACCCAAGGATGGATCACCGCCTCCCAATTGGAAGGTGGCAATTCATCCTGACTACCCGGAACAGGAGATATCCATAGGAGGGGCGCTCTCGGATAGCGGCAAAAGGGCCATGTGCTCTCTTTTAAGTGAAAACTTAGATATATTCGCATGGGAGCCAAAGCATATGACAGGCATGCCACGTGCGATCGCAGAGCATAAGCTCCAGATCCGCCAAGGGTACCAACCTGTTAAGCAAAAGAAGCGCGGCCAGGCGCCTGAGCGCAGCCAAGTAATATTGGAGGAAGTACGGAAACTAGTGGACGCAGGTATCATGCGCGAGGTATACTACCACGAGTGGTTATCCAATCCGGTCATGGTCAAAAAACATGACGGAAGTTGGCGCATGTGTGTGGATTTTACAGATCTGAACAAAGCCTGTCCACAGGATTGTTACCCGTTACCGGAAATAGACTGGAAAGTGGAATCCCTATGTGGATATCCTTTTAAATGCTTCTTAGACGCATATGAAGGATATCACCAGATCCATATGGCGGAGGAAGATGCAGAAAAAACGGCGTTCCATACAAGCCAGGGCGTATATTGCTATACGAAAATGCCGTTTGGACTAAAGAACGCCGGTGCTACGTACCAGCGGCTGGTGGACAAAGCTTTTGAATCACAGATAGGCCGCAACTTGGAAGTATATGTGGATGACTTGGTTATAAAAAGTCATACGGAGGATGCACTTCTTCGGGATGTCCAAGAGACATTCCACACACTGAGGAGGATTAACATGAAGCTAAACCCAAAGAAATGCACGTTTGGGGCAACGGAATGAATGTTCCTTGGATATTTGATCGATCTAAATGGCATCAAACCTTGCCCAGAGAAAACGGACGCAGTGATACAGCTGCCATCCCCTCAGACGCGGAAGGAGGTGCAATCCTTAAATGGGAAACTAGTCGGGCTGAATAGGTTCCTATCCAAATCCGCAGAGAAGTCATTACCCCTATTTAAGACACTCAAGAAGTGCATTAGGAAGGGAGACTTCCGGTGGACGAAGGAAGCCGAGGAAGCTTTTGGCCAACTCAAGCAGCATCTTGCATCTCTCCCTATGCTAGTAGCTCCCCGGCCAAAGGAGGAACTCATTATGTATCTCTCAGCCACTCATGGTGCAATAAGCGCGGTACTCATGACAGATAGAGATACAGTGCAAACTCCGGTCTACTTTATAAGTAGAACACTACAAGGGCCGGAGCTGAATTACTCCTCTATGGAAAAATTGGTGTTGGCACTAGTGTTTGCTACAAAGCGGTTGCGCCGGTACTTTCAGGCGCACCCAATTGTAGTTATTACGGACCAGCCAATCAAGCAGGTCATTTCTAAACCGGATGTGGCAGGGAGGCTACAAAAATGGAGCATCTTATTGGGGGAGCACAATATATCTTATAGGCCAAGGACGGCTGTGAAAGGCCAGATCTTGGCAGATTTCCTGATCGAGAAGCCGGATGAGGAAGGGCCAATCGTTAAACAAGACGAGACTCCAATAGAACCATGGGTGTTATTCACGGACGGATCTTCGTGTACGGATGGGTCCGGAGCTGGTCTCATCCTCACAAATCCGGAAGGAATGGAATTCACGTACGCCCTCCGTTTTGAGTTCATGACCACCAACAACGAAGCGGAATATGAAGCATTAATTTCGGGTTTAAAAATCGCCGCTAGAATAGGAGTCCGCAACCTTGAGGCCTACGTAGACTCACGGCTTGTTGCGAACCATATTCTAGGTGGATATGTGGCTAAGGAGGACAACATGGTCAGGTACTTGGAAAAAGTCAAGTCACTAATCGCGGCTTTCAGTAAGTTTTCCATCAAACAGGTGCCAAGAGGCGAGAACAAGAAGGCGGACGCTCTTAGCAAGATCTCATCCACAAGCTTCCCTCACTTGTCTAAACAAGTCTTGGTGGAAATACTCAAGGAGAAATCTATAACGGAAGGGGAGGTCGCTACTATAGTTGAGGAGGATGGACCTACATGGATGACCCCGATTATCAAGTATTTGACTAGTGAGACCCTTCCAGACGATGAAAAAGCAGCACGACGCATCAGGAGGAAGTCGCAACACTTCGAACTTCGAGAAGGCATCCTTTACAAGCGCTCTTTTTTGCAGCCGTGGCTGCGGTGTGTTGGACTACGTCAGTCCGCTTACGTAATCAGTGACATACATGAAGGGTTGTGCGGCATGCATGCAGGTCCACGATCCGTGGTAGCTAGAGCCTTACGGACAGGGTATTATTGGCCTACCATGCACAGAGACGCGCGCGACATGATTCGCAAGTGTAGTGATTGCCAAGTGCATAGGCCAGTGCCGCGGCACCCGCAACAGGAGCTTACACCTATCACGTCCCCATGGCCATTCTATAAGTGGGGAATCGACATTTCAGGACCATTTCCTGTAGCTGCGGGGGGAGTTAAATTCTTGATTGTCGCGATGGACTACTTCACACGATGGATAGAGGCCAAGGCAGTCAAATCTATCACATGCAAACAAGTTAAAAAGTTTGTTTGGAACATATTGTGTGCCGTTTTGGCCTACCAGGAGAAATCATCTCGGATAACGGTAAACAGTTCACGGACAATCCATTCAAAGACTGGTGTGCATCATTGAACATCAAGCAGCGCTTCGCATTTGTTAAGCATCCGCAGACAAATGGCCTCGTGGAACGAGCAAATAGAAGCTTGGGAAATGGTATCAAGGCACGTTTGGATGAACGAAGTGCCAAATGGGTTGATGAGTTACCACATGTGCTATGGGCGCATAGAACTATGATCAAAACAACCAACGGAGACACTCCATTTGCATTGGCCTACGGCACTGAAGCTGTTATACCAGCAGAAATAGGAATGCCTACCATCCGCACGGCGGAGGTTAACGTCGTCACGAACGACGAGCAGCTACGAATCAACCTGGATCTGTTGGAAGGGAAAAAGGGAGATAGCAGCCATCAATGAGGCTATGTCCAAGGCTAAAATGAAGGCTTATTATGATGCCAAGGTCAAAGGTGTTTCTTTTCGGTCGGGAGATTATGTCTATCGTGCTAACGAAGCAAGTCGAGCGTAAAATACAGGAAAGCTGGGTCCTAAGTGGGAAGGACCGTATGAAGTCACGGAAGCCTTAGGACGAGGCGCGTACAAGTTACGTGACATGGATGGTCGCGACCTCGAACGCACATGGAACATTTCCAATCTCAAAAGGTGCTATCTTTGAAAGCTACGGCTTCCGCATGGGTGCTTCGCTATATGTGGCTTTAATGAAGAACCATGCGGTCTATCTGTTTTTCTTCTTATGTTTGTTTAGTTTCCTTTCTTGTTTTCTAGGACTTGTCATTATTGTTCAAACAAAAAATGTAAACGTTCTAATAAAATGTCGTGGTGCCTAGCTAGCTCCACGACTTGTTTCGTGCAAATCATTTTTTAGATTTTTTTGTCAGTCGTATGAATTTTACTTGTATTATAATATGCCATGTTTCGTTCATATGCATTCATTCAAACTACTGTACATGTACTATACGCCTCCAGTCGGGGTAAGAGGATTAAGTGAACCTACTAATTCAACTTGCCGCGTAAGAGGGATTCAACCCCAGCCGCACGGATCGTGTATCCTTACTAGACACCTTACTCACAAGACGTTGTGGTAAGTTTCGTATGCCGTACTCACGCAGTGCTCCGCATAGTAAAGACGCACGTCGCATGTCTAGTCAATTATAGGCTTGTAGGTATTTTCCTTTTTTGTGTAAGACGTGACATGTCATGCGGTATTGGCATACAATGTTCAAACAAAATGAAAATACACAAGTTTCAAAAATAAATAACAAAATGGCCGTGGTCATCACGGACTTCCATATAAAAGGCAGTTATTTCACATATGTCTTAGCCGTGTACATACACGGACGAATAAAATTACAAGTGTTTACAACTAATAAATTACAAGGGGGTAGGAATTCTCCTATGTCCTTCTTCCCTTCTTCAATTAGAGCACGGAGGACCTCCCCACGAGCATCCTTCCCATCCTGGGCTTTGACCGCAATAGCATCCAATGCTTCTACAAGCAGCTTCTCACCTTTCATTGTTTTGGATACGGAATCGTAAGTGGCCAAGGTCAAAGGGATGGGATCCGCAGTCAGCCGGGACATTATTGCCTCGTTTGGAGCGTCCCTAAGTGTCTCAAGCTCATCCAGGAGAGGTTGTTGGATTTCCGCCAAGGCATTCATGGACACGGTCATATTATCCGCAGCTGAGGGGTTGTGGTAGGGATGCTGCATGATGTCTTCATTTTTTCCTATCAGTCCTGCAGCTTTGACCAAGCCCTCATGTCTACCACGGTCGATTCCATCGGATACGACCCCGACGAATGCCTGGAATAGGTGTGGAGCTTCCAGTGCCCTGCTCACAGCAAGTCGCAGTCCTTGCCCGATTATCCACCTGCGTCCAGCTATAGCGGATAGCAGGGGAGGACATAGTCTCTCAGCACAACTTACGACCATCTTGCTTAGCCTCTCATCTGCTGAAGCAGCCTGCTCTTCCAGGTTGGTCTGCGCCCGTGTCAACTCATCCTTCAGCGCATCACGCTCCTGGGCGATGTTGAAGGATTGCACGGTCACGGCCTTGGTAGCAGCTTCGGCCGCAGACACCTGCATATAAAATTTTGAGTTATTACAAGGATATATACTTTTCTTGGGTCAAATGAATACCCAAAGTTTGAGTATATGTACAAAAAATTTCTAAAGTATACCTTCTTATTTGATGCGGCTACAAGGGCTTCGAGCTCAGCGATGCGCTTCTCTCGGGTGTCAGCGTGATGAGCTTGCTCTTTTACCGTCGCCTCGACTTTCATCAGCGCTGCCTGCAAGGACGTGATGGTCTTCTCGTTCTTCACGACCATCGCCTCACGACGGGCTATCTTCTTATCTGCCCGGTTCACATTTGTTAGGGCCTTGATCAGACGGCGTCTCAAAGCGGATCCTACCGTCACTTGGTGTGCGGACAACACGTCAAATTGCTCAAGAAGGGCCTCATGATCCAATTCGTCTAAATCTTGTGCAAGGACTGGCGGGGTGATGTGCTCAATGAATTCTGAGCACTCAGATTCTGCTTCCAACCTTGTCAAGCTTGACAGGTTCCATGTTAGGCGCAAGCTTTCTTCTGGCCCCTCGGGGTGTGGTTCCTTGGCGTGTGTCGCAGCAGGAGATGGGGGTTTGTTAGTTGGTGCGGGGGATGGATTCCTCCCCACTTCTTCCTCCAACGCTACGGTGGACGGATTAGCCCTGTTATTGACATGGCAAAATTAGTCTAAGCATTATATATTTCGTAAAGTGTAGTGACATGACTAAATATTCGAAGGATACTTACGAGGTATCAATGGCAGGGTCTGGGCAGGTAGGAGCTACGGCGCTCATGGGCGTGACTCGCAAAACTGGCCCTCCCATGTTCGGGGTGGGGTCGGCCTGAGCAGTCGCAGTACGACTCCCCTCTTGGTATTGCGGATGATCTTTCCTCAGTTTCTTTGGGGGAGCATTTGCGGCCCCAGCCTCATCTCCTATCTTCTTTGCCACCCTCCTGGTGGTCTTTCTCTTCCTGGATATGGGTGGGGCGGACCCGGAAGCTTGAGTGGTGTCTTCGTTAGGATCATTCTCCTCTTCCTGATGGGTCGCAGCTCCCTCCAACAGTGGTTCTTCACCATCTTCATTATGGAAATCCAATGGGGATTTCTCAATGATGGGCCCTCCTTCATCCGATCTGGGCTCTGACGTTTCTTCGAGCGACATGGTGCGGTCAGCGGTCGCCTCCAGCAGAGGGAGCTCATTCTCCTTCAGTGACCGGAACCCTTCGGGTACCTTCATGGGGTCACCCTGGCGTATTAACCCGTGTAGATTCATTTCTACGGACATTCATGAGTATGTGGGTTAGTAAGGTTCCACAAATATGCATGGCGTTTCACATTTACAAAGTATAAAGTAAACCTACCCTCTCCCCGTTTAGTCAGGAAGCACGGATATAGGTCATCCCTCCCAAAGTAGCGGCGGCTTATTCCTACTAAGCACAGAAAGTGTTCCGGTAACCCTTTATGGAATTCTGTGCGGTGGGTATCTAGTATCTTTAAGTCTTTGCTGCTATAGTCTTTGGCTTTGGGCGGATAGTCTTTGGGTGCTTTGGTTTTGAGTACGAAAGGGGTAGGGAATACCTTCTCATCTACAAAGAAGTAATGGTCGTACCGGTTCTTAAGGGAGTCTAGAGGCTTCCTATACGTCATAGGGGCATTCCCGGGTCGTTTTTTAAACGACAGCCACCCATTCACTAGCTGAGGGAAATAAAAGGCCCTAAAAAGGTTCACGGTCGGGGTTACTCTGCAGGTATGGCATGTAATTTCAAACTGGTTGATTTTACACGCCCCTATGCAGTGAAGCTGGGTTTTGTGGAAGTCATAATACAAAAGAAGGTCTACCAAGAATTTGGATAGGGGGATACGGTAGTTGGCCGAGTCAAACAGGCGCGTGTATATGCCTATTTTCCCCGCCGGTGCATCTGTAATCGCTTCACCTTCACCTGGATAGGTGAGGTGTACGCTTTCGGGAATATAATACTTCGACAGAAAGTCGATGTATTTTTCCGCCGACATCATGTTAAGGACATCCGTGATCAGTGGGTTGTCCTTTACCATGTTTTATAAATAGGTTTAAAGGGCGTGATGATCTAACCTGCGGCGGAGGAAATCCGTGGAAAAGAAGGCAAAGTTTTGGAGGTAGAAGCTTGAAAATAACAATGGCAGAAGAAGGGGTGAGTTGTGTGTGTAACAAACACGCATGCCAACTCTTATATAGGGTCGCCTCGGTTTCCGAGGTAACATGGATGTTCGACACGTGTAGGCCACCCCGCCTATCCAACGGATAGGATTTCTGACACTTCTGCAAAATCAGATGGGGGGCCCATGGGTCACTTCTTGGCAGTTTTGCGTGGCTCAATGGTGGACATTAATGGTGCACTTTTGCAGGCGTGCGACTGGAAAGTTGACTACCATTAATGTTTTTATTCTTGTGTCGGGTTATGCGGCTCTTACGTAAGACCGTATTTAATGCTACATTTAATTTCTCTCGGCCGTTACGTACGGCTGTGGTGCTATTCAAAAAATATTCCTAAGGCGGGCCGCCACGTGCGGCCAAAACAAAATTTTCAATATTTCTCATTCCCTAGGTCTTTCTTGGTATGTCAGGGGAGCACCTTGATAGTCTAGAGGTTACGCCTACGGCTGTAACAACTAGACTGGGGGGACATGATGACGTATAGTCCCCAGCCGGGTCAGGAACCCGGCCCACGGGTACTACCCGTATCCGGCCCATCACAGATGGGTGGGAATAATCTCATTCAAGCTTATGGGCTTGGATGAACAGTGACCACACACATATGTGCGGCCCACGGCCCGGCGTGGCTGACATAGGGTTAGACGAATCATATTCTGTCTAGGAATAGGTTTACTCCAAGGAAGGAGGATATTCACTACCAAAATTAGAAGATAACAATCATTCTAATTCTAGTAGTTATCCTTTCCTTGAGGCCAAAGTATCAGTGGCAGCCCACTAGGGTTCCACTGCCTATAAAAAGAAACACCCAAGGGTTCCACAAAGGTATTACGTTCTGTACTCTTAACTCACATTAAACCCTAACCGATTACTTACTCTCACGCCAGAGTCTAATCGTGGGAAACATTCCCACGGTAAGCCTAACGCGTGTTGTTTAGTGTGCAGGATCCCAACCAAATGATTCACTTGGTGCAGGAGCCGGAGCCCAGCCAACCCGAATTAAGCCTAATTCGGGTCTAGCAAGGATCACCCAACTTTTGCATCAACATTAGGAGTATGAAGCCAAAGTGTATATAAGAAGTAAATTGAATTACTTTAAGTTTATTAAAAACTCATTGGATGTAAAGCGGAGGAATCTGTTTAGGACCACTTGTTTTGGTCCGTGGTTAGACTTTGTGTATTTTAAGCAGGAGGAACATATGATAGATTTTTATCCTACGGAAACAATGTAGTGTTAGGGATTCGCATTACGATATGTCACTATTATATAATTTCCATGGTTTGACACTACATTTAGGATGCAGCGAGTTTAGCATTATAACTGGATTTAGGTTTGGACATGAGACTCGTAGTGCATATACCGACTGTGATATGACATTCAGAAACCGGGTATTCCCGCATAAAGTTGGTTTACCGATAACTAACTTAGATTTAGTAGGTGTTGTTGAGGATGAGGAGTTTTTTTCTAAACATGGTGACGTAGACACGGTTAGGTTATGTCTTTTGTTAATCTTGGAAGTAATATTTATGGGGCGGTTGTTGGCCAATGAAGTTTGATGACATATTATTTAAGTTAATTGAGAATATGGATGCTTGGAATTCTTTTCCTTGGGGCAAGCATATATGGGATACTTTGTATAAGAAGTTAGTTAATGTTGTGGCACGTCACAAGGATGAGCACATTTAAGGGTTGCATAAGTCTTGTAATTATGTGCCCAGTTACACACTGTCAGGTTTTGTTTGGACATTTCAGGTTTGTTCTTTTTCACAATTTTCAAATGCAGGAATATCTTTTTTAATAAATCTTTTGTTATAATTTAAAGAAACATTTTTAGGTCTGGATTTTGGAGTCATTTCAGCATAGCGTTAAATGGTGGAATAAAGTCTCAGACATTACACCAAGAGGAATTGCGTGGTCTAAAAATATATTTTGAAAAGATTAGATTTTTTGACTTTATTTGGGACGGTATTTTTGCGTATAGTTAAATGTTTAGGGTAACATATTTTTTTGGTATTTAACTTTATTAGATGATTACAGGATGCAAATGTTATCAAAGATCTAAGGCCTGCATCAATAGAATACCGAACGGAATGGTTGTCAAGTACCCGTGAGTATCTGAAATCATATATACCTAAGATGCCTATAAGAAAAGGATATGCATACGATGCATATTTCCAAAAGATTACTGCAAGCCGTAAACGCCACAGTGTATGTGAGAGGATCACAACCTCCAATGTTAATATTCCTAGATCAAAGGAAAGTAGTATAAAGGACTGTCTTATACAGGAGTTGAATACTCGCATATACAAACTTGGGGTTATAATACAGGTATGTTTTTGTTCTTCATTACCAACATGACATTTATATACTTGCAGAATTTTAATAGGTTTTATATACAAATTAATATAGGTACTTGGTTTTATGAATAATGAAGGTGTAGCGCATTCATTGGCATTTAGTGAAATGTTTAAATCACAAAAGAAAGATTTATGCACTGTGCTTAATAATATTTATAGGCAGTTGCTCCAATGTGTCAATGATGATTGTATGTCGATGTTTGTAGCTCCAGAGAGTGAAGAAGAAAATCAGATGGTACAATTATATTCATTGATAATCTCATGATATTTGTTATGAACCGTAAATATACACGATTACTTATTGTACCATTGCTAATCACAGGATTATCTCATTCAATAGGAATTAATGGTTCGCGTTTTAGATGAGGAAATGAAGCTCGTAGAAGAGGAACGACAGTTTGCTTATGAGCAGAAACTTAAAAATGAAAAGAAAAAACAGATTTTGCTCGCAGAAGAGAGGTCACGCGAGGTTATGAAAAAACAGGACATGGACATTAAGAGTCGGCGACACATTTTAAGGAATTCTAATAATATGAAACAAGCATTTGCAGAATGTCTCCTCAAAAAAGGTCACAATTATTACCAGACCGCACTTGTGATTAGGCAATAGTATCCCAAAAATTTCAAAAAATCAGTGAAGTATCTGGTGTCGATGATTTAGACATGACAAACAAATTACAATATATTGGACCTTGGCTTGAGGTATGCCACATAGATTGTTTAATGTATATGTTGTTGCTAGTTATTGATGTATTCCCTAACTTTTTTATTTTTCCATTAATATAGGATCTTTCACGTAGACACAATGCCATACTCATAATTTCAATAAGCGATGAATTGGAACTTTATCTTGGATGGCCTGGGCGTTTGTGTTCAAAATTTCCTTGGTCTACTTAAGTAACTGTTGATAGACGTTCCTGGGAATCGTTAGTATGCTTGAATCTTCCTAGACAAGGTTATCTAATGGATGAGGTAACGAAATTTATTTAACTCGGTATACACTTATTGGGATTTCATATATTCATTAAATATCCAACTAACTTGTGTTAATTTAATCCAATTTTCCGGTATAAGCACATTGAGCTTTGGGTGGACTACATGTGGCACGTGTGACTACCTGATACAAATTGGGTCATGGTCAACCCTTACTTTCTGCAGCGACTACTTCAAAATAGGACGCCTCTATGGTACGTGAATGGGAAACGATATAGTAAGCCATGGTCAGTAGTTGATAAGGTTTTTATACATATTAACCAACCTGGAACGCACTGGTTCCTGGTGGAGTATGATATTCCTTGTGGTTTAGTTACCTTCTACGATACTGGTGACAATAACAAATTTGACTACTGCGATTGGTATCTAAGGACAAAGGAATGCTTAAAGGTTAAAATTTATTTAAATAATTTTGTATTCACGTTTTGCATGATCCGATTAGTGTTTTAACACTAAGTAAGATCATGATATTTATGTAGGTACGCCTACCAAAAATTCTAGCCGATGAAGGCTTATTTGATGCAAAGGGAATTGACCATACAACATACCAGATAACATTTACAATTGCCCAGGACGTTCCTAAGGAGGGACGACTCTATGGCGATTGCGGAGTGTGGGTATGTATATTATTATACCGTTTAAAACATGGCTTATCATTGCTTGTTGATGATCCTATACAGACTGCGTTGTGTTATCGTAAACAATTAGCCAACTTTTATTTTAGGCATAAGGTTATTGTTTAAACATAGCATGTAACCTAAGAAGTGTAACAGACTTTTAATAAATAAATATGTTTATTACAACGAAATTTATTCAATAATGGTTGCCAGACATTGCATGGACACACTAATAACATCTATATGTCCATATCATCTAAGTGCACTTGATTGGGCTCTTGTTCTGCTGCATTCTGTGAATTATCGAGTCCATTCTATGAATTATTGCTAGGATACTGGGACTAAATTTTTACCTGAAACACAAATGTATATGTAAATGTTATTCAATATATATAAACATAATATATACGTATTTATTTATTTATGATAAAATTGTGACTTACTTGGCTCGGCAATGGTGCATGACAACCATCTCTACTGGGCCCTGCTCCCACACCTAGAACATTTGTTATCTATAGGTCCCTCTCCTTGTGAGCGTATCCTAGCGCCATCCTTTGGTCTACCTGGTTGTGGTTTTACCAAAGCTGGTGGCTTAACCACTTGTAAGTCATCCGGAACTTCCCACATTGATAGATCCGGAAGCAGGTACACCAACTCTTGGTATATTGCTTTCAAAGTTCTTTGTGTAAACCACGCTTTTGCCCATTGGTTATAGTTACTCAAGCCAACATTTTTTTCCATAGCACACACAGTAACTAACCATATGAACACTTGGTAAAATGTCTTGGATTATTGAATATACAGTTAGATATATGATTTTTACATATGTGGTGAGTTGGCCACTCAATGGAATCATTAAAATGAGCAAGATATGATCAAAATACTATTAAGGTACAAATCTGTATAGTCTGTTTTGGACGAATTATTAGGAATACTTAGAAGATGATTGAGCAGTAGCTATAATGGAGTTATTTGTAGCACATATCATGTAGTTTGTGCTGCCCAAATTTGAGCTTCTATCTCCATGTAGAACTCAAGATATGGAAAAAATGGTGGAAGTGACTTTGATAATCAGATTTGTAAATAAAAGTATATAATATAAAATGAGCACTCAAGTAATATTATTATAAAATAAATATGTAAAACCCACTAACTAATAATAAGTAGTATAAAATAAGTTATATATTATGATAAATAAACATGGCATTTTTATAAAAATAAAGACTCAAATATTTTCTAAAGTTATAAAACTATATATAAGTTTTACGTCTTTTCGGCTAAAACCGAAAGATTAACGTTTTCGCCAAATAAAAGTTAGACGGTCAGACCCGTCTAATGTAACGTTTTTATAACCCATATACTGATATGTAAGTACATTTGACAAGTAAAAACTGATAAACTCGAGCTTTATAACTTATGGACCTTAACGAGTAAAGTAGCCTTATAGGACTATTAACCCAACTAGTTTGGCTAAACACTAATGGACATACTCATGGGCTTAACCCAATTGGGCCCAAACTATGAGTATAGGCCTGGTATTAAAAGTATAAATGGGCTAATATAATGTATTGGACTTTTAGTGGGCTTATTCGGCCTTAATATGTAACTGGGTTGAAACTAGTATAACTAGTCTAAATTGACTAACACATAACACTATAATGTGTATGAAGAGATAAAATCCCACTTGATCATCATCATACTTATGATATCATCATATATACATAACCGTTATTTTTATAAAGTCATTGGACAAGAGTCTAAGACCGAGTATTATTTGTCTAGGTTTTCGTGATTGAAGCACGTGTCGTACATCCAAATCGTCGATAACCCGCCTTTCACAATCAATGTGAGTTCATAGCCTCGCACTCTTTTAAATGTTTTAGGAAATATTTTATAAACCCGCGAGGGAGATAACATGTTAGTTTTAATAAAATAGGACACCAGTTGTCCCGATTATTTGCTTATTGATATGGACCCGAATGATTACATGACCCGATGAATGATTATATGACCCGATGGATGAAATGAAATGGATTATTATTAGTTAGGTTATGTCACTAAAAGTCCCATTAGCATGAATTGTGAACTACCGGGATTTGGTTGACGCTTATGCATATAATAGTACTATTTGGGGAAGATCACCCCAGTTCGCGCCTTGACGGTTGATCCCCGTCGTGCCACATCGATTGGTAAGCGAATTTATGTATGAGAAGATTTATATAAGCGTGATTATTGTGACGACACGCTGTTTTAGATGGGCAAAGGAATTACGGGTTAGCTACCCGTTATATGTTATAGAAACGTAACAATGTCATGCTGGTTATAATAATCCAATAATGAGAATACTGATATACGCATTGAATTATAATATATTGCCTGACTAGCAATACGGGGTCTTATTACTTATATTATGTTCGTGTTTTGGTTTTACATAACCATTTTCATATAACGGTTTTTATAACTCTATACAACGTTATAAAACGTATTGTATGATGTTTTTGCGACAATGGTTCG
This sequence comes from Glebionis coronaria, assembly GCA_025667525.1. Classification (NCBI taxonomy): domain Eukaryota; kingdom Viridiplantae; phylum Streptophyta; class Magnoliopsida; order Asterales; family Asteraceae; genus Glebionis; species Glebionis coronaria. The sequence continues at coordinate 551,828,000 of CM046878.1, read as the reverse complement.
TATAATGGTTTTGAAGGCAAAAGCCTGTGTTATGATTTACGACAAAGATTTGTACAAAAATGATTTCGATAATAATTATATACCGGTGATATATTAATGGTTTTTATTAAACTCTATGAATTCACTCGGCGTTTTCGCTGACCTTTTTAACATGTTTTATCTTAGGTACTTGAAGGTAATTCTCGGGAAGACGACAAGAATTTATGGCCCGCATTCAAATTAAATCTCCATTCAAATGTTTTGTAAATTTGTATGACACACTATGACCTGAGGACCTATGCAATTTGATATTCATGAATGGAAAATGATTTATTATTAAACGACATGATTTTTAAGCGTTGTCTATGATTTGAGTAATGTGATATCCTGTAACACCAACGACTCTTCCGCTGAACTAAAGTATGAATATTTGGGGGTGTTACAGTTTGGTACCAGAGCTCTCGTTATAGAGAACGAAAGATTTTTAAAACCAAGGTTTTGAATAAAACATTTCAAAATCTTTTAACCATAAATATATTTTTAAATAAATATTTTGAGTAAAATGTTTAAAAATATTTTGACTAAAACGGTGTCGAAGAATTCCCGACTTACCGACAAGGCCAGACTGAGAAGTGTTATTTTAATATATATATAACCTGGATTATATATATGTTGTAATTTGATTACATGATTGTTTGATGATTATTTTAATACTTATACGAGATATTTATACGACGTAGATTGTCACAAGAAACCCTAACTCCCCTAGCAAATCAATCGAAGCTATTTCTGTAGGAATTCTAGCTATTCCAGATCTAAACCAAGTTGTGTATATTTATGATCCTAACAAAATGGTTGATATTAGTAGAAATGTTGATATTAGTTGATTGTGATATTAAAGAAGAATTGGCGAGATTAAATCTGAAATCGATGTCATGACGATCTTTCCTTATAGAGTGGAGTTTGACAAAACCTTACCACCTAGAAAGGTGTCATCTGAATCGGTGTCACCCAATTCTTAAATTTGAAATCGAAAAGGTGAATGTTGCACTTGAGGCTATCATTGGAACCATTACCCAAAAGCCTCATACCACTAGTACCTTTCCGAGAAGTCTAATTGAATGTGTGAGTCATTTCATACTAGTGACTCATTTGATAACTATTTTTGTAAGAGCTATAGGATTGGAAATTAAGTGTTGTTCATATCGAGCTTTTATTGCCCTTTCAAGGTCTAAGAATAAGGATGAAAGTATTAGAGAATAAGGTAGGATGTCGCATTGACTATAATTTGATTGAAACTTGAATAAAGTTAAATTTAACTCGTATGGAATATGAGATTGTTAAGAGGAAGTCGCTAAGTCCTGTGGTTGAATTATAAGGTTTTAAATGATTGTTGGTTCGTGTTAAGGGTTGCTCCTAGGCCATTTTCCAATGACGAGGATGTCCAGTGTCCAAGAAATAAATTAAAGAAATCTTCTTCTGAATTGGGACCGATGGATCTTTTGGGACATGTGGAACACCTAATGACTCTTGTAGATTAGTATTCATTGTGGTATCTTTTAAAATCCCTAACTTAACTGAGACATCAGTTGGTAGGATGAGTCCTTGGAATTGTATGGCATGGCGACACGTAATGTGTTACGGTACAATTTTTGACTTGTTTGTGATTAACGAAAAGACTACCTTTGATTGCTAAATCCTACATGTATCGATGTTATTTATCTTTTCTTGCTTCGTCCTAATGTTCGCATTAGTGATGCAACCATTGAACAAGCACTCATTTCGGATAGAGTTATATTGTAGATTCTTCTCTTTGTATTCCTGAGTGCCATCAAGGTCATGAACCTCATGATTATTTGGCTAAGCTCGTTTCCTATCATATCGTAGTTAGTTCTTGGTGAACAACTTTTCCTCACTCCTTTGCAGATCACCCATTGTTTTTATAAGTTAAAACAATATTCCTTGAGAAAAATTGAATTTTCATCACCATATGGATTATTTAAAGTTAGACTTATAAATAATCGTTATTGAAATAAAGTTGATTATGAAACATCTTGGAAAACTTAATTGTTTCCGTAATGAAGAACATCTCTGTAAATTCATTTTGATTCTTATTTCAGAATTAAGCATGAAAATATTTTTATTTTAAACATGATGACATAGTTTTGACGAACTGAGTATTGCATCGTTAATCCTAAAATTGTATATAGTTGCGCGCCTACGTACAATTTGGAAGGGACCATGCAAGGTTGATTAGTAGTCACCATGAAATTGTTAATAAACATTATATTTTCCTTGAAATTATGAAAGACTGAATTTTTATGACATCTGCAAGAAGTGCAAAATAAGGACATATTGTTAGGGACACCTACATATGTGCTCGTGCCATTTATTTTTCTAAGTCGAATTTACTCATCTGTGGATATTGTCTTCATTGACAATTGATATCCCCTTCTTGTTCATTTCTTTAAATGATAAGATTCCTTGGAAACCTATCTAATTATCGAGTATTGATACCCGACTGGATGTATCGACGTTCCTATCATTTCTTTTGATTAGATTTCATTTGAATGACCTGGGTAACGATCCGAGGTGCTTCCGAATGCATACTCAAATCATGAAAATATTGGATATACTCATATTCGTTAATGTTTTCGTCTGTATCTGATTTGAAATTCTCTCGCGTAAATTATGCATTGACCTTACTCTCTTAATGTTAGCTATGTCTCCAGATATCCTTGAATCTGTGAAGGGTTATGAGTTATTAATAGTCTTTTGAGAAGTTATCATCTTATCAACGGTAATAAAACTGGAAAGTTGATAATGCCAGTAGAATGGACTGATTAATTTTGACTTGATGTCATTGTCTAAATTGATGGGAACTCGAGTAGAATTCCCCTAAAAGATAAGATGTTTATTATCAAAAGTGATCTAAATAATTCTGATGGATGACCATATCCTGCATTTAGACTTGAAAATTTACCATGAATGGTTTTGAACTAGTCATAGATCTTGTAATCTAGAAAGAACCTAAGGTGGATTTATTAAAAGATGTTCTTGTTATCCGAGACTTTCTGAGGTAATTGCTGATGAATTACCTAGACTTCTGCCAATAAGGCAAGTTGAATTTGGTATTGTTTATATTCCTAGTGTTGCACCTGTGGCATGTGCACTATACATCAGCACCATCTGAATCAAAAGAATTACCGTGCAACTAAGAGAGTTGTCGGAGAAAGCTTTTAATCTACTGAGCTCATCATCATGGAGAGCTATGGTGTTATCATTCCTTATATTTATTGATTACCGTGAACTGAATAAATTGACGATCAAAATTCATATCCATTACCAAAGATGAAAGATTTGTTGGGTCATTTACAAGGTTCTAGCGTATATTCAAAATTTGATCCACGACATGGTTATCATCAACTTCACGTCCGCGACAAAGATTATCTATTCCAATCAATACATCCAGAACTTGTAATGAACATTATGAGTTTCATGTTATGTCGTTTGGATTGACCAATGCACATGTAGCATTCATAAATTTGGTGAATCATGTAGGTAGACTATAATTTGATAAATTCATGCTTGTGATCATTAAGGACCATCCGTTTGTTTCTAAGAATAAGAAGGAGTTAGTAACCATTTGTAGACTGCCATGAGTTGGCCGAGCAATGAAAACCTGTACCTTGAGTATTTAACATGTGATTTAAGGCTTAATCCTTTACATTATTTGACCATGTGATTAGTAGGTAATGGAATCTATATTGACTCTTTAAAGATTAGAGCCATTAAGGCTTTGGGTTATACCAAAAAGAAAGTGCAAAAATGTTTTGACAAATATTTATCAAAGGATATTTAAGGAATTATTTCCTTATATCCAGATTATTTAACTAAACTTCCTTAAGAGTAAATGGTTGTGTAGACTTCTAGACAACCTAAGAGGAATTGAGGAAATCATTTAAACCATGATATGGAATTTGGAGCGGCAGTTTTTGCTCTTCAACCAAGAAATTTCTTTACCAAAGTATAAACAAAGATTTTTCGAACATTTACAGATTTTATTAATTATTCTCGATAAATCAACAAAAATCGTGTTAATTAAATTCAAATTTATTTTGAACATTTTTCTATAATTAGACGAACTGAGAAATAAAAAAATTTAAAAAAAATTATGGTTACATTTCATAAAAATTAAATATTTATTATTTAATTACTTGTAATATTTATCGACGTTTTAAACACCGGACTGAGTAAAACTAATAAAGATAATAGTTGAGACGAAACTAAAACTTAGAAAATATGAAGAAAGAATTTTTGAATGAATACGGTCATAATATTTATTTCATCAGGGAAGGTGAATGTAGATACTGACACATTATGTAGAAATGATAAATGACCAAAAGATGTGTTCCTTAGTATTGACCATACCTAATAATTTGCCCGAGCAATTTAGAAATAGCCGATTCTTGTAAAAAGGACAATATGAATGATGAATCGCGGCTAATGAGAACCATTAGAAATGAGAGCCGATGGTGTTAAATGTTTAAAAGGCCGCTAGTGGTTGCCTAAGTATGGAGGATTTCGAGATTTAGTCATGTTGGAACCATATAAGTTTAAGTATCCTATTCATGCCATTTCTGATTAAATGTATCCTTATCTGAAGAAGTTGTACTGATGGCCAAATATGAAAGCAGACATCGCAACATACGTTGGCAAATGTCTAACTTTTGCGAAGGTCAAAGCTGAGCACCAAAATCCATAAGGATTGCTTCTACAGCTTATAATTCCTGTTTGGAAATAGAATAGAATCACCATGGATTCTTATCACAACTCTTACAAGGTCATCATCTGAATTTGATTCGATTTGGGTCATCGTCGACAAACTGACCAAATCTGCTAATATCATTCCCGTTAATGATAGATTCTCGATAAAGAAATTGACTCTTTTGTATTTAAAGGAGTTGTGCAAACATAGTGTGCCTGTATCGATCATCTCTATCAAGATCCTCGCTTCGCATCAAATTTCTAGAGATTCCCTCAGAAGTCATTGGGAACGAATCTTGATGAGAGTACTGTTTACAATCCCCAATCAAAGGGACAAGGTAAAGTAACGATACAAACACTAGAAGTCTTGTTTTATGTTTGAATAATTGACCTTTGGTAATCCGGGCTAGCACACCCATGGATAGGGAGCACCCTTGGGGAAAGTTTGGAGATGGAAAAGAAGTAGATGTCAGGCATTATAGGTCAATGATTGGATCATTGATGTATCTTACAGCTTCTAGACCTGACATTATGTTTGCTGTGTGTGCATGTACACGCCATCAAGTGACTCCCAAAGAATGTCATCTTCATGCTGTCAAGAGGATCTTTAGATACCTTAGGTGCTATCCCACCTTGGGATTATGGTATCCAAAGGATTCTTCATTAGAGCTTATTGGTTATTCAGACAGTGATTATGGAGGAGACAAGTTTGATAGAAAATACATAACTGGTGGATGCTATTTTCTTGGGAGTAGGTTAATATATTGGCAATGCAAGAAACAAACAGTGGTGGCCAACTCTACAACTGAAGCAGAATATGTAGCTGCAGTTGCTTGTTGTGGACAAGTCTTATGGATTCAGAACCAACTGTTGGATTATGGGTATAATTTTATGGATACCAAGATTTTTATAGACAATAAAAGTACTTTATGCATTATTAAGAATCCTGTACATCATTATAAAACAAAACACATAGAAATTAGACATCATTTTATAAGAGATTATTTTGAAAAAGGTTTAATACAACCAGATAGGGTTGACACAGAAGAAAATGTGGCAGATTTATTAACTAAACCTTTTGATGCTGGGAGATTTCAATACTTTGTAACAAGTATTGGAATGATCAATCTTACTTAATATGTGTTTTTGGAACTTATTGTAAAAGTATGTACAAGGTGGGTACTGTTATTGGCCTTTGTACAAAATTAGGTTTTCCACTTTATTTGTCTAATGTTGTCAAAGGATATTTTAACGATGATAAGTGTTAAAATGGACGCTGATAGCAACATGATATTTTTGTGGTTTTTTATCTAATTATGCAGGCATTATGCGCATTGTACAAATGGATACATAGTTGCTTATGGATTTTTGGAGCTTACTTGGAGTGTGTTCAAGTTTATGGATGATGGTTGGAATGTTTACATTCCTATCTTGACATAAATTTTTATTGCATATTTTCTTTTAACAACTTGTATTCATATTTTAAGGGGAGGTTTAGGTAACCTTTAAGACTTTTTGGGTATTCAAATAATACTTTTATCATAATTCTAGATTGTGTCCACTGGTGAGTACGAGTTAGTTTACTAAATCGTGAGGCACTGTAGCATACAAAGTTGATATACTTTGCACGCTGCCAAGACTTTTTGGCCTAGACATGGTTGTGGTCGGTTGGTAGACTTGGGTATGATTTTATTGGGCTTACCTGGGGAGTTACAAAGGATTTTATGAGATAACTTCATTGTTAAGAACTTTGGTTAGCAAGGGACACTTGAGGACAATTATGTCTATCTTGCTTAAGCAAGTGTGCATGATTGGACAGTGCTTGCCACCCTATGGTGATTTTCAGTCTATAATTTATCTTCACTAGGATAAATTACTTTGTTAAGGGCCTTTTTCTTTTAAAATTATTTTTATTTTTGGAGGCTGACACTTTTCTCTCCAAGCGTTGTTAAGACCATTTTGACGTTGACATGGCAAAATCCAACGTTGACAAGAATATAGCCGTTGGGCACTGATAAGTTATTTTTTAGCGTTGATAGACATTGGGTCCTACCCAGTTGTTATTTTTGATGAAAATATGGGCCGTAATTTTAGGAGTTGGTAACTTTTTATTAATGCTTGAGATAAGTTATATCTTTTTCAAGATTTTCATCATTATATTTTGAATATAACTGCCTCATGTTTTGACCAATCACATATTTTTACCTCTCCTATATATTTGGCTCATTTCTTTGAAACAGGGTAACTGCTTATTCTTGTCTAACAAAATTTTCTCAAACTTTCATCTTCCATACCTTTTATCACAGCTTTCTACATCAATGGCGCCTAAGTTTAAACCTAGAGATTTAGAATTGGGGTTCAGAAGTCAGCATAACATGGTTGCTTATTTAGAAGCTGACAATGCTCTGTTTCCCCAATATACTCAGATGGTTGAGTATTTGAATGCATCCCCATTAAGGTATGCACTTTCTCATGCTCCTCTTATCCCTGTCACACATATTAAACAGTTTTGGAATACTATAACTTACTCAACAGTTAATAATGTGACTACATTGACTGCTATTGTCCGTGGGGTTCCATGGGTGGTTACTGAAGCTCTGGTTCGCCAAGCTTTGCATCTTAATGATGCAGATGGTATAACCACCCTACCCATTGGAGAGCTAGAACAAGGACTCCAAGCTTTGGGTTATCCTTTGCCAGAAGATTGCCATTTAAACAAATATACAAAACAAGAACTCCCCCAGCTTGGAAGTACTTAATACATGTCATTCTTCAATGTTTGAGTCCCAAATGTACTGCACACAATGAAATCAACCGTTCAATTAGGAGTGTGATGAGACTGCTTTTATACATAGTCTCATCATCCAAAAAGGGCTTTAATTGCATAAAATTTCATGAAAATGGCCAAATATATGCTTGTGTTTGTTTCTTGTGTATTTTAGGTACGGATATTGAGAAAATGATAAAAGATCACAAGAATCATGCAAAAAACGAACACGGGAAAAGAAGCCGCACAATGAACCAAGCCCTAATGAAGATTTTCCAAGAGAAACCCTTGAAGATTTGAAGATTATGCAAGAAGGGTCCTCCAATATTTAAGAATTGACACTTTAAACCCTTGTATCTTCATAATTACAAGATTGGTCCCTAAAGTTTGTCAATATTACAAAAATGGCCCTCCACTTTGAAGAATTGGCAATTTTAGTCCCTCAACAAAACTAAATTGTCAATATTATTCCTCCTCAAAGACAAACATACCATGAAGGACTTCAAGTTACAAGAAATTACAAGTTTTGTCCTTTAAATATGTCAAATTGCAAAAAGGACCATTGACTTTGAAGAAATGGCAAAAATGGTCCCTCATAAATCATGATTTGTCAAAATCAGTCCTCCAAGAAGTCAACAAGACAAGTCAAGACCATTATCAATGAAGAAAATGCCAAAACAGCCCTTCAAGAATCAACAATTGGTAAGAAATACCCCTGAAAATACTTTGGGAAAGTATTTGGGGCAAAAGTGTGAAGTTAGAAACTTCATTAACAAATGAAAACGAGTTTTGGCCAATTTATTTGCAAATGAAAGGAATTATAAAGATGGAGGGCTATTTCTGGGCTACAACAAAACTAACCTAGACCAGTGAGTGGGTGACACCTGTCCCACTCACACTCTCCACCAATCACAACCCTCAAACTTGCCACATCACTCTCCACTAAACCGGTTTAAGGATTGTTTAATCCATTGGTGCCTAAACACATATTTAAACATTAATCCACCCAAAAATGGATTAAACTCACCCACTATTCATCTCAAGAACACATTTGGGTTTTCTTAATTATGTTGTAATTAGGCCCTAATATGCTCCAGATTTATGATTAAGGCATCCTTAATCACATCCCAACCTTAAAAACACATGCCACTTCAACCATTAGCCCCACACAAGATTCCCTATTACACCTTGGAGCAAAATTCCAAAACTTTGACAGCCATCCAACCATCCTTGTTTCTGCTTTCATTTTAAGCATCAATGTGAGCCATTGATCACATTTTCACCTTGCCAACTCATGCAAACAACCAAGAAATGTCACATGATCTTCAAGACTTTCAAACCCTCAAGGGCATATCTGGAAACTCAATAGCTAGGGTTTTACGTTTTTTATGCATTCACTAGTTCACTTGTAGCCTATATAAGGCATAAGACTAAGTCATTTACAATTTGCTCTTGAATTTTCATAAGTTCACATTTCTGTAAATCCTTTGTCATTTATGAATGAAAAGTGTTTGAAATTGGTGAAGAAAAGTCATGTGCCATTCTTATTTCCTGCTTTTTTTGTTGTTTATTAACTAATCTTGAATCCTAAAACCTGTTTTCAAAGGAGTGTGCAAACGTTTGCATATTTTCCTTAAATCTTGATATTCTGCTAAGTCTTGTTTAAACCTTGGAATTTTTGGGCTATAAGCTGATCATAGCATCCTGATATTGTGATATCAAGGTGTTGTGAAGCTTATAACTTGGGGATAATCAAGTGTGGGGAACTAAGGTTGCATTAATCAAGTTTGCCTCACTTTCTGATTTTGATATTTTTGCTTCTAACTCTGTTCCATCTTAGCAGCTTGATATTGGAAGCTTGTGCTTGTTCTTGATAGCACATAAGCTCAAACATACGTGGGTGTGGATGTACATCCATAAGGTTTGAACAATTAATCTCAAAATCTGGTGAAAAATTAGATATTTGTGATATTTGTGTTCTGCTAGTGTATGTGTTGTTCTTGGGCTCCAAATCTTGTTGAATCTGTTCATGTTTGATGTTTTGATGTTTATGAATGCATGTGCTAACCTAAATCATACTTTTGATTTGAAAATCTTTATTTGAAATTATAAAAGGGTGTTTGGGTTAACCTGTTCTGAATCATAGTTTGTTATTGTGTTATTGGAAGTGCTTTGTTTGAGTTGGTATCTGTTATTCACTTGGTTGTGTACTAGTTTCTGCAAGTTATTGTCTTTTAAACCTTGAATTAAACATTGTGCTATATCTCACTTGATTTGACTGATTTTGACCTAAGATTTTGGAAATACCTATATGCATGCTTAGGGCTAAAAGGTGTTAAATCATAGTTTATATAACCTGATTTGAAGATTTGAGTGTTTGAATTTGGCTTGTTGGTCAAGCATATCAGCAAAGTGTTCATAACTGCTTGCTAGTGTTCATCAGTAACTATTTGGTGCTTGAATCTTGATCTAGACCTTGAACCATTGCATGAAACCTGTTTAAACTTCTTCATTTAAGTTTATTATAGCTTGTGTATGCTTTTGGTGCAATTTGGTTGGCTGAATCGTGTTAAAATAGCTTATTGAGTTCATAACTGCTTATGTTCATGCCTGTGAGATGTCTGGTGATTGATTGAATTAACTGCACTCTTTGGTTGATTGTGATTGTGATTTCTTTTTTGTTTCTGAGTCCTTGTGATTCACTGATCACAAGGGTGCCTTGTTTGTAACTTGAATACACAAAAAAGTCACTAAAGACAAATAGTCAAGAAAGTCAAGCAGTGGAAAAAGTTTCCACTGCTCAACACCCAAAACTAGCCCCTGCTAGTGTTAATTTTGATCCAGCTTATTAATAAGCCATATTGGCTTATCCAGACTTGCAACAACGTACTTTTTGTAATCAATCTTCCTCATTTGACCCATTTATTTGAACTGGAGCTTATCAGACCTTGGTTTTGACTTTTTGCTAGAAAACTGATAAAGTTGACTTTTAATTAAGTGCTTATTTGCTTATTTCAGCTTATTGAGTGTGCTTATTGAAAAATTTTTTGTTGATTAAGCTTAGTTAAGACATTTAAAAGCTTTTGAAAGTTGAATCAGCTCTTGGGGTAGCCTAGAATTCGAAAACAACTATTTTGTCGTTTTGTGAAGATAGCTTATTGCTTTTTCAGGCTTATTCCTTGTGCTTATTTCAAATTTCTTTTTACAGAACTCTTAAGCAACTCAAACGAAGCTTGTGTGTCTAATTTGAGCTTATGGCATCAGCTTATAGCTTAATGGGACAAAAAGCCCATTAAGAATAAGCTGCTTTGAAATAAGCTAGCTTAAACTCATTTTTAGCTTTTGGGCCTTCAGAGTTTTGTCTTTAAAATCAAATTTTGAGTCAGACTAGAAGTTTTGGGCTTATTTGGTTGACTTTTTCTTATTGGGCCCAAATTAAGCCCATTAAGGGATTGTTTTGTCTTTTAGCCCATTTCTAGGCCCAATAGAGGTATTTTGTAATTTCAACTTCATTTCTGTGTTTATTAGGTTAAAATAAGCTAGTTTGCAACTTTTTAGAATTTTTTATAAATTTTGGATTTTTAATATTATTTTATTATTATTTTATTATTAAAAATTAAAATTTCGATTTTTCAAGTTTTTATATTTTTCTTAGGTTAAATACATTAAGTTAGGAATTTTACAATTTTTAGAATATTTTTATTGTTAGTAGATTAATTTTTAGGATTATTTTAAGTTTAAATAGTTTTTAATTGTTTTTAAATAGTTTTTATTAATTTTAAAATTTTCAAAAATAGTTTTAAATTAAGTTTAGTCATTTTAGAGGTTTACAATTAGAAAAATCTCATTTTGGACTTTTTGTTAATTAAATTGATTTTTGGGCTTTAATTAGCATTAAAAAATTATTATTTAATTAAATAAAAGGTTTGAGTGATTTTTGATTTTTTGTAAACTCTAATTACATTATTTAGGATTTATTGAAATTTTCTAGGAATTTTAAGGGTAAATTTTTAATTTTGTCACTTTTACGGTTTTACGTGTACGACATTTCGTCTTAGTTTAATCCTTAATCATAACCGTCATTCTCTTCTTATCTCATTTCTATTTTCTTTTCTCATAAACCATAATCACATCATTAATCATCTCTTAACACAACGCACTTGCCTCCTTGAGAACGATCCCCACTTTGGGTCATAACTTGTGGTTTTCCTAAACTACTTGTTAATACTTGCCCTAATTACGCTCTTTTTCCTAAAATACGTATTTTAGCTCAACATCATTTTGGCGCCGCTGCCGGGGAGGCGTGTTGTGTTTTGATTTGGCAATTGTTGTTTTTATATATAGCCATAATATCTATTTGTATTAGTAGCACTCTACTAATACGTATTATCGGTTTTTGTTTTTTGTGTGAATATTATTAATATATTGTATACGTAGAACAATAAATTCACAAGTACTCCAAAAGTGTGAAAACACAACCTTGACTTGGGAGATTATTACCCAATCATTGTATTCGAATCTCAAACAAGAAATCAAAGGCAAAAATAGATAAATACTTTCGTGAAGCTCGATTTTGAAAAATACAAACTATAAGGTGGGTATAAGGCGGGTATTATAAAATATACCCTAAGGAAAAGGGCTCTTAATTGCTTCGCGCCGCCTCGTTTCCCCGCTTGCTTGCGAGTATTTTGAGATTGAAAGCTAATCGAGTGTTTTGTCGCCCAAAGTATTATTAGGTATCATATATACTTTCTTGGTTTCATTTGATTAAACCCTTTTGAACGTTTTGGTGTTCCACCAACGTTCTAAAGTCATCGAAGGCGTTCACTTCACGTGATCGTTTTCATTCCTTAAGGCTTCTTTAATCAAGAGATTTGATTAAGGAGGAGATTTGTAGATTTTGGTCTACTTAATCCAATCACAAAAATCCAAAAAAGGTAAAAACAATCAAAAACCACAAAAAAATTGGAAAAATACAAAATACCAAAAAGAATCTTCTTTGCTCATCCCCTCGTTGTACGTGACGTTTATGCAAACCCGCAACCAAGCAAGACGTGCACGTAAACATAGAAACCGAAAGGAGTCAACACCTACTCCTAATCTTTCTAGTGAGGAGTCTCCTATTGACGAACCTATCGTAAGAGAGGAACCAACCATGGCGAATCGAACTATGATGGAGTTACTTCAAGCACCCACCAAGGGGTAAGGAGAGGATATTGTGATTCCCGCTATCCTTGCGGAGAATTTTGAAGTGAAAACGGGTTTGTTGTCGATGATCCAAAACAACAAATTCCGTGGTGGTGAAAAGGACAACCCGCACAACCATATCCGCCAATTCAATCATCTTACCGCCACTTGCAAATTTAAGGATGTTGCTAATGACTCGATTAAGATGATGCTTTTTCCGTATTCCTTAGCGGGGCCCGCTAAAATTTGGTTAGAGAAAGAGCCACCCAATTCTATATTGACGTGGAAGGATCTCGTTTCTAAGTTTGTGAACCAATTTTTTCCGCCCTCTAAGACTACGTATTTGAAAAACGAGATTTCAAAATTTTCACAAGAATTTAATGAGAGTTTTTCAACGGCTTGGAATAGATTTAAGGAAATGTGACATGAGTGTCCTCATCACGGTTTTTCCGACTTGCATCAAATTGACACGTTTTACAATGGACTTAATGATCATGAAAGGGATTATCATAATGCCGCCGCGGGTGGTAATTTTTTGTGTAAAACGGTTGAGGAAGCTTTGGTGATAACTGAGAATAGATCTAAGGTGTATAGTCCTCGTAGAACGTCGAGTGTTCGTAAGGCTTCGTCTTCGGCTTCACCTTCTTTGTCTAATACCATCGATGCTTGCCAAATTGGGGCGAACTTGGAAAACGAAATCTTTGATAAGCTTAAAGGAATTTTAATTGAATTCAAAGTTAGAGAATGTTGGGAATTATTTGTTAAGTGTCAAGTACCGTTAGTGTATTCGTTAGTGTTAACGCGGTACATAGTAAGTACTGCTACTTATAAAGTAAGTACTGCTATGATGATTAGGACGAATATATCTTTATATAAGATATGTCATAGTTATAGTTAGAGTATATCTTATGTGATATACCTAAATAGTTAGAATATTGATAATATATCGTCTGTGATATAGTTATCTTTATAGAATATTCTAAGGTTTCTAGGGTTCCTTACTCTATAAAAGGAACATAGGTACAATGTCTTTCATGTACCTCATAAAAGTCGATTAATAAGAGAATCGAATAGTTAAAAGTAATTCAGTTCTTCTGTGCTTTATAAGTTAGATTCCGCATAACTTATTTAGTGTTTAGTAAGAGTGCTAAAAGTATTTTAGTTTGATTACAAACTATTATACTAATTCTTAACAAAATATAGATCCAACCAAAGGGATCAACAAGTGGTATCAGAGCTTGTTGAGAAACTCTGAAAAAGAAGAACACGAACCTATACACTCCACACATACCAAATCTCAATATCTCAACCATATGGTGTTAATGCTCACTTGGATGATGTTCAGAACACTAATCTTGTTCTACCACAAGGACAACCACAAGTTGTCCATCCTGCACCAACACAAGGTGCTTAAGTCGTGAATGACGTAGCTACCTCTACACCAACACCTTATCATACTTTGTCTGCTGTTAAACTCCCAGTTCTCAAAGGTGACAATTATGAGACTTAGGCTATGTAGATGGAACACTACTTGAATCACACAGATCATACTGTGTGGCAAGTTATCAAGAATGGGAACACACCAAAGAAGTTACACTGGTTGCCAGACGGTACATGCTATGCTCTACCTGCTGTGACTACTGAGCAGATACAAGCAGAGATCAGAGAAAGAAAAGCCAGAACTGCCTTGGCTATGGCTCTTTCTGAAGACATTCTACCAAGCTTTCATCATTATAAAGATGCCAAAGCTATGTAGGATGCTATAAAACATAGATTTGGAGGCAATGACAAATCTAAGAAAATCAAGAAGGTTGTTCTTAAGCAAGAATTTGATAACTTCTCAATTACCAGTATGGAGGGAATCCATGATAGATATGGAAGGTTCAGCAAGTTGCTTATTCAGTTAGCAGTTTATGGACAAGTAATCCCTAATGAAGAAGCTAATCTAAAATTCTTAAGAAGTGTTCCACCAGAGTGGAAAGCAATGGCTATGAACTTCATCACAAGAGATGATTTGGAAACAATTCTGTTTGATCATCTCTACAACAATCTTAGAGCATATGAGATGGATGTGAAAGGCACTGAAGTAAAGATAGCAACTGCTTCAAAGTCTAATTTGGCTTTTGTGTCAGATGGGAACAGCGGTACATACTTTCAAAATACCGCTAGTGGATCTAGCATCAAAATCCACATGGAAGGTCTTCACCATTGTTTAGTGACAATGATGCTTTCTCATTATTTGCTGGATAAGACAACAGGCCAAGATTAACTCTCAATGACTTGTTCCAAATGGATGATGCTGATGTTGAAGAGATGGATCTTAAATGGCAAGCTGCTATGGTGTCAGTAAGATCTAATAGGGTTTTCAAGAAGACTGGAAGAAACATGACTATTGATCCTAATGAGCCATTAGGATATGATAAGTCTAAAGTTGAATGCTATAACTGTGGAAGGAATGGACACTTTGAAAGAGAATGCAATAGAGATAAAGCTGAGACAAGCAATCTGAAGTCCAAGAACAGCTATAGAACCAGTCCAAGAATAACTGAAAGCTTTCCAAGAGGAAACAACAGGAGTCCTAAAGGAACCAAAGCATTGGTTACTGTAGATGGAGTGGTAAATTGGGCAGAAGAAGAAGAAGAAGAAGAGATTGGATTAATGGCTCTCTCACATGAAGATACTAAGGTACACCCTTGTTCTAAAGATTGTATTCTTAAATTTAATAGTCTAAAAGTAGAACTAGAGGAACAGTATCAAAAGGTTAACACATGCACTGTAGAAGTAGAGGCTTTCAAACAGGGTGTTGTTAAACTTGAAGATAATATAGTTTTGTACAAAAAGGCTCAACAAAACTATAAAGAGAAAATTAGGATTTTGACTCTTCAAATGAGGGAAAAAGATGTGGAAATAAAAGCTTTTGAAAGACAACTTTTAAAAATAAATACAGAAAATGAAGCTTTAAAAACCAGTCTTTGTAAAGAGAGGGAAGTGATTAGTCAATGGCAACAATCCTCTAAGGGATTGGGAAAATTGATTAATTCACAAATGGGGTATTATGATAAAACAGGCCTAGGATATATTGAGGATCAACCTGGGATAATTTTAATTATCAAGGACTTATCAAAAGGGATTTTTGATAGTTCTGGTGAGGTAGATGATACACCTGAAAATGATAGATATGCTGAAGGAATGAAGGCAGTTCCTCCACCAGTATCTGGAATTTTCATGCCCCCTTGTAATGATACTAGTATAGAGTTAGAAGATCCTAAGATTAATAATGTCTTTAACTCTAGTACTGTGTCTCAAGAAAATACTGATGTGACCAAGAATATTGTTTATCCACCTCTAATGAACAACTTTGTTTCTGAGGAATCTAAGACTAGTTCTGCTCCCAAGCAGGTAAAAACTCCTAGCAAGATATTGGAAAACAATAAACAACATACTAAAAACAAAAGGGATGGGCTAGGTTTTGAAAAAGTAAAGTCAAAACAACCTTTTGGGTCTTCTTTAAGAAGAAAAGGATGTTATGTTTGTGGTAGTCTAAGTCATTTTATCAAAGACTGTACATTACATGAAGATAAAATTGTGAAACAGAAGGCTACACAAAGGGTCATGAAAAACAGTAATGGGAAAAATGCACAGGGTTATAGGAAACAGAAACTTAAAGATGACAAACCTAAGTTTGATCATGCAAGGGTAGTTAAACAGGTTAAAAATAATCCTACCAAAGTTTTGTTCCTAGGGCAGTACTTATGAAGCAAGGACTTGTATCCTTAAAGTCTGGTAAACCAAGTACCGGCAAGCCTAAATCTACAAGTACTGCTAGACCAAACTAAAGTACTGTTGGTTTAAAGTCTGTAAAACCAATGTTGTCCAAGAATCTAATAAAGTTTTTGAAAAAGTTAAAACACCTAGAAGTAAGGACAAGAACAAACCAGTACAAATGTGGGTTCCTAAAAGAGATATACCATGTGTTAAAGCAAGTACCGCTAAGGCAGTACTTAAGTCAAAGAAGTCAAAGCACATAGAGTCACCCTATGAATTGACTACATAAATCAAACCATGAAGTATAAGAGTAAAAGTAGCATTACTGGGAATGCTTTAGTACAAACTCTGAAATGTGTAGGTCCCACAAGATCCGAGCCAAATGTGGCTTGGGTCCCTGTTAAAAACTAATAAGTTTTATTTGTGTGTAGGGGCATCTCATTGATGAATTAAAAGATAAAGGAATTGTAGATAGTGGATGCTCAAGACACATGACAGGGAATAAAGATTTTCTTGCTGAATTTGAAGAATTCAGAGGAGGTCCAGTAGCCTTTGGGGGTAGCAAAGGTAGAATCACTGGCAAAGGGAAAATCAACACAGGAAAGTTGGAATTTGAAGATGTCTTCTTTGTGAAAGAATTGAATGAGTTCAATCCCTTTTCAGTATCACAAATGTGTGATAAGAAGAACAATGTGCTATTCACAGACAAAGACTGCTTGCTGTTGTCCAAAGACTTTGAGATGCCCAAGGAATCTCAAATACTGCTTAAAGTACCCAGGCAAGAAAATATGTACACCTTTAATCTTCATACTATTACTCCAACAGGTGGTATTACATGTTTGCTAGCTAAGGCTTCTTTAGATGAGTCAAATTTATGGCATAGAAGGTTAGGTCATGTGAATTTTAAGAATCTTAATAGATTGGTAAAAAGGAATTTGGTTAGAGGTCTACCTAACAAATCTTTTCAAAATGATTTCACATGTGCTGCTTGTCAAAAAGGAAAACAACATAGAGCCTCTTGTAAGACCAAGACTGTAAATAATGTGACAAAACCTTTGCATCTCTTGCATATGGATTTATTTGGTCCAGTTTCTATAAGAAGCATTAGCCATAAGACCTTTTGTCTAGTCATAACTGATGATTATAGTAGATTCAGTTGGGTTTTCTTTTTAGCCCTTAAAAGTGAAACAAGTGAATTACTAAAGGATTTTATCACTTTAGTTGAAAAACAGTTCACTAAACAGGTTTTAATCATTAGGACTGATAATGGAACAAAATTTAAGAATGCTGATTTTGATGAATTATGTAGGTCTAAAGGAATTAAGAGGCAATTTAGTAATCCTAGAACTCCTCAACAGAATGGAGTAGCTGAAAGGAAGAATAGGACATTAATTGAGGCTGCTAGAACTATGATGGCTGATTCACTTTTGCCAAATACCTTTTGGGCTGAAGCAATCAATACTACATGTTATGTGTTAAATAGAGTCCTAGTAACTAAGCCTCAAAACAAAACACCTTGTGAACTTTTGACTAATGTAAAGCCTAACATAAGTCATTTAAAACCTTTTGGGTGTCATGTGTCCATACTAAATACTCTTGATTACTTGGGAAAGTTTGATGGAAGTCTGATCCAGGATATCTTGTAGGATATTCATTGCAAAGTAAAGCATATAGGGTTTACAATTTGGCACCTAAGAAAGTTGAAGAAAATGCTCATGTCAATTTCTTAGAAAATAAACCCAATGTTCCTGGAATAGGTTATGCTTGGATGTTTGATTTGGATTATCTAACTAACTCCATGGATTACTACTCTTTGCAAAAAGATTGTCAAACTAACAATGCAGGTGAGGAGTCAAGTGCAATTAATGCAGGTACTCAAGAAGATGTTTCTTCATCTGATGAAGATGTTCACATATATGTGCCAAACATGCCTACTGTCACTCCCATGTCTGCAACTCCCAAGAAGCAAACCATGCCATCAGATGATGATCAAGCCTCCTAGGAACTTCAGAGGCTTCAAGATCAAGAAAAGAATGTTACATCTGCTAATAAGCATTCAGGAGAAGAATCTTTTGAGTCATAACACTCAGCAGTACATACTATACCTAGCGGTACTTCATCTGCAAGTACTACTAAGTCAAAATCTGCTAGATCTGCTGACTCACTAGAAGAGATTTTTCAAGCATTGGACGATGAAGACTTATATGCCAGTCCAGCTGAAGGAATCTTCTCCAAAGATTCCTATGATGAGCAGGGTGGAGTAAATGATTTCAACAATTTGGAAACTGAAATTCCAGTCAGTTCTATTCCCACTCATAAAGTCAACAACAACCATCCTACTACTCAGATTATTGGTGATCGAAAATCTGCTGTACAAACCAGAAGACAACTGCAAACCAATATTGAAACTCACGCACTTGTGAGTTATGTCAATACAGCAGAGAACAAATCATAAAGATACTCAACATTGTTTGTTTACCTGTTTCTTATCTCAAGTAGAGCCCAAAAATAACTCTCAGGCTCTTGATGAAGAAAGTTGGGTGGATGCCATGCAAGAAGAATTAACACAATTTGAGCTACAAAAGGTTTGGATTCTTGTGGATCTTCCCTCAGGAAAAAGAGTAATTGGTACAAGATGGGTATTCAGGAACAAGAAGGATGAATGAGGGGTTGTTGTGAGGAACAAGGCAAGACTTGTTGCTCAAGGCTACAGACAGGAAGAAGGGATAGACTATGATGAGGTTTTTGCACCAGTGGCAAGGATAGAAGCCATTAGGTTATTTTTGGCCTTTGCATCATATATGGGATTTATAGTCTATCAAATGGATGTGAAAAGTGCCTTTCTATATGGTACTATTTCAGAGGAGGTATATGTCTCACAACCTCCAGGTTTTGTAGATCCTAAATTCCCCAACAGAGTCTACAAAGTTATCAAAGCACTTTATGGTCTACATCAAGCTCCAAGAGCCTGGTATGCAACTTTATCCAACTTTCTTCTAGAACATAGATATAGGAGAGGAACCATTGACAAAACTCTGTTCATCAAGAAAAATGCCAAAGAAATCATTCTAGTTCAAGTCTATGTTGATGACATCATTTTTGGTTCTACTAAGAAGACATGGTGTGAAGAGTTTGAAGCTTTGATGAAAGGAAGATTTCAAATGAGTTCTATGGGGGAACTAACTTTCTTTTTGGGACTACAAGTCAAACAAAGGAAAGATGGAATATTTATCAGCCAAGATAAATATGTTGCTAAAATCTTAAAGAAATTTTCATGTATGGATACAAGGAGTACAAGCACACCTTTTGAAGCTAAGAAATATTTATCAAAAGATGAACACGGAGAGGATGTTGACATTCATCTCTATAGGTAAATGATTGGTTCATTGATGTATCTTACTGCTTCAAGACCAGATATAATGTTTGTTGTGTGTGCATGTTCAAGATTCCAAGTTCATCCAAAGGTGTCACATCTATATGCTGTGAAGAAGATTTTTAAATATCTTAAAAGTCAACCTAATTTAGGATTATGGTATCCTAGAGACTCCACCTTTGAATTGGAAGCTTACTCAGATAGTGACTATGCTGGAGCAAATCATGATAGGAAATCCACAACAGGAGGTTGTCAATTCCTAGGCAGAAGACTCATATCATGGCAGTGTAAGAAGCAAACCATTGTTGCTACTTCTACAACTGAAGCTGAATATGTAGCTGCTGCTCATTGCTGTGGACAAGTACTTTGGATTCAAAATCAATTGTTGGACTATGGGTTCAATTTTCATGAACACCAATATTTACATTGATAATGAAAGTACTATATGCATTGTCAAGAATCCAGTATTTCACTCCAAGACTAAGAATATTGAAATAAGACATCACTTTATAAGAGATGCTTATGACAAAAAGCTTATTCAAGTCTTAAAGATTCATACAGACAACAATGTAGCTGATTTGTTGACCAAGGCATTTGATGCAAAGAGATTCGAATTCCTGGTGACACACATTAGTATGCTCAACCAATAACATGCTGCATATGTGAGGGGAGGTAATAGTTGTACAAGTTTTATATAAATTTTATTGTATAGTCTATGCTTTGTGTTTTTGATGTTATTGTAGGTTTATAGAAAAAGATAAAAGAGGTTACATGTCTAGTGGAAAGCATGAACTGGTCAAAATTGTGAGGTACCGTTGTCACTCCAAGTACCGCTAGCACAAAACCAAGTACCGCTTATGTTCCATGTACCGCTACATGTCCGTTGTACCGTTAAGGGTCTCTTTTGTAAATTTGGCGGTTTCTTCGCGCTTGGGTTTGTTATTTACTTAAATACTTACCCCAATTACACAATTGATTCACCTAATCTTTTATTTTTCTCTCTTGATTCTATAACCCTCTCTCTAATCTTTCGATCATCAAAAATACTAATGGCTGCCTTACAAGTAATCTCTAAGCATAATTTAGTTGCGAATCTTTCTACGAATGATGACTCACTTGGTTTCCATGAGATGCTTGGTTTCCTTTCTCGAATTCATATTCGCTTCGCACTCACTGTAAGTCCAGTTGTCTCTATACCCATTGTTGAACAATTTTGGGATACTATTGTTTTAGGTACTCGTTAAGGAACAAAGTGTCATCTTGGATGAGGCAATATAGAAGCATACTACTGCTGAATTGGAAGCTAGCCTACTCAAGTTAAGGAACAAAGTGTCATCTTGGATGAGGCAATATAGATCTGTTCAGACATCTGCAATCAGGAAGCAAAGGTTCAGGAACCTCAAGAAAAGGCAACTGAATGCAACCAAACAGGGGAGGAATATTGAAGAACAGGGAAGGAATAATGAAGAACAACCACCTTCTTCTGATAATCAAACAAGGATCTCTAGAAATGAAATCAATTTTGAATTGTATGAAGATGTCATGGGGACTTTTAAAGATGGAATTGGTTTAGAGACTGGTGCGGATGAACCTTCAGACATGGAGATTCAACAGGAAGACCCACAACCTACTTCAGAGGAACCACAAGTTCAAGAACAAGTTCAAGAAAAATTGGTAAATCAACCAGAGGAGCCACAAGTTGCAGAAACACTGGCAACTCAGCCAGAACCATCAGTTCAATCACCACCTCAAGCTAATTGGAGTGCTTTCTATGAGAAGTTGGAGGAAATTTCTAATCAGTTTCCTGATCCATCACCGCAAAGCAATAAGTCAGAAAAGACTGAAGAAGTGCAAGTTGATATGATGGCTTCTATGGAAGATAAAGCATGTGGGGATACACAAGTGACTGAAGAAACAAGTGTGTCAAATACTGGTGAAGTCAACTTTGTTGAAAATCCAAGT
The DNA here is from genome assembly GCA_025667525.1 of Glebionis coronaria. Lineage (NCBI taxonomy): Eukaryota > Viridiplantae > Streptophyta > Magnoliopsida > Asterales > Asteraceae > Glebionis > Glebionis coronaria. Next base: position 551,806,200 of record CM046878.1, on the reverse strand, counting down.
ACTGCTAAGCCAACTGCAAGTACTGTTGACATTGTTGAAGATCCAAGTACTGCTAAGCCAATTGCAAGTACTGCTAAGACAATTGCAAGTACCGCTGGTGATCATCCTTCACTGGAAAGTCAAAGTTCATTTGGAGAAAATGAGACTTTAGCCAAATTGCTGCTAGATCTAAAGAAGAATTTAATTGAGAAGACTAAGCAAGCAGAAGTGGAGAAAAAGACACAAAAAGAAGTTCTTGCCTCAAAGGATCAAATTCAAGGTAAGAAAGTACAAGCTTCACACCCTAAAAAAGGTATAGTCATTCAACAGTTAGCTAATGAAGAAGTAGCTGCCAAACTGAAGAAGAAGCTACTTAAGATAAATCCAAAGGATAAGGGGAAGAAGCAATTATTGTCAGAATCTGAAGATGAAAGTAATTCAGATGATGATATAAACAAACTCATGTACAGATTTAATCAAATTGACCATGATGAGGAATTTACTTATAGAATGCAAGCACAAATTCGTGAAGATGAATTGTAGGAAGAACTTGCAGCAAAGCAAAATTTGTTAGAAGCTAAAAGGATACAGCAAGAATGGAACATACAAGAGTATGACAGGATTCAAGCTGAGATACATGAAAGTGAGCTTCTTGCAGACTCATTGATAGCTGAAGAAAAAGATGCATATGATGAAGAAGAAAAATCAAGATTGATTGATGATCTGGTAAGGGAGAAACAAAGATTCTTTGCTGAAAAGAGAAGGAAAGAAAATATTAAGCCTCCAACTACTATGCAGATTAGAAATCAAATGATGAAAATTCTAAAAAAAGTAAAAGGATTTACTCATAAGCTGGTCAAGAAAACTTTTGAAGAAATCAAGACTTTTTATGATCAAAGTAAGAGGACTGAATTGAATTTTGTTGAGATTGAATCTGAAGCAGACAAGAAAGCTGTTGAAGAATTCAAGAAACGTCTACAACAACAAAGATAATTTGGTAGTACTCCTAGAATTGAGCAAAGTACTGTTGAACCTACAAGTACATCTCCACCTATCAAGACCACATATGTGAGGAAAAATAGGAAGGAAAAAGTAAGTTCAAGGGAGGAAGAGACTGCTAAAAGGATGAATGCAGGAGTTGAAACTCAAGGAATTGCTCAGACTGAAAATGTACAAGCAGTACATACACAGTCAATAGTACATACAACAGTATATACTGAGGAAACGGTACATACAATCTTGGAAGAGGGTTCAACAGAACTTGAAGGAATTTCCAAGAGTGTTAAAAGGAAAAGATCAACAAAGCTAACGAAGAAAGCTAAGAGAGCTAAAACTACAGCAGAAGATAGTGATGATGATGAGAGCTTAAGGAAGTACTTGAAGATTGTGAACTTTGAAGATCAATGTTTTGATACAGAGATTTTTGGAAAAAGAGAATCCATTATTAAGTGGATTTACTCTACAGATCAAGGACTTGAAGCTCATGGAATTCAGAGATCTGATGGCACAAAAAGGATATTCAGACTTTTGGAAGATATTCTTCACATTCTGGATAGACAAGATATTCAAGATCTTGTAAGGTTAGTTGAAGATGCCAGTGCAGGTAAAACTGAAGTATCATTATTATATAGGGAATTTCTCTTTATATATGAGCCACACAAATGTGATCAAGAAATGTTGAAGGAATTAGAGAATCAGGTTCCTAGTTACTGGAGATATTACAGGTCAAGTGGATTGCATATTTTGGATGTAGATGATCTTACATATTATATGCTGCAAGAGAAGACTTATCCCTTCAAAAGGAAATTGTTGGAAAGGATGTTAGAACAACAATTGGATGTTACAGAAGAGTCTGCTGATGCTTTGGAGTTGATCAGAATGGTTAAACAACAAATCAAGGATCTGAAAGATGAGGAAGAAACTGAGAAAGAATCTTAAGTGTTTGACTTTCAGTCACACTTCATAAATGGTTCTCAATTCACCATGTCTAACACACATAAGAACTGGCTAGTCCATAAGCAAACGGTTTGTGGTAAAGACTTATCAAATCCGTTGAAAGCTGATAGTTTGCTAAAAACTATATGGTTCTAATTCACCTTGTTTCGAGACAAAGAGTTAGCTAGTCCTAGACAAACGGTACTAGGTAAAGACTTCATCAAATCCGTTGATGGTTGACAATTTACCAAAAATTGTAAGGTTTTCATTACACCTTATTCTTTGGGAATAAAGTATTTGCTATTCCAGAGTGTACGACTAACTGGTAAAGAATTTATCAAATCCGTTGATAGCTGGTGATTTGCTAAAAATCATGAAGCCAATACATATTGGTGTTTTGTTGTTAACTGTTTTATTTCAGGTATGAAGATTGCAGACAAAGAAGTATTCAAAGATATAATACTTAGAAGGTTTTGTTATCATCAAATCAAGTGGAAGATTTATGATCAAGAGTTCAAGGACTAAACTCAAGAAGACAAATACTGATGCTGCAAAGATGAATGAATGTTTAGAAGACACAAGAAGATCATAGTTTGAAGACAAAGATGATGCTCATAATGTTTGAAGATTATCTTATCAGAAGAAGATCTACATATGAAGTGTTTGGCTACATTCAGTTGGATGCAAATACAAATTACCAAGTTCAATTCAAGGATGAAGGAAAGACTGAAGACATGTATTTCTAATACATCCAGTACAAAAGAAACAAGAAGACAACAAGTTATCATTTCTTGTTTAGGGGAGGATTGTTGGGAATTATTTGTTAAGTGTCAAGTACCGTTAGTGTATTTGAAGTACTGTTAGTTTTATGTAAGTACCGTTAGTGTTAACGCGGTACATAGTAAGTACTGCTACTTATAAAGTAAGTACTGCTATGATGATTAGGACGAATATATCTTTGTATAAGATATGTCATAGTTATAGTTAGAGTATATCTTATGTGATATACCTAAATAGTTAGAATATTGATAATATATCGTCTGTGATATAGTTATCTTTATAGAATATTCTAAGGTTTCTAGGTTTCCTTACTCTATAAAAGGAACATAGGTCCAATGTCTTTCATGTACCTCATACAAGTCGATTAATAAGAGAATCGAATAGTTAAAGTAATTATGTTCTTCTGTGCTTTATAAGTTAGATTCCGCATAACTTATTTAGTGTTTAGTAAGAGTGCTCAAATTGTTTTAGATTGATTACAAACTATTATACTAATTCTTAACATAATATAGATCCAACCAAAGGGATCAACAGAGAACAAAGTGCTCCCGCTATGGCTAAAGCGGTTGAGGTTTCATGCATGTATTGTGGTGGAGGTCATGATTTCTCCAAGTGCATTACCAACAGTGGTAACACTTCGAGTGCCTACGCGGCCACGGGAACTTACAACCAAAGCGCTCAAGTTACCCGCTCTAATCAATTGACTCCACTGGGTTTTCCTCCCAATCAAAATGCTAACAAAAACTATCGAAACAATCAAGTTGGTTTTAAAAACAATTACAAAGGAAACTATGGGAATCAAGGGATAATCAAGTTTCAAACAAAAATCAAAACAATGATTTTCAAAACAACAACAAGGGTTTGCAAACTTTGAAAGACCTTCCAAATGAATTTGTTGAATACGCTAATGGAAACGATGCTAGGTTTGACAACATTCAAAGAGAAATCATTAGCCTAAGATCCGAGTTTAAGAATGACTTGAAGAAGGAGTTGAAAAATGAGTTAGCAAATGAGCTTAAAATCCATACAAACAAAATGGAAGGAAATGTAACTAGTTTACAACAAAACCAACAAAAAATGGAACAAGGGCAACATGAAATTAAGCAAGAAATGATTAAGGCCAAGATGAGGCAATCCATGTTTGAGGACAAAATTTCATCTATGTTTGAGGCTATTATGTGCAAACCGTCTTCGAGTAGTTTTCCTAGTAACACCATATCAAACCCTAAGGGAGGGATGAAATTGATTACCACACATAGTGGTAAGACACTCAAGGAATCGACTCCTCAACTAATTGCTCCTACGGAGGATGCAATAGAGGAAGAACCCGAGGTGGTGGTCGAAAAGGAGCATGTCCCAATCCCACGAAGTACCGCTCATGCCACACCTACGGTTGACCCATTACCACATTTGGAACCCGAGATTCCAAAGGCTATGCCTATGCCTCAACCCACACCACCTTTTCCCTATCCATCAAGACTTAGAAAGGAGAAACGTCAAGAGCGCGATAACTACCAATTTGAGCTTTTTATGAAAATGTTTCGTGATGTTCATTTTAATGTGAGTTTCGCCGATGCTTTGGTCATGATGCCTCGATTTTCCGCTAACTTTAAGAGTATGTTGAACAACAAGGAGAAATTGCAACAATTGTCTAGTTGTTCCCCGGTTTATCTTAACCGCATACCTCAAAAATTCGGTGATCCCGGTAAATTCTCGATTCCTTGTGCAATCCAAGATACGTAAGAATGCTATGCCTTGGCCGATCTTGGTGCTAGTATTAAATTGATGCCACTTGCAATCTTCAAGTCGCTCAATCTTCCTAATCTTACTCCTTCAGTAATGTCTATCGAGTTGGCCGACCATTCCACGATTCCCGCATGTGGATTGGCGGAAAACGTTTTTGTGAAAGTGGGAAAGTTCTATTATCTGGTAGACTTTATCGTTGTCGATATTCCCACGGATCCTCAAGTTCCTCTCATTTTAGGTCGTTCGTTTTTAGATACGTCTATGGCTTTGATCGATGTGTATGCTAGAAAGATCACCTTACGTTTCAACGACGAGGAACTTGTTATAAACGCAACTCAAAACTCTCAAATTTCTCATGTTTATTCCGTTGCAACCATAAACCTTGTTGATATGATTGACGTTTTTTGCGAGGAATTTTCACAAGAAGTTCTAGGTTTTGGTGATGATGAAAATAGTGGCAATCCCACTATGTTAGATCCCATTCTTGATAACTCGACACCAACCTTCACTCCATTTGAAGGTGGTGGTTTTACGTTGGAAGAATTCGATGTTCCACGTACTTGTGACGAAGACCTCGACAATGATGAGGACTTCTCGATTATCAAGGATTTTCTTAACTATTTCCCATTTCCTCCACCCGAGGAGGTTATGAGTATCGAGCCCAAATCTTCAATTGAGGAACCACCTATCCTCGAGTTGAAAGATTTACCTCCTCATCTCGAATATATCTTTTTGGAGGAGGACGATAAGTTGCCGGTTATTATTACGAAAGAACTTTCAGATGATGAAAAAACCGCACTTGTCGATGTTCTTAAGGATCACAAAGGGGTAATTGCGTGGAAGTTATCCGACATTAAGGGGATCGATCCCAAATTTTGTACCCACAAAATCTTAATGGAGGAGGATTACAAGCCCGCAATCCAATGTCAAAGGAGGGTGAACCCCAAAATTCATGACGTCATCAAAAAGGAGGTCCTAAAACTCCTTGACGCGGGAATGATTTACCCTATTTCTGATAGCCCTTGGGTGAGTCCTATTCATTGTGTCCCTAAAAAGGTAGGAATGACCGTTGTGCCAAACGATGCCAACGAGTTAATTCCAACTAGACTCGTGACCGGACGGAGAGTGTGCATTGACTATCGTAAGTTGAATGAAGCCACTCGAAAAGACCATTTTCCCTTGCCCTTCATGGACCAAATGTTGGAGCGTCTTGCGGGAAACAATTTCTATTGCTTTTTAGATGGTTTTTCCGGTTACTTCCAAATCCCCATCGATCCTCGTGATAAAAAAAAACTACGTTTACGTGTACATATGGAACGTTTGCCTATCGTAGAATGCTATTCGGACTTTGTAATGCACCGGGAACCTTTCAAAGGTGCATGATGGCTATTTTACATGATATGATCGAGAAGATGATGGAAGTCTTCATGGATGACTTTTCCGTGTTTGGTAGTTCGTTCACTTCGTGTTTGTCGAATCTTGAGAGAATGTTGAGGCGTTGTGAGGAAACCAACCTTGTGCTTAATTGGGAAAAATGTCATTTTATGGTTAAAAGTGGAATCGTCTTAGGGCACAAGGTTTCGAAAGCGAGGATTGAGGTAGATCAAGCTAAGGTAGACGTCATCGCCAAATTACCTCATCCCAAAACCGTTAAGGGAGTTAGGAGTTTCCTAGGCCACGCGGGCTTTTATCGTCGATTCATCAAGGATATTTCAAAGATCTCTCGACCTATTACACATCTCCTTGAAAAAGATGCACGTTTTGTCTTTGACGAAGATTGTGTATGAGCCTTTGAAATCCTTAAGAGGAAACTCACCGAAGCTCCCATTCTTGTTGCTCCCAATTGGAACCTCCCATTTGAGCTCATGTGTGATGCTAGTGACTACGCTATTGGGGCCGTATTGGGGCAACGTCATGAAAAACACTTCTTGCCTATTCACTATGATAGCAAGACGATGACCGAGGCTCAACTAAAATACACTACAATGGAGAAGGAATTCCTTGCCGTGGTGTATGCATTTGAGAAATTCCGACCTTATCTCGTCTTGAAAAAATGCATAATGTATACGGATCATTCGGCTATCAAGTATCTTATGGCTAAACAAGATGCAAAGCCGAGATTACTTCTTTGGATTCTCCTCCTTCAAGTATTTGATCACAAAATCGTTAACAAAAAAGGAGCCGAGAATCTAGCGGCCGATCATCTTTCTCGTTTGGAAGATCCTCACCAAAGTGTTTACGAGCCCAAGGAAATCACCAAAACATTTCCGCTCGAGACACTTGGTGTAGTGAATTCTAAGCTTGATTCTTCCACCCCATGGTTTGCGGACATCGCAAATTACCATGCGGGAAACTTCATCATCAAGGGTATGACGACTCAAGAAAAATGAAAATTCTTTCGTGACGTCAAGTTCTATTTTTGGAACGACCCTTACTTGTTTCGAACTTGTGCGGATCAAATTTTTCGACGTTGTGTCTTTGGTACCGAAGCTTCTAACATCTTTAGAGCTTGTCACGAGGGACCCACGGGTGGTCACCACGGTGCTAATCTCACGGCTAAGAAGGTTTTTGATGTCGGTTTCTTTTGGCCTACTATTTACCGAGATGCACATGAGCTTGTGAAGTCGTGTGACTCATGCCAACGACAAGCAAAAGCCTCACAAAAAGATGAAATGCCACAAAATATCATCCAAGTGTGTGAGATCTTTGACGTTTGGGGCATCGACTTTATGGGGTCGTTCCCATCATCTCGTGGTAATAAGTACATCCTTGTCGCTGTTGACTACCTATCTAAGTGGGTGGAAGCTAAGGCTTTGCCCACCAATGATGCCCGTGTGGTAGTCAAGTTTTTGAAAAGCTTGTTTTCTCGGTTTGGAACCCCTCGTGCGATCATAAGCGATCGTGGAACCCATTTTTGTAACGACCAATTCGAAAGGGTCCTAAGGAAATATGGGGTTACACATCGTCTTTCTACGGCTTATCACTCGCAAACGAGTGGGCAAGTCGAGGTTTCAAACCGAGCTTTGAAGAGGATCTTGGAGAGATCCGTTGGGGAAAACCGACAATCTTGGTCGGATAAGTTGAACGATGCTTTATGGGCCTTTAGGACCGTTCATAAGACGCCCATCGGGTGCACTCCCTATAAGCTTGTATATGGGAAGAATTGTCACTTGCCAATTGAAATCGAACAGAAAGCTTATTGGGCCCTTAAGCATTGTAATGATGATATGGAGACCGCGGGAAAACATCGGAAAATGAAATTAAATGAATTGGATGAATTAAGGGATATTGCTTATGAAAATTCATTGATTTATAAAGAAAAGACTAAAAAGTTTCATGATTCAAAAATTAAAAACCGGGTTTTTAACATTGGGGATCAAGTTTTGCTTTTTAACTCACGATTGAAAATCTTTTCCGGCAAGTTGAAATCCCGTTGGTCCGGTCCATTCACCGTGACTTAATTTTTTCCTTATGGGACCATCGAGCTAGCTCAAAATGATGGCCCCAATTTCAAGGTGAATGGACATAGGTTGAAGCACTACTTTGGCGGGGAAGTTCCATCCTTGAACTACCTCGACCAAATCACCTTCCCCAATGATAATTAGTATTGAGGGGATCGAGTCGAGCTCATGACTTGGTAATCAAAAACGAGGTGCCTCGTGGGGGAGTCCCATGCTTTTTTTATGTACATATTATCGCTTTCTAATGTAGTAACGTGTGGGGATTTGTGCCCTTCCAACCTTTGTTCCGTGGTTGTTTGTAAATTGTGGATTTTAGATGATCATTATCTTCACGATTGGAGCCTCTCGTGTTCGTTTTATGGGAGCACTCGATCGTTTGCTTTGAAGACTTTCTCAATATCCATGATATATCCTTTGATGTTCTAACCTTAGGTTTATAGCACACTTCATAAACGGCTTTAAATTTAACGGTTACACCCTTTCCATGCTAGACTAGGCATTCGACTACGTCTCTAGTATGGGGGTGTTTGCACCCCTAGACTCGAAACATTGAGGACAATGTTTAACTTTAGTATGGGGGTGAATAGATACTTGCCTTGCCAAACCTTCACGCTTTCCAAAGTTTATCTTTTTGTTTATCTTTTTGTTTATCATTTTGTTGCAAAATAAGGCTAAAAATGGCCAAATTTTAAAATTTTTCTCATGTTTTATAAGTGTTTGAAGACACGAATGTAGGTTTTCCGATAGCGAGAATAAGAGTAATTTTTGACTCGACCGTGCGTGTTGAGCACTTAGCTTCGATTCCTTAACTTTTTATTAGGCTAAGTCTCTTAAATGAGGACGAGAAATGATAGAGTTAATTATAAGTTACTATGCTAAACGTAGAATACTTGTATTCTTTCAAAAACTCATATGTTCTCGTTGTTTGCTTATTCTCCCTTCGCTTGTAAATATTTTTTGCTTAATAAATATTGACTTAGCGGTTTAGTCTTGATTGTTGGTTTCTAGTCTTTTCTAGTAGCTTCCATGTAATTAAATTGGGAAGACATTAAGGTATCACCGGCGTCACGGTTTTGAAGTATTGGCAACCCGAATAATCGAAAGCTTCACCCAATAATAAGATTTCAAGTGCTCACCTAAATCAAGCAAACAATTTGAAGCTCACAAGGCCGAAAAATCTATGCAAAACTGAAAGTGAATCAAGCCTTAATCTTTGAAGCTTTAAAGATCCAAAATTCGCCTTAGCGTGAGGATATACGTCTTTGGCCATAATAAAACCACCGATGAGGCGGATAATAAAAGGCAAGGCAAGACCAAAGTCATAATAAAAGCTTCATAGCGAAGTTGAATAAAAGATGGAGGTAAACCTATGATAATAAGGCCCTTCCGTTAGTGGGCGTATAAAAGTCATGGTAATAAGTCTCATGTTCAAAACCGTTATAAAACCGTGTTTATCAATCCTTCTTGTTGACTTAATTTTTTGACATCGTTGTCTATTAGGAGGGGTTATTAATTCGATGGTCTTGGTTACACCGTTGGGACTCTATTTTTAGACCTAAATCTCTATTATCGCATAAGTCAAACAATGTATCCTCGTGAAACATTCAAGACAAAATAAAATATAAAAGATACAACTTAGGAAAATGGGAGGATAAGTACGTAATTAGGGTATATGAGTAGTGTTAGCATTACTAACTTATAATGACAATGATCTCGTTGCACGCTTAGCATCGAATTGGGGTGAAAATCAAGGACGGTGAAATTATTTCTAACGAAGCATTCACGTGTTCTTATTCTATGAACCTAAACCATCCCATTTTGCGAAGAAAATCATACATTATGTCTAAAATGCAAGTAGTAGTAGTAATAGTAGTAGTGTAGCTAGTTTATCATTCAATAAAGTGAATAAAAATGAATTTTGGAGGTGCTATGATACTTTATTCTTGCATTGCGAGAGGGCACGGCAATAGTTTAGTATGGGGGAGTGATGAGACTGCTTTTATACATAGTCTCATCATCCAAAAAGGGATTTAATAGCATAAAATATCATGAAAATGGCCAAATATATGCTTGTGTTTGTTGCTTGTGTATTTTAGGTACGGATATTGAGAAAATGACAAAAGATCACAAGAATCATGCAAAAAACGAACACGGGAAACGAAGCCGCACAATGAACCAAGCCCTAATGAAGATTTTCCAAGAGAAACCCTTGACGATTTGAATATTATGCAAGAAGGTTCCTCCAATATTGAATAATTGACACTTTAAACCCTTAAGATTGGTCCCTAAAGTTTGTCAATATTACAAAAAGGGCCCTCCACTTTGAAGAATTGTCAATTTTAGTCCCTCAACAAAACTAAATTATCAAAATTAGTGCTCCTCAAAGACAAACATACCATGAAGGACTTCAAGTTACAAGAAATTACAAGTTTGGTCCTTTAAATATGTCAAATTGCAAAAAGGACCCTTGACTTTGAAGAAATGGCAAAAATGGTCCCTCATAAATCATGATTTGTCAAAATCAGTCCTCCAAGAAGTCAACAAGACAAGTCAATACCATTATCAATGAAGAAAATTCCAAAACAGCCCTTCAAGTATCAACAATTGGCAAGAAATACCCCTGAAAATACTTTGGGAAAGTATTCGAGGCAAAATTGTGAAGTTGGAAACTTCATTAACAAAGGAAAACAAGTTTTGGCCAGTTTATTTGCAAATGAAAGGAAGTATAAAGATGGAGGGCTATTTCTGGACGACAACAAAACTAACCTAGACCAGTGAGTGGGTGACACCTGTCCCACTCACACTCTCCACCAATCACAACCCTCAAACTTGCCACATCACTCTCCACTAAACCGGTTTAAGGATTGTTTAATCCCTTGGCGCCTAAACACATATTTAAACATTAATCCACCCAAAAACGTATTAAACTCACCCACTATTCATCTCAAGAACACATTTGAGTTTTCTTAATTATGTTGTAATTAGGCCCTAATATGCTCCAGATTTATGATTAAGGCATCCTTAATCACATCCCAACCTTAAAAACACATGCCACTTCAACCATTAGCCCCACACAAGATTCCCTGCTACACCTTGGAGCAAAATGCCAAAACTTTGACAGCCATCCAACCATCCTTGTTTCTGCTTTCATTTTAAGCATCAATGTGAGCCATTGATCACATTTTCACCTTGCCAACTCATGCAAACAGCCAAGAAATGTCACATGATCTTCAAGACTTTCAAACCCTCAAGGGCATATCTAGAAACTCAATAGCTAGGGTTTTACGTTTTTTATGCATTCACTTGTTCACTTGTAGCCTGTATAAGGCATAGGACTCAGTCATTTACAATTTGCTCTTGAATTTTCCTAAGTTCACATTTCTGTAAATGCTTTGTCATTTATGAATGAAAAGTGTTTGAAATTGGTGAAGAAAAGTCAAGTGCCATTCTTATTTACTGCTTTTTATTGTTGTTTGTTAACTAATCTTGAATCTTAAAACCTATTTTCAAAGGAGTGTGCAAAAGTTTGCATATTTTCCTTAAATCTTGATATTCTGCTAAGTCTTGTTCAAACCTTGGAATTTTTGGGCTATAAGCTGATCATAGCATCTTGATATTGTGATATCAATGTGTTGTGAAGCTTATAACTTGGGGATAATCAAGTGTGGGGAACTAAGGTTGCATTAATCAAGTTCGCCTCACTTTCTGATTTTGATATTTTTGCTTCTAACTTTGTTCCATCTTAGCAGCTTGATATTGGAAGCTTGTGCTTGTTCTTGCTAGCACATAAGCTCAAACATACGTGGGTGTGGATGTACATCCATGAGGTTTGAACCCTTAATCTCAAAATCTGTTGAAAAATTAGATACTTGTGATATTTGTGTTCTGCTAGTGTATGTGTTGTTCTTGGGCTCCAAATCTTGTTGAATCTGTTCATGTTTGATGTTTTGATGTTTATGAATGCATGTGTTAACCTAAATCATACTTTTGATTTGAAAATCTTGATTTGAAATTATAAAAGGGTGTTTGGGTTAACTTGTTTTGAATCATAGTTTGTTATTGTGTTATTGGAAGTGCTTTGTTTGAGTTGGTATCTGTTATTCACTTGGTTGTGTACTAGTTTCTGCAAGTTATTAGCTTTTAAACCTTGAATTAAACATTGTGTTCTATCTCACTTGATTTGACTGATTTTGACCTAAGATTTTGGAAATACCTAGAGTATATGCATGCTTATGGCTAAAAGGTGTTAAATCATAGTTTATATAACCTGATTTGAAGATTTGAGTGTTTGAATTTGGCTTGTTGGTCAAGCATATCAGCAAAGTGTTCATAACTGCCTGCTAGTGTTCATCAGTAACTATTTGGTGCTTGAATCTTGATCTAGACCTTGAACCATTGCATGAAACCTGTTTAAACTTGTTCATTTAAGTTTATTATAGCTTGTGTATGCTTTTGGTGCAATTTGGTTGGCTGAATCTTGCTAAAATAGCTTATTGAGTTCATAACTGCTTATGTTCATGCCTGTGAGATGTCTGGTGCTTGATTGAATTAACTGCACTCTTTGGCTGATTGTGATTGTGATTTCTTTGTTGTTTCTGACTCCTTGTATTTCACTGATCACAAGGGTGCCTTGTTTGTAACTTGAATCCACAAAAAAGTCACTAAAGACAAATAGTCAAGAAAGTCAAGCAATGGAAAAAGTTTCCACTGCTCAACACCCAAAACTAGCCCCTGCTAGTGTTAATTTTGATACATCTTATTAATAAGCCATATTGTCTTATCCAGACTTGCAACAACTTACTTTTTGTAATCAATCTTCCTCATTTGACCCATTTATTTGAACTGGAGCTTATCAGACCTTGGTTTTGACTTTTTGCTAGAAAACCCATAAAGTTGACTTTTAATTAATTGCTTATTTGCTTATTTCAGCTTATTGAGTGTGCTTATTGAAAAACTTTTTGTTGATTAAGCTTAGTTAAGACATTTAAAAGCTTTTGAAAGTTGAATCAGCTCTTGGGGTAGCCTAGAACTCGAATACGACTATTTTGTCGTTTTATGAAGATAGCTTATTGCTTTTTCAGGCTTATTCCTTGTGCTTATTTCAAATTTCTTTTTATAGAACTCTTAAGCAACTCAAAATAAGCTTGTGTGTCTAATTTGAGCTTATGCCAAAAAGCCCATTAAGAATAAGCTGCTTTGAAATAAGCTAGCTTAAACTCATTTTCAGCTTTTGGGCCTTCAGAGTTTTGTCTTTAAAATCAAATTTTGAGTCATACTGGAAGTTTTGGGCTTATTTGGTTGACTTTTTCTTATTGGGCCCAAATTAAGCCCATTAAGGGACTGTTTTGTCTTTTAGCCCATTTCTAGGCCCAATAGGGGTATTTTGTAATTTCAACTTTATTTCTGTGTTTATTAGGTTAAAATAAGCTAGTTTGCAACTTTTTAGAATTTTTTATAAATTTTGGATTTTTAATATTATTTTATTATTAAAAATTAAAATTTAGATTTTTCAAGTTTTTATATTTTTCTTAGGTTATATACATTAAGTTAGGAATTTTACAATTTTTAGAATATTTTTATTGTCAGTAGATTAATTTTTAGAATTATTTTAAGTTTAAATAGTTTTTAATTGTTTTTAAATAGTTTTTATTAATTTTAAAATTTTCAAAAATAGTTTTAAATTAAGTTTAGTCATTTTAGAGTTTTACAATTAAAAAAATCTCATTTTGGGCTTTTTGTTAATTAAATTGATTTTTTGGGCTTTAATTAGCATTAAAAAATTATTATTTAATTAAATAAAAGGTTTGAGTGATTTTGATTTTTTGTAAACTCTAATTACATTATTTAGGATTTATTGCAATTTTCTAGGAATTTTAAGGGTAAACTTTTAATTTTGTCACTTTTTACGGTTTTACGTGTACGACATTTCGGCTTAGTTTAATCCTTAATCGTAACCGTCATTCTCTTCTTATCTCATTTCTATTTTCTTTTCTCATAAATCATAATCACATCATTAATCATCTCTTAACACAACGCACTTGCCTCCTTGAGAACGATCCCCACTTTGGGTCAAAACTTGTGGTTTTCCTAAACTACTTGTTAATACTTGCCCTAATTACGCTCTTTTTCCTAAAAGACGTATTTTACCTCAACATCAGAGTGCCATTGTGTGTATTGCTACTGGGAATATAATTTTTCAAAAATGATTTTTGATGGCATGTGTCATAACAAGGGTAGCAAGATGACTCTTGCTTACCCAAGGTTTTTACAAATGGTGTTTGATTTACAAAGATACTGCAATATGGATCACAATGATTTTTATACGATCCATGTTCAAAAGAAAGCAATTTTAGGTTGATGAATTCTCCACCTCATAGAGACTTACCCCTTACCCAAGCCATACTTGCTGTTATTGCAGCAGCACAACCACAACCAGACCCTCAACCTCAACCAAATCCATTGCCTGAACAACCACCATCACCCCAGCACATGGACGTTGACCAAGAACAATTCAACGCTGCCACTTTACATGTTGGCGTTGACACTCCAAATCCATACGCTGACACCCTTTCCCAACAAACCCAAACACCCCTTAACCTTCAAATAGACACCCAATCCACACCATCTTCTACACCCCCTGAATTTAGGTTAGTAAAACGCTAAAGGAATGCTGGAGTATTCTCCTCTAGTGGTCCTAGCCATGTTGCAGAGAGAATCACCACCACAAGTGTGGTTGGTGACATGGGTGGGGTTGGGACTATTGCTTCTAGCTTAAAAGCTGGCCAAGATAGTCCTAACATCCTTAAGACCCCATCCATGCCCCATGAATCTATTTTAGGAGGTCAAATTCCCATTTTAGAGGAGGGCAGATTGGAACCTTATACATTGTTGGAATTGACAGCTGACTGTATTAGCTTGCAAAATCAATATGCAGACCTTGTACATAATGTCACCACACAAGGCCTTGAACTTAACCAATTGAGGGAGAGGATTGTTCTTTTGGAAGGTGCTAACCTTAGGCGTAGAAAGGAGGATTCTTCCAAAGGGGAGGATGAACAGGTGCATGTGAGTGATAAAGGCTCAGGCTCACATGTAGGAGATTCTTTGGGTATTGCTGAAGCTCTAACAGATTTGAAGAGGCAACCAGGTTTTGATACTTTATTGGTTACCCCTACAAATTTAAATGTGTCTTTTACTGAGATGTTGGAGCAGTTCACCAAGTCAAACGCTGATAGGAGTAAGTTAGGCGTTGACACTCATAATTTGGACGCTGAGAGATTTGCAGATGTAGGTGGTGTATCCCAGTCATCATCTATCATCAAGGAGGTGTCCACGAAGGTACCATCAACTTCTTTACCCACTATTGATGTATTAGATAAAGGTAAAGGAATTATGGTAGAAGTAGAAGTTCCCAAGGATGCAGCCCAAGTGCATTTTGATTCTATTTTGGCTGCACAACTTGAGGAAAAGGAGAAGAAGACTGCCTTTGAGTCACCATTTGTGGCTACTTCTGAAAGTAATAAGGGAGGTAGTGATGATGAGAGTTCTGATTCAAGTGTGATGATTATTGAAGATCCAGAGAGGCTTGAATATGGTGATGAGTTGGCTAAGGAGAGGCTTGCAAAGTTGAAAAATCAGGTAGATTATCAGATGCCTGAAGTAGCTCAGATTTACTTTGCATGGGAAAATAAGGTTATGGAAAATCCAGACATGACCATTTCAGATCAAATTTGGGGTTTGGAGATTCTTCTAAGAGTTCAAAGAGATTGCAAGGTAATTTTGAAGTATAGGGCTAGCAAGGTTCTTTCACAGACTAAAAAGGATAGAAGGGAGCTCTATTATATGATTCTTAGATGTCATCAAGGGGGATGGACTTTCAAGAAGTTGCAGGGTTTGTCCTTTGATGAGTTGGAATTTCGTGCCTATCCTATATGGGCAAGTGTTCAAGAGCATAATACTATCAGACTTCTTTCAGATGAAAGAAAGGAAGAACTTGCAGAAGAGATGCAGATCCAACAGGCTTCAATTGCACCAAGGCCTGTGAAGAAGGGACTTCCAATTGAGTTCCCAGAAAATTTGGATAGAGTAAATCCTAGTGAAGCATTTATTAGAAGGAGTATTAAACTCTCATCTTTGGAAGCTTCACAAATTGTAGAGGTGTTACCTTTTGATTCCAGAAACCCTATTGTTCACTATGAAGAAGATGCAAGTGGGTTTTGGATGATTGGCAGATATGGAAAGAAGGTACATACTTTCACTACTCTTATCTCTTTGTTTGCAAGCCTAGACAGAGAAGACTTGGTAGATCTTTATTGATTGATGAAGACCAAGTATGAGGCTGAAGCACCTAATTCAGTCAATGGAATAAAGATTTGGACCACATTCAAAAGAATGTGTGCACCAAGTGATGAAGATCCAGTATGGTTGGATCTTGATGATGTCAGTGGACTTCAATGGCGTCTACATTCAGCAGCTGGTATTTATCTTTTAAGTACTACAAAGTTTTCTGAATACCTTCTTGTGGATGTTGAATATCCCATGTCCAAAGAAGTTTTGAAGAAAATTGTGTCAACACAGCTGGATATGGATTACACAAGTGATGTTGGCAAGGATTTAATTAGGTTTATTTATTTCCTAATTAGAAAGTGATTTGTATTTGTAAGAATCCTCCTTGTATTTAGTTTTTATTCAAAAACTTGATTACTAGAGTAGATATCAAGTTTAGCGGAGGATTGTTGGGAATAAAATGAGCCAAGACACTTAGACGCTGACAAGAGTTAATTGGGTGTTGATAGGAAGAAATCAAGCGTTGATAAGAAGAAAAGAAGCGCTGATAAGAAGAAGTCCAAACTCTAATAGAAGACTTAGTCTACACGTTTTATATTTCTAGTAAAGATATGTTTGACAATGTATTTTCTATGTTTATCTTTACCTAGAATAGCTGATAGATAGACTTTTATGCAAGGCTCCTTGATCTATAAAAGGAGGCCTTTAGGTTTTAGTTTGATATATTTTTTACACTTTCATTGTACACAAGTTCCACTATCAATCAAAGTGAAAGTTTGGTTTATTGTGTTTGTGTGTTCTTATTCGAAGTATTAATTCCGCATAATACTTAGATTGTCTCATATACAACAAAGTTTCTCTAAGTGTTTAACTTGATTCACTCTCGTTTACACAAAGCTAAATCGATCTAAGTTTGGGATCAACAGGGACAACCGATTATTGGTTTGTCGACTCAAGTACTAATAAATCTTATTTTTGTTGTTTACTTATTAAACCTCGAGACGTTTAGGTTTTCACCTACATTTCAAAGTCGGTCGAGGGTGATTTACATCCATAGTAATTATCCTTACTCCTTGTTTTTATCAATCTTTGATTGAGCAATACCAAATAAAAATACCAAAAATAATCTTCTTAATCCTCTATCATGTTTAACTCTTTTCTCCTCACCCTCTTATTTTTTATTCTTCTATGAATTCCTTCGTCCATTGTGTAGGGTGTGGAGAACCGTTATATGGTCTTTTACCATGTCGGTGGTGTACGTGTGAGCGTTGTGGAAATGATTTACATAACGATTTACGAGTTGGATTTTGTCCTTTTTGTAATGAAATTACTCCATGTAGAAACCTGAATTTTTCAGATAATCCCCTCGATTTTTACCCACATCCACACCCCACATACGAGACACCCTCGTGTGAGTTATATGGAAACGATTCTCATTCTGGAATTAATTTTTCGCATCGATTCTCGCTTAATTACAAGCAAGAACCGGGCTACAATCAAAACTATAATGATAATTGTTATCCACATGATTCACCGAGTTTATCACAACAATATCTTTGTTGTGAGTATTGTGGAGGTCCTCACGAGAGTTTTTGTTGTCAACCGATGGATCAAAATTTTTATGAGCCCACTCCTTGCTATAATTCCATTCCCTCCGGTTTTGACCAACCCCCACAAATTTTTTCTCTCGATAGTGAAAATTTTAAACGAATTGAAACGTTATTTCAACAAATAATGAATCAAGGAAGTGTTGAAATTGTTGAAAAGAGCATCGAAGATATGTTGCAAGAAAATAGACAAATTGATCAAGAGATTAACGATATAACTAATGAATTGGGAATTCGAAGATATCGAGGAGAAATAATTGATGAGGAATTTAAAAGAGAGTGTGAGATTAAGATTAGACAACTTTCGCAAGATTATAATGGATTAAGCATTGAGATTCGAAAGAAAGAACAAGCTCAAGAGGAAGCAAAATATCTTGCTACTCTTGAACTCGAGCGTTCTTTTCTTTGTGACGATGACGATGATGAGGATATTTTTTATCTCACTCCATCTTATGACATCACTACTCCTATCCTTGATTCTTTTACCATGGAACCCGACAATTCTTTAAGCATGGGGGATGAGCATATTAGCACTATTACGGAGATGGAATCTGACGAAGTAATAAATTCTAGTGTTGAGATCCTTGTCCAAAACCCAAGAGAGTTCGATGGTATTTCCAATGAAATGTGTGATTTGCCACATTGTGATGACTCTCCTTCTTCCATTTACTTTGAGATTTTCTCCAATTCTAATGATGAATCTTGTGAAGGAAATGAAGATTTTGAGTATGATACGACTTCTAGTGAATTTTCTAATGAGGTGTTCTCTGATGAACTTTCTTATAAAGATGACATTCACGACTCGGATTATGAGGAGTTTCCCGATGAACCTACTCTACTTCACCAATTTCCACCGGGAAATGAGGATGATAGTGATCCGATTTTTGAGAGGTTCACCTTTGAACTTACTCCTTTAGACCAATTTCCACCGGGAAATGAGGTTGATTTGACTATTCTGATCCTTGAGAAGTTCGCCGATGAACTTACTCATTTAGAGGTGGAAGACGTGATTCTTCGTGAAAAATTATCAAACGTCTATCTTCTCATTTCTAAAATCGAAGTTTTGAATTCTAAGCCTAATGCCAAGTCTTTCTCTCCATCTCCTATCCCCGTTGAGGATAGTGATCCGCTTATGGAAGATATTGACATGTTTCTTGCTTCTAATGATTCGATACCACCGGGTATTGATGATCTCGACCCGGAGGGGGACGCTCTCTTTTTAGAGAATTTACTTGATGATGATTTCGTCCCAAGTCCTCTTCCCACTCGCTTTGATCTTAATGTGCGGGTTTTTCATGCGACTCGTATTGAGTATCATGACCCGATTGATCACATTCCTAAGGGTGAAATGGTCGATAAAGATAAGAATGTTGAGAACATTTCGGATGGGATTCTCTTTACCCCACCATTACCATGTGCTTTATATGATTATGGATTATCATGGGGGAAGATATTGTGTTGTCTATTCCTTTCTCTCCCGAGGACGAGGTATTCGACACCGGAATCGTTGATTTAGGGAAATCTCGGCTTTTCACCAATGCAATAATTGAAAGATTTTTCGATCATCTTGGTGCGAGTTTATCTCGGGGAGCATACTATATCCATTTCATGATTTGTTCCATCTCTTTTTGGATATTTGTGTTGGAGTTTCATTATCTCATTTGTCATCCGACAATGAGGATGTGATCTTTGACCCCGACATTGTGCTTTATGATGGATTTTATTCCAATATGCCGATTTTCATCATTTTCCCTAAGGATCAATGAATGCGGGGATCGAGTCGAGCTCATGACTCGGTTAACAAAAACGAGGTGCCTTGTGGGGGAGTCCCATACATTCTATCTTCTTTCTATTTTCTAACACTAATAAGGCTTGATCTTTTCAAGCTCGTGCTCGTGTTTTGTTGTGATGTGAATCTTAGGTATGACCCTAATCATTGAAGACTCTCTTGTTTGGTTTTTTTCCCGGTCCACTCGAGCTTCCATACTTTGATTGTCAAAAAGGGGCACTCACTATCCTTTGATTTTTATCGACTAACGTTTTATCTTGAAGCATAATTAATAAACGGCTTATAGAGTTGTGTGTTCTTACCATGTTAGGAATTTTGCATTCGACTCTTCGTGTTTTAGCAAGGGGTTGTAACTCTTGAGCTAGGGAACATTAAGGACAATGTTTGGTTTTAGCATGGGGGAGTCAATCGATATAATCGCTTGCAATTGCTTTTGTCGTGTTCAAACGTAATCGCTTTTCTCGTTTTTCATAAAAAATTTAAATTTTTAGTGTCAGTTAATTTTTTGTTTAATAATAAAGAAAATAAGTGTTTTTTACACAAATGTAGGCTTTCCGTTGGTGAAAATAAAAATAGTTTTTGACTCGACTCGGTTTTTACCTTAGCTCAATCCTTAACGTGTTTAAATCAAGTTTTGCTAGACTTTTATATAGGGAACTTTAAAACGCGAAAGTCTTAACTCATACGGGTTTAAGAACAAGAACTTTTTGCAAGTTCCTATAATTGATCCTAGAAAGTCGTTTATCAAGGGAACTTTAAAACGCAAATTCTAAACTTGAAAAAGTCTAAGAAGATGCAAGATTCTATAGATGACTTAAAAACCCAAAACTTTGATTTAATAGGCTAAGTGTCCATTAATCTCGCATTTTTGAGGTTTTACAATATAGAGAACAAGAGATGATAAAGTTTAATCATAAGTTTTGAGGATAATTCTTCCTTGTATAAGTATTTTTGTGTTTGATTCTATCTCCTCGTATTTATTTTCCACACTTGAATATTAAGTGCTTAATAAATGAAGTTTTTAGCGGTTTGGGCACAATATCTTAACTCGTAACTCCTTCTTTTTCTTCCCTTGTAATTAAAGTGAGAACACATTGAGGGTGTCAGCGTCATGGACTTTTTGATCATGGGATTGCAGAAATTTGTCTTACTATATATATCATAATAATAAGAAGAATAAATAAAAACATGTTCTCTATGAGCCTTCGGGTGGGAGTCATGTAGCACTAGCCTTGTCATTAGAAACTTAGGGTGTATGGCATGGTGACGTGTTTAATAAAAATTGCTTCATCATCATGATCCTTAAAGTGGGATGGTGAATGTCAATTCCCTTGTTTATGTCCAAGGAGCCTTCGGGTGTGGATTATAGATAAGGAGCACTTTTATATCTTAAAGAGCCTTAAGGTGTATGATGTAAATGTTGCTAACTACATTAATAAAGTCAAAATTGACTTTGGAGGATTTATTGTTGCTTTAAGTAGGCCTATTAGCCAAATTTCGGATCCGGGGATTTATTCCTCAAATCGTGTTAAGTTATCCTTGATGTGGGCTTTCTTTAGTGACAACGGTTTTTGAAGTCGAGGTTAGGTTTTGAGTGTTGGGTTTACATCGTTTTTGCCTTCATTTTGCCTTCATTTTCGGTCAAGACTTGGTCAAATAAACTTTCGTTACAAACAAAGTTCTCACAAAAGAAAGAGACGCAGAGAAGAACTATCACAGCCACCAAGCACAACTCTAAAATCAATTTGGGGGTTTTCAATCTACAAGGGATTGAACACCACGCGCCTGAAATAAATCCCCAACTTTCTAGGAAGAGAAAGATGGCACCAATAATCACACGTGGCACCCAAGCTGTGTCACTCCTTATCTGTGATTGGAGGATACACTTCAAACCAATCATTGCACCAATCAAATCGAGCCACCTCAGCGAAGAAGAAGCACAACAAACACACCTTGTGCCACGGTGGCAATCCGTGTGCACAAGGGGTTTTTCAGCCGTAAGATCAAGTAAAATGAGGAAAGAGAATGAAGATACTGAATCAAGGGCTGTAAATCAATCTTCCTCAACAAACACCCTCCCTTGTTTGCTATAAATACCCTGATTTTCATTCAGAAAACCATCCCTTTTCTTTCTTTTACTGTTATAATGTTGTTTTTAGATAGGAATTGTAGTTTTTATTTTTTCCAAAGTATTGTAAGATTTTGATGTGATTTAATAAAAGTAATTTTTCAGTTTTAATCTCTCTGAATCTCGTGTTATGTTACTGTTGAGTTTATTGCAATATTATCTAAAAATGATATTATAGATGTGATTATTCTCGAAAGCTAAAGCTTATTTTGAATAATAAAGTTATAATAGGGATTTAAAAAAGGTTAACCCACTGTTAAACTTTAAAATTGATGTAAATGGTGGTTCGAGCTACATTCATGGTTCGGATGATGGTAATGGTGGAGGCGTTTTTGGTGTTAAGTTGTTAAAGGTGGCTCAGCGCCAACCCTTCTTCATCAACGGGTCTCAAAAAGGGTAAGTTCATTTTATTTTTATAATAGTTTAGATTAAACTGATTATTTGCTTATGAGATGTTATTAATCTACTTAGTTATATGGTTATGAAAATTGATTTTGGAATCTGATTTTTGTTTAGATTTCTATATAATTGCTTGATAATCAGATTTTTGTTTAACTGGTTATTTTTGAATCTGTTTGGTTTGGTTAGTCAGTCTAATATAGTTAAATTTTAATTGTTGTTTATGTTTAAAAAGTAAGCGTATGGTTAAAGCTGTATTGATAATTGAATCGGATGAATCTGTTTAGTTTGATGGTATGCTTAAATGAATGTTCAGTTAATTGGTTATTTTATTATGTTATGAATTCGTATGGGATCTGCTTATGTTGTCAATAATGAAACTGCTTGATTTCGATTGGTGAAGTTTGAACTGATTTGATTAGAGATGTGTTATTGAGAATTAGTTGATTTAGTCTGCTGATTGGTTATTGTAGTTTGATTTATCTTGATCTCGATTTGTATTTGAAGAGTTCATTTGGAAATTATTATGTTCAAATAGGTATTGTATGTTTGAGTTACATACTTTAATTGTTTTTTCTTATTTGCTATGCTGAAGTATTAGCATGATTTTGGTTTATAGTGGATAAAACGATTCAGACGTTACGTTTGATTTACTGTGATATCATTGATTTAAGCTGTTTGAGTTTGTCCTAAGTTAATTGATTTATCCTTTGCTTTATTTTGATAATGTTTATCTGATTTTTATTAATCTGTAAGTTTACTGACCTGCATTCCTCTACTGGGAATGTTTGGTTTATTAATTTACCAAAAAAAAAATTTGAACTCATATCTGTGCTCCAAATAAGTCTTTTGCAAAAATAAAATATAATCCAACAACTTGTCCTTCCTAGGATTCGAACCCGAGACCTCTCGGTTCACAACCCAACGCCTAACCAATGGGCTTGGGTCTTGTTTTAGTATTGCGTTTGGAATTTAATATACCCGTTGAATTTTGGACTGTCAGTATATATAGACCAATTATTTTAAATAAATTTATAGTTTTAAAGTAAAATAATTTATATTATTTAGTTTTATTAATAAAAACTGTTTAATTAAAAATTTTGTAAAAAGTATTAGTTAAAATAAAATAACATATAAATATATATATATATATATATATATATATATATATATATATATATATATATATATATATATATATATATATATATATATATATATATATATATATATATATATATATATATATATATATATATATATATATATATATATATATATATATATATATATATATATATTTACTTTTTAAACTTAAATTGTTTTAATATTGTCTTTAAATAATATAGTTTTAATTAATTTTGTTTAAAAAATTTGTTTTAATATTTTGTTTAAATAAGTTTTGTCAAAGTAAAAGTAAAAATAATAAATAGTTTAAATTGTCTTTTAGATTTAATTTCGGGATACGATTCATGCACTTTAGGATTAAAATTTGTAGGATTAGTTTAGATAAAAATCGAAATCGAATTCAAATCAATTGTCCTAATCAAATCGAAAGTCTCGAATTCACAAGTTCCTTGTGTACAACGAACCGGGATCACTCTCGTGTTTAATTGATTCGTCTTTAGCTTATTTTTGGATTATTACCTTTTCCTAAAGGTAATTTCCTAAATTTGCTCTATAACGTATTTAATTAAAATACACCGACATTTCCCAACACATCAGACCCCATTGTATTTTACAGTATTGGTTAAGTGGACAAACCTTTTGATGTGATCGTGCGGATCATCATGAGTGCGGCCCAAGAAAGGTGTTGCGGAAACCATTTGAATAAAACTTGTCTTGAGCTCGAAGTTATTTGCATCAATAGCCAGAACCACAATCGCATCTTCATTGCCTTCAACATGTGATTGCAAGAGCTCGATCATTGGACGGTTATCCATTGTATTAACAACAGGAGGCTCGACAACAGGAGGCTCAATAGTAGCGTCTTGAATGGATTTCCTTTTGTGTGAAAGGGTACGCATACACCTACAAAAGAAAAAGATACCAAAGAAATAGAAGAAAAATAATGGTTAACGTAAAAAGAAAATATTTTTGGTGCAAAACTTTTGAAAAAGAAATGCTTTTTATGATTTTTTTAATGTTTTTGAATTTTTGAAATTTTTAATTTTTTTGGATTTTTGAAAAAAAATTGAAATTTGTGCAAGAAAAATAACGTTCAAAGGTGAACGGATCCCAAAATCCAACGCGTCTCTCACAAAAAACCGTTAATCTTTACGAAAAGAGCCGGCAGCGGCGCCATTTTAATAACTAGATTAATTGTTTTTTGAATTGGTCTAATCGAATTGACCCGGTTTTAAGTGTGACTCAATTGTTTTTGGTGAATAAAAGAAAAGGCGATTATCAATCTATTTCAAAACAAAGATGAAAACTTGAAAAGTAAATGACACAATTTAAAGGAAATTTAACAAATTTGAAACTTAATAAAAAGTAAACTTGGAAAATAAGATAAGACAAGAAAATTTAAAACAAAGTTTAACAAAAATGGCTGGAAAAATAAAAACTTAAAAACAATTCGGAATAAAAGTAAAAATGTAATTCGGGAAACAAGTTCCTACACTAATTCGGAATCCGTGATGTGTATGTAATTCAGAATCAAGGAGCATAACCTTATTCGGAATCCCTATGGAACCACAATTCGGAGTCCTGCAAAGTACACAATCCGGAATATAACCAAAAGCTAATTCGGAATCACGTTAGAAGGCTAATCCGGAATACTCATATTCCGGATTGTAATCCGGAATCTATAAACAACTACTAATTCGGAATATGGTTAATGAAGTAATCCGGGATATGGAGGATGAAGGTGCAATTCGGAATAAGCTTAAAATTAACAAGTCGGAATACTAGGTTATAGATCTAAGTCGGAACAAGGGTTTATGAACCCGGATTATAAAAATAAGCTAAATTCAAATAAGCACTTAACCAAAAACAAAACCAAACTAATTTTAAGAAAAACTAAATAAGTCACAAATTAAAAACTATAAAAACACCAAATAATCAAAATTAATAAAATCAACTTTTAAAAGATTAATCTACCAAAACAACTTAATTAAAAATAAGACAAACACAAATCAATCATTAAGCATAATAAACAATAACAATCAAACACATGAAAAACAATAAGAACAATGGATAAGCACATCACTCAAATAAGCAATAACATCAAATAAACTACATGATTAATCAAACAAAACAATAGATTTAACAAAACAAGAAAGGTAGAACGAGAATGATTATAAAAAGCTTGAAATTAAGATGAAGATTAAAGATTCAAATACAAGATTAAAGAGTAAAAGCTTGAAAACATTAAAGAAAAGCTAGAGAGAGAAAGTAATTAATCTACTCCTAATTATCTTACAAAAATTAGACTAAAATCTACTACTCCCTAATGAAGGATTAGGAGGCTATTTATAGGAGGAGGTGACGTGGTGTTGGTTTCTTCTCTCTTTCTCTTTGTCTTTTCGTCTTTTAATTTCTTCGTCTTTCTCGATTTTGTCTCGGGATTTGTCGAATAATAAAATGAACTCGTCTTCTAATTTTCTTCTTTAATTAGACTTGGTTCTTCGACTTCGTTAAACTTCCGTCTTTAATCTTTTTCTTCGATAAATCTTCATAATAAGCCTTTGACTTCCGTTCTTTTTGCACTCTTGATCTTTTGACTTCGTCTTTTGTCTTTTTCTTTGATAAAAGCCCGTGAAAGCCCGTGTTTTCTTCCTTTTTCATATTTTGGTTGATAGGTGTGTAAACACCCATCCTTTTACCACTTGATTACAATAATAACCAGGCCAAAACGTATATTAAATGTCGTAAATGTCGGAATTATGCGTGGTTTGTGTTTTTGTTGTGATTTAGGACGAAAATGTGAAAAGGGGAGAAAACACGGGCATTCACGAGCTTTTATCGAAGAAAAAGACAAAAGACGAAGTCAAGAAATCAAGAGTGCAAAAAGAACGGAAGTCCAAGACCAATTCTGAAGATTTATCGAAGAAAAAGTCAAAAGACGGAAGTTTACTAAAAGCCGAAGAACTCAAGTCTAATTTATTGAAGAATTACAAGTCGAGTTTAAAGAAATCCCGAGACAAAGTCGTTAAAATCAAAGAATCAAGAAGATTAAGGACTTAATGATGCAATTAAAGAAAGAAGAAAGAGGGGAGGAAGCTTCCTAAGCACCTCCCTAATCCTCCTACAAATAGATTAGATTTCATTTCATTTTCTCTGGTTGGCTAATAGTGACAATTAGTTCTTCCACTTTATTTACTTGCACATTTACCTTATTGCACTTTAATTACCTTGTCTTGCACTTTAATTTCCAAGTAAGTTTACTTTTATATAATTGAATCTTTACTTTTTATTGTTTATCTCTCATTCTACCTTTCTTTATACGCTTTAATCTTATTGTTTATATGCTTATTGTGTTGCTTATTTGATTTATGTTCAAGTTTTTATGTTTTTGATCTTGTTAGCTTATTGATTTTATAGCTTATTGTGTTTGTCTTAAATTTAATCAAGTGCTTATTAGTTAATTTTTATAAAAAGTTGATTTTTAATATTTTTATCATTTAGTTTTCTTAAAAGTTTTTAAATTTTAGCTTATTTGCTTTTTCTTAAAAGTGTTTTGGTTAAACTTTTAGTTAAGTGCTTATTTGTGTTTAGCTTAATTTTAGTTCGTAGCTTATTTGATTCTTAGTGATATCCGGGTTCGGTAAAACCCTATTATTCCGGATAAGGCTGTGAAGGTTATCCCGGATAAGCCATTTCATTTGGGGTATTCCGGACAAGGAGATTTGCTAGGATTCTGGATAGTCGAAGGAAGCAACATTCCGGATAGTGGTCTTGACAGGATTCCGGATAAACCACCGGAATATTATTCCGAATAAGGCTTTGGTCTGGTATTCGGGATAAGCATCTTGAAAGATTACGGATAAGCTCCTTTTTGAGGTATTCCGGATAAGACCCTTGTTTGGTGGATTCCGGATAAGGGAAAGCAGCAGATTCCGGATAAAGTTCATCAGCATATTCCGGATAGCTTGATTTTGTTTATTCCGGATAAAGAGAAATTCTTTATTCCGGATAAGGTGCGTCTTTTGATTCCGGATAACATACTCCTGGTTATTCCGGATAACGGTTCTGGGGAATTATTCCGGATAGAAGTAAGAAGATTATTCCGGATAAGAGAATTATCCCGTTTTCCGGATTAGTGACAGATCTAGATTGCGGATAAGATTTTCGGGACCAGGATTCCGGATAAGGGAGTTTTATTTATTCTAGATAAGGACCAAGTCATTATTCCGGATTGTGGTGACAGCAAAGATTCCGGATAAGGTAAAGGTTGTTATTCAGGATAAGTACTCGGTTGGGTAGTCCGGATAGTGACAGTATTTCGGGCTCCAACTCAGGTTTTGTTTATCCTCTTTTATTTTCAAGCATTTATTTTCCCGCCATTTTCTTAAGTGTTATTTTTATTACTTTGTCAATTTACTTTTTCGTCACGTTTTAATTTCGAGTCATTTAATTAATTTTCTTTAACAGTTTTAACATTGCACCATTTTAGTTTTAATTAGTTTTAGATTTTATTTACCCGCCTTTTACTTTAAAGTTTGTGCACTTTACTTTTCACTACAACGACAAATATTTGTTTTCACCAAAAGACAGCTGAGTTGCATAGTTAACCAGTTATCAATTCGATTAGACCAACACAACGAATTCTAAATTTTCATACTAGGTAAAACTTAGTTATCAAATGGCGCCGTTGCCGGCTCTTTTCGTAAAGATTAACGGTTTTCTGTGAGAGACGCGTTGCTTTTTGGGATCTGTTCATTCGTGAGCGTTATTTTTCTTGCTTAAAAATTTCAAAAAACTATAAAAATTAAAAATTGTTAAAAATCCATAAAAATTAAAAAATTTCAAAAATCCAAAAAGATTTTATTTTCTTTATAGTGTATATATATTCTCTTTGTGTTTGGTATTGTTTTCTTTTGCTTTCGCATATGTATGCGTACTAGATCTTCTACTTATCAAGAGCCCGAGACTCGTGAAGATCTAGCTATGGCAGGTGTGAACAACAACAATAATCCACCGCACCTCAATAATAACAACAACAATGTTCTTCCACAGCCCGATCTTCGGACAATGGAGGAGCTTTGTCAACCTACCATGTTTGGACGAGGAGGACCGATTGCGCCGATGCAAATCACGGCTCCGGAGTTTTCGTTGAAGCACCACATGATCCAGCAAGTGCAAACAAATCCTTTTCGAGGAATGCCTGATGATGATGCCAACAAACACCTCGACAAATTCATTACAATCACTCAAAGCATGAAGTTGCCCGGTGCCACAATGGATGTTCTTCGCCTACAACTCTTTCCACATACTTTATCACACCACGCCGAGAAATGGTTTGATAGTCTCCCGAAGAATTCCATTCATACTTGGGATGACATGACTCAACGCTTTTTGTCGCGCTACTTTCCACCATCCATGGTCACGAGCCTTCGCAATCAAATCAGCGGTTTCATGCAAGAACCCGATGAATCTCTCTTTGATGCTTGGGAAAGATATAATGTTTTGATCGATCGATGTCCAAACCACAACATGCTCCCTGTCACATTGATTGATACTTTCTACAACGGTTTGACTTTTCGTGATCGTGATACGATTAATGCAGCCGCCGGTGGCATATTTATGAAAAGGAGACCCGGGGAGTGTAGAGAGCTTATTGAGAACATGACTACTCATCACAAAAACTGGGATTCCTCCGCTTCTTCAAGGAACAACCCGAGAGTCAATGTTTCTTCTACTTCAGCAAACCCCGACATGACCGAATTCACCCGCATGATGGCCGAAATGAACAAAAATATCTTGCTCCTCGCTACAAACCAACAACAAGTTAAAGGAGTAGCCAATCCTTATGAGACATGCGGCGGTCCGCACTCATACACTGATTGTCCTTCTACTCAAGGAAATCCGGAAAACGTATATGCTGCTTATGGTAATTATTCACCGGAAAATTACCAAGCTCGACCTCAAGGGGATCGAAATTTGCTGAGTTACCGGTCCAACAACTACCTTTCACCCGGTTTTTCTCCTCAAAACCAAAACCCCAACAACAATTACAATAGAAACAACCAAATCCCACCTCGAGCTTCTAATCCTTATCACCCACCCGCTCAACAAGCCCCACCCATCAATCAAGATGTTGAAGCCATAATGAGAACCCAAGGAGAGCAAATCAAGAATCTACAAAGCCAAATTATCAATTTGAAAGGGGATATCACCAAGCAAGGGAATGACATTAGGACCGAGCTTCGAGATAATATTCAATCCTCCTTCAGCAATCAAACGAATGATTTGAAGAATATGATGGCTAGTTTCTTGCCCACCACTCAACCCTCTACTTCGAGTTCTCTACCTTCAAACACCGTCACCAATCCGCGAGCGAATGTGAGTGCTATTACTACCCGTAGTGGAGTTACTTTAGTAGGACCAACTATCCCGCCCCCATCATCTACACCTCCTCCACCACCATTTATCCCTACTCCTCCCACACCTAGTATTAGTACACCATTACCGTCTCCGCCTCGTCATGACGAAGTACCCAAGACGAATCCTCCACCAACCCCACCTTCCACCTTTAACCCTTCAACATCTCAACCTTCACCTTCTACACCTCTACCACCCAAACCCAAAATTCCTTATCCATCTCGCTTAGGCAAGGCCAAAATGCACACCAAGGATGACATTCAAGTGTCAAACTATTTGAAGAAATTTTCGGAAATGACCGTCACTTTTCCCCTTGTCGAAGCTCTAGCACAAATGCCTAAATTTGTTAAGATGTTTAAGGAATTGCTTAGCAAGAAGGAGAAGATGTCCGAGTTTGTTAATACTCGATTGAATGAAAATTATTCTTCCGTCCTTCTTAAAGAACTTTCGGAGAAACTTGGAGATCCCGGTCGTTTTGTGCTTCCTTGTACTTTTAACCAAACCGACAAATTTACTGCCTTAGCCGATCTCGAGGCAAGTATTAATTTGATGCCTTTAAGTGTTTGGAAAAAGTTATCATTGCCCGACCTTACACCCACAAAGATGACTCTTGAGTTAGCCAATCGCACTCTCGCTTACCCCGTTGGTATTGCCGAAGATGTGTTCATTAAAGTTGGCACATTCACTTTTCCGGTCGACTTCGTCGTTGTTGATTATGAAATGGACCCTCGTATTTCGTTAATACTTGGACGCCTATTTTTGAGAACCGGTAGAGCTTTAATTGATGTGGATAAATGTGAGCTCATTTTAAGAGTCGGGGATGATGCACAAGTTTTTGAAATGGGGAAGCTTACAAGCAAATCCTTTGGAAGAGAATCCGCGAATATGATTAATGTGCTCGATGATTTTGTCATCTACAACAATCCTCTATTCGATTCGTGCATTGATAATCCACTTTTTCAAGATGATGTGGATGATTCTCTATCCAATTTGGAACCTTCACCCATATATGATTCTCCATCGATCTATGATGCTTATGATGATGATTCTAGCTTCGATGGAGATGATTATGATGCTTTTACTTCCGAGTATCCCGACATGCCCACGTATGATGATTTTGATGAGGCCGATACTCTATCGAGTGATTCTTCACATGATGAAGATCCTCCGCCATCACTTGATCCTACTTTGGATGATTACTCATTTGAGGAAGACTTCTCTACTTTTCTCAATACTTACTTCCCTCATGAGAGTGATGCTCCTCCTTTAGACTTTGATGATTATGGTCTTAATCCTACTTCGGATTTGAAGAAAATTCTTTCAAAGGAGAAGCAACCGGACGACACCAACATCCGCAGCACGTATGTTTTGACACCTCTTTGTCCACCTTCTGAGGACGAGGTTGTGCATTTTCTTTGCGGATCATCTTCAAATTCTGCTGAGCCTGAGTGCTATTTTCCCCTAAAGGAAAAGGTGTTCGACCCCGGTATCGATATTCTTCAGCCATCTCAGTATCCATCTGATGAAATAAAAGGAAAAATATTTGGAACTTTTGAAGATATGCTTGTACCTCTTCACCCTTTCTCCCACCGTGCTCCATCTTTGCTTAAGGGAACCTTGCCTACTCTTCTTTGGCTTGCCTTGTTCGCCTTAAGCTTGTGCTTTTTTATGGACGAAAACTATGTCTTTGATCCCGGTGGATGTGTTTCATGCTTCTTCCTATGCTAATCAAGGTCGAGTCAGGCTCACGACTCGGTGAACAAAAATCAAGCGCTTCTTGGGAGGCAACCCATGTATCTATCTTTTAGCTATCTATATCCTAAGTGTAGGGGAGACCCGTTGGTGTTTGCTATTTCCTCTCTTCTTCTATTCAGGAATTCGAGCTTTCAAAGATCCACTCTTAATGATTTTTGACGACCCGTGATTCCGTGTTTCCGTCCTCCCGTTTCTATCCTAAACTCTTTTCGATTCACTATTTTATATTTTCCAATATTAAAATAGGAATCTCGTTAGTTGTCTTTTCCTTAGCGAGATTTAAACAACGTGCACAATGTCCTAAGTGTAGGGGAGTTTACTCCCACATGCTTAAACATTGAGGACAATGTTTATCTCAAGTGTAGGGGGGACTTCTATCGAAGTTAAGTGGCTTTTCCTTGTATTTGTCCTCATTTTAACCGGAAAATTGATTTTTCGACATTTTTCAAAAATTTTGATCTATTTTGGCCTAATAGTTTTTCCCTTTCTATAGTTATTTTCTTTCTTTACTAGAATAAATTTTAATAAAGTGGTTTTAATTTTCAACGTTGTGAATCTTTTGACTCAACCCGAGTTTACTTATCTAAGTTTACTCTAGCTAGTATCCTTAATGTGTTTAAGTCAAGTTTTGCTAGGCTTTTATATAGGGAGCTATAAAACGCGAAAGTCTTAACTCTCACGGGTTAAGAACAAGAACTTTTCGCAAGTTCCTATAATTGATCCTAGAGAGTCGTTTATCAAGGGAACTATAAAATGCGATTTCTAAACTTGAAAAATTCTAAGAGTTTGCAAGATCCTATAGATGACTCGAAAACCCAAAACTTTGATTTAATTGGCTAAGCATCCACGAGTCTCATTCCTTGAGATTTTAAACTGTGGAGAACGAGAGATGATAGAGTCAATTATAAGTTTGGTATCCTTTCGTGAATTTATGTGAGTTAATTATAAGCCTATTCTCCCATCGCTTGCTAATAAATTTATCTGCAATAAATAAGGTTGTACGATTTGAAAAGTTACTTAGCTTCTAGCCCAAGATCGTTTAAAAGTTACTCGGTATGGATTAGAGTTCATAGCCAAGGCATAACTTATTAAAGCGGGATGCGAAGATTAGCGAGTCCAAAAAGGTCCTAACAAGGCATGAGGGCTATATTTTGTTGCTAAAGATCCAAAGTGATGTGAAGAATCATTTATCAAAGATCAATATGAAGGATCGAGACACACGACGAAAAGCAAAAACTCCCGTAAAGATCATGGAGAAGTCTGTCTGAAAAGGCCCTAACAAGGTATGAGGATAAATAGATCCAAGTCCTAAAAGGAGGCAGATCGTTGTATATCAAAATCCCAAATAAAGATTGGAGAAAAATAAAGAAGTCGTGGTCCAAATATGAAGAATCTCTCAAAACTTCAAGTGAAGAAATTCCTATTATGAAGAGAATGCCATTATTTCATGAACGTCTCTCAAGATTTGAAGTATGAAGTCGCTGCCAAATATCGGTCCGAGAAAGGTCTCAAATCGCGAAGCGAGTTATGCCAAGATATGAACTTTATGAGGTCCCGAGAAGCAGTTTTAAAAGATTTTGTCCTTTAGCTAACTATTGATTAAATCGTCCCACTTTATTTTCAGCCTAATAAACTATCGAAATAAGTCAACAATGCATCCTCGTGATCATTCAAGACAACAATAAAAATAAGAGATACACCTAGGAATAAGGGAGCCTAAGTAAATAATTGGCCCACATGAGTTCGTGTTAGTTTGCTAACTTATAATAACAATGATCTTGTTTTTAAGCTTGGTTTGGAGAAAGTGAAAACTTGAGGATGATGATCATTCATGACACTTCCAAAACCCGAAGGTATGTTTTTTATTTCTTTACTTTGAATGTTTATAATTTTCTATCTCTTTAATAAAGGCCAATGTGGATTGATTATGATGAAAAGTGTAATCGTGCTTTGTAACTAATGCATTGCATGAGGACATTGCAACGGTCAAGTGTAGGGGATTTGATAGGTGTGTAAACACCCATCCTTTTACCACTTATTACAATAATAACCAGGCCAAAACGTATATTTTATGTCGTAAATATCGGAATTATGCGTGGTTTTTGTTTTTGTTGTGATTTAGGACGAAAATGTGAAAAGGGGAGAAAACACGGGCATTCACGAGCTTTTATCGAAGAAAAAGACAAAAGACGAAGTCAAGAAATCAAGAGTGCAAAAAGAACGGAAGTCCAAGACCAATTCTGAAGATTTATCGAAGAAAAAGTCAAAATACGGAAGTTTACTAAAAGCCGAAGAACTCAAGTCTAATTTATTGAAGAATTACAAGTCGAGTTTAAAGAAATCCCGAGACAAAGTCGTTAAAGTCAAAGAATCAAGAAGATTAAGGACTTAATGATGCAATTAAAGAAAGAAGAAAGAGGGGAGGAAGCTTCCTAAGCACCTCCCTAATCCTCCTATAAATAGATTAGATTTCATTTCATTTTCTCTGGTTGGATAATAGTGACAATTAGTTCTTCGACTTTATTTACTTGCACATTTACCTTATTGCACTTTAATTACCTTGTCTTGCACTTTAATTTCCGAGTAAGTTTACTTTTATGTAATTGAATCTTTACTTTTTATTGTTTATCTCTCATTCTACCTTTCTTTCTACGCCTTTAATCTTATTGTTTATATGCTTATTGTGTTGCTTATTTGATTTATGTTCAAGTTTTTATGTTTTTGATCTTGTTAGCTTATTGATTTTATAGCTTATTGTGTTTGTCTTAAATTTAATCAAGTTCTTATTAGTTAATTTTTATAAAAAGTTGATTTTTAATATTTTTATCATTTAGTTTTCTTAAAAGTTTTTAAATTTTAGCTTATTTGCTTTTTCTTAAAAGTGTTTTGGTTAAACTTTTAATTAAGTGCTTATTTGTGTTTAGCTTAATTTTAGTTCGTAGCTTATTTTATTCTTAGTGATATCCGGGTTCGGTAAAACCCTATTATTCCGGATAAGGCTGTGAAGGTTATCCCGGATAAGCCATTTCATTTGGGGTATTCCGGACAAGGAGATTTGCTAGGATTCCGGATAGTCGAAGGAAGCAACATTCCGGATAGTGGTCTTGACAGGATTCCGGATAAACCACCGAAATATTATTCTGGATAAGGCTTTGGTCTGGTATTCGGGATAAGCATCTTGAAAGATTCCGGATAAGCCCCTTTTTGAGGTATTCCGGATAAGACCCTTGTTTGGTGGATTCCGGATAAGGGAAAGCAGCAGATTCCGGATAAAGTTCATCAGCATATTCCGGATAGCTTGATTTTGTTTATTCCGGATAAAGAGAAGTTCTTTATTCCGGATAAGGTGCGTCTTTTGATTCCGGATAACATACTCCTGGTTATTCCGGATAACGGTTCTGGGGAATTATTCCGGATAGAAGTAAGAAGATTATTCCAGATAAAAGAATTATCCCGTTTTCCGGATTAGTGACAGATCTAGATTGCGGATATTATTCCGGATTGTGGTGACAGCAAAGATTCCGGATAAGGTAAAGTTGTTATTCAGGATAAGTACTCGGTTGGGTAGTCCAGATAGTGACAGTATTTCGGGCTCCAACTCAGGTTTTGTTTATCCTCTTTTATTTTCAAGCATTTATTTTCCCGCCATTTTCTTAAGTGTTATTTTTATTACTTTGTCAATTTAATTTTTCGTCACGTTTTAATTTCGAGTCATTTCTTTAATTTTCTTTAACAGTTTTAACATTGCACCATTTTAGTTTTAATTAGTTTTAGATTTTATTTACCCGCCTTTTACTTTAAAGTTTGTGCACTTACTTTTCACTACAACGACAAATATTTGTTTTCACCAAAAAACAGCTGAGTCGCATAGTTAACCAGTTATCAATTCGATTAGACCAACACAACGAATTCTAAATTTTCATACTAGGTAAAACTTAATTATCATTGGTCCTAAAACACAATAAAAACACAAACCACGCATAATTCCGACTTTTACGACATTAAATACACGTTTTGGTCTCGTTTTTAATTGTTTTGAGTGGTAAAAAGATAAGTGTTTTCACACTTATTAGTGCTAA
This sequence comes from Glebionis coronaria, assembly GCA_025667525.1. Classification (NCBI taxonomy): domain Eukaryota; kingdom Viridiplantae; phylum Streptophyta; class Magnoliopsida; order Asterales; family Asteraceae; genus Glebionis; species Glebionis coronaria. The sequence goes on along the minus strand of CM046878.1, from coordinate 551,770,711 downwards.
TGTGATGGTTTGTATTAAGCCGAGTTATGTGGGTGATTCAAGTGGGAAACACTACTCTTGGTTACTCAGAGACCAATTATGGCAACATGATTCAATGTTATGGGTCGATGTTTCAGTTACAAGATTATGCGGGCTACTATAACAAGATGTATGAGCTCAACCATAATAATCCTTTGCCAACTAATGGTACAAACGAGTCTCTTGCTGCTTATTATAAACATGTAAAAGAGCTTACTAACTCTTTTCATCAAGCCGAGGGGATGTTATTTATGGCCCAAGCTTTGAATGATTCTATGTAAGACGCTGTTAAGGTTCTGTGATCCAAAAATGATGTTTGAAGGCATACTACGCGATGTCATGTGCTAGTTATAGTGGTATTTATGGAGACCTCGCTAAGGCTAAAGGACTCAAAGCTAGTGTGAGTAAGAAAGTTGCAGCTTTAGAAAGAGAGAAGTCGGCATTGAGACATGACTTCGAATGAGTGATGAAGAAAGGCATCCCGAGGATGGTGGCTAAGGTTTTTCGAAGTGAGCAATTTGAATGCGAGCTGGTAAAGGTACAGAAAGTTTTTGTTGATCGCGGTCGAGGTAAAGGTGTAGAAAGTTTTCGATCCTTGCGAGCCTAATCTCTACCGCAAAGGTAAGGACATTGTTAGAGGTTTAAAGAAAACCAAATGGGAGTGCGTAGAGAGTTTAACTTCATCCTCTGAATTGACCCAAGTCTGATTCGAAGCATGCTCGATCGTGGTGAAGGTGATGTAGCTGAAGGGTCGAGTAGCCGACATTGGCATAAGGTGAGGCGCATACCATTTTATAATGGCGATGCTTGATTAGATGGGGAACTTAATGAATGAGTGTATCATTTGAAGCGATTTCACCTAGCTGCCTTATTCTTGGTCATCATAATATCACATTGTGAGGAGATGAGCTCAAATAATCATGAAGTCTATTGTGATCGTCTCAGTGCCCCTTCCGACATAGTCAAAAAAATAAAAGGAGCGGTTACGACTCCGAGTGGCCACAAAACTTTTCCTAAAAACCCAACCAATGGTGATGTGGGTGACCAGAGTGATGCCTTTGTTTCATCTTTCCAACTGTTGAAAATAGTGCTCGTACATTTTCTCCGCCAAATTTCCTCCATCCACATAGACGCGATGTATGACACATCCTTTAATTTCAGTGTTAGTTACTAGTGGATCATCACAATTAAAATGTTCTAGGATCATATCGCTACGTGTGAATGAGATATCAGCATTCTATTATGATTGCTCCTTTTGGTGATGTGATGGGGTCCATTGCCCATTAACCATTAACCATTATAACCTCACTTCGTACTTTAGGTTCGACCACCTTTGGTTTCCAGTCATTTTGATTCTTCCCTTTTTCTACAATGTTATAAAAGGTTGGATTTTGGCTATTGTTTTATGTTTTGGCACCTTTTGCAAGATGCCTTAGGCGATCGTTTTTAGAAACATCTCAATTTCTTTTCGTATATTGACATAATCGTTTGGGTCATGGACATTGTCACCATGAAATTGAAAATACCGTGTGCTATCTCTTCGATGAGCAGGTGCAAACACTCGTGATGGGGGCCGTAGAATGGACTTTCCCTCAAAAGTGGTGTATATTTCTACTGGAGATTTGACGAGAGGGGTGAAAGTTGGTCTAAACATATTCGAACGTCCATTATGTCTTGTGGTGGGGCAAGAAATGTATCTTTCTTTGTGCTTCCTTGGGGCTTCACGTCGAATTTGAATGTATCTGCTATCAGTGGTACCCCCTTTCTTATCTCGCAATCTGAAGAATATTCGTAATCTTGAATCACAAGTGAAGTTGAAGTTTCTAGAGATAGAAAGTAGTGAGAGAAAGATGAAAGAAAATATGAAAATGTATTAAGAATAATGAAACAACCAACACCCCATTCCATGAAGGAAAGGGGTTTATATACCCAAGTCCATAAATGGACTTGGGCCTCCGGCCAATGAACATGCTCATGGGTCAGGCTTTCTTAAAGTATTACTAAAACTAACACCTTCTCTTGAAACCACGAAGCATCCCTTCTCCTCTTGGGTTGCTTGCAATCCCTAGCCATATGTCCTTCCCCCTTGTAGTTGTAGCATGTGATCATCTTTAACTTTCCAGTAGAATTTCCCCTTGGAGCAGTGTTGTAAGATCTTGTACCAGTGTTAGATGAACTCGGTCTCCCCTAAATAGGTTGAACCATGACTCTGCCTTCTTGAATGGTAGCTTGTTGACGAGAGTTTGAAGAAGTCCTCAACTGATTGTTCGTGGTAGGAAGTCCTCGATATGCTCGTTTGTTCAACGTTTGAGTGATATAGGCAGACATGGCAGCTAACACTGCAGTAGGATTATCACCATGTTTGAATTCAGGAATTGGGACCTCATCATCACAATACAATCTTGGTGTTGGTGGAGCTACATAAACACTTGAAAGAACACTGACATGTTGGGAGTAGTTGGTTTGAAGAACTTCAGGTTGCTGATAGGCGATGGCAGAAACTGTAGGTGGTTGGTAAGAAGAGTATTGTTGATGAGCATAAGTTGATGAATATGGATCTCTGTGTGATGGTGTTGCTGGAAGCTGATATTTTTTATTTGAAGTAGGTGGTGGTGGTAGAAGTGAATACTATGGAAAGCTTGGAGTTTGATACAAGGACTTCTTATATGATTGCTGCCCATTTTCGTAAGAAGGATTGTTATATGACATCATTTGATGATTCGTCATTAATGCCACTAGTTCAGGGTAAGATCCTTGAGACATACTAAACTTTACCACATGCTTCTCATGTTGTTGCAAGAAAGCATAAAGTTGATCGAGATTTGTCTTGTGCAAATCCCTTATCAGTTTAACATCAGTGACATAGTGGCTCCACTCAAGAGGTCACGAATTCAAGAACTTGGTATTGATTTGAAATTGAGCAATCATCGGATTATAGGTATGTAATTCATTCATCAATGTAGTAAATCGCCAATAGTAATCATGAAGAGTTTCCCCTGGAGTGTATGTGAACCGATCAAAGAGATCATAAAGTTGACACTCACGTTCTTGCTTAGTGAGTGAAGTTCCATGTAGCAAAACAGCTAAACGATCCCATAATTTCTTCACTACCTGTGTTGACTTACCATTCTATAAATATTGGGTGGGAGAGCTTGAAGAATAGTCGAAAGAGCCTAGTCGTCCGTATCAGCAATAATTTGATTTGCAGCCGTTAATTCAGAAAATTCCCTTGGTCAGGTCACATCATTTACAGTGACGGTTCCCGAATCAAGTGGACCTTGTTCAATTGACTTAATCATAAGTCTCCCACTGGGTCTACCGATAATATATGCCTTCATTCGGCCTTGCCATGCGTCAAATAGATCTTTGATGAGCAATGGTGGACGATTATCGGTACCCGATATAATGGATAAGTCGGTAAGCGATGACATTGTCAGCATTACTGAGTGAGGATTCATTTTGTGATCACTTGCAAAAGATTACCGAATGATCGAGCAATGAAATAAAGGTAAAGTGTTTGTGGTTGTTGAAACAATATGTAATTATCATTTGGTCGTGTGTTGTTGTGAAAATTTTCAAATAAATGCAAAGTCTAAAATCCTTGAAGTCTTGCAAAAATTGTGAAAAGATCTCGCAATAATACTAATTGCAAAAGATCTCGCAATATTTGGAGTAGACAAGATCTCGCAATAAACATGTTGAAAATAATTTCGCACTACCCTAAAGCAAAGAATCTCGCAATATCAAGCTCAAATATCTCGCAATATCATACTTAAAGATCTCACAATATTCCTCCAAAGATCTCGCAATAATCACTATGAAATATCTCGCAATATCCAAGCACAAAAATCTCGCAATAACCTCGGAAATAAAGATCTCACAATACTTGGACTTACATAGATCTCGCAATACTTGAACAATACAAATTTCCGCAATAACCCAAGACAACAAATCTCGCAATAACCCTAAAGTTTCCGCAATACCCAGTTTTTTAAACACTAGATATTGCGAGAACTATTATGGAATAATTCCGTAATAATATGATCATTCCGCAAAAAATAATGAAAAACGAGATTTTTGGCCTAAAATTCGTGTTTCTGAACGATCCAAAGTACCCAAATCCCTATCACAACTATGTAGGAGATATTTAAATCACTTGGAACAACAAACACACAAAAAAAATTTGAAACTTGGGTTATATAGCTATAAAACTCACGAACCAATATAACTAAACTATAACCAACACAAAGCACACCTCTATATCATCCCATGGCTCTTGATACCAACTGAAGAATATTGGTAATCTTGAATCACAAATGAGGTTGACGTTTCTAGAGAGAGAAAGTAGTGAGAGAAAGATGAAAGAAAATGTGAAAATGTGAAAATGTATTAAAAATAATGAAACAACCAACACCCCTTTCCATGAAGGAAAGGGGTTTATATACCCAAGTCCATAAATAGACTTGGGCCTCCGGCCCATGAACATGCTCATGGGTCAGGATTTTTAAAGTATTACTAAAACTATACGAGCCCGTAACTATATTGTTGTAGTGACCGGGACTTTCTAACTATAAAAACGTATTTCCAACACAGTCGATTTTCCATGTTTGCTTTATCGACCCTTATGAAGTTGTGTGCTTGTATGAACAAATCCTCCATGGATACGGGTGGTCGAGCTATGAGATCTTTGAAGAACCTCACGTGTCGTAGTCCAGCGATGAAGGTCGTTGTCATCATTCCATCTTAGCGATCAGTCATGTGTAATGTTCTTTTCCAAGTCTTCCTAAGTAGTCCTTTAGTGACCCGTCTAAACGTTGAAGAATCTCAAGGAATTTAGCTTGTGTTTTTTGGATTCTTTTTTGTTGCAGAAAGTTTGTTCTAAAATTATCTCTTAGCTCGTGAAAACTGTTTATGCTTTTCGGTAGTATGTTGTCGTACCATAATCGGGCAGCTCCACTTAGGGTTATATGAAAGAAATGACCTCAAGCGGGTTCTAACAGCTTGTGCACGTCCATAGTCCCGATGAATACAGCAAGGTGGTCGTCTTGGTCTAACATACAGTAGTAAGTCTTTAGATTTGTTGGCACCTTGAGTCCAACTAGCATATTGTAGACCCTTATTCGTGATGTGAAGGGTGATTTTACCAGGTTACGTACATTCTTTTGTGTTTCTATGAATGTGAATTTTTTATTATAGAAATCAGTGTCGCTTGCAAGTCTTTTCCTCGAGAGATCGTCAATGTTTTCTATTGTGGACCGGTTCTTTTTGTCAGGATTGGCCTGAAAAGTAGTCTCTTCTGGTGTTCTTCGAGCTGCCTCTTCGGGTGAACCTTCTGTATTTGACAGCCACGGTTCTATGACAAAATGGTCTTTGGTGCTTACCTCATTTCTCTTTGTGGAGAATGCTACATTGATTTGCTCAAAAAATTTCACTACAAATTGCATGACGGGGATCTCTAGATCTGTTCTCTTGGCCATTACCAGGTGTGTGATTTTTTGTGGTCGGATTAAAGATATGTATGCTTACAGGTGGTCCCTTTGGGTCGGGCTCGTTGGGTCCTTCTTTAGAAGTGTTTAATGACATGGTGGACGGAGTTTCCCCCGCCATGAGCTTCTCGTTTGAGAGTTAGTGGATAATAAATTGGTCCCATGGAAGGCGCTAATTGATGATACGTAAATCCACATGCTTGCTAGGAGGGTCTTGATCCAATCCACGCACAACATGCTTACATGTATCACTCAATAAATAAAGCACTCGTTAGAGGGTACACATGACTTTTATCCCCGTATTACACTCCGACGCTCAACTCAATTAATGAGATAAGTAAAAGGTGGTAATGAAATTCTTGTGTAAAGGGAAAGAACTTAAGTCTTCTACTGGTTACCATGATACCTATTTATATTGTGCGAGATGGATTTCTTTGGATTGAATACGATCTTGGAAGATTATTCGTATCTTTCCAAATATATTTCTTCTCTTGATAAAATGTCATCCAAAGAGATTTATTATACCTCTTAGAATGTATTCCCAAAATCTCATAGATATTTTTATAGATCTTCAAACATATTTGCCAATATTTCATACTTTTAAATTATCCCACATGTGATTTGTGAATGACTTTTAACTTTGTATATGTATTTTTCATGCATGCTATTGTTAGAATTGTAGATGTGTGTAAATGGAGAATAATGTTTTGTGTTGTATCCATTTCTCTTCAAAGCATTACATATAAATAGATATAAGATAAGAGGGCAAGAATGAACACGTAATGAATAGCGAGTTTCACATCTATGCCTCCCGCAATTGGATCTCAAATATGGATCCAAGTCAGTTTAGAACTTTAGATGTATTGGGGTTTTGGAAAGAACAAAAACCTATGTTTCTCGTTCTATCTTGAATGGCCCGAGATATACTTTTGGTACAAGCTAGTTCGGTAGCTTCATCTTTTTCTATAAGTGGAAGGGTGTTATCAAACCAAAGAACGAGACTAACACCAACGTCCTTGGAGATGTGCATGAGTTTGAAAGATTATTTGGATGCGACCGAGCGTATACAAAAAAAACAAGTATTGAGATCCCCGTTGACTTTGAAGAATCGGTTTACGAAAAGAGGTGGAACGGGTTAAATACCCACACTTTTCGATGAAGAACTCTCACAGGTTGAAGCTTCTTTGGTGGAAGCTATGTCTAACAGATCTGAAGATGAAAACAATCTTTCCGATTAGCTTTTCGATGGATTGTATTTGATGTATTTCCTTTCGATGTATTTCTTTTTTATGTATTTGTATTGTTGTTTTTCCTTTCCTATGTATTGTAAAAATGTATCGTGATGTTGATTTCAATAAAAGTAATGTATTTCTTTTCAATACGGTCGATGTTTACTAACAAGTCAAAAATTCAAAAGAAAATATATACATATAAACCAATGTTTTAAAACCCGGTTTTTTAGTTGACTCGGTCTAGTGACCGGTTCACGGGTCAACCGGTTGAACCGTCGGTTCAACCCGGTTCCTTATATATGTATATTTTTTATATTTTTAATGTGTAATATTTATTTTTTACTCACTAGCCTTAATTTTTAATTGTATATTTATAATATTATTGTAAACATGTGCAAAAATAATTAATTTATACTTACAATTTGTAACACTAGTAATCATTACTTAAATATATATCTTTAAAACTTAAAAATATTTATAAAAAAAAGTTTTTGAAATATTTTTTTAACAAAAAATCGTGACTTGGCCGGGTTAATCAAACCGGGTTAACCCGGGTCAACGAAAAACCGACGGTTCAATCCGGTTCTCAAACAAGAAAAAACCCGGTTACATCCGGCCCGGTCTTCGAGCCGGTTCACGGTTCAACTGGTTCAACCGGCCGAGTCAACCCGGTTTTTAAAACATTGATATAAACAGGTAACCGGACAACCGGTCAAAACCAGTTCGGGACCGGTTACGCCGGTCTGGTTTCCGGAGCTTCGACCGGTCTGATTCCTAGCCGGTTAACCGGCCTAACCGGTTTTGACCGAGTTGACTAGAAACCGGACCGATTCCGGTTTCTCCAAAAACCGGATCAGTTAATGGTATGCGCACCTTTATATTATCCTACAAATAAAGAGTTTACTCAGATTTTACAAGCGCTTATTTTCTACGCGAATTAGCTACTTTGACCACTTCTAAAATTGACTAAAGAGACAGTGATATAAATATTAAAAAAACAAACATGCTCCAATAATCTCTCTTTAGAGTTGTAGTGACTAACAGAAAAAAAAAAAAGTAACACTCAATACAATTTTTAGTGTAAGTTATATCAAAGATAGAAAATAACATTCGATCTTTCAAAGAGTAAGGATCGAACATTTGACATCTGTTTTTAAAAGCAAAAGTAATAATCAACTAATCCAACCTTTCTAGTAATACTGACTAATAGGTAAGCATAAATATCTACTATCTTTTTGTATTGAATACGTATGCATTTGGTGACTTTCACCTATATAAATCATAGTAGACCAGACGTAATAAATCCATTACCCCATTCAAAGTTTGCATTGCCTTATTATATGAGTAGAAGTATTGAGTAATATTACTCACCTAACTATAAATTAGTCACGTAACTTGAGTTAGTTTAAAGTTTAAACAACAAAGTAACAGTCATTCTTGGCAGCTTCAAAGGAAAGTGTCGGGCACTGTTGGAGTTTGACCATTTTGCATGGGTGGGCCAAAATTATATCAACTTCTTCTCACATCACATATCAGTATGCAACGTTTGTAAAATATTACTTACTATTTTTAAATCCTACAATTATACAATAATGTACTAATAACAACAAAAACTTTAAGCTCCGCTAGTGATGTGTTATCTGGAGTAGGGTGTAATCAAGTCAAGCTTTTATCAAGTAACTTGAGCTCAAGTTCGAATTTGGCTCGATTAAGCCAAGCTTTTATCAAACTCAAGCCCAAGCTCAAGCCCAAAAAATAGCTCGAAACTATATCAAGCTCAAGCTCAAGCTTTTGATAGCTTGGCTCGAGTTCTTATCAAGTTTTTTCAAGCTCTATTAAAAATATGTTTTTATGATGAATTTATATAAGCAACTAATTGTTAATTTGAGTATTAACCTAATTTTAAAAGCTAATTTCATAAATAAATAATATATTTTAGAAAGACTTTTAACTCTAATTACACTTATATTTTCGTTCTTTGTATTTTAAATGATTCTTTTTTTTGCAAATTTAATTATTGTATTTACTCGGTACATGGTGAAATACACTATGTGTATAAATATTTTTTGTACTCTTGTTAATACTAAACACAACGTGGTCTTTGAGGCCTTAATAGTATTGGAGTGCGACACATTTTAAAACCAAAATTGTAAGATAATTTTGTTACTGGTTTTATTAATATTAAATAAATCAAATTTGTTTTAGAAAATGGATTTTTTTTATACATATGTTTATTGATGAGTTTTATTACGTATAAAAAATTAAATTTATACACATTCAAGTTTTTCAAGTCAAGCTCAAGCTTTTATCAAGCCTTATCAAGTCAAGCTTAAACTTTGATTAGTAAAACTTAACAAGCTATCAAACCAAACTCAAGCCTATAATTTTAGTATCAAGCCAAACTCAAGCACTACTAAACTTGAGCTCGACTCGGCTTGATTACACCCCTAATGTGTAGTAAATGAAACAAACAAAGATAAGTTACCAACTACTATAAAAAGAATTAACGCGTGCAGAACCTCAAATTTGACCAAGTAATAGTATATTTTTTTTCCTATTTTGAACAATGACATAGTAACATTAATAATGGCTTTGCATATATGTTAAAACCTATCTTCTATATGGAGTATATATATATGTATGTATGCATGCATTTTCTTATTTGAGCACATCGATCATTTGCAAAACTTGAGCTGATAACCATGGCTGATTTCCAAGCTTGCTTGTTAATCATTTTCACATGCCTCGCCTCCACCATCCTAATATGGGCAAGGTTTTTCAAATCTAGTGGTTATAAATCTGGAAACCCGCCAACCCCATCTGGCCTGCCGATTATCGGACATCTGCACCTCCTTAAACCAATACCTCATCAAGCTCTTTACAATATTTCTCTGAAATATGGGTCTTTTTATCGTATCTTTATGGGCTATGTGCCTACTTTTGTAGTTTCTTCACCAGAGATAGCCAAAGAATTCCTCAGAACCAATGAAAAAAACTTTTCAAACAGAAGCGTAAGCTCTGCTACTCATTACCTACTCTATGGGTCAAAAGACTTTATATTTGCTCCATACGGACCTTATTGGACGTTCATGAAAAAGATGATTTTGTCACAACTACTAAATACAACAACACTTGACTTGCAAGCTTCAGTCAGGCGTGATGAGATTAATCGTTTCATGAAAACGTTATCTCAAAATGCTAAAAATGGCAGATCATTAGATCTTGGCGGGGAGCTGATGAAGTTAACCAACAATGTGATATCGAGAATGATCATGAGCAGAAGATGTACGGACGATGAGGGCAAGGAAGATGAGGTGGGCAGACTAATTTCTGATATAAGTAGGGCAATAGGTACGTTTGACCCATCAGACTACATAAGATTTTGCAAGAATTTAGACTTGACTGGATTCAAGAAAATGTTGAAAGATGTGAATGCAAGATTCGATGTTATGATTGAGAAGGTGATGAAAGAGCATGAAGAGGCACAAAAGCACAGTGAGACCGGACAAGTGAAGGACTTGCTTGACATGTTACTCGCTATCCAACAAGATGAGAGCATGGAGATAAAATTGACCAGAGATAACATCAAAGCCTTAATCGTGGTAAGTTGCCTTCTTATTTTGAAGGTAGATCGATGATGAACATAAATAATCTCCTTGTTCATATAAATGCAAGTAAATGTAATTCTCTTTGAGTCTTTGTTATTTCAGGATTTGTTTACTGCAGCAACAGATACTTCATCAAGTTCCCTAGAGTGGACTATATCGGAACTTATCAATCATCCAAATATCATGAGAAAAGCAAGAGAAGAAATTGATCGAGTTGTTGGCAAAAATCGACTTGCACAAGAATCTGACATATCAAACCTTCCGTACCTTCAAGCAATTGTGAAGGAAAACTTGCGTCTCCACCCATCTGCCCCGTTGATTCAGAGAAAATCTCCAGAAAAGTGCACCGTGGCAGGTTACGATATTCCAGCAAACGCTAACGTTGTGATCAACGTGTGGGCCCTCAATAGAGACCCCAACCATTGGGAAAACCCACTTGAGTTCAGGCCCGAAAGATTTGAAGATAACATGTTGGATGTGAGAGGACAACATTTTCATTTCTTACCATTTGGTAGTGGGAGGAGGATGTGTCCTGGGATATCGTTAGCGCAACACATGATACACACAACGCTTGGTGGTATGATACAATGCTTTGACTGGAAGGATGGAAAAGATGGAGCTCTAACAAGTGTTGATATGGAAGAAGGAACCGGGCTAATAGTTCCTAGAGCTAATCCTTTGATTTGTATACCTGTGGCTCGTCTTAATCCCATCCCATTCTCGGTTTAATATGCATGTCTTCCATGTTTTATTCAACGAATAACCCCGTTCTCAGCTTAATTTGTCATCTTATGAATTACGTATTCGTAGTTTTTCTTTTCTTTCATGTCAAACTTACTTGTTTTGAGTTTTCTCTGGCTCGTAATGTATAATATACTGTATTGTTCACTTCCAATATTTATTTTAGAATTCATTTGAATTAGGGTTTTTATAATAGTTGTTTCCAAGTCCAATTAGGATTTACCAAAACCCCTATTAAAAATACATCCAATAACATATAAATAACATCACCGTCACATAAATAATCTAATTTTAAACCTAAACGTTGTTGAAGCAAAAGATCTTACATTTGAGAGGCAAGTATCGACTTTATTTTCAACATATCATATACTTTTAGTCGTTTTGAGTTTATTTTAGTACATGTTACATACTGGTATGATTTAGTTTCAAGTTGTTTTTCTTCTTTGTATTTTGAGTTCCTATGCTTCATTACCGGTCGTTAGAAAACCTATGAATTATAAATAGTGATAAATATATGCTATCGAATCTCGAAAATAGTTTTCGTTGCAAATACTTAAGTTAGGAACAAGTCCGTCTCGTGATCTTTGGTGGCTCTATGCGATAACAAGTAATTAAGCCCTAACTACAATCGTAACTTGAATAGAAGTTGCATGTAAACATGAACTATACGTCTCATATACATGACTAAGGAAAATATGGCTTCCTTTTAAGTGTGAGGCCTAATGCCATGACGACACCACTTGCACACTCATAATGGTATAGCGAAACTCGAGCAAAATTTGGTTTAAATTGAAACTTATAAAGAAAAAGGAATTTGGATGAATAATAATGTAATATTAATTCACATTTTTCAGGTGTGCGTCCGAAGCAACTGATCATACATACCATGGGTGAGGCAATAGAAATGAGGTCTTTGAACGAGAAGACATATCTGGAGACAAAACGTGAGGAATATAAGGTTCAGGTTTTAAAAATGGATGCTTTTAGTAAGTTAGTAGTGCGTGATAGACTCTATGATTTCCGTATGTTAGAGGATGAGTATAAAAAAGTTGCTGAGATCTTTAACGAAATATTGCGTGAGGAGGCGAGGCTTGAGAAGCAGAAACAAGAAGAGCTTGCAAAGAACAAGAGGAAGTCATGCTGGAACTGGTTAAGTGAAATTTACCACGCGGTCTAGTTTCTGTACTCCTTAATTGTAGGCTGAAAACAGACTATTTTTTGATAATTCTTAGATTGTTGAACAGCTTCTGGGATAACTGCTTTTTCTTTTTGTAGACTAGTACTTGAAAATTGGTCAATTATTTCATCAGGAGGCGCTTGTATGCCAACGTAAATAACTTTTGGAACAGGCATAAAAACTGCGGAAAAAAAGAGGCCAAAAGTTTAAAGTTTAGCGGTTTCAACATTATTAACCTATCTCTCGAATCACTCGTAATGGAGTTATTACAGTTAACATAACTTTGATAACAAAGTTACATCCAATAACATCATAAATATGGTCACCGTCACATATTGAATCTTAACTGAGTATCTTTAAACATATGCATCAGGGTTCTGATGGAGGTAGGCTTCAACAACCTTGTAAAGGCCTAAAACCCTTTCTTTTCCCGCCTTTAGTTCTTCTTCCTTGATCTCGAAATCACCATGTGTGTAAATTCTTGTGTTCATCTTTGAGATAGTCCCATCATCAGACGAAGACTCAAACTTAATATCATATGAGACCTTCTCAAGTTTGTCTGATATGCCCATCCCTTCGATTAAAGTATACTTTGTATGTGAGTTTCTTCTCATCAAGTTCATCTATTTGGAGTTTCACGGAACCTGCATAGAAGAACTTAATTTAAACAAGTGAGGATACAGTTCAAGGTGGTTCATCTATGTGGGCATGCAAAAAATTTACTTAAATCCTTAGACGATTCCTGACCCATTTGACCCGTTTTGTTTACTGGTCAAACAGCTAAAAACGATAAACACAAAACGGGTCAAATGGTTAAGAATTCGTCTAACACATAAAACCTGTTTTATCTGTGTTGGCAACACGCTATTCATAACATAAAAGAGTTACAAATTTTTGACAAAAAAATGTTCTAGGTCAACCCGGTCCGTTTTGACCCGTTACATGACTAGCTTGGTTACCTCCACGAAGTTTATCTGCTTTATGCTTCCAGCACCACTCAATACTTTTAATAGCATATGGGAAGATTTTTGGCATCAAATTGTGCGAGTCGACAGTTTAGGCCTTGAAATTTTTTGCAGGTGGGACTGAGGACGTGTGCTCATAACTGCTCATCAGTATATGTCACAATTCCCATGTTCCGCAAGGCTAATGGTTTAAACAGTTAAGAGTGTGTTAGACTATGGAGATTGAAAGTGAATGTGGGTTAAAACTGAAGAAAGTAGTATGTTGGACCTTAAAATCAGTTGTTGTGAGGCTGTACTTAGTGCAAGTGCAGATATACATTTCATCGGCATCGGTCAACTATTTGCCTTGTGATTTACGAATTCAGTTTCTTGTCCATTATTACATGTGCCTAGCAAGTAAACCATGTGTATCAAACATATATCGTATTGATCTTAGTCGCTCTCCTAAAATTGCTCCTCTATCAAAACGCTGAGCGGATATGCACTATTAATAAAGGATCCCAAACACCCCCTCATTAGGTATTGAGTATGCTGTGTTTTTCAACGTATGTTCATGGTTAATCCAGTTGCTGGTTTAACAAGAACCTAGATTCTCTATGTTAATAACAAGAAATAAAACGGACACTTAGCTATAAGCATACATTAATAATTCCGGGTTTGCACATAAGAAGCAAGACTACATCAATAATTATGAGTTTACTAAACAGCTTATGAGTTTACTACAGCCAATAATTATGGAAACTACATGACTATAAGTACTTTAGAGGGCTGGGAGTCTTAACGCCGTGGGGTGCCAAACCCACGGCGTGGTTGATGTGATGATTCCGACGTGCATCAAAAACCACGGCGTGGGAGCCCTGCGTGGGTAAACCCACGGGGCGTGGAAGAAGGTTTGTGTTTTTTTTTTTTTTTTTTTTTTTTTTTGTGTGTATTGTGTGTGTATTGGGGAAGAAAAAAGGGGGTATTGTGGGACCCACATTCACCCCATCACTCCAAGCCATGACTCCCCACTTTTTTTCGTGTGAGTGGGTGAGTGAGTTTCGATGACGTGGCACCCCAAAATACACCCACTCGGCGCCATGGTTCCCAGCCCTCTTAGGCTAACTAAAACATAGCCAATGGTGAACCGGATCGCTCAAAGCTACCACGAAGTGCTTGTGCCCGTGTAGTCTTCTTTTTTATCGAACCCATATCCTTATCAGATCCCCTCCTACCAATCTTATTCACAAACGCAAACGAGTTTTTACTAACATTCTTAATTTCATCCTTATTAGCACCACCATTGACTAGTATTCGTGTAATTCCAGCATAGTTTAGTGAATCAGCTATTTGCATTGCGGTTACACCTTTGTTGGTTCGGGCTTTTACATCTGCCCCTTTTTTCACTAGCAATTCAAGCACGTCAGCATTTCCAGACTCAACTGCACAATGCATAGCCGTATATCCTTCCTCGTCCCTTGCATCAATGTTAACACCCTTTTCAATCAAGACTCGTACCACATCAGCGTAACCTTTGAAAGAGGCTCGGTGTAAAGCAGTCCATCCATGTTGATCCTGTCCATTGATGGCAGCTCCACTTTCTAGAACGCGGTTTATGGTTCTCACTTCACCTTTCCTTGAAGCTGTACATAACCGGTCCCCAAGCCGAAGTAAGTCAAATAGTCTTGCGTGACCGTGCTCAACTGCCACTTCGTAAGCTGTTTTTCCTGATCGGTTTCGGATGTCTTTATTAGCTCCTTTAAGTAGTAAAAGTTTGACCATGTTGTCATCTCCGAGAGCCGAAGCAATATGCAACGGGGTCTCGTTATCAGCTAAATTTCTGATATTAGGGTTGGCTCCACTGGACAACAGGATTCTAGCACAATCACGTCTCCGCTCTTCAACCGCAAGATGTAAAGCAGTGTTACCGTCTTTGGTAAGAGCATTCACATTAGCTCCTTTTGGTAAAAGTAGCTTCAGAACATTCACAAGGCCCCCACCAGCAGCGAGATGAAGTGGGCCCCATGCGGATGACTCTGACCTCTCGGGACTAGCTCTATGAGCTAGCAATAGCTCAACAATCAAATTTTCACCTGAGGCTGATGCAGCCTCGAGTGGGGTCGTTCCTGAGATACTTCGACCCTCAACATCAGGCTCGAACTCAAGTAGTACTTGAACTAGGTCAGGTCGGCTTTGTGAAATCGCCAAATGAAGTAACGTTTGACCTTGAGAATCAACTGAGTCGACCGCTTTCCATCTAGGATCGCTCTTTTCTAGCACGTCCCTTATTTCGTCCATAGACCCATTTTTAACAAGCCTAGTAATCACCATTGAGCCAACAAACATAACTCTAATACCACTATCAACAAACACTTGCTTCTTTCGTGTAGTAAACCAATCAATAGGGACCGAGTCATGAGTAGACGAAGGATTCTTAACCGCAGCTCCCGGGACAACCACACTATGCAACAAAAAAGAGTCCTCACAATAAGGAAACGACCTCGGCAGACCAGAATTTTGAGCAAACTCATAACTTATCTCAACGACAAGCGTCGTTAAAGGAGATATGATCCCAGATTGCGGACGAATGGTGTAACGAGCTTTATTCATCGGCTGCAAACGAAAAGCTACAGGCATTGTGTACATTACATTTCTTAAAGTGACTTGACCACAACATTTTTGGCCTTGTTCCATACGTATCGCAACCACACTAGATGGCTCTAAACTTATCAGCCTGTCCATGATCTTTGGACGAAAATGGTTGTATCGGGCTCGTTTTCGTGGGGTTTTCGAGAGGAAATGGAAGCCGAAGAGAAGGAAGATTTGTCGAATAACGTTGGATAGGTGTATATATAAATGAAGGTTACAAAAGTGCCGGCTAGAACTAGGGAGTTCCAAATGTTGGGTGTTGATAACAATGGTAAATTGTTGTATTGGGTGTAATTTTTCGATCAATATGTCACTTTCATCAAGGAGTTTTGTCACTATGCAAACACTTTATATTCGTTGGTCTAAAAACATGCAACATAGAATTTAAGTTAGCCAATAATACTGCACAAGAATCATCTCGTAGATTGTCTTTGATTCATTACGTATTTAAATATTTTTTTCCTGAGTAGGATGTGCTTGCGTGGAACATTTAAATAGGCCGAGCATCGAACCAAAACATTTTCAGTTCGGTTTTGGTTTTCTATATCGGTTTTACTCGGTTTATTAGGTGAGTTTCGGATTAAAAACAAAAAAAAAAATATGCTTAAACTATATCTTTGGTTTGACTTTTCTTGATTTGGTGTTTAACTTGATTGTATTTTTGGTTCGTGTTTTTTGCAAAATTGATTTTTTATTTGATTCGATTTTTTGAATCGGTTTAGTTTTGAACCAATGCTCAACCTTACGGTTATTTGAGACCGAGTATTAAGCATTGTCATCTATATCTATATCTATATATCCTAATAAAATGAAATAAAATACAAGTCTTTAAAGCTAGCTACATTAAAAATCTCATCAATGACATACCTTATATAGATCAATGGTACAATGAAATAATGCATGAATTTCATAAACATAACAAAAAACTCGGTCATCTGTTATCTTTGAATGAGCTATAGGTAACTAAACTTACACGTTGTTAATTTTTAAAAGTCTATTATGAATCCTAAAAATTAGCATTCTAATTTACAAATCTTATAATCAGGCAAAAACGTGTGATGGATACAAAGGTCAAACTAATCACATGTTCTGAAACATTCATCCTTTATACAAATAATTTTAACAAAATTGAAGATAATATTAAGTATATATTTTTTATTAAAAAAATAAAAAATTATATACTTTTGGCAAGTTACAACTATTATTTAAATTAAATGTATATTTTTGATTAAAATAAAAATAAAAATTATATAGTTTTGGCAAGTTTTATTTAAATTAAATATGTATTTTTGATTAAAATAAAAATAAAAATTATATAATCTATATCTATATCTATATCTATATTTATATTAACTAATAAAACAAAATAATTTACAAGTTCTTAAAGCTAAAAACATTAAAAGAGTTCCTTACTTAGCATCAATGTACAAGCATCTTAAGCAAATGCATTAAAAACCTCAAAAAAATAATTCTATATATAACTTTTCTACAAAACCAAACTTATAAAAAAGTATAAAAATATTGTATGTAAAAATTATAAAGAAATTAATCATAAAAGAATGATAAATACAAAGTTTATAAAAAAAATAAAACACGATTTTTTTTATAAATATTTGTTTTGTTATTCTTCTAAAAAATAATTCTATATATAACTCTTCTTCAAAACCAAACTTATAAAAAGTATAAAAAGATTGTATGTACACGATTTTTTTAAATAATTGCTATTCTTTTAAATAAACAATAATTATTTTAATATATTATCAAGGAAAAAGTAATCGAATTTTAACTCAAAACTAAAAATAAATGTTATTCTTTTATACAAATATAATTTTTCTAATGTATCCCATATAAAATAGATCTAAAAGACTAACAATTTGTAAATTTAAACGTTAAAATTTATAAATAAATTTAACAGTAAAGAAATAATGTAAACATTTATGATTTATTATACAAAAACGAACTAAAACATTACCATATTTATACATTTAAAAAAAATATGTTCTCATAAAAATGTCATAAAAAATTGAGTTTTGAAAATCAAAAAACGCTTTGCAATAAAACACAATAAAAACATTACCATATTTATATTTTCTAAACGCTCGGTGTAACAATTAAAAAAAAAGGCAATACGCTCCACCCAGAGGTTATTTTATAAAGTCATATTAACTAAATGTTTAAAGGTTAAAATATTTTTATTAAAGTTAAATTATTTAAATAAGTATTATATAAATGATAGATGAAAATTATTTAAAAAAATAAAAAAAGCAAAATTAATTTTAACAAAATTGAGAACAGTTAGATAAACCAAAATAACACAAATTATTTAAATAAATTGAAAAGTTAAGCTAATTTATTAAAAAAGCAAAAGATTTTCGAAAAGAACATTCCCATGTATGTAAACCGGTTTTAACATGTTAAAAAAAGAAAAAAATTTAAATAAACGTTATAAGGTTTCCACTAATTATGTAAAGTATCAAATATTTTTAATATATTATAACTGGATAGTTTTAAAAGTGATTGTATTGTAACAGTTGTCATTTATATGATTAAACCTAAATTAAATTAAAATCATTAAAACCATCATTATCACAATACGCTCCTATCCATCTAAACCAGTTTTATAAAAAAAGGAAAAACATTTGGAATTTTTTGTAAAACAAAAAAACGGACCTTTATTCTAAACATTTTAAAATTAATATAATTTCGTTAAAAAAATTAAACAAGCATTATTTTAAAGATGAAGTAATAAAATAAATTTCAGTCAAAAATACATAATTATCTATACAATAAATCCAAAAAAGGACCTTTTCAAAGTTTAAAATGTTTAAATGTTACATATTAAATGAATTTAAGCTATTTAAAAAAAGACTAAAACGAAAATTAGATGAAGTAAAGTTATAAGAATTTTTAGAAAATTAATTTGTATTTTTTAAATAAAAATAAAAAATATATAATTATAGAAAGTAGTATTGTTTTTTAAATAAATGTATATTTTTTAATTTAAATAAATATAATGATGAAAATTTTTAAAAAAATAAATTAAATGTTTTGAACTAAATTTGGAAATTTTGAATACACAATGAAACGTATATAAATGCTACGTTTAACAAATTTTTTGAATTTTGAAAAAAATTATTGTGATAAGTTATTTTTGTCAATGTTTTGTTATTTTTGTTAACACATTAAAATCGTAATTCAAAATTCTTTGACCAGCTTGGTGTCATCCATTTTTGGTAAACTCATCAATCCCTTGAATTTTAGTTTTTACAACTCGAATTCAAGATTCTCTATATAATTCAGTTTCAATTCGCCAATTCGATACCATCTTCCACCATGCGATTCACATAAATCTTCTCCGAAAATTTCAATTCAATTTCAATATAGATACTACACCAATTTGGTTTCAGTTAAAAACCACAACTTTTGCATAAATCGTGGGTTTGTAGATCACCTGATAACACAAAACACACCAGCTCTTTAGATCTAAGAAAAGAAGTTATGGTTGTTTGATGCCTCCCGCTGATAGCTCTCTTCGATGCCACCGATCTATTCATTGCCACCATTTATAGTGTGTGGCAATGGTGGTCGGTAGGTGACGTTTTTAGCTTAGGTAGGTAGTTTGTTTTCTGGGTTTTTTGATTTGTTAGGGATTTGTTTCTTGGTTATCTTTATGTTTAAGACACACATATATGTGTGTCAAGATGGTGATTACTATTGGTGTCTGCGTAACCGTCTTTAAAGGTATTGATCTTAATGTAAGTACGATACAATTATTTGAAAAATCATCCATGAAACAATACCGCTCCATTTACTCCAGATAAGATGGTCGCATACAAAATCATTTAGAAGGCATCATGTTTGCATTGGTTTGACCTTTACATGCACATTGTTCATAATCCAAGAATATTACTTTAGTTAATATTTATCATAGATGTTGCGAACTACATAAAGTATTTCATATAATCTTGATTTGGATCAGCGGGTATAAGTTCTATAAAAATCCATTTACTTTTGCCCTTATGCAATAATCTTGAGTTGGATCAGCCGGTATAGGTACTCGCTTATATGTGTTTCTCTTTTGGTATTGAGTTTTTAAAGTCATTAAGCTATGTGAAATAATGAAATAACTAAAGTCTACAAATATTGCAATTAAACATAACGGGTAAAGTATTTGGATCTGCTTATAAGTTGGGACACTTATAAGATCAATTTTTAGAACTTTATGATTATCTAAGGTTTTACATGTAAAATGTTCCATGGCCTCCTATATGAACCCTGGTCACATGGCTGGAGCATGATACCAGCTAGCAACTACATTTCCATTATGCTATTCATAGCAGTATAAAGTTTTAGGATATATGTTAGAGCGAGTCTTTAAAATGTGCTGATAAATTACGAATTGGACGTATGTATTTGTCTTTTACCTGGAAAGTGAAGCCACAATTAAGTAACTCTATTCTATCACTCCATTGGTACGTATATGGTTATGTCATATCAAAATTAGTCGTTACAAGTTCATGTAGCATTGTACGTTGTACTTTTGTTCTTTCTTCTAATCATATGGTTCTTATTCAGGCTTTTAGGATCTCAAATTCGAGACTGATGAAAAGTACTACTTCCAAGTCCTAAAAAACTTCAGACCAATAAACGTACATCAAACATCGAACCAACCAGTGAGTGTTCAAAGGCATCTTGTGAAGGTCAAGATTTAGAAAGACCCTTAGAATGTGTTCAAAGGCTAATTGGCTAAGTCGTGATTATGTAGAGTTCTTACAACGCATTAGGAAAGATACACATCATTCCTTTACATAATACATAATAAAGTGTAGGATTTGTGTAACCAATAGATAACCATTCTTAAGCTGCTGTTGAAAATGTTCGGTCTAAAGGAATTTGTACATTTACATCATTGGAGTATTTAGACTCTAAATATTGGTTACATGGGTCATTTGACTTTGGAAAATTAACAGCGCTAATTATTTGCACATCCTGGTGTTATGTTAAGAGAATACTAAATGATGTGCAAAATCAACTTTTGATGGTTGGTCTATTGGTTACGACGATTTTTTAGTAAATGGCGTGAAAATTATTGTCCACCAGAATCCGTTTGATTTCTTTTAATATTAAAAAAGTTTATTATTTCTTATAAAAATCTAAAATAAACCCGACGTTAGGCGGGTCTTTAATATAAAACTGATATAATGAGATGTACAATATACACTTTGAAACTGATATAATGAGATGTACAATATACACTTTGAAATGTTTTTTCTAATATTTTATAATTTTCTAATACATCTAAATTATTATTTTTATTCAACTACAAGATGTTAACGGAGCGAGCATTGATTGTTGACTTTATTTGCACTCACATACGTAAAGGTTGATTATTCTTATGTAGGGTATTCTATTATTGTGATTGTTACCAAATTAAACGTTTATCGAATAATTCATGTTTTTGTGTCTATTACCAGATCCTGCTTATGTTCTTTTAATATTAACATTTGTTTGTTATTTTTTAGAAATCACTCGATAAGCTATACCCGAAGTCTGGCGGGTCTATAAGCTAAAATCATTCAATAAGCGTATAAACATAACAATGTATGTAGATATATGTGTTCCTGAATTTTTTATTCTTTTCAATTTGTCCAAATCATATTTACTACAACAAAATCATTCGAATATCACCGTTAGGTTT
This sequence comes from Glebionis coronaria, assembly GCA_025667525.1. NCBI lineage: Eukaryota > Viridiplantae > Streptophyta > Magnoliopsida > Asterales > Asteraceae > Glebionis > Glebionis coronaria. The sequence goes on along the minus strand of CM046878.1, from coordinate 551,749,158 downwards.
TTTTACGGATGGGAAACGTTGCTAACGGTAAAACCCATTAAATTTCACGGTTAGAATTGTTTTGTGTAACGGGTTGGTATAGGCAATTTTGTGTAACAGGTCCATATAGGAAATTTTGTGTAACAGTTTGATATCGGTAGTTTTATGTACCACGGGTCTTTAAGCTACTAAAAGATAACAAACACGAAAAACTCAATTACATGTGCAACTAATATGTTATCATGACAACAACATAGATTTTTTTTTATTACTATTGTGGGGAGTCTGTAATAAGTTATGTGTCTTCTGAAAGCTGCAAGCATTATAGTCATACAAGCTATCATCAAGACACAGCTTTTAATAAACTAAAATATGATTACATTCTATATCGGGTAACCTAAACAACTAAAAATGTAACACATTGGCTAATTTAAGGTATAACTATAAAATATAAACCACACATGCGACTCACAGAAATTCATCAAACATGTAAACAACGATAACCATGTGATGTAGTCGTTTCAGCACAATTAAAAATATTGGTAAAAAGGATGGAAAGATATGAACACATACCTAAATATCGATCAACCAAACGGATTGTGTAATGGCACAAGGTTGCAAGTGCTTAATCTAACAAGAACTGGCATTAGTGCCCGTATTATCAATGAAACACATTTCGGAAAGATATTTATCCTAACCAGGTTAAGAATCACTCCATCTGACAAGCGTTTACTGCTAAAAATTGTCCGAAAATAGTTCATATTTCACTCTCATTTGCAATGACCATTAATAAAAGTGAAGGCCAATCACATTCTGAAATCGGTTTGTACCTACCACGTCCATTTTTTACTCATGTTCAACTATATGTAGCTGTCTCTCGAATAAAAAGCAAGAAAGGCTTGAAGGTTGTTATTTGTGACCCGAACGGGAATGTATGTATAACAACTACAAATATTGTATAAAAGGAAGTGTTACACGGTATTTGAAGAAGTTTATAATAGTATGCAATCTATTGTTTTTTACCTATTCAAATTTCAAATATTTATCATCTAAATCTTACTTAAAGTTCACATATTCATTCTAATCATTTTTATGTTAATGACATGGCCAATTTCTTTTCAGTTAATTGAGACTCACATACGTCATACGTAAAGACCATAACGGATCGAAAGTTTTTTTATTATTGTCACAAACTTTAGTATGGCCACGAATTCTACATGTTCTTTCTTTTATTATCCTCATGTATTAACCCTTTTCAATTAGTTAAATATAAACATTCGTTCATTTTCTTTTACTAAATCATTCTTTAAACTACTCCCGACGTTAGACGGGTCTTTAAGCTAGTTTATAATGTTCGTTGTAAAAAAAACAACTAAGTTTATTATTTAAAAGTGTTTACTTTTTAACGTTTTGTGTACTAGAGTATTAGAGTATCTAGGAGTGTCACACATGTAAAATTTGTTTTACACATTTTAAAGAGTGAAGTGTAAAAATCATTTTTTTGTTATGTTGAAAAATCGAGTTACATCTATCGTTAATTTTTTGGACAACAGTTATCTCTCCGTTAGTTAGGGATGACAACGGGGCGGGTTTGGGACGGGGCGAGCATTCCCATCCCCTAACCTGATTACTAGAATTATCCCCAAACCCGCTCCGATCCCCGTCGGGGATTTAATCGGGGCGCCCCGTCGGGGCGAGATGCTCGTACAAACCCGACTAATACTAATCGGGGATCTTATCGGGGTATTGTCTTTGGGTGCAATTCTCGACCAATGTCGCACCATTTTACATTTATTAGTATTATTTTTAGAACATTAGCAATAACTTCAAAATTTTGAAACATATTAATATCAATTACAAACAAGGTTTATTAAGTTTTCAACGATAGTATCATACTTATGATAAATTACAAAAATAAAGTTACAACTTAAAAACTAAAAATGTTGGAGATATATTTTTTACTACGTAAAGAGTAACGAAATACTTCATATATATATATATATATATATATATATATATATATATATATATATATATATATATATATATATATATATATATATATATATATATATATTTGTATATGTCTATATATTAATCGGGTGGGGCGGGTCGGGGATGTTATTCCCCGCTTCCGCCCCAAACCCGATTAAAAATCCCCGTTTAAGCCCCAAACCCGCCCCGTAACTCAATAAGCGTGCCCGGACCCGCCCCAATTATTTCGGGTTTCAGGTTTTTTCGTCGGGTTCGGAGTTTTTTGCCATCCCTACCGTTAGTGTGCGGGGCACAAAACATCCCTCATGGACTAACGGTACAAATGTTTTTCTCGTTAAGAATTAACAAGGTTTAAAAAAAGGGTATTCTTATCTTTTTTCTTTTCCAAGAATGTATGGTGAACCTTATAATAACTTGTTTCAAAAAAATATTTATTTTCGAAATTTTCGGAAAAAAAGTTTTCTTTTCGAAAAAAATGTTTTATTTTCGAAAAGAAAGTTTTATTTTAAAAAAAGTTTTATTTTCGAAAAAAAATTTATTTTTGAAATAACTTGTTTCGAAAAAGAAACATTTTTTTTTTGAAAAAAGTTTAGTTTTTTTAAAAAAAAGTTTGTATCAGAAATAAAAATTAAACTTTTTTTTAAATAACATGTTTCGAAACAAAAAATTTTGAAAAAAGAATTTAATCTTTTTTCGAAAAAATAAAAACTCTTTTTCCAAAAAAAGGTTTAATATTTTGAAAAAATGTTTGTTTCGAAAAAAAATTAAACTTTTTTTTAAAAATAATCTGTTTCGAAAAAAAAGTATGACTGGTTTTGAAAAAAAATTAAAAAACAATTTGCTTTTAAAAAGTTTTATTTTCGAAAAAAAAAATTATGTTTGAAAAAACTTGTTTCGAAAAAAAAGGTTTTATTTTATACGAAAAAAATAAAAAAACATTTTTTTCTAAAAAAAGGTTTGTTTTTGTTTCGAAAAAAGAAATATGACTTTTTTCGAAATTTTTTTATTTCTTTTTAAACTTTTTTTCGAAAATAAAATTTTTTTTTTCGAAAATAAAACTTCTTTTGTGAAAATAAAACTCTTTTTTCGAAAATAATTTTTTTTTCAAAAATAAAACTTTTTTTTTCGAAAATAATTTTTTTTTTCAAAACAAGTTATGATAAGGTTCACCATACATCCTGGAAAAGGAAAAAGACAAGAATACTTGATAGGTGTGTAAACACCCATCCTTTTACCACTTATTTCTTACTAAAACGAGACCAAAACACGTATTTAATATCATTTGTTTGGAATTATGCGTGGTTTTTGTGTTTATTGTGTTTTCAGAGCCAACCGGATGGATAATGGAGAAAACATGGGATTGCACGGGTTTTACCGAAGAAAAAGACTCAAGATGAAGTCTATTGTCCAAGAGATGCAAAAGATTTGAAGTCATTGGGCCTATTCGAAGATTTATCGAAGAAAAGGACCAAAGATGGAAGATTTACATAAGTCGAAGAAACTCAAGTCTATTAAACGAAGAAATTAAAAGACGAGTTGAATTTAATCGACGACAAATCCCGAATCAGAATCGAAAACGTCAACTTTTCTGAAAAGACGAGAAGACAAGAAGAACGGGAGAAAGCCCACTCACCAACCAAAGACAAGACTATATAAAGTCCACCCTTCACACTTTTCATTCAGTTTTTTTATTTTTCTTTGCCCCTTTTTTCTCTCTTTTCTGTTCGTAGTCATCACCAACACCACTAGGGTGTTTGGTGATCTTGATTTTTATTGTTCCAAGAATCTTGTAGTTTAATCTTTGTCTTGTGATTGTTAAAACCTTAATTATTCAATATATCAATCTTTCCATTTCATCTTGTTCATCTTCATCTATTTGGTTAAAAGTTTAAGTTCTTATTTGATTGATTTGATCTTTAAAAGTTATTGGGATTTAAGTTTTTATTGATGGGGTTTGTTGTTATTGGTTAGTATATCATTTGTGTTTAGTTTTATTTAAGTTTTGGTTGAAAACTTGGTGAATTTTTGGCTTAAAACCCTGTTCTTCGGTAATATTACTGTTCTTGAGTTTCCCAGGTTCCGGATGAACCAAAAGTTCCGGATGAACTAAAAGTTCAGGATGAACCAAAAGTTCCAGATGAACTAAAAGTTCCGGGTGAACAAAAAGTTCCGAATGAGTTGCAAAAGTTCCGAATAAATTTTCTTTTCAAAAGTTCCGAGTGAACTTCCGGACGAAAGTTCCGAGTCAGTCTTCCGGATCAACTTCCGAACCAAGTTCAGAGTGAACTTCCGGACGAAAGTTCCGAGTGAACTTCCGGACGAAAGTTTCGAGTGAACTTCCGAACCAATCTTCCGAATCAATCTTCCGAGTAAAGTTCTGAGTGAAGTTCCGGGTGAAAGTTCTGAATCAATCTTCCGAGTTAAGTTCCGAGTGAACTTCCGAACCAAGTTCCGGATAAACTTCCGGATCAAGGTATACTTCCGAATCAATTTTCTTTTCTTTTGAGTATTTCGAATCTAGTTGAGTGTTATTTACTGTTTCTTCATTTTATATTATTATTTCAAGTTTTATTAACTGTTATTAATACAATTGCTTTTAAATTTAAGTTTACATTTTAGTTCATTTAAACTTTTAGTAGATTAGAAAACCAATCTCCTTTTTAGTAACCAAGAACAATCATTCCACTTAGAACCGAGATCAATTCGAGAGGATATCGAGAGAATATAGAACCCCCATTGCAAAATGATAGTATCAAATGGCGCCGCTGCCGGCTCTTCTCGTTAAGATCAACAGTTTTTTGTGAGAACTTGGATTTTGGGATCCGTTCCCCGTGAACGTTACTTTTTCATAAAACATTTCAAAAACCCTAAAAAATATAAAATTTTCAAAAATCCTAAAAATTCAAAAAACATAAAAACCAAAAATATTTTTGCTTTGTTTTTGCCTTGTTAGTTCTTTTGCAGGTGCATGCGTACACGATCAACGTCTTATCAAGAGCCCGAGCCTCTCGAAGACTTAAACATGGCCGGTGTACAAAACAACAACAACATACCTCCTCAAAACAACAATAATAACAATAACAACCCACCTTTCAACAACAATAACAACAACAACAATGAGCCTCTACCGGATAATCGCCCGATGATTGAACTTCTGCAAGCTCATGTAGATGGCAACACTGATCTAATTGTTATACCCGCGATTGCAGCCAACAATTTTGAGCTCAAATCCGGCTTTATCCAGATGGTCTCTGCTCAACCATTCTTGGGGCGCATCATTGATGATCCACATGACCACATCAAGAGATTCTTGCAACTCACCAATACGGTCAAATTCAATGGTGTCCCACAAGAGGTAATCCGGTTACAACTTTTTCCCTTTTCTTTAAAGGGACAAGCCCGGCATTGGCTTGCTAAGGAACCGCCACAGAGTATTCTTTCGTGGACGGATTTTGAGACCAAGTTTATCAATTACTTTTTCCCACCCTCTCGTACTACCGCTTTGCGGAATGACATTATCAATTTTGAACAAAAGTACGATGAGTCGTTTAGTGAATCTTGGGATCGTTTTAAAGATCTTTTAAGAAAATGCCCACAACATGGTTTTACCAAAGTGCACCAAATCAACACTTTTTACAATGGTTTAAGCATGAATGACCAAGATTCACTAAACAGTGCCTCGGGGGGTAATCTTTTGGCTAAGACTTCCAATGCTGCTTGGGATATCATTGAGAATAAGTCTCGTGTGCAAACCAAGAGTGTTCGGACCAATGTTGCTAGTGCTAGTACCAGTGACAGCGATAAGCGACTGGACAAAATCACTTCGCTTCTTGAATCGCTTGCTACCCAAACCGCCAGCAACACCAACAGCATCAACGCTAGAAACGCTAAAGACGATCAAGTCAATGCTGTTAGCCAACCATGCGAGATATGCGGGGGTCCTCACTCTTACACCACTTGTACTGCCACCCAAGACTACCCTTCTGAGAATGTGAATGCAGCTTATGGCACCTATCCTCAACCCGCTTATCAAGCTCAACCACAAGGTGACCGCAACTTGCTTAGCTACCGCTCTAACAACTATCTCTCACCACCTGGTTTTCCTCCAAACAACCCAAACCAACAACAAAACCTCAATCGCCTTCCTCAACAACAACAACCACCTCGTACACCATACATACCTCCTTACAAACAACAACAACCACCTCAAAGAAACAACCAAGTTTACCAGCAACCTGCTTATCAACCACCCGCATATACTGTTCCTCCCAACCAACCCACCGCTTTACACCAAGAAGTGGAAACCTACATGAGGACTAACGATGTGATCGTGGGAAATCTTCAGCGGGAAGTGCTCAATTTGAAAGCAGACCTGGTCAAACAAGGGAACGATCTGAGAGCTGATATGCGAAACACTTTGGATAGTCAAACAAATGACTTAAAGAACATGATGGCTAGTTTCTTCCAAGGTAATCAACCCTCTTCTTCGGGTACTCTTCCAAGTAACACCGTTGCGAATCCAAGAGGGGAGATGAAAGCAATCACCACTCGCAGTGGCAAAGGTACAAAGGAACCCGAGCTTCTTGTACCTCCACCGGTGGTTGTGACTAAGGAGAACGAGTCACCTGCTCCTATTCCTCATCCTTCTACTTCCCCAATTTCTCCGCCTCCTTCACCTTCTACCCCTATTTCCCCACCACTCGTGGTTGTGAGTGATCTTATTCCCCTAAAGCCTTCTTCTTCATCCAATATACCTTACCCTTCAAGGTTGAGGAAAGAGAAGCAAAAGAGCAAGGATGATATTCAAGTTTCAAACTTTCTCAAAATGTTTAAACAATTGAATTTTAACATCTCTTTTGCCGAGGCTCTCGCTCACATGCCCAAATACGCTAAGATGTTTAAAGATCTTCTAAGTGATAAGGAAAAGCTTCTTGACATCGCTCAGACCCAACTTAATGAGAATTGCTCCGTAGTGCTTTTAAGGAAATTGCCAACTAAGCTTGGTGATCCGGGTCGTTTCTTAATCCCTTGCAACTTCCCGGGAGTAGAGAATTGCATGGCCTTAGCCGATCTAGGTGCCAGTATCAACTTAATGCCCTTAAGCGTTTGGAAGCAATTATCTCTCCCTGAGCTAGTCCCCACCAAAATGACTTTAGAATTAGCTAACCGTACGGTTGCTTATCCAGTGGGGATAGCCGAAGACGTCTTTGTAGGAGTCCACAAATTCACTTTTCCTGCAGATTTCGTCGTGGTTGACTACGATATGGACCCTCGTGTGCCACTGATCGTTGGTCGTCCATTCCTGAGGACCGGTCGCACTCTAATCGATGTTGAAGCCGGTGAGCTTATCATGAGAGTGGGTGACGATAAAATCGTCTTCAACATGGGAAAGCTTTCTAAACAGCCTTATTCATACGAGAGTGTTAATTGTATTGACGTTCTTGATGAGGCTTGTGAAGAACACTTCAAAGATGCTTGTAAAAGTATTCCTACCTCTCTTCCCAATGTTGAGACTGTTTCCTCTATTGACTCATCACTATCTCTATTTGGAGAAAGTGATTTCCTTTGGAAAGATTTGGAAGCCACCATGGGAGATGTGAACTTAGACCATGACGATTCTACCACCAATTGGGATGAAGATCTCCGCCTCATTGAAAACCTTCTCAAAGAAGACAATCTTTCTCCACTATCTCCGACGGTTACTGCTATTGATCCTCCTTCTCCTAAAGAGGTGACTAATGATGATTCATCGTTAGTTTCACCATCTATTGAGGATCCTCCCACTCTTGAGCTTAAGGACCTACCTCCTCATCTTGAGTACGTTTTCCTTGAAGACAACGAGAAGTTACCGGTCATCATCGCGAAGGACCTGAAAGAAGAAGAAAAAGCCCGCCTTGTCGCCGTGTTGAAGAAGCATAAAAGAGCTATCGCTTGGAAAATCTCCGACATTCGCGGAATTGATCCTCACTTCTGCACACACAAAATTCTCATGGAGGACGACTTTAAGCCCACAATTCAAAGCCAACGAAGGGTGAATCCAAAAATACATGAAGTCATCAAAACAGAGGTTATCAAACTTCTTGATGCGGGTATGATTTACCCTATTTCGGATTCACCATGGGTTAGTCCAGTCCATTGTGTGCCTAAGAAAGGCGGCATCACCGTTGTGCCCAATGCACACAACGAGTCGATTCCTACCCGTCTCGTTACTGGGTGGAGAGTTTGTATAGACTACCGCAAACTCAATGATGCCACGAGAAAGGATCATTTCCCTCTACCTTTTATGGACCAAATGCTTGAACGTTTAGCGGGTAATGAATATTACTGCTTTCTTGATGGTTTCTCGGGTTATTTCCAGATACCCATCGATCCCCAAGATCAAGAGAAGACAACATTCACTTGTCCCTATGGCACATTTGCTTACAAAAGAATGCCTTTTGGCTTATGCAATGCCCCCGGGACTTTCCAAAGGTGCATGTTAGCTATCTTCCATGACATGGTTGAACAAACCATGGAAGTCTTCATGGATGATTTCTCGGTCTTCGGGGATTCCTTCTCTTCTTGCCTTGCCAATTTGGAACGTATGCTTAAGCGGTGCGAAGACACTCGCCTTGTTCTGAATTGGGAAAAATGCCATTTTATGGTAAAAGAAGGCATTGTGCTAGGACACAAAATCTCTAACGCCGGTCTTGAAGTCGACCGTGCTAAAGTAGATGTCATAGCCAAATTACCTCCACCTTCAACCGTGAAGGGTGTGAGAAGCTTTCTGGGTCATGCGGGCTTCTATCGTCGATTCATTCAGGATTTCTCTAAAATCGCTCGCCCGATGACCCACCTCTTGGAAAAAGATACTCCTTTTATCTTTTCCAAAGAGTGCCTTGAAGCCTTCAACTTGCTTAAGGATAAGCTTACTAAGGCACCCGTCTTGGTTACCCCTAATTGGGAGCTGCCTTTCGAGTTGATGTGCGATGCTAGCGACTTTGCTATTGGTGCGGTTTTGGGCCAAAGAGTGAATAAACACTTCCAACCAATCCACTATGCTAGCAAGATAATGACGGGGGCTCAATTGCATTACACGACAACCGAAAAAGAGCTTTTAGCTGTTGTCTATGCTTTTGAAAAGTTCCGCCCCTATCTTGTCCTTTCTACCACAATCGTTTACACGGACCATTCCGCGTTGAAGTACTTGATGACAAAGCATGATTCTAAGCCAAGACTTCTTCGCTGGGTTTTACTCCTTCAAGAATTCAACATTGAAATTCGTGACAAGAAGGGAGCCGAAAACCTGGCCGCGGATCATCTGAGCAGACTTGAGGATCCATATCAAGGGGATCATCCGAACAAAGAGATCAATGATTCTTTCCCCCTTGAGACCTTAATGTCTATAAATCTCAATCTTGATGGCACCCCGTGGTTTGCCGATATTGCAAACTACTTAGCGGGTGGTGTTCTCATCCAAGGGTTAACATCCCAACAAAAAAAGAAGTTCTTGAACGATGTTAAGACTTACTTTTGGGATGACCCTTTTCTATTCAAACAATGCGCTGACTTGATTATTCGCTGATGTGTTGACGGACCGACCGCTTTGGACATTCTCCAGGCTTGCCACAAAGGACCCACCGGTGGTCACTTTGGTCCCAACTACACTGCCAAAAAAGTATTTGATTCGGGATTCTATTGGCCCACCATTTACCGTGATGCTCACGAGATGGTTAAACATTGTGATGCTTGCCAAAAACAAGGCAAGATCACACATAAAGATGAGATGCCTCAAAACTTCATACAAGAATGTGAAATCTTTGATGTATGGGGCATCGACTTTATGGGGCCATTCCCTTCTTCTAAAGGCAACAAATACATCCTTGTTGCTGTTGACTACGTTTCCAAATGGGTTGAAGCCAAGGCTTTACCCACTAACGACGCGAGGGAGGTTTGTAATTTCTTGAAACAACTGTTTGCTCGATTCGGTGTTCCTCGTGCTATTATCAGTGACCGCGGGACTCATTTTTGCAACGATCAATTTGCAAGAGTCATGGCGAAGTATGGTGTCAATCACCGTCTTTCCACCGCTTATCATCCTCAAACCAACGGTCAAGCCGAAATATCCAACCGTGGATTGAAGAGAATTTTGGAGCGTACGGTGGGAGAGCATCGCGCCGCGTGGGCCGATAAGTTAGATGATGCTCTGTGGGCTTTCCGTACTGCTTACAAGACCCCGATCGGCTGTACGCCTTATCGTCTTGTGTACGGGAAAGCTTGCCACCTCCCTATCGAGCTGGAACATAAGGCATACTGGGCCTTGAAGTGGGCTAACTTCGACATCAACAAAGCCGGTGATTTTCGCAAGATTCAACTTAACGAGCTACAAGAATTGAGGAATCAAGCTTACGAGAACTCATTGATCTACAAGGAGAAGACCAAGATTATCCACGATGCTAAAATCAAGAACCGAGAGTTCCACGTTGGTGATCAAGTCTTACTCTTTAACTCTCGGTTGAAGATCTTCTCAGGCAAGTTGAAGAGCCGCTGGTCTGGTCCATTCACCATCGCCAATGTCCTTCCCTATGGCACCATTGAGCTTTCTCAGCCAAATGGGCCCAACTTTAAGGTGAATGGCCAGCGTTTGAAATTGTACTTTGGTGAGGACATCTCTCAAGAGATTATTCCATCCCTCACCACGTTCCCCATGAACTAATTTTGGGTCGAGTCAGGCTCGTGACTCGGTTATCAAAAACAAGCGCTCCTCGGGAGGCAGCCCGAGTATCTATCCTTTTTCATTTTAACCTCCTAAGTGTAGGGGGACCTATATAGGTTACTTTCTTTGTGTGGTGATGTGATTACAGGGATGATTGCACTTTTGGCACCTTTGAAGAACCATGCTCCCGTGTTCTCTGAAATCCGGTTCTATCTCTCAACTATCGTGATTCAATTTTCTTCATACTCACATTTGAAATTGATCACTTTAGTCGTCTCTTCCTTAACTCGAGTTAACCAACGTGCACAATGTCATAAGTGTAGGGGAGACTTTTCCCACATGCTTAAACATTGAGGACAATGTTTATCTTAAGTGTAGGGGGGACTTCTATCGAAGTTTTAAGTGGACTTTTCCATGAAAATGCCTTCATTTAACCGGAAAATCATCTTTTTCAACATTTTTCAAATTTTTAATTAACTTTGGCCATTTAGTCGTAATTTTTAAATTTTTATCGTTGCTTTCATATGTATATATCCCGCAATAAAGTCAAAAATATTAATAAAGTGGTGTAGCTAGTTTAGAAGTCTTTGACATATTAGGACCGTTGCGATTATTTTGACTCAACCCGAATAGACTTATCCAAGTTTATTCTAGCTAGTATCCTTAACCATGTAGACCTTAATTAGTTTATTAGGCTAAGCATCCACGAGTCTCATTACTTGAGATTTTAAATTATGGAGGACGAGAAATGATAGAGTCAATTATAAGTCAATGTAGAATCTTGATAACCTATGAATCTATGAAGTGGGTTGATGTTTTCTAGAGAGAGAAACTAGAGAGAGAAAGTGAGAGAGAACTATGTGATATTTAATTAAGTGAAAACTAAAAGTGAACAACAACCAACCCCTTTCCAAGGAGGAAAGGGGTATTTATACTTCCAAGTCTAATGTGGACTTGGGCCGGCCCATGACAAGCCCATGGACCGGTTCTTACTTAACTAAATAAGTATTTGTTAACTACGAGCTATACAACTTATATAATAGTGTGGAGTGACCGATACTTCTAATATACGTAAAAACGTATTTCTAACAATCTCCCCCTAAGGGAGGTCACTCCACGTTACAAAGTTCTAAACCTAGCATACTATACTAAGTCTTCGTTCTTTAGCTCGTAGTCTTTTCTTCTTTCTTTTTGTTGTGAATATTTTGATTTGATCTTTTAGGCTTTGGCTTGAGAGCATTGTTCTTTTGGCCTTTCACGTGCGATCTTTGCCTTCTTGTGAATTTTGCCTCCTCGTGACTCCATGTTCCACACACTTATGTCTTTTAGTTGAATTCTCGAAAGCTTCAGAGATTGGTACAGCGGAAGACTTAATTTTGCACTTTCTTGAATTTTTGCTGAACTTTGATGCAGAAAAACATAAGCATGTGGGAACGACTTCTACAGGTACACCGCAACACCACCGTCTTCACTGGTACACAGCAACGCCACCGTCTTCAACAGGTACACAGCAACGCCACCGTCTTTAACAGGTACACAGCAACGACACGAATAAAATGGCTTTGAACATTTTATTCTAATTCGGTAGCATTTTACCTCCGGTCGGTGAAGACCGTTGGACGATATTAGATATCGTACCCGTGACGGATAGTTTCAATTAAGTAACTTCCTAACAGGATTTCACGGGTAAACCCGTTCTCTTTATTCGACCGTCCAAAGCTGACTGCGAACATAAAGAGTGAATCACTTGGATAAATTATCCTTGTGATTTGAAGCCGTCAATTCATGAAACATGGAACAAGTGAATTTCAATTAAGATTTTCACCATCGTTGCTTTCCAGTTGTCACGAGCTCAATTCATAAAGAATCTTGCACGTCACCTACCAAGTGCTGTTTGATGTTAACACTAGAAGGATTTCCACTCGTCACTGTGATCAATAAAGAGTCACTCTGAGTGTTCTGGCAAGATCATATGATAATGCGTAGAGGCCTGGAACGAGTTTAAGTTCAATTAAGAATTAAACCACTGTTTCTTTCCAGTTTTTCACAAGATTGGTTCTAAAAGAACCGCACGTGTAACCTACCATGAGCTTGTTTGATGTTGGCTCAAGCAGGATTTCCATCTTCATTGTAATACTTACATATTACTCGGATGTTCTGGCAATATTACAGGAATACTGCGTAGGACTCATGAAAATCTCTTACTTTTCACAGTGTGTGAGAAAGCAAGGAATAAATGGAAAGTGTCCTAATGAGACTTTTGATGATCTCTTGGCTCTAGACTCGATTGTGCGTTTTGATTTAGTGAGCGATGGCTGGAGAGGAGTGCCACCTTTTCAATACCAGTCTATTCGGAGTGAATAAACCAATAGATAACGTGTTGATCTCCGTGTGATTAAAACAAATACCTTTTGAGAGATATTTGAGTTAGCTGGGAAGGGTTGTGCATTGCATCACTGGGTCCATGACGTCTTTCTTCAATATCGAGAATCATTAACAAAAATGATCTCAATAGCATATGTATTGACCCGGTTTCTGCCTAAAGTTGTAAGGAGGGCTTCTTTCTTTACACCCTTTATCTTTACAATTCTTTTTCATTCTTCAACCCCTTCAATGCTTACCAATACGTCATCACTAGCACCTTGTTGTGATTGTTCCAGTGCTAGCTTAAGTACTTGGTCGGCATTCAGCTACGTTCACATATCTTTCTCCATCTTTCCTAGGACTTCTAATTCTATCTAGGGAATTGTCCTTGGGAAGATTCCATCGGCTTTGATGAATCATTGGACTAAACCTATTCCTACCACCCTTTTGTCACCACATTCGTCGTGAATTAAGCGTGTTTTGGGAAAGTATAGCCACCATGAAAAATCATTGAAAATCACCTAAAGTACTTGTGATATTGAAATCAAAAGTTTCGTACCTTAGGTGTTTTTGATCATCAAAAACGCTCCCCCTTAACACGTGCTTTACACATATTAAGTTGGATTATCGTTAAGTCTTTTTCATCTTTTAGCCAAGTATCACTTAAGTCTCCTTAATCCCATTTTCTCCCCTTATCCAAAATGTTAACCATTAATATTTGGGATATTGAATGGATTAACCGGTCTTTGGGTAAAAATGAAATCGATGTTTGGCCATAGAACATTTTAATGCTCCCCCTTAAGTTAATAAGGGATAGTTGTAGTGCTTTAGTATGATATATTTTGAAAGATTTAGAATCTCGTGAGAAATTCTTGAAAAATTATCATACCTTAACACTACATCAAGCCATTAACGCACAATATTCACAAATTTACATATTCACAATTAAAACCAATATAAAGTGGACCTGAAATGTACGACCCATTAGATGGATCGTTGCAGTAGCTTGTGGTGCACTAAATATGGTCTACCACCAACGAATCTTTCCAAACTCCTCATCAATCTACGTTCACGGAGCTTTTGATCAATCTTCTTGATCACATACTTCGCCATCTGCCGATAACCCTGATGCCAATCCTCAGTCATCTCTGGTAAAGTCCCACCCGAATTAAGATGCTCCAACTTTTCTCTGACGAATAGGAGAGTCTCATCACTGTACTTATAAAGCTCACCCACCCTCATAAACTTCATTAACCCTCGACTGTTCAAGTAGAAAATCCCACAATTCGGAACAGAAATGCCGGTATAGGGACATCTGTTGACATGTTGAGGTAACACTTGATTCACTAGACGGGTTAGGTTAAGCTTCCTTTGGTAACTTTCGACTCCCAACTGAAGATCTTCAACTCTGTTGATGCAAAAGTTGGTTGATCCTTGCTAGACCCGAATTAGGCTTAATTCGGGTTGGCTGGGCTCCGGCTCCTGCACCAAGTGAATTGTTTGGTTGGGATCCTGCACACTAACAGCACGCGTTAGACTTAACGTGGGAGTGTTTCCCACGATTAGACTCCGGCGTGAGAGTAAGTAATCGATTTAGGGTTTATGTGAGTTTAGAGTACAAGTCGTAATACCTTTGTGGAACCCTTGGGGGTTCCTTTTATAGGCAGTGAAACCCTAGTGGGCTTTCACTGATGCTTCGGCCCCAAGGAAGAGATAACCACCAGAATTAGAATGATTGTTATCTTCTAATTCTGGTAGTGAATATCCTCTCCCATTGGGATAAAGATATTCCTAGACAGAATATTATTCTGTCTAACCCTATGTCGGTCATATCGGCCGCACCGGGCCGTGGGCCGCACACATGTGTACGGTTACTGCTCATCCAAGCCCATAAGCCTGAATGACATTATTCCACCCATCTGTGACGGGCCGGATACGGGTAGTACCCGTGGGCCGGGCTCATGACCCGGTTGGGGACTATACGTCATCATGTCCCCCCAGTCTAGTTGTTACAGTCGTAGACGTAACCTCTAGACTATCAAGATGCTCTCCAGACATACCAAGGAAAGACAGGAAATGAGATTGAAATTTTTGTTATCCTGGCCGCACGTGGCGACCCTTCGTGGGAGTATTTAATGAATACTACCTCAGTCCGCACACAACGGCCGAGACAACTTAAATGTGACATTAAATACGGTCTTACGTAAGAGCCGCATAACCTGACAAGAATAAAAAAAACATTAATGACAGTCAATAATCCAGTCGCATGCCTGCAAAAGGACATCATTAATGCCCACCCTTGAGCCACGCAAAACTGTTTAAGAAGTGACCCGTGGGTCCCCCTCTGGTGTTGCAGAAATGTCAGAAACCCTATCCGTTGGATAGGCAAGGTGACTGACACGTGTCGAAGATCCAAGGTACCTCGGAAACCGAGGCAACCCTATATAAGAGTGGGTATGCGTGTTTGTTACACACACAAACCACTCCTTCTTCCGCCATTGTCAATCTCAAGCTTTTATCTCCCAAATTTTTTGCCTTCTTTTCCACGGATTTTCGTCGTCGCAGGTTAGATCATCACGCCCTTAAAGACCTTTTTATAAAACATGGTAAAGGACAATCCCCTTATCACGGATGTCCTGAACGTGATGTCTGCGGAAAAATACCTCGACTTTCTGTCGAAGTATTATGTACCCGAAAGCGTACACCCCACCTATCCGGGTGTTGGTGAAGCGATTACGGATGCACCGGCGGGGAAAGTAGGCATATATACACGCCTGTTTGACTCAGCCAACTACCGTATCCCGTTATCCAAGTTCTTGGTAGACCTTCTTTTGTATTATGACTTTCATATCACCCAGCTCCACTGCATAGGGGCGTGTAAAATCAATCAGTTTGAGATTACATGCCATACCTGCGGAGTAACCCCCACCGTGAACCTTTTTAGGGCTTTCTACTTTCCCCAATTAGTGAACGGGTGGTTGTCGTTCAAGAAACGTCCCGGGAATTCCCCGATGACATATAGGAAACCTCTTGACTCCCTTAAGAATTGGTACGACCATTACTTCTTTGTAGATGAGAAAGTATTCCCTACCCCCTTCGTACTTAAAACCAAAGCCCCAAAAGACTATCCGCCCAAATCCAAAGATTATAGTAGCCGGGACCTGAAAACACTAGATACCCATCGCACAGAATTCCATAGAGGGTTGCCGGAGCACTTTCTGTGCTTAGTAGGGATAAGCCATCGTTACTTTGGGAGGGATGACTTATACCCGTGCTTCTTAACGGAACAGGGAGAGGGTAGGTCCAATATATATGTTGTAAATTCGATTTATCACACATGTGTAGAACTTTTACTAATTCATATACTTCTAAAAATTGTTTGCAGAGATGAACCTTCACGGACTAATCCGCCAGGGCGACCCCATGAAGGTAACGGAAGGATTCCGGCCATTGAAGCCAAATGAGCGCCCCTTGCTAGAAGCTCTTGCCGGCCGTACAATACCGCTGGAGGAGACATCCGAGCCTAGGTCGGACGAAGAAGAGCCTGTCATTGAGAAATCCCCATTGGATTTCCACAATGAAGACGGCGAAGACCCATTGCTAGAGGGGGGCCCCATGAATCAGGAAGAAGAGCATGACCCCAATGAAGACACCATGCAGGCTTCCGGGTCCACCCCACTTACCTCTAGAAAGAGGAAGACAACCAGGCGGGTAGCGAAGAAAATTGGGGAAGACGCCGGGGTCGCAAATGCTCCCCCCAAGAAGCTGCGGAAAGACCACCCACAATACCAAGAGGGTAGTGGCACCACACCTGTCCAATCCGATTCTACCCCGAACATGGGAGGGCCAGTTCTGAGAGTCGCCCCTGTGAGTGTCGTAGCTCCTACCGGCCCAGACCCTGTCATTGGCACCCCGTAAGTACCCCTCCGTAAGTATGATTCATATCTTTATATGATGTATAGACTAATTATTGTCACGTGTAAATAACAGGACTAATCCAGCAGCCGCAATGCAAGGGGAAGAAGTGGGGAGAAATCCATCCCCCGCACCAACTAACAAGCCCCCATCACCTGCTACCACCCGTGCCAAGGAACCGCGCCCCGAGGGGCCAGAAGAAAGCTTGCGCTTAGCATGGAACTTATCAAGCTTGACACGGCTGGAGGCTGAATCCGAGTGTTCAGAATTTATCGAACACATCACCCCGCCTGCCCTCGCACAAGATTTAGATGAACTAGATCATGAGGCCCTGATTGAGCAGTTTGACGTATCATCCGCACATCAGGTGACAGTGGGTGCCGCGTTAAGACGCCGTCTGATCCAGGCCCTCACTAATGTGAGCCGTGCTGACAAGAGGATAGCCCGCCGTGAGGCGATGGTCGTGAAAAATGAGAAGACCATCGCATCTTTGCAGGAGGCATTATTGACCGCCGAAGCGACGGTGAAGGAGCAGGCGCATCACGCCGACGCCAGAGAGAAGCGTATTGCTGAGTTGGAGGCCCTCGTAGCCGCATCAAATGAGAAGGTAAACTTTCAGAAATGTTGTACATACACTCCTACTTTTTGTATGCATGTAGCCCAAAAATTATATTTCCTAGTAATAACCCAAATTTCATACGCAGGTGTCTGCGGCTGAGGCTGCTACTAAGGCGGTGACCGTGCAATCATTCAGCATTGCCCAGGAGCGTGACGCACTGAAGGAAGAATTGACGCAGACCCAAACCAATCTTGAAAATCAAGTTGCCTTAGCTGATGAAGAGTTAAGCAAGGTGGTTGTAAGCTGCGCGGAGAGAGTATGCCCCCCTCTACTAACCGCTACAGCCGGTCGTAGGTGGATTGTCGGGCAAGGACTGCGGCTTTCTGTAAGTGGGGCTCTGAACGCTCCACACCTACTGCAGGCATTTGCTGGGGTCGTATCCGATGGGATCGACCGTGGTAGGCATGAAGGCCTGGTCAAAGCTGCGGAGATGACCGCAAAAAATGAAGATATCACCCAGCATCCATATCACAACCCCTCCGCAGCGGGTAAGATGACTGCGTCCATGGATGCCTTGGCAGGACTCCAACACCCCCTCCTAGACGAGCTTGAGGCAATGAAAGATGCTCCAAACGAAACAATAATGTCCCGGCTGAGTGCTGATCCTATTCCCTTGACGTTGGCCACTTACGATTCCGCATCCAAAGCCATGACAGGCGAGAAGCTGCTTGGAGAAGCTCTAGATGCCATTGCAGTCAAAGTCCGGGACGGGAAGGATGCTCGTGGGGAGGCCCTTCATGCTTTAATTGAGGAAGGGAAGAAGGATCTAGGGGAATTCCTACCCCCTTGTAACTTATCTGTTTGTAAACACTTGTGATTATATTCGTCCGTGTATGTACACGGCTAAGACATATTTGTAATAACTTGTCTTTTTATTTAGAAGTCCGTGACGACCACGGCCATTTTGTTTATTGTTAATTTTGAAACTTGTGTATTTCATTGTACTTCAATGCCGCATGATGTATCACGTCTTACACATGAAAAAGGAAAATACATACAAGTCTATAATTTACTAGACATGCGACGTGCGTCTTTACTATGCAGAGTACCGTGTGGATACGGTGCACAAAAAACTTATCACAACGTCTTGTGAGTAAGGCGTCTAGTAAGGATACATGATCCGTGCGGCTGGGGTTGCATCCCTCTTACGCGGCAAGTTGAATTAGTAGGTTCACTTAATCCTCTTACCCCGCCTGGAGGCGTATAGTACATGTACAGTAATTTGAAAGAATGCATATGAATAAAACATGGCATATTATAACACAAGTAAAAAATTCATACGACTAACAAAAAATCTAAGAAATGATTTACACGAAACAGGTCGTGGAGCTAGCTAGGCACCACGGCATTTTATTTAGAACGTTTACATTTTGTTTGAACAATAATGACAAGTCCTAAGAAACAATAAAGGAATCTAAACAAACATAAGACAAAACAAAACAGATGAAACCGCATGGTTCTTCAAAGATAGCACCTTTAAGACCGCACATAGCAAAGTACCCATGCGGAAGCCGTAGCTTTCAAACATAGCACCTTTTGAGATTGGAAATATTCCATGTGCGCTCTAGGTCGCGCCCATCCATATTACGTAACCTGTACGCGCCTCGTCCTAAGGCTTCAGTGACTTCATACGGTCCTTCCCACTTAGGGCCCAGCTTTCCTGTGTTCTCCGCTCGACTTGCTTCGTTAGCACGATAGACATAGTCTCCCGGTCGAAAAGAAACACCCTTGACCTTGGCGTCATAATAAGCCTTCATCTTAGCCTTGGACTTAGCCTCATTGATGGCTGCTATTTCCCTCTTTTCTTCCAGCAGATCCAGGTTGATTCGCAATTTTTCATTGTTCGTGACGACATTAACCTCCGCTGTGCGGATGGTAGGCATTCCTATTTCTGCTGGAATGACAGCTTCAGTTCCGTAGGCCAATGCAAATGGAGTATCCCCGTTGGCTGTTTTGATCATAGTTCTATGCGCCCATAGCACATGTGATAACTCATCGACCCATTTGCCACTTCGTTCATCCAGACGCGCCTTGATGCCATTCCCCAAGCTTCTATTTGCTCGTTCGACAAGGCCGTTTGTTTGTGGATGCTTAACAGATGCGAAGCGCCGTTTAATGTTCAGTGATGCACACCAATCTTTGAATGGGTTGTCCGTGAACTGCTTGCCGTTGTCCGAGATGATTTCTCCTGGTAGACCAAAACGGCACACAATGTGTTCCCACACAAACTTCTTGACCTGCTTGCCTGTGATAGACTTGACTGCCTTGGCTTCTATCCATCGTGTGAAGTAGTCCATTGCAACAATCAAGAATTTAACCCCCCCTCCCCCGCAGCTACAAGAAATGGTCCTGCAATGTCAATTCCCCACTTATAAAATGGCCATGGGGACGTGATAGGTGTAAGCTCCTGCTGCGGGTGCCGCGGTACTGGCCTATGCACTTGGCAATCATTGCACTTGTGAATCATGTCGCGCGCGTCTCTGTGCATGGTAGGCCAATAATATCCTGTTCGTAAGGCTCTAGCTACCACGGATCGTGGGCCTGCATGCATGCCGCACAACCCTTTGTGTATGTCACTGATTACGTAAGCTGCCTGGCGTGGTCCAACACACCGCAGCCACGGCTGCAAGAAAGAGCGCTTGTAAAGGATGCCTTCTCGAAGTTCAAAATGCTGCGACTTCCTTTTAATGCGCCTTGCCACTTTTTCCTCGTCTGGAAGGGTCTCATTAGTCAAATAGTTGACGATTGGGGTCATCCATGTAGGTCCCTCCTCTTCAACTATAGCGGCAACCTCCCCTTCCGTTATAGATTTCTCCTTGAGTATTTCCACCAAAACTTGTTTAGACAAGTGAGCGAAGCTTGTGGATGCGATCTTGCTAAGAGCGTCCGCTTTCTTGTTCTCGCCCCTTGGCACCTGCTTGATGGAAAACTTACTGAAAGTCGCGATTAGCGACTTGACTTTTTCCAAGTACCTGACCATGTTGTCCTCCTTAGCCACATACCCACCTAGAATATGGTTCGCGACAAGCCGTGAGTCCACGTAGGCCTCAAGGTTGCGGACTCCCATTCTAGCGGTGATTTTTAAACCCGCAATTAATGCTTCATATTCCGCTTCGTTGTTAGTGGCCGTGAACTCAAAACGGAGGGCGTACGTGAATTCCATTCCTTCTGGGTTTGTGAGGATGAGACCTGCTCCGGACCCGTCCGTACACGAGGATCCATCCGTGAATACACCCAAGGTTCCGTTGGGATCTCGTCTTGCTTAATGATTGGTCCTTCCTCATCCGGCTTCTCGATCAGGAAATCTGCCAAGATCTGGCCTTTAACAGCCGTCCTTGGTCTGTAAGATATATTATACCCCCCCAATAGGATGCTCCATTTCTGTAGCCTCCCTGCCACATCCGGTCTAGAAATAACCTGCTTGATTGGCTGATCCGTAATAACCACAATTGGGTGCGCCTGAAAGTACCGGCGCAACCGCTTTGTAGCAAACACTAGTGCTAACACCAATTTTTCCATGGAGGAATAATTCAACTCCGGCCCTTGTAGTGTTCTACTTATAAAGTAGACCGGAGTTTGTACTGTATCTCTATCCGTCATAAGTACTGCGCTTATTGCTCCATGAGTAGCTGAGAGATACATAATGAGTTCCTCCTTTGGCCGGGGAGCTACTAGCATAGGGAGAGATGCAAGATGCTGCTTGAGTTGGCCGAAAGCTTCCTCGGCTTCCCTCGTCCAGCGGAAGTCTCCTTTTCTAATACACTTCTTGAGTGTCTTAAATAGGGGTAATGACTTCTCTGCGGATTTAGATAGGAATCTATTCAGCCCGGCTAACTTCCCATTCAGGGACTGCACCTCCTTCCGTGTCTGAGGGGACGGCAGTTGTATCACTGCGTCCGTCTTCTCTGGGCAAGGTTTGATGCCATTTGGATCAATCAAATATCCAAGGAACATTCCCTCAGTTGCTCCAAACGTACATTTCTTTGGATTTAACTTCATGTTAATCCTTCTCAGCGTGTCGAATGTCTCTTGGACATCCCGGAGAAGTGTCTCCTCCGTGTGACTTTTTATCACCAAGTCATCAACATAGACTTCCAGGTTGCGTCCTATTTGTGATTCAAAAGCTTTGTCCACCAACCGCTGATATGTAGCGCCGGCGTTCTTCAGTCCAAATGGCATTTTCGTATAGCAATATACGCCCTGGCTCGTATGGAACGCCGTTTTTTCTGCATCCTCCTCCGCCATCTGGATTTGGTGATACCCTTTATATGCGTCCAAGAAGCATTTGAAAGGATATCCACACAAGGACTCCACCTTCCAGTCGATTTCTGGTAACGGGTAACAGTCCTGTGGGCAGGCCTTGTTTAGATCCGTGAAATCCACGCACATGCGCCAACTTACGTCATGTTTCTTGACCATGACCGGATTGGATAACCACTCGTGGTAGTATACCTCGCGCATGATGCCTGCATCCACTAGTTTCCGTACTTCCTCCAATATTACTTGGCTGCGCTCGGGCGCCTGGCCGCGCTTCTTTTGCTTAACGGGTTGGTACCCTTGGCGGATCTGGAGCTTATGCTCTGCTATCGCACGTGGTACGCCTGTCATATGCTTTGGCTCCCATGCGAATATATCTAGGTTTGCACTCAAAAGAGAGCACATGGCCCTTTTGCCGCTATCCGAGAGCGCCCCTCCTATGGATACCTCCTGTTCCGGATAGTCAGGGTGAATTGCTACCTTCCAGTTGGGAGGTGGTGATCCATCCATGGGTGGGACCGGTGGAGCCGGTGTTGTCACGGTGTGACACTCGGATGTTGGTACGACTGTGTTGTAAATATTAACGATTCCCCCCTCAACGGGGAAATTGATCATTCCGTGTGCCGTAGATGGTACTGCCCAGATAGCCAAAATGCCTGGTCTGCCTATGATCCCGTTATACGGAGAGTGTGAGCGTATCACCATGAAGTTCATCCACGCCGTAGTGAAATGTTCCTCATTCCCAATGGTTACAAGCAAACGCAATTGCCCTATCGGCCAGATAGTGTCTCTACTGAAGCCAGTAAGCGGTGACGTGGCCGGTACTAATTGGCTTCTTATTTCTGGGCATAGCTGCACAAAACAGTGTTCATACAGTACCTCTGCTGACGATCCTCCATCCACATACATGCGACGAACGTTGTGTGTTCTAATGCTTATCTCAATAGTGAGAGGCGCATCAATCACATCGCTTGCTGTGATGGGAGGGAATGAGATTTCCCTGTCGCGTGAAAATTTTTGGCCAACTTTCTACCTCGTGCGGCGCTGTCTGGATTGGATCATGTATATGGTCGAAGGTTTGTCCTTTTGGGGATCCTTCTTATCATACTTCTTGTTGTTGTCTTTTCCATCCTTCCAATCCTTAACTAGGTGCTTGAGTTTGCCTGATTTGATCAGCGACTCAATATGCTTCTTGAGCTGGATACACTCCTCCGTGGCGTGGCCTTTGTCATTATGGAACTCGCAGAAGCGATTTCCTTGCCGACGTTCCGGGGGGTGGTCATTGGTGGAGGCCTTGGAAAGTTCGCCCCTTCTGTCAGCAAGATCTCCCGGTAGGACATCTTTAGGGGGGTGAACTTATCGTCCGACCGTCCTCCTTTGCTTTGGCTCTTATAGTCTGAGCCCTTGTTATTGTTCTGATTACCTTGACCGCCCGACTGCCTCCGGGACTGATCATTTGACCGGTACCCATTTCCTCTTGATGGGTAGGCCGCGGCAACAGCTGTTTCTCCTTCTATGAAATTTCTGACCCTTTCCATGAGGTCATCATATCTCTCTGGACGCTTGTCATTGAGGCGCCTGATCAATTCTCTGTCTGTTATGGCGTGCATGTAGTCAGAGATTTTCAGGAGCTCCGGCATGGTTCTCGTGCGCGTGCACTCATCATTGAAGCGTTCAGTGAAGGCTTCTGTGGACTCCCCAGGCCTTTGCTTGACAGTTGCCAGTGAGACCGAATCCCTATTGTACTTCTTCCTTTGAGTATAATTGTTCTTAAAGGCAGTGCGTAGTTCCGTGAAACTATCAATGCTCCGTGGAGGGAGTGCCTCAAACCAGTCGCGGGCATTTCCGATCAAGGTCGAATTGAACATTTGGCACCATATAGGCATGGGCCATCGCTCAATTTTAGCCTGTGTATCAAATATTTTAAGGTGATCCACCGGATCACCGGACCCATCATAAGTCTTGATACACGCCGACATGCGACGCTTGGTGTCCTCAGAATAGTTCCTTATGCGGAGGGTGAACGGGTCTTCCCTGGGATCCGCCCATGGCCGGGTAAGCCTAGGGTCATCCCATGGTTCACACCATAGACGCGAAAGATCCTCCGCTTCCGTATCTCGATAGTAAGGACCACCATAATACCCATCATTGTTTGGTGGTGGTGGAGGGGTGCGCCTAGGTCGGCGACGCTTAGGCGGATGGTCATCTGAGTCCTCTTCGGATGGGTCCGGGGACGGCGGTGGTGCCCCATCCTTTGCATAAGGACCACTTTTTTGGGATGAACCAGGAGCCTTTTTCCTAGTATTCATCCTGTCCCACACACTCGGGCGACGTGTGGTTCTGGCCAGCTCTCGATATGGTCGCTCGGGTGAGACATCCGACCTTTCTCCTTCTCGAGACTGCGTTAATTCCTGTATAAGGCGGTCTCCTATGCGCTCAAACACATTCCGGGGTTGAGGGGTTTCCTCAAAGGTTCCCTGCTCCTGAGGCCGAGCTCTCCTTTTCCTCTGATTTTGGGAGGAGGTGATTGGTCCGGTGTCACCAAAGTTGAGTATAGCTTGGAGGTTCCTCCCCAGATTCAACCTTGATGCGATCCCTGGGACGATCCTTTCGAAGTTCTGCGTGAGAACTCGAGTAAGATCCTCCTCACTGAGTGGTAGGACTTCCACTTCTTCCTCTGTCGAGGGTCTGCGCGGTTCTTTGTTAGGAGGGTTTGGCGCACTCCCCGGATCAGGGTTGTCCAGGGTTGAAGTAGGCGGGGGTGTCATCGAGATCGTGCTCGTCACCCCCACGGGCTGAAAACCGCTACGGTTACCTGGCCCGCCTGCGAGGCGGCTAGGTGACTGGTTGGGGATGAGAATCCCTTCCCCTTGGGACTTCCGGTTCCCGGGGTTCATGTTCTTGGGGTTAGCTTGCGAATGCCCCTTCGTCATTGGGAATTCGAGATGAGGTTTTGTTCTAGCTTAGTGTTATGGGTCCCACGGATGGCGCCAACTTGTTGATGCAAAAGTTGGTTGATCCTTGCTAGACCCGAATTAGGCTTAATTCGGGTTGGCTGGGCTCCGGTTCCTGCACCAAGTGAATTGTTTGGTTGGGATCCTGCACACTAAACAGCACGCGTTAGACTTACCGTGGGAGTGTTTCCCACGATTAGACTCCAGCGTGAGAGTAAGTAATCGATTTAGGGTTTATGTGAGTTTAGAGTACAAGTCGTAATACCTTTGTGGAACCCTTGGGGGTTCCTTTTATAGGCAGTGAAACCCTAGTGGGCTTTCACTGATGCTTCGGCCCCAAGGAAGAGATAACCACCAGAATTAGAATGATTGTTATCTTCTAATTCTGGTAGTGAATATCCTCTCCCATTGGGATAAAGATATTCCTAGACAGAATATTATTCTGTCTAACCCTATGTCGGTCATATCGGCCGCACCGGGCCGTGGGCCGCACACATGTGTACGGTTACTGCTCATCCAAGCCCATAAGCCTGAATGACATTATTCCACCCATCTGTGACGGGCCGGATACGGGTAGTACCCGTGGGTCGGGCTCATGACCCGGTTGGGGACTATACGTCATCAAACTCGTTTCTTGATAACAATGCTTCGTGTGAACATACGAAGTGCTGTATTCAAGGCAATGAGGTCTTCACGAGGAATATGTGTGAGTTGATCACGGGTCATCAGAAGCAACATATCTTCGATATCCTCAAGGCGAATGATAGAAAAATCTCCCTGCTGGATTTTGTATTCTCTGTCATCCTTCCTTTTCAAACGAATCTCCGTCACATGATAATAGCCATTCTTGGCTTCAGTTTTCAGCCCTAAAATACTGGAGATGCGGATATCGGATCTAACGTTGCTTCCTGAATTGACTAAGTAGCAACCCCTGTACGCCCTTCGGACTCGTTCGTCCTAATGAGATGCACCTATAACAGCATACATATCATAATTACGAGTTACCCTTGGGACCCAGAGTCGGTTTACCTTTTCCTCGATCCAGGGTATTGTCCCCTAGTTGGCAGCTTTCAGCAAGGTCAAGGAGGTTGCGTACTTTGATGAAACCTTCAGAAGATACTCAAGATCATAGGTGACAAAGAAGTCGAGAGCAATCTGATTATCTTGAGTAGGATCAAGTGGAGGTGGAGCTCTTTCTGATTCATGAAGACCTGGCCGTTGAACGGTATTCAGAGCTTTCAGGATCTCATCAGCATAGTACTCGAACTCCATTCGGGTTAACCGGGTTTTGGCGCGAATTCTCTTATCCTTCAGCGCTCTCTTCACCAAAGACGGAGTAACCGAAGTCTTATACTCATGAGCCAGAAATGCACATAAGTCAATCGGACTGCGGATACGGAGATACAAAACATCTCTGTCAGCGTTTGTGATCGGATCATATTGCGCCGCTGCCGTGATCCAAGCCTGTGGTGGTGTAGTCTCGTCAATCTCCAACGTGTCTGCCCAGTCCCGTGTGCTTGACTCAGGAACAGTAGATTGTGGTTCTTGTTGTAGAGGAGAGGAGACTTGAACACGTGCTGGTTCTGATTCAGGCATCTCGGCGGTGTCATGAACGGGTGAGTGTTGTGCAGCTTCAGGTTCAGTTACTGATTCTGCAATCACAGGAGCAACAACAACAGAACTAACGGGGTTAGTGGTAATAGGTAAAGATACAGCAATAGATGTACCGGGAATCGATGACGCCGTAGTAGCATTCACGTCGTGGCGCCACTTGGAACGTCTTGATTCCGTTGAGGTAGACTTTTCCTTCTGCTCAGCATCTTTCTTAGACTTGTTTCCAAACTTAGCAGGTTTCTTTGAGCTGGCAACCTTATCTCCCTTTTCAGGCTGTTTACCCCCATCATCATCCTCGTCGCTATCCTCGTTGCTCCCCTTTGCACTCTCCTCATTACCATCACCACCATCATCACCATCATCATCATCATCATCCTCATCATCGTCGTCATCGTCATCATCCTTTTCTTCTTCTTCTCCTTCTTCTCCTTCTTCTTCCTCTTCTTCACCAGTACCCTCTTCTTCTTCACTGTCTTCCCTTTCTTCCTCAGGCAGAATGTGGTATGGTACCACTCTTCCAAACGTTTTAAATAACCTATCATCCTCCATGATAGCGTCATTCAGGGATTTGTAAAGAGCCCGTTGAATCCTGGATTTATCAAACGATCCAAGTTCCCTCATTCGAGCTTTCAGGATCTTCTTTAATTCAAAATCCGTCAACTCATAAGCAATTCTGTAGGCGGATTCAGAAGGATTGGATGACTTGATCATCAAGTTAGCAGCTGCGATTTTCTTCATCTCATCACGCAATTTTGGCATAATGGATTCAACAGATTCTTTCACTCTCTCTTCAACAGTTGCTTCAAGTGCTTCTTTCTGCTCCTTGTATTTATCCCTCATAGCTTGAAGTCTTGTGATTCGTGCAGCATGCTTATCAGCCTCCGCCTGCTTAACTTGAGCTAGTTCTTCTGCATGAGCTTTACGAGTCGTCTCCATCTCTGCAGCGAATTTAGCAAGCATCTCTTCTTGTGCTTTCTTTGAGGCTTCTTCACTTTGCACTCTTCTAAGTAGCTCTTCTCGAAGGTTTTTCATCTCTTGTCTTTGGCTATCCGTGTGTTTATCCAACATCTCTGCCATAACAAATGCAGCCATTGAAGATGATGCAGAGCTACTTTGGGTTGGTTGAAGAGGCTCTGTTGTGACAACGGTACTAAGGATGGGAGTTATTGGTGGTGGAAGGAATGGTGTTGAAACCGGTCTGGTTGGTAAGGGTTGTATTGGTGGAGGTTGAGTTGCTAAAGGTTGAGTTACTAACGGTTGAGTAGACACCATGATTGTAGGAGCAACGGACTCCTTTTCAACACTTGCTGAAACCGGAATGGATGTCTCCTTCGAAGTAGAGTACCGTTCAGGTGACCCAAACTCATCAATATCCTCTGGCTCCTCGTACTCTTCTTCAATATTTATCCTTGAACCTGAACCACTACCGCCCGTATCTTTCCTACTCCTTTGAATAGCTATCTTCATCATTTTTCTCTCCGCCTTGTCAAGAGTAGGATCAACAACATCTTCTTCGTCACGTAGAACTAACTCATCAGCCTTACCCTTTCCCTTCTTAACCTCAGTCTTCTTCTTCTTGGTTTCGGGTTCTGGTAAAGCAACTGGTTGCTTGCGTTTACCTTTACTCTTGACCGTAGTAGACGAGTCTTCTACTGTCTGAAGGCTTGCTTTCAGCTTCTTGATTTCTAGCTGCAGTAGCTTGTAATCAGCAGAACCTTTAATTCTATCCGTCAGAAGGTAATCGGGAATAGGACCAGGAATAACACCACCAGATGGTCCTTCATGCCTTAGATCTACAGTGTGATCAGCCTCTTCTGTGTGATGACGACTTGCTGCACGACTATCAATTGAAACATCATTCTTCATACAATAGTTAATGATAAGCTTGATAAATCGAGGGTAAGGAAAGAAGTTATTCTTCAGCTTCTTGTTTTGGAAGAGTTGAAAGGTGAATTCTTCCCACAACAATAGTGCATAATCTGCATTTGCGCCTGTGTACATCCCATGGAAGATGTTCATTATTAGACTACGCAAAGCATCATGCCCAGATGTTTTCGGTGTAAGACATCGACTAAGAATACCCAACATTGCTCTCCAAGGTTGTCCTACTTTAGCAGTGGTAAACTCAGACGCAACTCGTATTTCAAGACATCCAATAGCATCGAACAACTCCATGAGTTCGTCTTTAGTAGGATCCCTCGAAAATGCCATACCTTTGGGTGAATCCCTAATGCCAAATATCTTACGGAAGTCTAAAACATTAAGTGTCTGCTGCTTGTTGTCGAGAGTGAAGGTGATCTTGTTTGAAGTGCTTTCCTTGGTGGCCCAGAACTCATACACATAATCATAAGGCACCGAGGCACTACTTCTTAAAGCATTCCTGAAATGGGATTGATCAAGGATGGCTATGGCGACTTTAAATCCATGGTGAGTGGATTTTGAAACTTGCTTTAGCCGGTAATTGTTTGGTATGAACTTGAGGGTTCGTGCTTCAGCAATTGCGGCTTCTCTAGAGTCTTGAATTGCTTGTACTGTTGGATTAGTCATTGTATCTGCTTAAGATAAGACATGAAAGGTTGATGCACAAAAATATATAGATATGTATCATTCTTATTTCTAAGCATAACACATTTCATCAAGTACTTAGAACATGCAAACAACAATCAATCAAACAATTCTTCATTCGGAACATTCCTTCATTCGGAACATTCCTTCATTCGGAACTTCTTCATTCGGAACTTCTTCATTCAGAACTTCTTCATTCGGAAGTTCTTCATTCGGAAGTTCTTCATTCGGAACTTCTTCATTCGGAAGTTCTTCATTCGGAAGTTCTTCATTCGGAACTTCTTCATTCGGAACTTCTTCATTCGGAACTTCCTTCATTCGGAAGTCCTTTATTCGGAACTTCTTTCATTCGGAAGTCCTTCATTCGGAACTTCCTTCATTTGGAAGTTCACTCGGAACTCCTTCATTCGGAAGTCCTTCATTCGGAACTTCTTTCATTCGGAAGTCCTTCATTCGGAACTTCCTTCATTCGGAAGTCCTTCATTCGGAACTTCCTTCATTCGGAAGTCCTTCATTCGGAACTTCCTTCATTCGGAAGTTCTTCATTCGGAACTTATTCATTCGGAAGTTCTTCATTCGGAACTTATTCATTCGGAAGTCCTTCATTCGGAACTTCCTTCATTCGGAAGTTCGTTCGGAACATTCCTTCATTCGGAAGTTTGTTCAAAAACTTCCTTCATTCGGAAGTTATTATCCATGTTCATCCGGAACTTTACAAACACACTCTATTAAATATTAATCTAGGCGCGTTTGTGATTTTAAAGGCAATCTAAAGCAACTAAACTCATTCTAAATGTTTTCCGAGCAAAACCCATCAATAACCCCTAATCAATTAACCCTTAATTTAACACAAACCCTAATTTGTATTAAATCTGATTAAGCGAATCTCTTAGCAGGATATAGTGATGAATTAGACGAATTTTAAATCAAAGAATGATGTTTATTACCTTATAAATCGAATGAACCGGATTGGGAGATGAAAACGAGAGTTTGTAAAAGCTTGATGTGTGTGTTAATGGCGGCAGAGAAAAAAAATGAATAGTAACAGTGAATGAAGAAAAAGAAAAGGGGGCGGGGGGTTTGCGTTTGACTTAGGTCAAATTTTACCCAACTTTCTCAATTATCACCTTAAGTCCCTAAATTCTTCTATTCTTTTCCTTTTTGGTTCTTATCTTTTCATTTTTCCTTTTTCGTCTCCCTATCCATCAATAAACTTAGCCAACTTAACCTTACTTAGCTAAACTCATCACGACAATCTCACACAACTTAACAATCGCAACCTATTTGCAAATCTCCAAAATCTAAAGCAAGTCCTATCACATTGAACGAACACAAGTCGTTTTCTAAAGCAATACCACTCATTTACCATTTAGCCATTAATTTTCCACAAACACTTTTGAAAAATCGTTTTGATGACAAAGATGATTTAATATTTTCTCCCCCTTAAACGATGACCCGTTTTCTATTGAAAGAGTTGTAGTCATTGTTTAAAGAGTCAAATATTGATGAAAACATTTCCAATTAATGTCTTGAAAAAGATTTATTCGTGGTGTCAATAAGATTTCTCTTATTTTATACAAATTAATGCACTGAGACGTACACTAACTCGTGTTAGATCAAGTTATAAGTAAACTTGATCCCTTTGCATGATTTGGCTTGTAAATCATGCCCGAGAAAATGAATTCCCGTTCTGAGCCAACGTTTTCCAAGGAAATACGTGACTTTAATATGAAAACCGGGTTGCAGTCTGAAATAACTACAAGCCATTATGGGCATGTTTTTTAAAAATGTACAACTTTTATACGGACTCTATTTATGGCACCGTGTCAATATTGATCGACATTTCTAAGGCCGTAAATATTACCGTACTAAAAGACATGCCCGATTTAAAAACGAAAAATATTTTTGGTTTTTCTTGATTTTATAATTTTTATGGTTTTTGTTGGTTTTATATTTTTTTTTATGGTTTTAGTTGGTTTTATATTTTTTTTATGGTTTTTCTTGGTTTTATATTTTTGTATTTTTCTTTTGTGGTTTATATATTTACTATAATATACATGATCACGAACAAAGGATACTATGAATAGTGTACCACCACTATTCAGCTGATTCTTCTGCCAACTCTTTGAGAGTCGCTGGAGTGAATGATTTCATGCCAAGTTTGTCGATCAAAAACTCGATTCGTCCTCGATCGAAGTCTTTGGTGAACATGTCCGCCAGCTGGTACTCAGTAGTGACAAAATACATCTCGATCACTCCGTTCTCCACCTGCTCCTTAATGAAATGGTAGCGAATGTCTATGTGCTTGGCCCGGGAGTGTTGAACATAGTTGCAGCAAAGGGCAATGGCGCTCTTGTTGTCACAATACATCGGGATTTTGTTGAAACCCAAACCGTAGTCAGTTAATTGTGATCTCATCCAAAGGACTTGAGCACAACAACCGGACATGGCGATGTATTCAGCCTCCGTGCTAGAAATTGCAGCGCTTTTCTGCCTTTTTGAAGACCAACTGATCAATCTATCTCTAAGGAGTTGCACAGATCCAGAAGTGCTACGCCTCGTGTCTTGACATCCAGCATGATCGGCATCTGCGTATGATATTAAAGCAATAGAGGAATCTTTCGGATACCATAGACCACGATGAAGTGTTCCTTTTAGATACCGAAAGATCCTTTTAACAACATGTAGGTGCTTTTCGGTAGGCCGAGCCTGATACCGGGCACACATGCATACAGCAATTTGCAAATCAGGCCTGCTAGCAGTCAGATAGAGAAGGGTGCCGATCATCCCACGATAAAGTTTTGGATCGACAATAGTCCCATTCTTATCTTCATCTAACTTGGATTTCTCCACCATTGGAGTGTCCACGGGATCACAATTTTCAAAGTTATATTTCTTTAAAGATTCTAGAGCATATTTGGATTGATTAATAAAGATGCCTCTGGGATTCTGAGAAATCTGTAATCCTAAGAAAAATGAAAATTTTCCCATCATTGACATCTGAAAGCGTGTGGACATTATCTTCTCAAAGCGATTTGACAATTCTATGTTAGTGGCAGCAAATATTATATCATCAACATAAATTTGTACCAGAATCATGTCGTTGCCCTCCTTAAGAGTGAATAGAGTGGGGTCCACCTTGCCTTTGGAGAAGCCTTCCGAAATGAGATATGTTGAGAGGAGATCATACCACGCACGTGGAGCTTGTTTCAACCCATAGAGAGCCTTCTTAAGCTTGTACACATGATTAGGAAACTCAGTGCTAACGAACCCATCCGGCTGACTAACATAGACTTCTTCCCTTAGTTCACCGTTCAAAAATGCCGTCTTCACATCCATTTGATAGACGATCATGTTCATATGAGCAGCATACGCAAGGAATAGTCTAATGGCCTCCAATCTTGTAACAGGAGCAAAAGATTCTTCAAAGTCTATACCCAAGGCTTGTTTATATCCTCTAGCAACCAATCTAGCCTTATTCTTCAATACTGCACCCATCTCATCAAGTTTAACCTTATAAACCCATAACAAAGTAAGGATGTTAACCTTGTCAAGGAGAGGAACTAATTCCCATACTTCAAGTCTTTGGAATTCATTTAGTTCCTCTTGCATGGCTTCAATCCAAGATGATTGAGTCATAGCCTGCTGTCAATTTTTAGGTTCAACTTCAGAGAGAAATGCATCAAAGTAGCAATAGAGTGCACTCTCTTGTAATTGATGGCGTGTAGAGACTGGTCGATCAAGATTACCAATGACATTCCTAATTGGGTGATCTTTTGTCCATTTGGTGCTATGTTTTTCAATCCTAGGTGGTCTGGAGTGAACAATAGAAGGAGCTTCTTCTGAGGTAGACGCGGCTGAAGGGTTTTCAGGTATCGCAACACCAAAGAAAGGAAGCTCTTGTAGGTGAGCATATTCCAAATCGTGATCAATAGAATCCTCTTCAACATCATTAGGCACAAGTAGGGGTGACGTTTCAGGTGTAGTTTGAGAATTACTTGGTGAAGGTGCATCCGGTTCAATGTTAATTAAAGATGCATTAGATAAAGCTTCATTTGCAGGAGCAACAACTTCAGGGATTGGAGCTATCACGACAGGTGCTTGAACTTCATCATTTGGGAGATCAAAGAATTCGTCAAACAACGGTTGAAACATTTTATCCCACTCGGGCCTTGTTGGTGGTAAAAATGATGTAGAAGTAGGATTATTGGGAACTAATCCGGAACTAATAGCACCGGTTCCCATCTCATGAAGCGCGGGTTCAGAGCTGTGTTGCTCAGAAGCCATCGCTGTCAGCTCATCGAAATCTGCGTCCATAGTTTCTACAATCTTACCAAGACGACGGTTGTAAATTCGGTATGCTTTCTTGGAGGGTGAGTAACCAATGAAAATACCTATATCGGCTTTCGGTTGAAGCTTGCCCAAGTTCTCACTATTAATGTTTGGATAACAAAGAGCACCAAACACATGAAAAAATGAGACATCGGGTTGACGGTCATGTAGAAGCTCGTAAGGTGTTTTTCCATGGCGTTTCCGAATGATAGAACGGTTTTGGGTGAAACATGCAGTAGATATAGCTTCTGCCCACAAGAACAATGGAGCGTTCGCATAAATGAGCATAGTCCTAGCAGCTTCCATAAGCGTACGATTCCGTCTTTCAACGACATCGTTTTGTTGTGGAGTGCGTGCAGCGGATGTTTCATGTGAAATACCAACATCTTCATAGTAATCACGAAGAGTCTGGTTGACGAACTCTGTTCCATTATCTGTACGAATACGGCGGACAGTAGTATTCAAACGTACCTGAATGAATTTCAGAAAAGTGATGATAGCCTTCGGTGCTTCATCCTTTGTACGTAGAAATCTAACCCATGTAAACCTGGAGAAATCATCCACAATAACCAGAATGAATTTCTTACCGCTCACACTTTCAGTTCTCATTGGCCCACAAAGATCCATATGCAAAAGATGAAGTTTTTCTTGATTGGTGTCTTCAGCTTTGGGCTTGTAAGATTTCTTGGTACTTTTCCCCCTTGAACACGCGGAACATAAATGGTCCTTGTGAAATTTAAGCTTTGGAAGACCACGAACTAATTCGTTTTTAGCCAGATGATTAATAGCATCAAAGTTAAGATGAGATAATCTGCGATGCCATAACCATGACTTGGTCTTAGATGCTTTAGAGAGAAGACATACTGGAGAAGCGGCCATCATGTCTTGTAAGGACAAGGTATAAAGATTTGCACCACGAGATCCCTTCAACAAATCTTTTCCTTCCAAGTTGCGGATGAAACAAGTGTGTTGTCGAAAAGCAACCTCTAGGTTGGAATCACAAAACTGTCCTACTGAGAATAAGTTATGACCAAGACCTTCTACATAGTATACCCTTGAAATCGTAACGTTTCCAATCTGATATTCACCATACCCCATTATCTTTGCTATATGATCATTACCGAATTTAACCGTTCCAAGAAACATGCTGACGAAATTTCGGAGCATCGAGCGATCTCCGGTCATATGCTTTGAACAACCGGAGTCCAAATACCAGAGGATGATTTGGACCACCTGAAAATATCACCAGGCGAGGACAATGTAGAGGTATCGGAATCTGAATGTTCCTTGTTATTAGCAGGTACAGATTTAATAATCTTAGATTTGCTAATTTTAGGTTTCTTAGATTTCCTAGCCTTCTTCTTCCTAGTTGGTGGTGTAGATTCTAGTTGGCTTAAATCCTGAGGTATTTCTTCACTGATAGGCACTATAGTGGGGGCTGACCTAACTAAAGGGCGTTGTTTCCATACTTGAGTGCGAGTGTGCCTAACTAAAGGACGCTCAGACCTAACCTCAATGGATGCATTCCTAGTTAAAGGGCACATTTTTCCATCTAATGTAAAGGTCCTACCAGTGGGACGCCATTGCCAGCCAACTTGGGCACGAGTTCTACCTGTTGGCTTCCATTCAAGACCATTCCTAATGGCATTCATTTCATTCACATGATCAATAAGACACAAATCATGACGTTGGGAAAACATACATTCATTACAATTCCAACAATTCAAATTAGAATTCACGAATGGTTTAGGCTTCTGCACAGGCGCAGAGCTTTTAGTCTTAACATGATTCTTTTTATTTAAAACTGAACTAGCATTCCTATGGTGAGCTTCTACTTTCTTCTTTTTGGTACTACTAGTGGAGGGCTTGATCTTATCTTTCTTGAGTGGCGATCCTTTAGCCTTAGTAGTCTCTTTTAATCCTGTAGAAGGCAAACTGGGAACATTAGCAACAGATTTTAAAGGTGCCTTACTTGATAGTGCCAATGACGGTTTTGCTCCTGGAGTCTTATTGAATGGAGTTACAGCAATGGGCCTGTTTGTAAGTAGTGCAGAGCCTGGTTTACCTATGTATTGCAAATATGCTAAGCAATATTGAACTCGCTTAATATATTCATGAGCCGAATAATAGTAGCTACTTGAGGGATCTAAGGCATAAAGATCGTCTAAAATATCCCTAACAAAATCTACATGTTTAATGGTATTCCTCATATAATCATTGTAGGTAACCGGGTTTCTCTTATGAAGCGGGTTCTTATAAAGCACTACTGACTTGGTTGTTGGAGCACTAGTGGACGGTGCAGAGTCGGTAGCTAAGTTATCAACAACTTCTTGTCGGGTGAGAAGAAGTGTCTCCTTTAACTCGGCCAAAACCATGTTTTTGTCAATGAGCAGGATGTTTAAGTCAGAGATTTCCTCACACTTTTGGTTCAGTTGTTCAACATAAGATCGTTGCTGTGCCGCATTAAAAGCGAAGCGTTCTTCTAGTGAACCATAAAGAGCGGATAGTCCCTGTCTTGTCCGATCCATCTCCCCTAGAACAGACGAAAGTCTAATTTCTAAGACCTGGTTTTTAGACTCTGCAGCCTCTAGTTCCAATTTTAGTGTTTCATTTGATGACTCATCTCTCTTCAATCTCATAATCTCTTCCTCTAATGTCTTAACTATAGCAATCATCTTGTCACTCGTCTCAACACCGTTTTCACAACTATTTGTTATCAAAAGATCCTCATTTTGAGTTTGTTGTTTTAATTCTAAAGATATACAATGTTGTTCTAGTTGATTAAAGCGTTTTGAAAGTAAATTGTAAGAATCTTGTAGCTTTAAAAACTCAGCGTTAGATTCGTGACAAGACTGATTATCTACCTCATTTACAGTATCAACAACATTTACAGAGAGATCACAAACATCATCACATATATTCACAGCATCACAATTAATCATAGCGGATGTAAGCTCATTCGAATAATTAACATTTACAGTAGTAAGCACATCACACGAGATTACTTCGGACAAGAATCGGTCATATTCAAATAAAATCTTTTCCTTTTCAGTCAGTTGTAGTTCGTAAGCGGTGTCCATTTCATAAAACACTTTTTGAACTTCTCCAATTTCAAACTCAAGATTTTCTTTAAGAGATGCAAAACTTCCTTTTAGACTTTCGACAAATGGGTTGATTTCATTTTTAAACACCTCGTTCATGTGTTCGAAAGCCCATTCTCCGGCGTTTAGGCCATTTGAAGTCGTACATTCCAAAATGACCTTGTCAAAATTAGTAAAGTATTGATTAATCTCTTGCAAGTTTAACCATACAGTGCTAACAGGTGGAAGATCCTTTGGAATTTCCTTAGGACCTTCCATGTTGACAAGTGTAGGAAATGTACTAGGGTTTTCTTCATTCAACATGTAGGTTGGTGCTGTAATGAGATCTTTGTCCATATGGAAGCGAATTCTAAAATCCGTTTTAGCAAGCTCCTTATTCATTTTAAAATAATCACACTCGGGATATTTTGTAGAATTGTATGACCCATCCTCATCAACTAGATCCTTACTTGTTCGATCATCGAAAATAACAATCGGGTCTAAGACCAATCCTAATTGGGTTGCATTATAGAGTCTTGGACTATGTCTTACAGCTTGTTTTGCATACCTTGGGTTAGGGGGGAAGGCCTTTTTGACATGATAAGTTAAATTCTCTAAACGAAGCATCAAATAAGTGCACTAGTTGAGAGGCAGCGTATTGTCTTAAAAGCAAATAATCTAGACTTCTAATCTTATTAGTCGCATTAATTTCCATTTCATTCTTCTTAGACTCGAGTAATTCAAAATCCGTTTGAAGTTTTTG
Source organism: Glebionis coronaria (assembly GCA_025667525.1). Classification (NCBI taxonomy): domain Eukaryota; kingdom Viridiplantae; phylum Streptophyta; class Magnoliopsida; order Asterales; family Asteraceae; genus Glebionis; species Glebionis coronaria. Next base: position 551,712,026 of record CM046878.1, on the reverse strand, counting down.
AAAATTAGTGACCACTAACTCTTTTTCTTTAAGTTCGTTAGAAAGATCTGCTCTTAAGGTTTCAATTTCTTGCAAATGACCCATTTGTTTGTTTCGAAAATGATCATACTCGGGATTTGTTAGAACACTAGATGAAGGCACTAATTCTAAACTTTGAACTTTCTCGTTACTTAAGGCAAGCTCATCAGACAAATTCTTATTCTTAGCTAGGGTTTCTAAGAGTGCATCATTCATTTGGCTAAGTAATGTAGCAGGAACCATGACCAAATCTTGTTGAGCAGGAGTATGCGTATGCGAAATAGCTCCCGGTTGTGTTTCACTCAAAGTCTAGGGACTCACATTGATATTACTATCATTGATTGTCTCCTCATTTGAAAGACTCACCACCGAAGATTCATTCGAATCAGCACGCTCTTGCACAACTTGATGTGGTTGAATACTAGCATCAGTGGTATTATCAGTGGTATTAATAAGTACCTCATATCTCTTTTCTGGCCCTAAGCTGGAGATAGTTGCCATAAGAGCTGCCTTTGCCGATTGAAAATCATCACAGTCTGAGTCATACGCATCAAGATCATCTGCTTGGTATGCTGCATTCTGTGTGGTAACAACGTCTTGTTCAGCAATCCCTGGATCAGCAAGAAATGCAAGCTCCTCTTCATCAAGTTCCCTTCCTTGTGCCTGAGCATTCACCAGATAAATCTTCTCTGCAAACCATTGACCATCCCTTCTCCTCTTGGGTTTCTTACAATCCCTGGACATGTGACCCTCTTCCTTGCAGTTGTAGCATGTAATCATTCTCAACTTGCCTGTGGAATTAGCCCGTGGAGGAGTGTTGACCATTGGAGCAGGATTGACCGTGCGTGCATTGGTAGTTGATGTAGTAGGTCTCCCCTGATATGGTTGAATAGGTTGAACCATTACCCTGCCATTCTCAATAGTAGCTTGTTGGCGAGAATTGGAGGAATTCCTCAACTGATTGTTAGTTGGAGTTGATCCCCTAAATCCTCGTTTGCTTAAAGTCCTTGTGAGATAAGCAGACATAGTGGTTAACACTTCAACTGGGTCAGCTCCTTGTTTGAATACAGGAATGGGGACTTCCTCATCATCACAATACATTGCTTGGTCTTGTTGAGATGCATAATCACTAGAAGGAATACTCATGTGATCAGAATAGCTTGATAGATATGTTGCATTCTCTTGATAAGAAGAATATGAAGGCTGAGCATAAGGTGCAATGCTTGCTAGGTGATGTTGTGAAGCATAGTGTGGTGAAGGTGCATTAAACCGATATTGTTGCTGATGTGAGGTGGGTGGTTGTGGTAGAATCGAGTATTGGGGAAAGGTTGGTGTCATGTAAGGTGATGGATGATAGGCTTGATGTCCCAAGATATAAGGAGTGTTGTTGTGAGACAAGCTTGGTTGATTCGCCATCAAAGCTAAGGAATCAGGGTACAAACCTCGAGGCGAACGGTGCATGATCACATGTTTCTCATGCTGCTGAAGAAAAGCATATAGTTGATCCAAATTGCACTTATGCAAATCCCTGGTTAACTTAACATCGGTAATATACTCACCCCATTCAGCTTGAGGTAAAGTATTCAAGAATTTGGTGTTAACCTGGAATGGAGCAATCACGAGATTATATACATTCAGATCATTCATGAGAGTGGTGAATCTGAAGTAATAATCGTGAAGCGTTTCCCCTGGGTTGTACGTGAATCTATCAAACAGGTCATACAACTGACATTCCCTTTCCTGTTTGGTGAGAGACGTACCTTGTAGCAACACCTTTAGACGTTCCCATAAATCCTTTGCCACAATATACTGACTTACCATCCGATAGATATCATGTGGAAGAGCTTGGAGAATGGTTTGAAGAGCTTTTTCGTCTGCATCTGCAACAAGTTGTTGAGATGGAGTGAGTTCTTCAAATTCTCATGGTCGAGTCACGTTGTTAACCACGATGGTACCATAGTCAAGTGGACCATTTAAAATTGACTTGACCATAAGCCTCCCATATACCGGTTTTCCCTTAAGGTAAGACATCATCCGGCCTTGCCATGCTTCAAAAACTTCTTTGATGAGCATTGGCGGGCGATTATCCGTTCCCGTAATGACGAAAATATCCGTAAGTGATGTCATCTGAGGCATTACTGAATTCGGATTCATTTTATTCACTTCAAAGAGACAAATATTATCGGTTGATCGAGCAGTGAAGTAAAGCTTGTGAATTGTGTAGAGTTTTTGTTGTAAGGAACCAAGATTAAATCCTCTAAAAAAATCGTCGAAAAAAACAAGTAAAATAACCCTTGATTCGGAACTTTTTGTTGATTCGGAAGTTTTGGCTTGGAATACCTTGATTCGGAACTTTTGGTTCGGAAGTCTTGATCCGGAACTTTCCCTTGATCCGGAACTTTTCCCTTGATCCGGAACTTTCCTTGATCCGGAACTTTCTCTTTGATCCGGAACTTTCCTTGATCCGGAACTTTTGGTTCGGAACTTGCTTGATCCGGAACTTTCCTTGATCCGGAACTTTTGGTTCGGAACTTCCTTGATCCGGAACTTTCCTTGATCCGGAACTTTTGGATCGGAACTTCCTTGATCCGGAACTTTTGTTGATCCGGAACTTTTCGTTCGGAACTTTTGGTTCGGAACTTTTGTTGATTCGGAACTTTTCGTTCGGAACTTTTGATCCGGAACTTTGGTTGATCCGGAACTTTTTGATCCGGAACTTTTTGGTTCGGAACTTTGTCTGGGTAAACAGAAGGTTGTTCGAGTATGAACAGTCGATCAAAAAGAAGATTTAAACCCAGATTTTTACCAAATAACCCAAAAAATTTTGTGATTTCTACAATAATAAGTAAAAACTAATACTTATCTACTAATCCCAATCACAAAAACACCAAAAACTCCAAGAATCAAGATGGGTCTTCTTAAAGAACACTAATACAATCAAAAACTAAAAAACCACACAAATCATTACCTTAAATCACCCCATAGCTCTTGATACCAAATGTAGAATCTTGATAACCTATGAATCTATGAAGTGGGTTGATGTTTTCTAGAGAGAGAAACTCTAGAGAGAAAGTGAGAGAGAACTATGTGATATTTTATTAAGTGAAAACTAAAAGTGAACAACAACCAACCCCTTTCCAAGGAGGAAAGGGGTATTTATACTTCCAAGTCTTATGTGGACTTGGGCCGGCCCATGACAAGCCCATGGACCGCTTCTTACTTAACTAAATAAGTATTTGTTAACTACGAGCTATACAACTTATATAATAGTGTGGAGTGACCGATACTTCTAATATACGTAAAAACGTATTTCAAACAGATATTCTTGCACAAGCTCACTTGGTGTAATTATTTGCCTATTCTCCCATCACTTGCTAATAATTTATCTGCAATAAGTAAGGTCGTACGATTTGAAAAGTTACTTAGCTTCTAGCCCAAGATCGTTTAAAAGTTGCTCGGTAATGATAAGAGTTCATAGCCAAGGCATAACTTATGAAGCGGGGCGCGAAGATTGGCGAGTCCGAAAAGGCCCTAACAAGGCATGAGGATTCAATTTTATTGCTGAAGATCCAAAGTGATGTGAAAAGCATTATTCCCAAAGTCAATATGAAGGATCAAGACTCACGACGAAAAGCAATCAACTCCCATAAAGATCATGGAGAAGTCTATCCGAAAAGACCCTAACAAGGTATGAGGATAAATAGATCCAAGTCCGAAAAGGAGGCGGATCATTGTATCTCAAAATCCCAATTAGAGATTGAAGAAATAATCATGAAGTCGTGGTCAACAAAGTTGGAATACCCCTCAAAAGTCTCCAAGTGAAGAAACTCTAGTAACGATGAGAAGACCATTATCTCAAGCACGTCTCTCAAGATATGAAGTATGAAGTACATGCCAAATATCGGCCTGAGAAAGGTCTCAAATCGTGAACCGAGTTATGCCAAGATATGAACTTTTTGATATCCCGAGAAGCAGTTTTAAGAGATTTTTTCCTTTAGCTAACTATTGATCAAATCGTCCTACTTTGCTTTCAGCCTAAATAAACTATCGAAATAAGTCCAAAAATGCATCTTCATGATCATTCTAAGACAAAAATAAAATATAAGAGATACACCTAGGAATAAGGGAGTTTAAGTGTATAATTAAGCCATGTGTGTAAGTGTTTGATTTACTAACTTATAATAACAATGATCTCGTTTTTAAGCTTAGTTTGGGGAACGTGAAACTTGAGGGTGATAAATCTTCGCAACACCGAAGCCCTAATGTAAGTCCTTGATTTCTTTGCAAGTTATTTCCATGTAGCTGTTTTCAAGTGAAAATGGTTTTCTATCCTTTTGTTTCCTTTAAAGTTTAAATTCTTTTAGTACTTTAATTTTTGTTTAGTAGTATTTTAATAAGGCCAAGGTTGATTGATTATGAGAAAAGTGTAAATTTGCTTTATCACTAAGCATTGCATGAGGGCATGGCAATGGTTAAGTATAGGGGATTTGATAGGTATGTAAACACCCATCCTTTTACCACTTATTTCTTACTAAAACGAGACCAAAACACGTATTTAATATCATTTGTTTGGAATTATGCGTGGTTTTTGTGTTTATTGTATTTTCAGAGCCAACCGGATGGATAATGGAGAAAACATGGGATTGCACGGGTTTTACCGAAGAAAAAGACTCAAGATGAAGTCTATTGTCCAAGAGATGCAAAAGATTTGAAGTCACTGGGCCTATTCGAAGATTTATCGAAGAAAATGACCAAAGATGGAAGATTTACATAAGTCGAAGAAACTCAAGTCTATTAAATGAAGAAATTAAAAGACGAGTTGAATTTATTCGACGACAAATCCAGAATCAGAATCGAAAACGTCAACTTTTCTGAAAAGACGAGAAGACAAGAAGAACGGGAGAAAGCCCGCTCACCAACCAAAGACAAGACTATATAAAGTCCACCCTTCACACTTTTCATTCAGTTTTTTAGTTTTTCTTTTCCCCTCTTTTCTCTCTTTTCTGTTCGTAGTCATCACCAACACCACTAGGGTGTTTGGTGATCTTGATTTTTATTGTTTAATACACACATTTTGCTTGGGTTCTTTTTTCTCTCACAGTCCTCTCGAATTGATCTCGGCCTTAAGTGGAATGATTGTTCTTGGTTACTAAATTAAAAGGTTTGGTTTTCTAATCTACTAAATGTTAAATGATCTAAAATGTAAACTTAAATTTTAAAAGTAATTGAATTAATAACAATTAATAAAACTTGAATTGAAATTAAAATTAAAATTAAAGTAACAGTTAAAATATAAATGTGAAATAGGAAACAATAAAGAAACATGAAGGAAATAGAAACAGTAAGAAAACAGTAAAACTACCCAAAAGAAATTGATTCGGAAGATTGAACCTTGATTCGGAACTTTTCACCCGGAAGTCTTCATTCGGAACTTTTATTAATCCTTCATTCGGAACTTTCTTCGGAAGTTTGGTCGGAACTTTCACCCGGAACTTTACTCGGAACTTTGGTTCATCCGGAAGTTTTGCTTCATTCGGAACTTTAGGTTCATCCGGAAGTTACTGTTCATCCGGAACTTTAGACTGACTCGGAAGTTTTGAAAAGGAAACTCATTCGGAACTTTTTGACAAAAGACTCATTCGGAACCTTTTTTACTCATTCGGAACTTCTAAACAAAAATTCATTCGGAACTTTTAAGGAACATATTCATCCGGAACTTCTTAGTTCATTCGGAAGATGGGTGTTCATCCGGAACCTGGGAACACAGATACAGTACCTTTACCGGAAGAACAAGGAAACACGATTTTAATCCAAAAATCACCAAGTTTTTCACCAAAATCTTAAATAAACTAATCACTAAGCATCTACTAACCATAAACTACAAATCCCATCAACAAAAACACAAAACCCAACAACTTTTGAAGATCAAAATCAAGAAAATAAGAACTTAAGAACTTAAAGAGAAAGATGATGATGAACAAGATGAAAAGGAAAGATTAAACAAGAACTTGTATTAATGATTACTGTTTTAACAATCACAAAACAAAGATGAAAATTACAAGATTAAAAATCAAAGATCAAGATCACCAAACACCCTAGTGGTGTTGGAGATGGGACGAACTGAAGGGAGAAAAAGAAGGAGAAAGAAACTCCAAAACTAAACTGCCTAAGTGTGTGTGGGGAGGGCTTTATAAAGCCTTGTCTTTTGGTTGGTGAGTGGGCTTTCTCCCGTTCTTCTTGTCTTCTCGTCTTTTTCAGAAAAGTTGACGTTTTTGATTCTGATTCGGGATTTGTCGTCGATTAAATTCAACTCGTCTTTTAATTTCTTCGTTTAATAGACTTGAGTTTCTTCGACTTATTTAAATCCTCCATCTTTGGTCCTTTTCTTCGATAAATCTTCGAATAGGCCCAGTGACTTCAAATCTTTTGCATCTCTTGGACAATAGACTTTATCTCGAGTCCTTTTCTTCAGTAAAACCCGTGCAATCCCATGTTTTCTTCAATATTCATCCGGTTAGCTCTGAAAACACAATAAACACAAAAACCACGCATAATTCCAAACAAATGATATTAAATGCGTGTTTTGGTCTTGTTTTAGCCAGAATTAAGTGGTAAAAGGATGGGTGTTTACACACCTATCAAATCCCCTACACTTAACCATTGTCATGCCCTCATGCAATGCTTAGTGATAAAGCAATTTTACACTTTTCTCATAATTAATCAACCTTGGCCTTATTTAAATACTACTAAACAAAAATTAAAATACTTAAAAGAAATTAAACTTTAAAGGTAACAAAAGGATAGAAAACCATTTTCACTTGAAAATAGCTACATGGAAATAACTTGCAAAGAAATCGATGACTTACGTTAGGGCTTTGGTGCTGCGAAGATTTATCACCCTCAAGTTTCACGTTCCCCAAACTAAGCTTAAAAACGAGATCATTGTTATTATAAGTTAGCAATTCAAACACTTACATACATGGCTTAATTAAATGCTTAAACTCCCTTATTCCTAGGTGTATCTCTTATATTTTATTTTTGTCTTAGAATGATCATGAAGATGCATTTTTGGACTTATTTCGATAGTTTATTTAGGCTGAAAGCAAAGTAGGACGATTTGATCAATAGTTAGCTAAAGGACAAAATCTCTTAAAACTGCTTCTCGGGATATCAAAAAGTTCATATCTTGGCATAACTCGGTTCACGATTTGAGACCTTTCTCGGGCCGATATTTGGCATGTACTTCATACTTCATGTCTTGAGAGACGTGCTTGAGATAATGGTCTTCTCATCGTTCATAGAATTTCTTCACTTGGAGACTTTTGAGAGGTACTCCAACTTTGTTGACCATGACTTCATGATTATTTCTTCAATCTCTATTTGGGATTTTGAGATACAACGATCCGCCTCCTTTTTGGACTTGGATCTATTTATCCTCATACCTTGTTAGGGTCTTTTCGGATAGACTTCTCCATGATCTTTATGGGAGTTGATTGCTTTTCGTCGTGAGTCTTGATCCTTCATATTGACTTTGGGAATAAAGCTTTTCACATCACCTTGGATCTTTAGCAATAAAATGGAATCCCCATGCCTTGTTAGGGCCTTTTCGGACTCGCCAATCTTCACGCCCCGCTTCATAAGTTATGCCTTGTCTATGAACTCTTATCATTACCGAGCAACTTTTAAACGATCTTGGGCTAGAAGCTAAGTAACCTTTCAAATCGTACGACCTTACTTATTGCAGATAATTTATTAGCAAGTGATGGGAGAATAGGCAAATAATTACACCAAGTGAGCTTGTGCAAGAAAACCGACTTCTAATTGACTCTATCATTTCTCGTCCTCCACAATTTAAAATCTCAAGTAATGAGATTCGTGGATGCTTAGCCTAATAAACCAATTAAGGTCTACATGGTTAAGGATACTAGCTAGAATAAACTCGGGTAAGTCTATTCGGGTTGAGTCAAAATAAACGCAACGGGCCTAATATGTCAAAGATTTCAAAACTAGCTACACCACTTATCCCTGTAATCACATCACCACACAAAGAGAAAGACCTATAGAGGCTCCCCTACACTTAGGAGGTTAAAACATAAAAGGATAGATACTCGGGCTACCTCCCGAGGAGCGCTTGTTTTTGATAATCGAGTCACGAGCCTGACTCGACCCAAAATTAGTTCATGGGGAACGTGGTGAGGGATGGAATCACCTCCTGAGAGGTGTCCTCACCAAAGTACAACTTCACTCGTTGGCCATTCACCTTAAAATTTGGTCCATCAGGTTGAGTGAGCTCGAGAGTACCATATGGAAAAATTTGGGCGATGGTGAATGGTCCGGACCAACGAGATTTGAGCTTGCCCGAAAAGATTTTCAACCGAGAGTTAAAAAGTAAGACTTTGTCTCCAACATGGAACTCTCGGTTTTTGATCTTGGAGTCGTGAATGAGCTTAGTTCTTTCCTTATAGATCAAAGAATTTTCATAAGCCTCATTCCGAAGTTCATTGAGCTCATTGAGTTGGATCTTGCGCAGGTCACCGGCTTTGTTAATATCAAAATTAGCCCACTTCAAGGCCCAATAAGCCTTGTGCTCTAACTCAATGGGGAGGTGGCACGCTTTCCCGTACACGAGACGATATGGTGTACAACCAATCGGAGTCTTGTAAGCAGTACGGAAAGCCCACAAAGCATCATCAAGTTTATCAGCCCATGAGGCACGATGCTCTCCCACGGTTCTTTCCAGAATTCGCTTAAGTCCTCGGTTGGATATTTCAGCCTGGCCATTAGTTTGTGGGTGGTAGGCTGTGGAAAGACGATGATTTACACCGTACTTAGCCATGACTCTTGCGAATTGGTCATTGCAAAAATGAGTCCCACGATCACTAATAATGGCACGAGGCACACCGAATCTAGCGAAAAGAGCTTTCAAAAAGTTACAAACCACCCTTGCGTCATTAGTGGGTAAAGCTTTGGCTTCAACCCATTTGGAGACGTAGTCAACGACTACAAGGATGTATTTGTTTCCTTTAGAAGAAGGGAATGGCCCCATAAAGTCGATACCCCAAACATCAAAGATTTCACATTCTTGAATGAAATTCTGAGGCATCTCGTCTTTATGTGTGATGTTGCCTTGTTTCTGGCACACATCACATCTTTTAACCATATCGTGAGCGTCACGATATATGGAGGCCCAATAAAATCCCGAATCAAACACTTTTTTGGCGGTGTAGTTGGGACCAAAGTGACCACCGGTGGGTCCTTTGTGGCAAGCATCAAGGATTTCCGAAGCTGCCGGTCCATCAACACATCGGCGAGTAATCAGGTCGGCACATTGTTTGAATAGGTAAGGTTCGTCCCAAAAGTAAGTCTTGATGTCGGTGAAGAACTTTTTCTTTTGTTGAGACGTCAACCCTTCCTTGAGAATTCCACCCGCCAAGTAGTTTGCAAAGTCCGCAAACCACGGGGTTTCATTCGATTTCAAGTTTATAGACATTAAGGTCTCCAAGGGAAAAGAATCATTGATTTCTTTGTTCAGATGATTCCCTTGGTAAGGATCCTCAAGTCTACTGAGATGATCCGCGGCTAGGTTTTCTGCTCCTTTTTTATCGCGAATTTCGATTTTAAATTCCTGGAGCAGCAAAACCCAGCGAAGAAGTCTTGGTTTGGAATCTTGCTTTGTCAACAAGTACTTCAGCGCGGAGTGATCGGTATACACAATTGTTGTGGAAAGGACAAGATAGGGGCAGAATTTTTCAAAAGCATAGACAACAGCTAAAAGCTCTTTTTCGGTTGTCGTATAATGCAATTGTGCCCCTGTCATTGTCTTGCTAGCGTAATGGATTGGTTGGAAGTGTTTATTCACTCTTTGTCCCAGAACCGCTCCAATAGCAAAATCACTAGCATCGCACATCAACTCAAAGGGAAGCTCCCAATTAGGGGTAACCAAGACGGGTGCCTTAGTTAGCTTATCCTTCAGCGAGTTGAATGCTTCGAGACACTCTTTGGAAAAGATGAAAGGAGTATCTTTTTCCAAGAGGTGGGTCATCGGACGAGCGATTTGAGAAAAATCTTGGATGAATCGACGGTAGAAGCCCGCATGACCCAGGAAACTTCTCACACCCTTCACGGTTGAAGGTGGAGGCAACTTTGCGATAACATCGACTTTAGCACGGTCTACTTCAAGACCGGCTTTCGAGATCTTATGTCCAAGCACGATGCCTTCTTTTACCATGAAATGGCATTTTTCCCAATTCAGAACAAGGCGAGTGTCTTCGCAGCGCTTAAGCATACGTTCCAAATTGGCAAGGCAAGAAGAGAAGGAATCCCCGAAGACCGAGAAATCATCCATGAAGACTTCCATGGTTTGTTCAACCATGTCATGGAAGATAGCTAACATGCACCTTTGGAAAGTCCCGGGGGCATTGCATAAGCCAAAAGGCATCCTTTTGTACGCAAATGTGCCATAGGGACAAGTGAATGTTGTCTTCTCTTGATCTTGGGGATCGATGGGTATTTGGAAATAACCCGAGAAACCATCAAGAAAGCAGTAATATTCATTACCCGCTAATCGTTCAAGCATTTGGTCCATAAAAGGTAGAGGGAAATGATCCTTTCTCGTGGCATCATTGAGTTTGCGGTAGTCTATACAAACTCTCCACCCAGTAATGAGACGAGTGGAAATCAACTCGTTGTGTTCATTGGGAACAACGGTTATTCCGCCCTTCTTGGGCACACAATGGATTGGACTAACCCATGGTGAATCCGAAATAGGGTAAATCATACCCGCATCAAGAAGTTTGATAACCTCTGTTTTGATGACTTCATGTATTTTTGGATTCACCCTTCGTTGGCTTTGAATTGTGGGCTTAAAGTCGTCCTCCATGAGAATTTTGTGTGTGCAGAAGTGAGGATCAATTCCACGAATATCCGAAATCTTCCAAGCAATAGCCTTCTTATGATCTTTCAACACGGCGACAAGTCGGGCTTTTTCTTCATCTTTTAGGTCCTTTGCGATGATGACGGGCCACTTCTTCTCTTCTTCAAGGAATACATACTCGAGATGGGGCGGCAACTCCTTAAGTTCCAAATCCGGAGGATTTTCGACGGGAGGCGTATTCGAAGTCGGAGTATCGATAGCAATGACCGTGGGAGATGGAGGAGAAGGATTGTTTTCTTTGAGAAGGTTTTCAATGAAGCTGAGATCTTCATCCCAATTGGTAGTAGAATCGTCATTGGCTAAATGCACATCTCCCATGGTGGCTTCCAAATCTTTCCAAAGGAAATCACTTTCTCCAAATAGAGATAGTGATGAGTCGATAGAGGAAACGGTTTGAACATTGGGAAGAGAGGTAGGAATACTTTTACAAGCATCTTTGAAGTGTTCTTCACAAGCCTCATCAAGAACGTCAATACAATTAACACTCTCGTAAGAATAAGGCTGTTTAGAAAGCTTTCCCATGTTGAAGACTACTTTATCGTCACCCACTCTCATGATAAGGTCACCGGCTTCAACATCGATGAGAGTGCGACCGGTCCTCAAGAATGGACGACCAACAATTAGTGGCACACGAGGGTCCATCTCGTAGTCGACGACAACAAAATCAGCAGGAAAGGTAAATTTGTCGACTCCTACAATGACGTCTTCGGCTATCCCCAATGGATAAGCAACCGTACGGTTAGCTAATTCCAAAGTCATTTTGGTGGGGACTAGCTCTGGGAGAGATAATTGCTTCCAAACGCTTAGAGGCATAAGATTAATACTGGCACCTAGATCGGCTAGGGCCATGCAATTCTCTACTCCCGGGAAATTGCAAGGGATAAGGAAACGACCCGGATCACCAAGCTTGGTTGGCAATTTCCTTAAGAGCACTGCAGAGCAGTTCTCATTAAGTTGGGTGTTGGCAATATCGAGGAGCTTTTCCTTGTCGCTCAGAAGATCTTTAAACATTTTCGCATATTTAGGCATGTGAGCGAGAGCCTCAGCAAAGGAGATATTGAAATTCAGTTGTTTAAACATTTTAAGAAAGTTTGAAACCTGAATATCGTCCTTGCTCTTTTGCTTCTCTTTCCTCAACCTAGATGGATAAGGTATATTGGAAGAAGAGGAAGGCTTTGGAAGAATAGGATCACTCACATCCTTGGGTAGAGGAGGGGTAGAAGAAAGAGGTGGAGAAATTGGGGAAGGAGAAGGATGAGGAATAGGAGCAGGTGACTCGTTCTCCTTAGTCACAACCACCGGTGGAGGTATAGGAAGCTCGGGTTCCTTGGTACCTTTGCCACTTCGAGTGGTGATTGCTTTCATCTCCCCTCTTGGATTAGCAACGGTGTTACTCGGAAGAGTACCCGAAGAAGAGGGTTGATTACCTTGGAAGAAACTAGCCATCATGTTCCTCAAGTCATTCGTCTGACTATCCAAAGTATTTCGCATATCGGCTCTCAAATCGTTCCCTTGTTTGACCAAGTCTGCTTTCAGGTTGAGCACTTCTCTCTGAAGATTTCCCACAATCACATCGTTAGTCCTCATATAAGTTTCCACTTCTTGGTGAAGAGCGGTGGGTTGGTTGGGAGGAGTATTGTATGCGGGTGGTTGATAAGCAGGTTGCTGGTAGACTTGGTTGTTTCGTTGAGGTGGTTGTTGTTGCTTGTGAGGAGGTATGTATGGTTGTCGAGGTTGTTGTTGTTGTTGAGGAGGGCGGTTGAGGTTTTGTTGTTGGTTTGGGTTGTTTGGAGGAAAACCAGGTGGTGAAAGATAATTGTTGGAACGGTAGCTCAGCAAGTTACGGTCACCTTGAGGTCTCGCTTGATAAGCAGGTTGAGGATAGGTGCCATATGCTGCATTCACATTCTCAGCAGGGTAGTCTTGGGTGGCGGTACAAGTGGTGTAAGAGTGAGGACCACCGCATATCTCACAAGGTTGGCTGACAGCGTTAACTTGAGCGTTTTTAGCGTTGCTGCTGTTGTTGTTGTTAACAGTGTGGGTGACAAGCGATTCAAGAAGCGTAGTGATTTTGTCCAATCGCTTGTCGCTGTCACTAGTGCTAGCACTAGCGACATTGGTCCGAACACTCTTGGTTTGCACACGAGATTTATTCTCAATGATGTCCCAAGCAGCATTGGAAGTCTTAGCCAATAGATTACCCCCCAAGGCATTGTTCAGTGAATCTTGGTCACTCATGCTTAAACCATTGTAAAAAGTATTAATTTGATGTACTTTGGTAAAACCATGTTGTGGGCATTTTTTTAAAAGATCTTTGAAACGATCCCAAGATTCACTGAACGACTCATCGTACTTTTGTTCAAAATTTATGATTTCATTCCGCAATGCGGTAGTGCGAGAGGGTGGGAAAAAGTAATTGATGAACTTAGTTTCCAAATCCGTCCACGAGAGAATACTCTGTGGCGGTTCCTTAGCAAGCCAATGTCGGGCTTGTCCCTCTAAAGAAAAGGGAAAAAGTTGTAACCTTATAACCTCTTGTGGAACACCATTGAACTTGACCGTGTTGGTTAGTTGCAAGAATCTCTTGATATGGTCGTGTGGATCATCAATGGTACGTCCCAAGAATGGTTGAGCGGAGACCATCTGGATAAAGCCTGACTTGAGCTCGAAATTGTTGGCGGCAATTGGTGGTATAACAATTGGATCAGTGTTGCCATCTACATGAGCTTGTAGCAGTTCAATCATCGGGCGATTATCCGGAAGGGGCTCATTGTTGTTATTATTGTTCATGTTGTTGAAAGGTGGGTTGTTGTTGTTATTATTGTTGTTTGGAGGTGGTATGTTGTTATTGTTTTGTACACCGGCCATGTCTAAGTTATCGAGAGGCTCGGGCTCTTGATAAGACGTGGATCGAGTGCGCATACACCTGCAAAAGAACGAACAAAGAAAAGCAAAGCAAAATATTTTTGGTTTTTATGTTTTTTACTTTTTAGGATTTTTGAAAATTTTATATCTTTTTGTGTTTTTGAAATTTTTTATGAAAAATTAACGTTCACGGGGAACGGATCCCAAAATCCAAGTTCTCACAAAAAACTTTTGATCTTAACGAGAAGAGCCGGCAGCGGCGCCATTTAATACACACATTTTGCTTGGGTTCTTTTTTCTCTCACAGTCCTCTCGAATTGATCTCGGCCTTAAGTGGAATGATTGTTCTTGGTTACTAATTTAAAGGGTTTGGTTTTCTAATCTACTAAATGTTAAATGATCTAAAATGTAAACTTAAATTTTAAAAGTAATTGAATTAATAACAATTAATAAAACTTGAATTGAAATTAAAATTAAAATTAAAATTAAAATTAAAGTAACAGTTAAAATATAAATGTGAAATAGGAAACAATAAAGAAACAGGAAGGAAATAGAAACAGTAAGAAAACAGTAAAACTACCCAAAAGAAATTGATTCGGAAGATTGAACCTTGATTCGGAACTTTTCACGCGGAAGTCTTCATTCGGAACTTTTATTAATCCTTCATTCGGAACTTTCTTCGGAAGTTTGGTCGGAACTTTCACCCGGAACTTTACTCGGAACTTTGGTTCATCCGGAAGTTTTGCTTCATTCGGAACTTTAGGTTCATCCGGAAGTTACTGTTCATCCGGAACTTTAGACTGACTCGGAAGTTTTGAAAAGGAAACTCATTCGGAACTTTTTGACAAAAGACTCATTCGGAACCTTTTTTACTCATTCGGAACTTCTAAACAAAAATTCATTCGGAACTTTTAAGGAACATATTCATCCGGAACTTCTTAGTTCATTCGGAAGATGGGTGTTCATCCGGAACCTGGGAACACAGATACAGTACCTTTACCCGAAGAACAAGGAAACACGATTTTAATCCAAAAATCACCAAGTTTTTCACCAAAATCTTAAATAAACTAATCACTAAGCATCTACTAACCATAAACTACAAATCCCATCAACAAAAACACAAAACCCAACAACTTTTGAAGATCAAAATCAAGAAAATAAGAACTTAAGAACTTAAAGAGAAAGATGATGATGAACAAGATGAAAAGGAAAGATTAAACAAGAACTTGTATTAATGATTACTGTTTTAACAATCACAAAACAAAGATGAAAATTACAAGATTAAAAATCAAAGATCAAGATCACCAAACACCCTAGTGGTGTTGGAGATGGGACGAACTAAAGGGAGAAAAAGAAGGAGAAAGAAACTCCAAAACTAAACTGCCTAAGTGTGTGTGGGGAGGGCTTTATAAAGCCTTGTCTTTTGGTTGGTGAGTGGGCTTTCTCCCGTTCTTCTTGTCTTCTCGTCTTTTTCAGAAAAGTTGACGTTTTTTATTCTGATTCGGGATTTGTCGTCAATTAAATTCAACTCGTCTTTTAATTTCTTCGTTTAATAGACTTGAGTTTCTTCGACTTATTTAAATCTTCCATCTTTGGTCCTTTTCTTCGATAAATCTTCGAATAGGCCCAGTGACTTCAAATCTTTTGTATCTCTTGGACAATAGACTTTATCTCGAGTCCTTTTCTTCAGTAAAACCCGTGCAATCCCATGTTTTCTTCAATATTCATCCGGTTAGCTCTGAAAACCCAATAAACACAAAAACCACGCATAATTCCAAACAAATGATATTAAATGCGTGTTTTGGTCTTGTTTTAGCCAGAATTAAGTGGTAAAAGGATGGGTGTTTACACACCTATCATTGTTCCAAGAATCTTGTAGTTTAATCTTTGTCTTGTGATTGTTAAAACCTTAATTATTCAATATATCAATCTTTCCATTTCATCTTGTTCATCTTCATCTATTTGGTTAAAAGTTTAAGTTCTTATTTGATTGATTTGATCTTTAAAAGTTATTGGGATTTAAGTTTTTATTGATGGGATTTTTTGTTATTGGTTAGTATATCATTTGTGTTTAGTTTTATTTAAGTTTTGGTTGAAAACTTGGTGAATTTTTGGCTTAAAATCGATTTCCCCTGTTCTTCGGTAATATTACTGTTCTTGAGTTTCCCAGGTTCCGGATGAACCAAAAGTTCCGGATGAACTAAAAGTTCCGGATGAACCAAAAGTTCCGGATGAACCAAAAGTTCCGGATGAACCAAAAGTTCCGGATGAACTAAAAGTTCCGGGTGAACAAAAAGTTCCGAATGAGTTGCAAAAGTTCCGAATAAATTTTCTTTTCAAAAGTTCCGAGTGAACTTTCGGACGAAAGTTCCGAGTCAATCTTCCGGATCAACTTCCGAACCAAGTTCAGAGTGAACTTCCGGACGAAAGTTCCGAGTGAACTTCCGGACGAAAGTTCCGAGTGAACTTCCGAACCAATCTTCCGAATCAATCTTCCGAGTAAAGTTCCGAGTGAAGTTCCGGGTGAAAGTTCCGAATCAATCTTCCGAGTTAAGTTCCGAGTGAACTTCCGAACCAAGTTCCGGATAAACTTCCGGATCAAGGTATACTTCCGAATCAATTTTCTTTTCTTTTGAGTATTTCGAATCTAGTTGAGTGTTATTTACTGTTTCTTCATTTTATATTATTATTTCAAGTTTTATTAACTGTTATTAATACAATTGCTTTTAAATTTAAGTTTACATTTTAGTTCATTTAAACTTTTAGTAGATTAGAAAACCAATCTCCTTTTTAGTAACCAAGAACAATCATTCCACTTAGAACCGAGATCAATTCGAGAGGATATCGAGAGAATATAGAACCCCCATTGCAAAATGATAGTATCAATACTCTATATTTTAAACCTTGTTAATTCTTAACGAGAAAAACGTTTGCACCGTTAGTCCATGAGGGATGTATTATGCCCCGCGCACTAACGGAGAGATGACTGTTGTCTAAAAAACTGACGAAGGATGTAATTCGATTTTCGACATAACATAGAGATGATTTTTGCACTTCACTCCATTTTAAAAGAGCAACTATTATTTAAAGTTACTGTGTTTATTTTACTTTTATCAAACATACTCAAAGATTGTAGAATATTGTTTCTTTCTTTTATGTATTTTCTTTTCATTCATTAGGTAATTATTTTTAGTTAAAAAAAATTTGAGTATTTTTTTGGTTATAAAATATCTTATATTCTTATCCATATCTTATGATTTATCAATTGGTGGATCTTATGATGAAAATGATAGCAAATAATAGGAGACATTTGGAATTAAAGGCCATCAAAAGTGACAAAAGGTGAAATTGTAACATAGGCTAAAACTTTGTCTTTGTTTCTATAATTTTGTTGTGGAATTTTGAGACAATTGTCTTATTTGTAATGTTGTATCAAATAAACGGCTGAATTTTGAAAATTGCAACAAACTAGAACAGGTCACTTCTGAATTGTGTCACTTCTGAATTATGTCACTTTTGAATTTTGGAATAACTAAACGAGTACCCGCGCATAGCGGCGGAAATTGTCTAGCAAGAGATAATTAACACGATGCGATATTGTGGTAAGTGTTTCGGTGAAGTTCAAAATATAACGTCAAAAGATTAAACTTTTATTTCAAAGCGTTGTAACATGTAGTACTTTTAAATGGACCCACATTTTTCAACCATTCAACATTTTCAACTTTCAACCAAAGGGATACACCATTTATAATGTAATATAAATATACATTAGTGGGACCCACATTTTTCCAGCATTCAACATTTTCAACTTTCAATCATAGGATACACCCTTTATAATGTAGTATAGATATAGATTAGTGAGACCCACATTTTCAACCATTCAACATTTTCAACTTTCAACCAAAGGGATACACCCTTTATAATGTAGTATAGATATAGATTAGTGGGACCCATATTTTTCAACCATTCAGCATTTTCAACTTTCAACCAAAGGGATACACCCTTTATAATGCAGTATAGATATAGATTAGTGGGACCCATATTTTTCAACCATTCAACATTTTCAACTTTCAACCAAAGGGATACACCCTTTATAATGTAGTATAGATAGTATGGATATACATTAGTAGGACGCACATTTTTCAACCATTCAACATTTTTAACTTTCAACCAAAGGGATACACCCTTTATAATGTAGTATAGATATAGATTAGTGGGACCCACATTTTTCAACCATTCAACATTTTAAACTTTCAACCAAAGGGATACACCCTTTATAATGTAGTATAGATATATATTAGTGGGACCCACATTTTTCAACCATTCAACATTTTCAACTTTCAACCAAAGGGATACACCCTTTATAATGTAGTATAGATATCATTTTGTTAATATATATGCCAAAACAGGCAAAATTGTTGTTGTGGTATACCTTTATGTTAAAGAACAAAATAAAAATTACAATTTCATGATATATTGTGCATATATAAATGTGTAATTTATGTCGATAATACTATTCAACAAGGTTTTAAATTTGGTGTCGTTTTTGCAAGATCAAAATCTAAAAGTTAGATCGGGATCGTAAAATTTATATTATAATACTATTTTTTAATTATCTTTGAAATATTATATAAATCTATAAATTATTACATATCATAAACAGAAGATTATATGAAAATTTCATATAAACATTGTCACATGTTATGATCATAAACTATTTAAAAAGATTAAAATACTATTTTTTAAGTTATACGAAACATAACCTATAAGTTTTTGTAGTTTTTTAGTTTGTGGTTCGAGAAAAGTAAAATTGGATCGTAATAGATTTTAAGATCTTATAGTTAAAATCGGTATCATGTAAGATCTTAAGCATGCAAACATCTTATATAAAATCTGAACTGATTTTACTTTGCAGTACTGTCAAATTATAAAATTCTAAAATCAATGGATCTTAACATACTGTTTTTTAAATTATACGAAACACAACCCATAAAATTGTAGCTTTTTAGTTTGCGGTTCGAGAAAAGTAATATCGGATCGTAGTATATCTTACGATCTTATGGTGCAGAACTTAAGATCGAGATAATATAAAATATTAAACATGCAAAAAGAGCCTTTGTAGAATCTAGTTTGGTTAGTCATTAAATCCTACAATTATGATTGAAATCTTGACAACCATGTTAACCATGCTAATCATATCTATACTATTATATAAAGGGTGTATGCCCAATTCTTGAAAGTGAAAAAAGTGATAATTAAGGAAATAGTGAAAAACTTAAATTCCTTATATAGATTAGAATGCAATAATTATAAAGTCAAACATTTAATACATGGTCACGGGTTGAACCACCGGGTTAATCCGGTTGTTATATCCGGTCATAAGTTCGACCATCGGGTCAACCTGGTCAAGTCATCGGGTCAGGGTTCGACCATCGGGTCACGGGTTCGACCATCGGTTCAATCCGGTCGAGTCATCGGCCCACGGGTTTGACCACTGGTCAATCCGGTTGAGTCATCGAGTTACGGTTTCGACCACCGGGTCAATCCGGTTGAGTCACGGGTTCGACCACTGGGTCAACCCGGTCGAGTCACCGGGCACGGGCTCGACCACCGACTCAATCCGGCCGAATCACCGATTTACCGATTTGACCACCTGGTCAATTAGAATATCGTTAATTATAAGTCGCTAGGCAATTCCGCCGCTGTGCGCGGGTAATCGTCTAGTTATCTTATAAAACATTTTATGCACTTTCTTTTCATTAAATTTTTAATTAATACAAATTTAAAGCATATTGTACAAGTCAATTAAGTATTACATCACTTTTATAAAATTAATTTTTAATAAATACATGTTATAAAGCATATGTTACAAGTACACATTAATTAATATATTAAACACATTAATTATTAATAATTTAAAAATACTCCTAAAATGAATAACACATTTTATTATACATATTGTACAACTATTAAATACAAAAAAAACTTCATATAACTTACAAGTTGATGGTACATATATTTTTAAAATCAGATCAAATCAACGGGTTTAATCGAAAACTGAAGAAAACAGGCCGAAACATATGCAAACGAACGAACCAGACATAACCAGGATCATTTTTTCCTTTCTTCGATTAATCACAGAGTACCTGGTGTCGCATCTAGGGGTGGAAATCGGGTCGGGTTTGTCGGGTTCGGGTTAATCGGGTCGGGTTGAATTCGGGTCAAGGCTAAAATAATTTACCCGAACCCGACGCGATTTGAACTCGAGTTACTCGGGTTCGGGTCTATGCGGGTCGGGCCTAGTCGGTTTCAAGTCAACCCGACCTGAATATGTTCTGATCGGGTCAGGTCAGAAATAGTCGCATCGCACGAGTACTCTGCTAGTCAAAATTATATAGCTTTATGATTTTTCAAGAATAAGTCAAAGAAAACAAACTTAAGTACTTAACCCATAATGAATAGATATTGTGGGCTTGCTCCACTCATTACTATTTGATTGTTGGGCTCATCTCACCTCTTCTTTACCTCCTCAAAACTCAAAAGTGTTGCTGCATCTTCGTCAATTGTTACAAAAAAAATCAAAATATATTTATAAACCCTAATTATTATCGATTTATCACTTTTAATTTGTACCCATTAATTATTTCAGAGTATGTAATTGGGGGTGAGCTGCCTTTAATTACACTGTAAGTGTTTCCTTAATTATCATAATTCAATTTTGTTCATAGTAATTAGTGAATAATTAGTCATAGGATTAATCATTAATCAATCCTTAATTAATGGATTTGGAACAATTACCTATAAACCCCCTAAAACACGACCCAGCGTGGCGCCATTGCGAAAAGTTTAAAAACCGAACCAATAACAAAATCCAACTCAAATGTATTTACTGCGATAAGTTCTTTAAAGGCGGTGGTATTCATCGCCTTAAGGAGCATTTAGCCGGTCATAAAGGTAACGGTGTTACCTGTTTACGCGTTCCCCCTGACGTTCGCTTGCTAATGCACCATAGCTTAAACGGCCATCGCATTGTTAAGAATAGTAATAGAACTAAGAGGCTGAAGTTAACTCAGGGTGTTGGTGAATTTACGGGGAACGAATGTGTTGACCCGAGTGATAGTTTGTTGTGTGATAAGACGAGTGGAGGTCAGGATGTTTATGTTAGTGTTAATGAAAGCGTTGACCCGAGTGGTGGTTTGTTATGTGATGGTGATTTAGTTAGTGTTCAAGTTACGGGTGATGAGAGTATTGACCCCAGTGGTAGTTTGATAGTGACTCATGTTGATGATACGGATAGGGTCAATGTGAATGTGAATGGGAATGTGAATCATCAAGTTAGTTTAGCGATTGGGCGGTTTTTGTTTGATGCTGGTGTGTCGTTGGACGCTGTGAATTCTGTGCATTTTCAGCCGATGATTGATGCGATTGCTGCACAAGGTTTGGGTGTTGTGGGGCCGAGGTATCATGATATGAGAGGATGGATTTTGAAGAATATGGTTCAGGAAGTGAGAAATGACGTTGATCAATGTTTAAGGAGTTTGGGTAAGACGGGTTGTTCTGTTTTAGTTGATGAGTGTAGATCGGAAAATGGGAGTAAAGTGTTTTTGAATTTTTCGGTTTATTGTCCTCAAGGGCTGGTGTTTCTGAGGTCTGTTGACGGGACTAATGTTTTGGACTCGAGGGAAGGTTTGTTTAGTTTGATTAAGGCGGTTGTTGAAGAAGTTGGAGTGAAAAATGTGGTGCAAATCGTTACTAATAATGAAGCGCGTTATGTTGAAGTAGGGAAAGAAATTGCTGATAATTTCCCTGCTATTTTCTGGACTCCGTGTGCAACGGAATGTGTTGATTTAATATTAGAGGATTTTAGAGAACTTGACTGGATAAGTACGGTACTTGAACAGGCTAGATCAATATCAAGATTCATATACAGTAATAGCCTTGTCTTGGATATGATGAGAAGGTACACTTTTGGAGTTGACATTGTTGTAGTGGGTCCCACGCGTTCTTCAACGGATTTCTTAACTCTGAAGCGGATGTTGAGTGTAAAGGACAACCTTCAATCCATGGTAGCCTCAGACGAGTGGAAGGAATGTACGTACACCAAAAAAGAAGAGTCGGATCATATCAGCAATACGTTATTTTGGTCCATGTGCTCGGTAATCACCCAAATAACAGATCCTTTGTTAAGGCTTCTGAGAATTGTTAGAGGTAAAAAGACGCCAGGGATGGGTTATGTTTATGCAGCGGTGTATCGGGCAAAAGAAGCAATTAAGAAACAGCTTGCCGATAACAAAAACTATATTGCTTATTGGGAAATAATAGATCGTAGGTTGGGACAACTTCATCGTCACCCTCTTCACGCTGCTGGTTTTTATCTTAATCCAAAGTTCTTTTACACTACAGAAGAAGATATACATCCTCAGATCAGGTTATCGGTTTATGATTGTGTAGAAAAGTTGATTCTCGACACTAAGATCCAAGATAAAATTGTTAAAGAGACAATTTCTTATCGTGAAGCTACGGGTGATTTTGGAAGGAAAATTGCAATAAGAGGCAGAAATACGCTATCTCCTGGTAACCCATTAGATTGCTGTTTCTATCTAAATTTTTTTTTATTTTATTTTTTTTTTTTTTTGTAACAATATGGTGTTTTAAGCTGTCATTAGACTAATTTTATCTAATCTGTTGATTGGCATAGCTGAATGGTGGTCAACATACGGAGGGGCTTGTCCAAATATGGCTCGCTTCGCCATTCGTATTCTCAGTCAAACTTGCAGTTTGGTTCGATGTCTGCCAAACAAGATCCGTTTCCAACAAATGCATGAAACAAAGAATTATGTGGAATACCAGAGGCTGAGTGACATCGTATTTGTTAAATATAACATGAGATTAAAGCAAATGTAAGTGGCAAATGCTTCTTGCAATTTTTTATACAAGAACTACGATTATTTTCAGTGTATCTTCTTTATGTAGGAAATAATCTGAATAAAAATGACATTTTAGGTTGATGAACAAAGAGCAGGATAACTCTGATCCTTTTTCTTATGACAACATAAAGTCAGTTGAGGCATGGGTAACAGGGAGTGAGATTCACGCAGATGATGTTGGTAGGTCAGATTGGACGACAGTTGAGCCGCCGTTAGGACTCCAAGTTGATGATATTGAAGCCCTTGGTGAAGGTACATATAATGTTTTTTTAACATTTTCTTAAATTATAAGAGAGAAAATGTAAAGCAGTCGCTGCATAATTTTGTGCAGCAAGCAATTATCGTTCAAGCCTTATCAGAGGCAGTGCGTGCGAGTTTCTTATATTAGTAATATAAATAAACCATTGAATCATGGCATTATGGTCTCTTTATTTGTTAGGCCTTTATTTACGCTGTTCTCTGTGCAGGGTTTGGTGATCAAGAAATTTTTGGTGGGTTGAAAGATGAAGATGAAAATGGTGAAAATAATGTACAACTTTAGGTAAGCTTAGTTAGGTATCTTTTGCCGTTTTTTATTCTTGGTAACGGACATGATATTCTGTCAGAAACTGATCACCTATTTCTAGGTGACGTAATCAGTAAATGTTGTTCCAAGCCATATTCCATTGTTTTAACAAAAAAAAAGCTCCTGTACATGTAACGTTTCCCCTGAATGCGTAGTTAGAAGAGGATAGATATTATAAAAAATTCTTCATAGTGGGCTGTACTGAAGGTGCATTGCTAAAATACATTAGCCCTAACTTGATAATCACCAAAACCTCAACCTCATCAAATTCGCCTTATAAATGTGAATCAGAACTACCTCAAGGACTGCCTCTTTAGTCTAGTTACCCCACACATATTCCACCAAAATGGCATATCAGGCAACGCCTTTGGTTCAGTAGGTCTGCGTCCGCACACCACCTCTAAAAGCAAATCCCCATAAGCAACACATCTGAGCTTGTGGTGGGCGTGCCTGTTCTGGTCAACTCAGGAGCTAAATAATCTGATGTGCCCACCACTTTAGTTGTGCTCTAGTTTGATCCGTGTTCACGTAACTTAGTCAACCCAAAATCACCTAATCGTCCATTTAGCTCTGAATCTAACAACACATTGCCTGCTTTAACGTCCCTGTGAAGCACTGTTTGATCCCATTTTTCATGTAAATACAGAAATCCACGAGCTATGTCCTTTATAACCTTGAATCGTTTAAACCAAGTTAAAGTAATTTCAGGATCACCATAACTATACTTATCTAAACGACCATTAGCCATGAAGTCATATACAACAAACAAATATTTTCTCTTTCTACACCAACCTAACAACTGAGCCAAATTTCTATGTTGGAGGCGGCCAATAGTTGAGATCTCCTATACAAACACTCTCATACCCTGTTGTGATTTATTTGAAACCCGTCTTAACCACTACTAGGGTTTTAAAATTAGGCAACACCCCTTTTTAGATGCTCTTAGTAAAGTTAGTGCATGATGGATTCTACGACTTCTGTAAACTAGAGGAGGAACAAAGGAAAGTTGCTGAGCTCTTGAACGAAATATTGCTTGAAGTGGCAAGGCTTAAGAAGCAGAAAGAAGAGCTTGATAAGGACCAGAGGAAGTCATCAATATCATGGTTGAACTGGTTAAGTATAATAATGCGGTTTAATTAGTTTCCGTACTTGAAAATTGGTCAATTCATCTACCATGAGACGTTTGTATGCCAATGTATGTAACTTTAGGAATAAGCATTAAAATTGCAAAAAAATAGCCCCAACTCCCAAATCACTTGTAATTATGTGATTAGAGTTAACATAACTTTAATAATATTCAACACAATTATATACGTAATCCCAAGCCATCACTTATTTCATTAAAACCAAACTTTATTGATGATTTGATATTTATTCAAGCACACCTAAAAATGCCAAACTTGGCTAATACATTGTTAAATGAGTATCTTCAACAACCTTGTAAAGGCCTAAAACCTTTTCTTTTCCCGCCTTTAGTTCTTCTTCCTTGATCTCGAAATCACCATATGTGTAAATAGTTGTGGTCATCTTTGAGGTAGTCCCACCATCAGGCGAAGCCTCAAACTTAATATCATATGAGACCTTCTCAATCATATCTGATATGCCCATCCCATCTATTAGCGTATACTTGTATGTGAATGTCTTTTCATCGAGTTCATCTATTTGGTGTTTCACGGAACCTGCATTTCAAAATTTAATTAAAACAAGTGACCATATGATTGACGGTGGTTCATCTATTTTGGCATGCTATAGAATTTAATTAAATCCTTAGTTGACTCCTGACTCATTAGAACCATTTTCTTTATGGGTCAAACAAGTAAAGAGAACGGGCCAAATGGGCAAGGAGTTGTCGAACACATAGAACCTTCTAAATCATGTAAATAATATATTTTTTTATTATTACTGAAATAATATTATTTCTGTTGGCATATAGACACACTAATCCTATAAAAAAAAGTTACAAAGTTTAGATGAAAAAAACGTTCTGGATCAACCCGGTCTGTTTTGACCCAGTACTGGACTCGATCATTGACCTCCACTAATTTACTACGGAGTTTCTGATTCAGCATACGGAACATAAGGTTTACCTCCAGCGAAGTTTATTTGCTTAATGCTTCCAGCCCCACCATCACCTTTAATAAACTCAATACTTTTAATAGCATCAGGCAAGATCTTTGGCATTAGATTGTGTGAGTCGACAATTGAGGCCTTGAAAATTCTTGCGGGTGGGACCGAGGATGTTTGCTCATCAGTATATGTCACAATTCCCATGTTTCTCAAGGCTAATGGTTTAAATTGTTAACTCAAGTGTTTTATACTATGGAGATTGAAAATGAATGTGCGTTGTATTTATAGGTTCAAACTGAAGAAAGTGCATATATACATTTCATCGGTATCGGTCAACTATTTGCCTTGTGATTTACCGATTCTGTTTCTTGTCCATTTTTAAATGTGCTTCGGAAGTAAACCATGTGTATCCAACAAATTTAGGAATAATTTCAGTAATCTAAGTTTTGATGTTATTGTTATACATCTGTTTTATCGGGTGAAACTTATAATTTTGCTAAAAGTATGATAGTTTGTATTATAGAACGAACCTGTAGGTATCACATCAGAATAAGATGCACGTTTAGTGTATGAACATTATAAAGGGGAATATTTAGGGAGAGGTTAGGATTTCTTTTTAAGCATAGCATTTTTTTCTGCCGATTTTGTTTTTAAAGTAAGCTTAACAGTATTAAGTTGCTTATTAAAACTGCTTATTTTATTCATGAATAATCGTATAACCAGTATGGATTAATAATCTTAATTGCTCTCTTAGTAGACCTGCTTATCTCCTATATACAAATGCTATATGCACTACTAATAAGCAATCCTACACAACCCCTTGTTAAACAGTATGGATTAATAGTCTTAATCTCTCTCTCAAACTTGCTTATCTGCTATATGCGCTATTAACAAGCAATCCCAGATACCCCCTTATTAGGTTTTAGAATTAGGCAAAACCCCCATACACTGTTGTGATTCATTTAAAACCCGTCTTAACAACCACTAGGTTTTAGAATTAGGCAAAACCCTTTGTAATCGCTCTTAGTAAGTTAGTGCTAGATGGATTCTATGACTTCTGTAAACTCGAGGAGCAGCGTAGGAAAGTTGTTGAGCTCTTGAACGAAATATTGCTTGAATAAGCAGAAAGAAGACCTTGATAAGGACGAGAGGAAGTCATCAGTATCATGGTTGAACTGGTTAAGTATAATCTAAAATGTTGTTTAATTAGTTTCCGTACTTCTTAATTGTAGGCTGAAATCTGACTAAATTTTTTTAGAAGTGTTGATTTGTTGAACAGCTTTTGGAATAGACACTTCTACTTTTTGTAGACTAGTACTTGAAAATTGGTCAATTCTTTTATCGCGAGGCGTTTGTATGCTAATGTATATAACTTTTGGAATAAGCTTTAGAATTGCGAAAAAAATTGCCCCAAAAGTGTCAAGAGACTAAACCCTGCAAAAATAGTTTAAAGTTTATCGGTTTTACCATTATTAACCCAACTCTCAAATCACTCGTGATCGAGTGTTTGGAGTTAACATAACTTTAATACTAGTAATAAATAGCACAATGTATATATAGTAAGCCATCACTTATTTCATTAAAACAAGTTTTTCAGTCAAACTTTATTGATGATATGATATTTATTCAAGCACACTTAAAAAGGCCAAACTTGGCTACAATACAATGTCAAATGAGTATCTTCAAACATATGCATCAGGGTTCTTTAGGAGGTAGGCTTCAACAACCTTGTAAAGGCCTAAAACCTTTTCTTTTCCCGCCTTTAGTTCTTCTTCCTTGATCTCGAAATCACCATGTGTGTGAATAGTTGTGGTCATCTTTGAGATAGTCCCACCATCAGACGAAGCCTCAAACTTAATATCATACGAGACCTTCTCAATCTTATCTGATATGCCCATCCCTTCTATTAGAGTATACTTGTATGTGAATGTCTTTTCATCGAGTTCATCTATCTGGTGTTTCACGGAGCCTGCATACCAAAATTTTATTAAAAATGATAAAAAGAACGGTTCAGATGGGTAAGGAGTCATCGAACACATAGAACCTTTTAAATTATGCAACTAACATTTTTTTATTATTACTGAAACAATAATATTTCTGTTGGCACACAAAGTTTATAGATGAAAAAATGTTCTGGGTCAACCCGGTCTGTTTTGACCCATTACGTAACTTGCCCACTTGCCTCCACTTATATTACTACTTGATTCAGCATTTGAATATATGGTTTACCTCCAGCAAAGTTTATTTGCTTAATGCTTCCAGTGCCACCATCTCCTTTAATAAACTCAATACTTTTAATAGCATCTGGCAAGATTTTTGGCATCAAATTGTGCGAGTCGACAATCGAGGCTTTGAAAATCCTTGCAGGTGGGACTGAGGACGTGTGCTCATCATTGTATGTCACAATTCCCATGTTTCTCAAGGCTAATAGTTTAAATAGTTGACTTTAGGAGTGTTTTAGACTATGGAAATTGAAAGTGAACGTGGGTTGTATTTATAGGTCGAAACTTATGAAAGTGATATGTTGGACCTTGAAATCAGCTGCGCTTTGTGAGATTGTAGTTGCTGCAAGTGCAGATATACATCACCAGTAGTCGGTCAATTATTTGCCTTGTAATTTACAAATCCTGTTTCTTGTCCATTGTGACATGTTCTTAGGAAGTAAACCACGTGTATCAAACAAATTTAGGAATAATTTCACTAATCTAAGTTTTGATGTTCTTGTTATACATCTGTCTTGTCTTATTGGGGTGAAACTATTACCTTTTGCTTAACGTATGCTATTTATTGCCGTTCCAAAAAGAAAGCGTATGTTGTTTCTTTGTGTAGAACCTATAGGTAGGTATCATATCAGAATAAGATGCAGGTATATTGTATGAACATGTTAAAGGGATATATGTACAGGTAGGTTAGGATTTTGTATTAAAATTAGCATTTTTTTGCTGCCTTTTTTTTAAGCTTAACAGTATTTTAAGTTTGCTTATTCAAATCCATTTCAGTTCGGTTTTGGCCAAAAAAATATAACTCGAACAACTCACGCCGAGTAAACCGCAGTCACAAAGTGTGTGATACTAACTAGAGCATTAGGTACGTCTGCAATGCCAAATGCCAAAGGCATGCCAATTAATTAACATGCATTTGCCAGAGGAGGGTGTGGTATGATAACATGCATTTAGCAGCTAAATTGGGTGCCATGTCTTTTTGCGCCTCCCCTATGCCACCGTGCCTAATCCTCTTGTGATATTACTTATTCTTACTTAACGAGTTACTTGCTCAATAGAGTATCAAGTAGACGGCCGCCGAACGATGATCTCTGTTTGGAAAATACCATAAAGCGCGAACCAAGATCCGATGATACCTTTATGATTTTACATGAACCAAAGTGAGAATTGTGGGCTTGCTCTTCTCAAATATTATTTGGGCTTATTTTCGTTTGTTGAGCTGATTCTGTTCTTTTTTCTTTATTGAGCCACTTTTACTATAAGGCCCAATTAGTAGGTTTTATAAAAGTTAACTGCATTTTTGGTTCTTATGGTTTTGTCCAGTTTTCACTTTTGGTTCAATAATTTAAATAGTTTCGATTTTGACCAAAAAAGTAAACTGTTTCTTCACTTTTGGTCCATTTCCGTTAACATCGTCTGTTTGACTTGTTTGACCGTTAATTACAGGGATATATTCGTCTTTCCGTTATTTACATAAGAATAAAAAAATGGGACCCATGAAGTACTAATTTCTTTTCTTTCTTTTTTATAATCACCCAGTCAAATAAAAAAATTACATTTTCCCTTTTTATTACTATATCACCACTGACATTTATTTTACACCATCTTCTTCATCATCACATATCCCAATTAATTTGTTAAACCCTAAATTTTATAATCATCATCTAAAATTTATCGAAAAAATCCTATCAATCCAATCACCATTTCACCTTTTCTGTTCTTGTGCACAAACACACTGTCGAATGTGTTGTAGGCCAATTTTCTATCGGTGGCTTATGTCCTGACTTTGGTCTTGATCTAGGCGCCATTTTTGGAGGTGGGAGTGAGTTTTATCACTTTATGACTTTTAAGAAAGAATACCAAAGTGGTATTGATTTGGTATTTTTTTTAAGAAAGAAAGTGATTTGAGATTTTAAGAAAGAATCCACACACTGATTTGGGTTTATTCAAGAAACATCACACCGAATGAGTTTTATGACTTCTATCGGTGATTTGGTATTTTTCTAATGTTGCTTTCTTGATCTGTCAAATGTGTTTTTTAATTAAGTGAGTCTTATGTTTGGTGATGGAGTTGTGATGCCATATGGCATATATGGTTATAATTACAACACTCACGTATGTTCATTTTATAGAGAATGATTTTCTGGACATCATAACGCATATCTTCGAGATAGTTCAAATATCTGAGTCTCAAGCTGCAAAATAAATTTAATATGAAAAAAAAACATCTCCGGCAAGCTACCCTAGCCGCATCCTTCAACTACCAGATCTTGGCCAGATCTAAAATTGGATCGTGGCCATCCAAAAATTCGATTTTTGATTTATTTGTGGTTGATTTTATGAAATTTAGTGTTGTTAGTGGAGTTAAGATGATGCTAGATTGGAGATGATTGAGATCAATTGTATGAATTTTATTTCGAAAATTAGTTTAAAAAATGAATGGATAACAATAAATCTGATGAAATGGTTGAAAAGAGTTTTTAAATATGGTTCTATTTTATATTTATTATAAAATAATAATAATAACTATAATTATAATAAAAGAAATTAAAAAAATAATAAATAAACAAATAATAAATAATAATAACTTTATTTATACTAAGGGTTTATAATAATAAAATTAATAATAATAATAAAAATAATACTAAAATAATAATAGAGGGTAATTGGGTCATTCGACATTGTCAGACAAGGGGTATTTAAGTACTTTAATACAGTTTGACTAGTCAAACAGACGAGATTTACAGAATTAGACCAAAAGTGAAGAAATAGTTTACTTTTTGGTCAAAGTCGAAACTATTTAAATTTTTGAACCAAAAGTGAAAAACGCACTAAACCACAAGGACCAAAAATGCCGTAAACTCTAAATTTTAAAACAACGAAATTGGCAAAATAACGTTTTAGAAACTTTTCAGTATATCAAACTTGATTTTGTATAAATTGTCACTTTTTATGGAAAATTTCACAAGTTTCAAGCACGTAAAGGCATAGACACAGTGTATTCAATATATTTCATGTGATACACTTTACTTTATTCATTCAACATCTTATTTATCTTTTTCAAAATATACAAGAACATTTGATTTTTTTAAAATTATTTTCTTTTGGTGAAACAAAACCAGTATAGTAACTTTTGAATCATTTTACACAATCAATTATCAGATGTTTTTTTGACGTTAGGCATTGTCTATCACAAAAAGATAAATCGTATAACTTTTCTGGCTTAATGGAAGAAATTATTCAAATGTTTAATA
The DNA here is from genome assembly GCA_025667525.1 of Glebionis coronaria. Lineage (NCBI taxonomy): Eukaryota > Viridiplantae > Streptophyta > Magnoliopsida > Asterales > Asteraceae > Glebionis > Glebionis coronaria. Next base: position 551,681,175 of record CM046878.1, on the reverse strand, counting down.
GATAAAATAAGTCATATTTATGTTCGCATAATTATTGCTTGACATGCTAATGTGTCATACCTTTAAAAAATGAAGATTTAAGACGAATAATTGCAATATTCGCTCTATTTCCAGCAATTTCTTATTCTGTGACCTTATTTTGTCGTTTTAAATATTCTTATTCTTGTATTATGGAACTTGGATTATATATGTCGAATATCTATATGACAAAACGATGAATATTACAGTAACTTGTACTTAGAGGTGGCAAATCTTTCTCATTTGGATACATATAAGCATTTTTTGTCCATTTTTAAAAAAAGATGGGGCACTTTTTGCCTATTCTTTATAATGGATGGGCTAAACGGGCGCATATGTAAGAAACTAAATGGGCTTAACAGGCGCACTTGTAAAATACAAATTAATGTACTCGACGAATATTTTTTATTAAAATTTTTTTCCGGCTTTCAAACAAGTATTTTTATTTTTTAATTGTAGGTTTTTATATGTTTTTTCCCTTTTTTAGCTTGCGCCCGTTTAGCCCGCCCATTTTACCCGCCCGTTTCGTCCGTGCTCATTTAGCCTGCGCCCGTTTAGCCCGTCACCCGTGCCGGCCCATTTTGCCACCTCTACTTGTACTAAAGGCCTTTGCCTCACTTAATCCTCAATTCATAAAAAATTTATGAGCTCATCATAATTGAGATTTTGTAAAAAAATTTCATGAATTCGAATATTGATATTTTGTAAAAAAAAAATTGTAAAAAAAAATGTAAATTTATGAGCTTATTTACACCTTTTATAGATTACAAGATATCTTGTGAATATAATATCTAGATTTTTATTCATTGGGGTGGATCTTAAAGTACTACATATTGAATGAAAATGAAGGACACGTTAAAGTATACTTTGAGACAACTTACAAATCTTTTTGTAATAATATACATGTTATCTTACTTTTGCATATTGATTATCACAATTAATTTTTAATTGTGTTATTTTCAAGTTCATATAAAATGATTGATAATGTTTTTCATAAGACTAGATTAAGTTTTATTTGACCGTAAATAAATTGATGCTAAACAAGTCGCTAAATAAAGATCTGAAGTAACAGCAAACTAATAAAACTTCATTCACCATTAAGTAGCAATTACAACCATTTGACTATGAATTAAACAAACAATTCACATAACTCTTTTTTTTTTTCTTTTTTTTTTCTTATTACATCTTTATTTCAACAAAATAAAAACCACACTCATGAAAGATCACTCTCCATGTATACTACTCCATCTGCAAAAAGAAAAAACACAAAACAAACAATTAATTATTTAACTTAAAAACACTGCAAGGAGATCTAACAAAATACAATATGTAGGATTGACTTTTTTTTTCTGAATCAAAGATCCAAAAATTATACCACTTGTTAATAAAAATTAAATCATGATTAACAATATAGTATAGTAAATCCGGCTTAAAACTGACACAAAAATTAACAAATTTCAGTTAAATCTAAATAGATTTTAGATAATATCCTTGTCAATTTGTTTAAAATCTTTTTTATTTAATCCTTATAAATACTGCAAATATTAACCTATTTAACTCATGTAAGCTGATTAACAAAAATACATACCAGTATGTGATGAGATAGTGAACTCATCTAATCAGAGTCACTGCTGCTACTGCTATCATGATCATCATGTCCCTCCTTCTTCTCCTTCTTCTTCTTGTCCTTCTTCTTCTTATCCTTCTTATCACCATCATCACATTTCTCACCAGATTTCTCACCATCCTTCTTATCATCACCATGAATCTTGTCCTTGATCTTGTCTATGATCCCTTCTTTCTTCTCCTCCTTGTGCTCAGAAGAAGAAGAAGACTTCTCATCATGCTTCTTGTGATCTGGTGCACATTCAGCCTCGTGCTGCTTCTTGTTCTTGTCTTCGTCCTTGTTTCCACCGATGTGGAGGGCATCTCCGATCTTGTTGATGAGTCCTGCCATTGTTTTGTTTTTTGAGATTGTGTTGTTTAAAGTTGTTTTAGGTTTTGGTTTGAGGAAAATGTGGTGATGGAGGGGGGTTTATATAGGGGGGATTGGAGGGTACGTGTGTAATAAATGGGATATAAATATCTTTTATGTGACTGTTTAGACTTTTTATTATTTTAGTCTTATCCGTTTTTATTTGTTTTTATTGTGTGAAACCGATTTTTTTATTGTTTTGAAAATATTGTATTGCTAAATTTCAGAACCGAATATAATGGGTTTTTATTCTATCTATTTTTAAAAATTTTATTTGATACTCTCTTCTCCGTTTTAAAATTAAATAACTAAATATGTTTGTTTGTGTTATATAATACTTTATAAAAGTTATATTAACAAATTATAAATTTAAGATTCTATCAATTTATACATATTGCATCAAATGTTTTATAATAAACGCATAAATGATTACGGTCAAAATTACAAAAGAAAGATATCAAAAGTTAAAAGTCAAATGTGAATACTTATTTTAAAACATAAGTACTATTTTTTTCTTGGTTTTAGATTCTCGATTCTATTCATAAACTTTTATAATTTTATAATATTAAAAACTAAAAATGATTCAGATCTTACGTATAATTTTTACATATTTAAAATTTTATAAAATTTTGATTTTGATTTTAATCATAGATCTTAATATCTACTCTGAGTTAATCTCACTTTTCTTAAAAATATAAGATTAGAAATTTATTCATTGCATTTCAAAATTAATGTCACTTATTAATTTTTTTTTTCTTTTTTTCAACTTTTACCTAAATTTCTTTTGCTATAATTCATATATTTCATCCATCTCAAATTTATAGTTTCAATTTAATTTTTTCAGTTTTTTTTAAACTTTAAATATTTATTTTTGTGTTATACTCCTTTCATCTCAAAATTATAGTTCACATTATTATTTTAGGACATCCCAAATCAATTGTCCACTTCCAAAAATAGAAAGAAAATTGTAGATTAAGTTTACCATATCTCATTTGAAAGTATTATTACAAACAATTTAAAAGTTGTAAATTAATTTATTAAGGTAAAATTATAATTGGGTAAAAAGTAATAAAGAGAAAGCTGAAAAAATAATTTTTTATTAAATTACGTGTTTTTTGTCAATAATTATAAGACGGAGAGAGTATAATACTTGATAAAAAATTATAATAATGAAAATATTTTTATAATAAATTCATATATTTTTTATTAAATATTATATACCATAAACACAAATATTTAAAGTCAAAATTATAAGAAAAAAACCAAGAAAGTTAAAGTATGATTATAATTATAAGACGGAGAAAGTATAATTTATTAATTAAAGTATTATATAACACAAATAAAAATATTTATTTTTAAAGTTTAAAAAATTGAATAAAAAATCAATAAGAGACAACGATCTTGAGAAAGAGGGAGGGAAAGAGAGAGAATAGATTTATGATTCTGCTTCGTAGAATCAAAACAAAACAATATGTTAATTTTTTTAAATATTTCATGATTATGATTTAAGACAACTTTACGATAAAACGTTCTTATAGTTCTTGGTTTTTAATATACAATAATTTATACATTTGTGTAATATCAAAATGATCATTAAAATGACATTATAGTAAAATTTTATTATTTTGACTTTACTTTATGACCTCGATCTTATAAAGATAAAAATAATTATAATCGGGATCGTCATCTTGAAAACCTTGCTTTTTTAACTTACGTCATTGTAACTTTTTTAAAATTTTCTTTTTTAACAATGATATTAAAAAATAATTAGTGCAGTAAGTTAAGGTATTTCAGAGTTACTTTTTGATTATATAAGCTTATTTTGTAACAACAAGATGAAGACAAAGTCAAAGAAAGATGTCGGGATTTGACACAAACTCAAAAAGTTTGTTATAAGTAAGTAACGTGATTTAACGTGGTTGTGTTATGTGAATGTCGAGACATTAATCTCAAAATAGGCTAGTTTTAATTAGTACAACAAGTTTCTAACATGTTCATGGTTTGCTTGGCATCAAGATTATAAAATAATTATAATTATTTTTATAAAACATAAATTATTTAAAAATAACTTTTGTTTAACATATAAATTTATAAGCGATAAAAAATTATAAAAAAACATGTCTCACAATATTTTAAAAGATCAAGTCCACATATAAACTGTGAGACCCCCAAAATCTGACATGGAACAACTAGGTAACAAGGGGGTAACACGTCATAGTACAAGAAACAATGAATTACAGTTGACACAAAGCTGACGTAATAAAAGATATATATCACATCATAAATGATCAGAGTTTTAAACATAGGTCCCATAGTTTTATATGCGGAAAGATATATTATTTCATCATGATTTATAACATAAAGTTACCCAAAAGATATAATAAATTTCTGACAGTTTATACTAAAACCAGTCTTTTAAAAGTATCACAGAAATCTCCAAGCTGCGATAATATCCTGCGGGCTCCCATCCAAGCAAAGCTAAATAATAATACCTGAGATTAAACGTGTAAAATCGTCAACACAAAGTTGAGTGAAATTCATAGGTTTAGCAGTAAAGGTGTGGAACACAAGCATTCATATGTAAAACAAGCAAATAGAGAAAATGGTTATGATCATTAACCATAGTCTGAAACCAATATTATTGCTGTTTAGTTCATGAACCGAAGCTTAACTCAAAGTAAGTTCCTCTAGGGAGTATTCAGCCTAAATACTCAAGTATAAACAAATGTAAGTGCGTCAAGGTAATCGGGACGGGGATTGTCAATCCCGATGGATCCACCCACAACATTCGCGCTTAGCGCAAAGCATACGGGACAATTAACGGTTCATGATCAAGAGAGGAAACTTAAGGCTATTAACTATAAGCAATAATATCTATGAAAACTATTGGAAAGCATACAAGTCTGAATAGCATACAAGTTCTGGATAGTATACAGTTTTAAATGGATGTGTTCCACCATGTAAAATCTCACCCCGCATTTAGAAACATTGTGCAAGTAAAAGGGGCTATGAACTCACCTTTAGTAAGTAATCACAAGGTAAAAGGGGCTGAGCAAAAAGAAGTCTTCACGGACCTATGCAATGGTGACGCGTAATAAGAATGCGTTCAATGAAGCAATAACGTTTTAGAAGTGGTGGGACATAGTATGACTAGGTAACTTGCGTGCGATGGCGAGACCTAATCTTAAGTTAAAATTTTGACCCAACACCTTGAACCTACTGTAATAACCTAATATCAACCTTGTATGATGGTCCAAGCATTTATGTGTGGGTTTCGAACACGTTTAAGACTCGGTTTGAAAAACCAAAACAAGGGACTGCATTCAGTTTTCTGAAAAAGGCTGAGAAGATTTGGTCATATCTAAAAATCTATAATAGTACAGGAGGTGAAATTTCTTGACATGTATAGGTATTTCTCTTACCTTTAAAAGTTGGGAAAGAACAGCCCTAGAACTATTTTCAATCAACGGGAAATGCACTTTTAGTGACAGACTATCAAAACAGAAAGTTGTAAACGTCTTTCATACCTTACGGTAGATTAAGCATAAATCCTAATCGGTAAAAGATTTTGACACGAAACCAAAAAGAGAAGTTTTATTATATTTGTAGCTACTGTAAAAAGTCATAAAATCATAAATTAATCCTTTTTACCCAAGTCAATTTACCCACGTTTTAAGCATAACATTCAGATTTGACCTAGTTTAGTAAAACGACCGTTTCGGACTCATCCGGACACTTCCCGTTTCCATCCAACTCAACACATACTAATCACATAAGTGGGTATCCATTTTTCAAATAAAACCAAGGTCATATGTTTAAGAAAAATTTGCCATGACCTGTTTGTTTCTGTGGTGATTTCCATACTACAAAAACAACTCCATTTAGCTACCTAACCTCAATCAAGCAACACTTAGGCTATACCAAATCGCCATGCAAGTGTCCTAAGTCCTAATATGCCCTAAGTATATATAATCTCAGTGGGTTTCACCCAAGGAATTCAAAATTCATGAATAAAAAGAATCAAAGTACTAGTAACATCAAAACTAAAATGCAAGGAGTGACTATACCTTCATAACAAGTAGGAATTAATCCAAACACGCAAATTAAACAATTCCTCCTCCTTGATCCTTAGAAATTTCGTGGCCCTTAGCCACGTGTTAAGTCAATCACGGTACTCAGCAATTGAGTAGAAATAATGTAGTGAAACGATCACCGACGATATGGATGCCCGGGGAAAACACGAAAACTGCAACCTATCACAATAAGGCGCGCGTTAAGACTCGAACTCAATATCGATATATATACCAAATATAACATGACTCAAATGTTTTCAAAGTATACACGTTTCAAAACCATTGACACGAATCAAATGAATTCATACTACCCATTTATCCAACGTTACTCGTTAAAACACTTAAACACTTGAAAATGACTCGTCATACGACGCCAAGTCAACGCAAGTCAAACTATCCTTTACCCTTATTTGGACCAGTAGCTAAGTCATTTATATAATGACTAAGCACTTGAGTAAGTCACCATGTCCGATGGTGAACACTCAAACTCACGCAACACAAGCATTGAACTACGTGTCCAAAATAAAAATCAGCAAGTACACCCCGAATGTACACACCGATCTACCCTATCTAGACTTGTCCGTTTTACATGAAAATTGGTGTCAAGGTCACTTATAAACTGTATAAGACCTCACCAAAATTTGAGCCAAAGTTCACACTTTAAAATCCATCAGCTCGACGCTTTACTCGACTCCAAATTTTAGGACAGATTTGTACACTTGTTTTGTAAAACCGTTTGGACCACTTTAAAAGTACTAACCCTACAATCCGTCTTTTGAAACCACTACTAGACTCATCAAACTCAGTTTGTAAACTTTGAAAATCAGTAGTATCAACTATCTAACCAAGCCTAAAGTCCCCGAGAGTCGTCCCAAAATCAGCCACAATTTCGGATTGTGCCGACTTGCGTCTCCCGGTACACGAAAAACTAAAACTAGCATAACTTTTGACTCGTAATGTGTTATAAGCTCTATCTTATACCAAAACGACCGTCTCGGAAAACTCTACAACAATTTCAAATAATCTCAGTCTTTCACAGACCTTAAACCCACGAAACATACTGTTTAAGGCTGCTGTCCCAAATTGCCTTTCTAGAAAACATGTCAAATCAATTTTTCACTCAAAACCAATCATTCCCATACCCCTAGGATCACTATACTATCATACCCATCAACCAAACACTCCTAAAAACACTTGTATGAAAAATCTAACAAAAATCAAAGATTAAAAACAAGACTTTTAAGGATCAAAACATGATAAACTTACCAAAAGCAACACATACATGATGATTAACTCATCATATAACCATGAAATTTTAAAGTCTTGAAAACCTTGATGCATGTACAAGATTTTGGTATCAAAAGAACCACAATTGAATTACAAGGTGTGGTCTACTTTTTGTTTTGGATGAATCATGATGGATGGTGGTGGTTGATGGTGGTGAAGGTGGTGGCATAAATGAGAGGTGGGAGGAGAGTGTGTTTTTTTTTGCTAGATGTGTGTTTGAGTGGAGAAAGATGAAAAGAAAATGTTTATATAGTGGTAGTAAGTGGAAGGACTAGTTTTGTAAACTTTAAAACTTGTGGACTTAAAAACAATTAATAGTTTTAAAAGGTAGAAAATGGTTATTGGTAAATATTAAAAACATTTACGGGGCTCGGGTTTCGTAAAAATACTTTTTCAAAAGTTACAATGCATCATAAAAATGATTATATGATTTCCCGACACGACTTAATACGTAATTAAAACTAAATCGTCGAAAATATTAATTATCGAAACAATCGATAAATAAACGTAATATTTTAGGCATCCGTCGGTATCCCGATCACTAGGAATTCTCGTTGTACAATGATTTTTGAATAAACTCGTTTTAAAACGCACGCGGGTGATTTTAAATCAAAATTTTTTTATTTAAATTAAATATGGAAAAATAAAATAAAAATTTTATAATTCCATATGAAACATTGTCAATGAACAAAATAATACTTAAAAGTATAATTTAAAAATCTCAGGATTTACAAATAAAGTATTCAAGAAAACGTAATACGTTGAAAAATTCAAAAAGCACGAATAAAAAGAATAAAATAATGCTGGAAAAGTACGGGTTCTCACAGTCTTACCCCCTAAAGGAACTCTGGTCCCCAGAGTTCTCCTGAAAACAGTAGAAGATGCAAACAAGAGGAGGTACAAAGTGTAGAACAAAATTCATTGCATCCCAGGTAAACTTCCGTACCATGACGAATCTTAACGGTTAGAATTCACTATGCTTCAGTTTCTTAACTCCTTTTCGTATAACTTTTCAGTCTTGGATTAGGATAACGATCTTTCAATACGGAGATACATCGAGAGATAGAGTTGTTGGAAATACATGCGATAAACTAACAAGAATGAACACAAGAATCGCTTAAACAGGCAAAGTGCGATAAAATGAACCAAGATTGTAAATCAACAAGGGGTCGCAAATCGTGCAACTGTAAAACGTGACAATCTTAAAACGTAAATAATCCAGTCATAAGCGAAATAGAAGGGAGGAGAAAATGAATAACATATGATCATTTAAAATACAAGTTGTCTCAATCAGTTGTCTAGCATTTTGGGATTACTTTAAAAACTCAGTTTAAATATTTTCTTAAATAAAAGAAAATTTTACCAGATGTAGTGATTTAAAAATCAAACTCTATATTTAGGGAGTAAGCTGTTGCTATATCTTTTTCTTGATCAGGATTTTCAAAGCAAAAGTAGAACAGTTCAAGATAGTTATCCTGATCGGCTTAAGAACTTTTGGATGACTGTATTAAATTATCGTTAAAACTCGGGTTTATCGTCACCATTAGAGAAAATTCATATTTTTTTTTCCAAGTTATTTTGAATCATTGTTAGAAATTATAAATTAATTTAAATAATTTCATTAAGTTGACAATAAAGTATGATATAATCAAATACTTTAAAAGATACAGCTTGATATCCTTTGAAACATTAGGTAAATTTACCAAAGAGGATATATAGATCCGATACTTAACTTGAAACAGTTATTTTGGTAATTTAAACATTTGATAAAATGTATAAAATGTTCTTAAAAATTAATAATAATTTTTTTTTAGAAATTAAAGAAAGTGTTTAAGATATCAAACGATAAACACGTAACAGTTTCTGGTTTTCAAAAGGTGACAAGACAGCAACGAATGTGAATCATATAAAGGTCAACAATCTGTATGCGAGCAATATACAAAGGAATAAGACGGAAGTCGTATCAATTCTTAACAAACGTGGTAGAATAGTCACGTCAATAATAAAAATAATAAGAAACAAGGATTATAGCAAGATTAATTCACGAGTGCGGTTGGCGTCACCAATAACGGCTTATTAAGTTCTCGGTGGTCGAAATACGATCGAAAGGGAAAAGCCACACAACGAATTTTCGAATCAAAGAAAATTCTTAAGAAGTCAATTGAGATAAGTTCCAGTAAGATGAACAACATTAGCAATAAAAGGCGAAATCAACACATGATTCACACAAATGAAATTTCAAGACGATAGTATCTTAACACATATCATGGCAATTACACGTAATCATCGTTCACGTCCAGTCATAAATCACTAATCGCATCCAGAGACGTTTCGAAGGTCTACCAAAATAGATAGAGATGGTCAATCGATGTAGGAGCATAGCAACGTTGAAACTTTCAAGTCGGGTATCAATGGTAAGAATTTAGGCAAATGGTAACGAAAATTGTATCATGAGGATGATGAGGTAACAAGTAAAGCAAGGATCATTGAGTAAAGAAATCTGTGCTTGAGGCATGTATTTTGTTCAAGAAAGGATAAGGGTTCATAGGTGTATGTCGCGAACTGTTGTTACTCGCACAAGAAGTAAAAGTTTTCAAAACTTATATTTATCTAACTTTTTAAGAAGCATAATTAAAAAGTTGATTCTTGGTTAAATATTTAAGGTGACTGCTATTTGGCCTTGCATGGCTCCTTCTAAATTAGGCATAGGTGATCAGGCCATGCATAATTCAGGACTAGCAATGCGATGCTCAGCTTCGTAAACCAATATTACATATCATATGATTTAAAATATGCATATAATGCCATTTGTAAAAACAGAAATCAAAATGGTTTATGAAACTATTTGCTAATAAGTTACTGGCTAACTGTTTTAAATCGACAATTCGTATAGTTACAAGGGTTCTTTATAAGACCGTATTAGAACAATTTGTGAAAATACATTGTAAAATTAATATAAGTTAATTTTATAAGATAGCATTCAATTATTTAAGAAAGCCCAAATGAAACCTTTTTTTTAAATGGTTCGTAAACCAGACCAGTTTGAGTTGTATGGTAACATGACAATAGTTTATAAAGTAGCGAGTGGGTTACAAGAGGGAAGTAAGGAGTAGTTCAATACAGCCAATAAAATGGTTACAAGGTGATTAGGTTTCAAGAGGTTTAGCCGAAATCGTCAGGAGACACGTGTCAAGATGATAACAAACGATATGAAAGAAAGATCTTCAAATCTCGGTCCAAATCAGTGGTACGATAGAAGCAAAGAAAGACAATGGAATGACAAATAAGTCATAAATAAAATAAGGAATAAGGAATCCGTATGTGCACATCGTAATTTATTTGACAAAAATATACTTTTAAGAAAGTAGGGTATCAGTTAACAAATAGTACAATCACACTGAAAAGTTTCTATATTGGGAAGTTACCGAATTTCAAAAGTTCAAGATCTATGTACATGTATGACCGAACACAAAGTTACTATTTTATACTTATTCAAACGCAATCCTTGTTTTTAGTTTGCAAAATATCATTAGTTAAAGTTTTACGAGCTCAACGAACTCAAAAACGCTTCAATCCATGTTTTTAACTTTTATTAGTTTTGACCTTTGGGTTTGACTAGACTAATTAACTCACTAAACGATATTCTAAGACTCAAAGTCTAATGCATTTCGATGTAAAACAATGTTTTGAACAACTTTCTAGTTTTACCCGAGACTTGAAACGGAATAAAAATGGACGAAACTGCCCTAGCATTAAATCTGTTAACAAAATGATATTTTAGCATTATTCAGAAATTAACTTCTTAGATTTTACAATCTCAAATGAGCGTAACTTGCTCGATTTTAAAATTTAATGGTCAAATTTTATGTCCTAAACGGACGTCTCAACATGTAGAAATATATATATTTTTATGTCTAAAGTTATAAAAATATTTTCTCGACACTGTTAAACTTCCTGTAAAGTTTCTGTACAAAGTATATTTTTCGACACAGCTTGAAATTAAATCCAAATTTCATGATAACTCAAAATTAATGTACACATAGGACTTGTGGATTCCATAAAGACGAAAGAAGGTAAACTGTATAATTAGTCATGTAAAGAAAACACAGTATAGAAATGGTTCAAGAATGCCAACGATAATCGGAGACATAAAAAAAACGACGCATATCATCCGTGTCTTCGGCTGCAAGATGCAATGCAGAAAGGTCTCTTGGTGGCATGATTTCCAAAATCACAAGATATATCGAGAAAGAAACGGGACAATAACAAGTGGCATTCCTGGAGCAAAGAGGTTCAATGAAAAGGGAGGATACAAGTAGGATCGTATTCCAAACGATCATCACATAATAAATGACGATTATGTGTTCAAGGTACAACGGATGTTCTAAGTTGAAATCGAAACGTAGAATGGTCAATGAAGTAAGATGTAATCCATGTACAAGTGTCGCGTAAAACGGTGGCGTAAAGGTAAATCAAGATTATGAAAACCCACAATATTATTCAGCACTGATTCAACGAATTCTTCGAGATGTGAGACTCACACGATGTCCTTTAGTCTTTCTGGGAGACACATTGAGCTACATAATGGTCTATAGACTAGACATTCAATTATGAATGGTCAGAAAGAAAATCCGCGTATCTAAGTAGATATTTTAAGGGAAATAAACAATGAAAGCAACACACACGATAGTAGAATGAAAATCAGAAGTTCATCGAAAACAACACTTATTCAATCCCTAACAATGGTATCGCGATAGTATGCACAACACGTATCAACGAGTCAAGAAAAACAGACGGTTCAAACCGAACGAGCATATAAAGTCAGTCGTATCACGCATAAATGAAATAGCAATAGTACTCAGAAAAATGAGTATGAAAAGTCGGCAGCATACGCGCTCTGAATACAAGTATGTAACGTCATAACGATATAATATCATTGCAATAAGATCAATTCACAAGAACAAGAATTCAAGAAATACAGTATAGGCAGATGTAATCACAGTAACATTCAATGATAATTCATGAAGCACATAGGCTTTGAAAAGACATAGTAATTATCGTCATTAGCGTAAAGTAATATTTCAAAATGTAATCAAGAGATAAAATACTACTACGATAATTAAAAGTAAATAATAAGGATTAGAGAGTTACCCGCGAAGATATCGAACAGCAATGGCAAATTCTGTGTTTGACACTTAGAAACAATAAAATATTTGAACTTTCGGTTATAGACTAAGTTTTGAAAAACGACTCAGTTCCCTATAACCATCGCTCTGATACCAATCTGTGAGACCCCTAAAATCTGACATGGAACAACTAGGTAACGAGGGGGTAACACGTCATAGTACAAGAAACAATGAATTACAGTTGACACAAAGCTGACGTAATAAAAGCATATATATCACATCATAAATGATCAGAGTTTTAAACATAGGTCCCATAGTTTTATATGCGGAAAGATATATTATTTCATCATGATTTATAACATAAAGTTACCCAAAAGATATAATAAATTTCTGACAGTTTATACTAAAACCAGTCTTTTAAAAGTATCACAGAAATCTCCAAGCTGCGATAATATCCTGCGGGCTCCCATCCAAGCAAAGCTAAATAATAATACCTGAGATTAAACGTGTAAAATCGTCAACACAAAGTTGAGTGAAATTCATAGGTTTAGCAGTAAAGGTGTGGAACACAAGCATTCATTTGTAAAACAAGCAAATAGAGAAAATGGTTATGATCATTAACCATAGTCTGAAACCAATATTATTGCTGTTTAGTTCATGAACCGAAGCTTAACTCAAAGTAAGTTCCTCTAGGGAGTATTCAGCCTAAATACTCAAGTATAAACAAATGTAAGTGCGTCAAGGTAATCGGGACGGGGATTGTCAATCCCGATGGATCCACCCACAACATTCGCGCTTAGCGCAAAGCATACGGGACAATTAACGGTTCATGATCAAGAGAGGAAACTTAAGGCTATTAACTATAAGCAATAATATCTATGAAAACTATTGGAAAGCATACAAGTCTGAATAGCATACAAGTTCTGGATAGTATACAGTTTTAAATGGATGTGTTCCACCATGTAAAATCTCACCCCGCATTTAGAAACATTGTGCAAGTAAAAGGGGCTATGAACTCACCTTTAGTAAGTAATCACAAGGTAAAAGGGGCTGAGCAAAAAGAAGTCTTCACGGACCTATGCAATGGTGACGCGTAATAAGAATGCGTTCAATGAAGCAATAACGTTTTAGAAGTGGTGGGACATAGTATGCCTAGGTAACTTGCGTGCGATAGCGAGACCTAAGCTTAAGTTAAAATTTTGACCCAACACCTTGAACCTACTGTAATAACCTAATATCAACCTTGTATGATGGTCCAAGCATTTATGTGTGGGTTTCGAACACGTTTAAGACTCGGTTTGAAAAACTAAAACAAGGGACTGCATTCAGTTTTCTGAAAAAGGCTGAGAAGATTTGGTCATATCTAAAAATCTATAATAGTACAGGAGGTGAAATTTCTTGACATGTATAGGTATTTCTCTTACCTTTAAAAGTTGGGAAAGAACAGCCCTAGAACTATTTTCAATCAACGGGAAATGCACTTTTAGTGACAGACTATCAAAACAGAAAGTTGTAAACGTCTTTCATACCTTACGGTAGATTAAGCATAAATCCCAATCGGTAAAAGATTTTGACACGAAACCAAAAAGAGAAGTTTTATTATATTTGTAGCTACTGTAAAAAGTGATAAAATCATAAATTAATCCTTTTTACCCAAGTCAATTTACCCACGTTTTAAGCATAACATTCAGATTTGACCTAGTTTAGTAAAACGACCGTTTCGGACTCATCCGGACACTTCCCGTTTCCATCCAACTCAACACATACTAATCACATAAGTGGGTATCCATTTTTCAAATAAAACCAAGGTCATATGTTTAAGAAAAATTTGCCATGACCTGTTTGTTTCTGTGGTGATTTCCATACTACAAAAACAACTCCATTTAGCTACCTAACCTCAATCAAGCAACGCTTAGGCTATACCAAATCGCCACGCAAGTGTCCTAAGTCCTAATATGCCCTAAGTATATATAATCTCAGTGGGTTTCACCCAAGGAATTCAAAATTCATGAATAAAAAGAATCAAAGTACTAGTAACATCAAAACTAAAATGCAAGGAGTGACTATACCTTCATAACAAGTAGGAATTAATCCAAACACGCAAATTAAACAATTCCTCCTCCTTGATCCTTAGAAATTTCGTGGCCCTTAGCCACGTGTTAAGTCAATCACGGTACTCAGCAATTGAGTAGAAATAATGTAGTGAAACGATCACCGACGATATGGATGCCCGGGGAAAACACGAAAACTGCAACCTATCACAATAAGGCGCGCGTTAAGACTCGAACTCAATATCAATATATATACCAAATATAACATGACTCAAATATTTTCAAAGTATACACGTTTCAAAACCATTGACACGAATCAAATGAATTCATACTACCCATTTATCCAACGTTACTCGTTAAAACACTTAAACACTTGAAAATGACTCGTCATACGACGCCAAGTCAACGCAAGTCAAACTATCCTTTACCCTTATTTGGACCAGTAGCTAAGTCATTTATATAATGACTAAGCACTTGAGTAAGTCACCATGTCCGATGGTGAACACTCAAACTCACGCAACACAAGCATTGAACTACGTGTCCAAAATAAAAATCAGCAAGTACACCCCGAATGTACACACCGATCTACCCTATCTAGACTTGTCCGTATTACATGAAAATTGGTGTCAAGGTCACTTATAACCTGTATAAGACCTCACCAAAATTTGAGCCAAAGTTCACACTTTAAAATCCATCAGCTCGACGCTTTACTCGACTCTAAATTTTAGGACAGATTTGTACACTTGTTTTGTAAAACCGTTTGGACCACTTTAAAAGTACTAACCCTACAATCCGTCTTTTGAAACCACTACTAGACTCATCAAACTCAGTTTGTAAACTTTGAAAATCAGTAGTATCAACTATCTAACCAAGCCTAAAGTCCCCGAGAGTCGTCCCAAAATCAGCCACAATTTCGGATTGTGCCGACTTGCGTCTCCCGGTACACGAAAAACTAAAACTAGCATAACTTTTGACTCGTAATGTGTTATAAGCTCTATCTTATACCAAAACGACCGTCTCGGAAAACTCTACAACAATTTCAAATAATCTCAGTCTTTCACAGACCTTAAACCCACGAAACATACTGTTTAAGGCTGCTGTCCCAAATTGCCTTTCTAGAAAACATGTCAAATCAATTTTTCACTCAAAACCAATCATTCCCATACCCCTAGGATCACTATACTATCATACCCATCAACCAAACACTCCTAAAAACACTTGTATGAAAAATCTAACAAAAATCAAAGATTAAAAACAAGACTTTTAAGGATCAAAACATGATAAACTTACCAAAAGCAACACATACATGATGATTAACTCATCATATAACCATGAAATTTTAAAGTCTTGAAAACCTTGATGCATGTACAAGATTTTGGTATCAAAAGAACCACAATTGAATTACAAGGTGTGGTCTACTTTTTGTTTTGGATGAATCATGATGGATGGTGGTGGTTGATGGTGGTGAAGGTGGTGGCATAAATGAGAGGTGGGAGGAGAGTGTGTTTTTTTTTGCTAGATGTGTGTTTGAGTGGAGAAAGATGAAAAGAAAATGTTTATATAGTGGTAGTAAGTGGAAGGACTAGTTTTGTAAACTTTAAAACTTGTGGACTTAAAAACAATTAATAGTTTTAAAAGGTAAAAAATGGTTATTGGTAAATATTAAAAACATTTACGGGGCTCGGGTTTCGTAAAAATACTTTTTCAAAAGTTACAATGCATCATAAAAATGATTATATGATTTCCCGACACGACTTAATACGTAATTAAAACTAAATCGTCGAAAATATTAATTATCGAAACAATCGATAAATAAACGTAATATTTTAGGCATCCGTCGGTATCGCAATCACTAGGAATTCTCGTTGTACAATGATTTTTGAATAAACTCGTTTTAAAACGCACGCGGGTGATTTTAAATCAAAAATTTTTTATTTAAATTAAATATGGAAAAATAAAATAAAAATTTTATAATTCCATATGAAACATTGTCAATGAACAAAATAATACTTAAAAGTATAATTTAAAAATCTCAGGATTTACAAATAAAGTATTCAAGAAAACGTAATACGTTAAAAAATTCAAAAAGCACGAATAAAAAGAATAAAATAATGCTGGAAAAGTACGGGTTCTCACATAAACCACCTACTTTCAAAGAATACTTAAGTTAAGTAACTTACTCATAAAAATACTAATATCATCCATCAAACTTAACGATGACTTGCTAAAATAGGTTATATCATATCATCCATGAAACTTAACGATGACTTGCTAAAATAGGTTATATCACCATTTTACTAAATCCATGTCAACTTTTAAGCCCACGTGTGTCCAAGTAAGTAGATAATAGTAAGGTTTGACCTATAGGTTTCTAACAGGTTTATGACAATTTTAACTCCAACTATAAACAAGCACACTCGATAACACATACATATCAAACCTTAACAATCAAAACACAATGTCTAGTTCTTCTTCTTCCTCACTGATTCAACCATCATGTCAACAATCAATTCTCGCTTCAAGTTCTTGAAACCTACTAAGAGTTACAATCCAAAACCTCTGAAAAAGAATGTAAAAAATGAAGGGTTAGTGGTGGGCAATGTGTTGAAGAAATGTATTCGGTTTGATGAGGAATGTGTCGAAGAATGTAGAGAATGAGGGGTTGATGGTGAGGATACGGGTTTTGTAGTTGTGGTTTTTTGTGGTGTGATAGGGGTTTCGTGGTGGTGCGATAGAGATTTTGTGGTGGTGGGGGTGATAGAGGTTTCGTGGTGGTGGTCTCGTGATGGTGGGGATATAGGTTTGGCGGTAGTGGTTATAGGGTTTTGGTGGTGGTGTCGATAGGGGTTTCGTGATGGTGGCGGTAGGGGTTTCATAGTGGTGGTGGCTGATATGAGCTTGCTAGTGGTGGTTTCATGTTGGTGAGGTTACGGGTTTGGCAGTGGTGGTTTGAGGGTGGTTATGATAGGAGTTTGGTGGTGGTGGTTTCTTGGTTTTTTTATTTAAAAGAAGAAGAGTTAGACTTAAAAAAAATATTTAAAGTGATGACGTGTCGATTTTTAGTCGGTAATGTAACCTACTTTAAAAGGTCACAACAAGTTTGATGGATGATATTGGTATTTTCAAAAGTAAGTTACCTAATATAGGTATTTTTGGAAAATAGTAACCTTTTTTTTTTGAAAGAAGCGAAGATATTATTAAGCCACAACGACAAAACCAAATAACAAATACATGGCTCTAAGATGTAGCCCGAAGAGAAACAAAAAACAACAACCACCAAAATTAAGAAAGCAATAATGTAGCCAATTTACCGGGATCATGGATCCAATTTCTCATGAAAATAGTTTCTTGGAAGAACAATTAGAAGCCCATAAAAGAGATAGTCTTTGCACCGAAGGAAAAATATCCTCGTGATGAATGGCATCGGCCTCAGGATCCGAAGGCGCGTAAAGGATTTTGTTTCTCCAACTCCAAACATGCCAAATAAATTTCATACATACCGCATGGAAAAGTTTTTCAACAAACTTGTTTTCTGTAAAACTCGACTTCCCTTTAAGAATCTCCACTAAAGACGGGTTGTACAACGAAGGAGACTTCCACCAACTCCATAACTTGCGCCATATGACTTAATTTTGGAACAATCGAGAAAACAATGTTGATCAGATTCTTCACCGACGCCACAAAATAAGCAATCAGCCGAGGGAATTGACAACCCACGACAAATCAAATTAGATATTATGGAGAGCCGGCTTAAAGCCAAAGGGAAAACACAAACATTCACCTTATGCGGTATCCAAGAATTCTAAGTGAAAGAGGGATTGGGATCATTGTTCGAAAACAATTTATTCTGAACAACCCTGCTTAAAGATTTAACTGAAAAGACACCTGAATCATCGAGAGACCAATATTATTTATCATCAAATTAGAGACAAGGATAATACCGTTAATCAGACTTACAAGAAGGTCTAATTCCCCAGATACACGACCACTTGGATTTCTACTCCAGTCCCACTTAGCATGCCATAAGCTATCTTCGAATACCCATCTATCAACTACAAAACAATCTTTACTCCTTTCAAGTGCATATAATCTAGGAAAAGTATTTTTAGTGGCATGTGGTTTTAAATCCAACAACGGATCTAAAAATATGTTTGATTTCCACTTAAAACATTTCTTTGCATAAGATTGCCTAGATTGATACCTATATGCTCTAGATCAAAACAACTTCTAACAATATTTTCCCAAGTACCCGAGTTACGCATGTTGCCAATGTTCTAATCAAAGCCGCCATTCACGCCATGAAACTCTACTCTCACCCTTTTTCCATAGAGCGTCACTTTCTTATAATAAAAAATTGATTCACGCTAGGACTTACCGATGTGTATTATGTTATCGGTTAGGTGTTACCTTATTCTCTGTTCTGAAGCCGTGCTCAGCTTGTTCCAGGGTCTTTATATTTATGGTGATCATGATGCATTGTGTGCTGGTATTGTTGGTATTAAACATCGGCATAACGTTGTGCGCGATACCCTTGTTGACATTTGTTTTCGGTCAGGGATTTCGGTGGGTAAAGAGGTTGATATTGGACTGGGTGGAGGCCAGGACAAACCATTACGCTCATATGATATGTTGCTTTATTCGTGGGATAGAGGTACTGATATATGTGTGGATCTCACAAGGTCATCTCCCATGACACAATCTGGGATGCTTGATTTTTGCCAGTTCGTGCGGTGATTGAGGCGTGATAACGCCTCATTTATACATGTTTGTAATGATGCATTTGTCCTTATTTGCTATGTAAATAAATAAATTATGTATTGAATTGATACTAATAAAAGGTATTGTTTGTATTGTAGCCAATAAAGAAACCATAAAGGAAAAGAATGAAGAAATAAAGAATGAAGGGGCTAAAGAAGAATTATGCTGATAAGGAGCATAAGTGTGGCGCACATTTAGTTTTGTGCGGCGTACTTTCAAAGTACCCCGAATGTGGAGAACAACAAGAAGTCCGGCGCACAATTTGACAAGTGCGGCGCACATTTACACCTGATGAAGTGCGGCGCACATTTGAACAAGTGCGACCCACATTTCACTGCAGTTACACAATTAAGTGCAATTATGCATGGCTATAATGGTGAACCCTTGATATACTTCCACGACTTCTAACCTACGAAATTTCAGCTATAAATAGAGCCTTTGGCCAGGCATAATAGATATCTCTCATTCCAAACTTCTCCCCATTGTTTAGGAGAAACAATAATCAAGGATTTCTCCAAATCCTTGATCATAGTTACTAGAGTTAATAAACCTTAGTTGGTTTATGGTATTGGTGTTGGAACAAGAAAACTCAGAAGTGTTGCTAGCCAATTGTAATAAGTTCAAATACTTATAAATCTTTTGGATGCAATTATTGAATAACCTTGTGGTATAATTCTTATTTCATCTATGTCAATCTTTTACTTTGATTTGCATATATTTGAAATGGTCTTATTTACTGTTATTATGGAGTAGTGTGATGTGCACTTGGTTAAGGTTTAATTGCCTTATGATTAGATATTAATATTAGCTTTGCTGGGGCAAAGTGCGGCGCACAATTAAGTTTGTGCGGCGCATTTTTCCCTGGGTTCTTGAATATAAGTGCGGTTTGGATACTCATGTATTATGTGTTACTATGTAAGACCATTGTTATATGTTGGATTCATCCATTATCATCGACTAATAATCATGTGAGTGGATGAGTTTCATGTCATCAATAAATGAATCTTGTTAATCACTTTTGTAACGATTAGGGGATTAAAACATATACCAACTCTTGCATAATCTCATGTACTACCTTAGTTATCGAAACCAAACATAAACTTATCTTAATGTTGTTGGTATGACAAAGTCTTTAAACGGACTCTTGTCATATCAATTAGATGTTGCATGCACGACTAAGAATCAGTATGTTGTCTTACATTGTTTATGTGCTTATATTTCATCTTTGCTACCTATCTATCATATGGTTATAACCTTAGCCAAACGCACCCTTTAATACCAATTGTTAAGTATATCTTTAGAACTTTTGACACTCTAGAGGTAATTGTTTTAATATTTTGATAACAACAATCCCGTGGAACGAACTGGACTTTGCCATTAAGAAATGCTATACATGAAAGGGTATACTTGCCCGTGTTTATGTTCTAGTCATTTGTGTGGTAATATCTTGAATAAAAATTAAGACTTGCAAACGAACATCAAGTTTTTGGCGCCGCTGCCAGGGATTGATTAGTTATTTATTTTTAAAAACATTCTGAAATACTTGGTAAAACAAAAATTATAAATCGCCGTACAGATTTCTGACAATCTGAAAAAGTTTTTAACGAATAAGTTAGAAAGTGTGCCGCACATTTCCAAAAGTGCGCCCCAAATTTGATTCAAATTTGCAAAATGTTGGTAGAAACATTCCCAAAACACCACCAAGCCCTTTTACTCTCAACACTTACTGCTGAAAACATTAGAATTCCTTTATGTGTGCTTATGCTTTTTGAGCTTATGTGTTTGTTAATATTGCATTTCAAGAAAAACCAAAAATATTTTCTTTCAAAAGTTTATTTTCTCTTTAATTTACTCTTTGGTATAATAATTTGCTTTTTTATGTCTTATTTGATATTTATCATGATTTGTGGTAATTTTTCTGGAATTTTTAACAACTTTAAAATACAAGAAAATGAGAAAACAAGCGAAAATGAAAAAATAGATATTTCTTGCAAAATACTTGGGAACATCTTACAAAATTTGGTCATTATTTTTTATTTTGACTACTTGTTGAGGAAGTATTATGAAAAAAGTCTTATAACGTTGTTTGATTGGTATATAGATCATACAGTCATGAACACATTTTTTTTGCAGAAAGTGCGCCGCACATTTCAAATTGTGCGCCGGTTTTTCTGTATCAGGCAAAAGTGCGCCGCACATCTCAAAAGTGCGCCACAAATCTGGAAAAACAGTACACCGAACTTGCTTGTAACACCATTAAAAAGAGATTTTCATCAAAACTAATGAGTTGCCTTAAGACTACAGGATATGAAATGTCAATTGAATATTATGGCGCTAACATACTAATGTTTCTCTTGATGTGTTGTTGTTTTAAGATGGATCCAAACACTAGCTTGGGTAGGCTACGTGATAGTAGTAAAAATACGTGTTTAGGAAAACAACGTATAATGGGCAAGTATTAAACTCGACGATTTAGGAAAACCGACAAGTCGAATAAATGCGGGTTCGTTCTTAAAGGAGGTGTGTGGATTAAGTGCCAATTATATAAAATCAAGAGTTTGGATAGCGACGTTTTTGGTTTAAGAGAGAAAAATTAAAGACGAGCTACGACTACGATTAAACTACGACGATTTGACGTAAAACGCGGACGTAAATACGTAAAACGTGACAAAATTAAAAATTAAACCTAAAAATTAATTAAAAGTTTAAACTAAGTCTAAAATAATATAAATAAGAATAAAAATCCAATAAATAAATTTTAAAACCTACTATTAATTAAATATTCAATTTTAAATGCTAATCAAAGCCCTAAAATTAAATATAATTAAGAAAAAGCTCAAACTATTATTTTATTGAAAAAATAACTCACTTATATTATTTAAAGACTAAAAAGTATTTTTCCTAAATTTTAAATACTATTTTTCTATTTTTAAAATGCTAAAAACTATTTTTAAACTAAAATAATGATTAAAAATATTAAAATAATGCTAAAATTAATTTGACAATTTTAAAAATCCTAAATTTTACTAATGACAGTAGAAAAATAAAAAAGTTTGAAAAAGGTAAAAATTATCACTAAAAGACAAAACAGATTATAATTAAACCCTAATTAAACTAAAATTAATTCTAAAAATTACTTAAAAAGTGAACAGTAAAATATTTTTGAACTAAAAATCTTAAAATACTTTTCTAAATCTAAGAAAAATTTTAGAACTAAAAAATATTAAGTTTTTGCACTAAAAGACAAAAAATAGATAATTAAAAACTATTTTAAAATGCAATTAAATCTAAAAAATAATAGATGAACAGTAATAGGAAAATAAATTAAACAGGAAAATAAATTAATTTAAATAAGAAAAATAATAAAACTAAAATCAAGCAAAAATTCCTAATTAAGACCACTAAAGACAAAAAAACCAAAATCTGAAAGTGACATGTGGGTTCTTTTGTCAGTTAGCTAAGCAGGGGGGACTTTTACACTAGCAGGGGAAAGTTGGTTCCCACTGCTTTCAATAAAAAAATGATCTGGGCACAATTGTGCTTATAACTTCTTTGTTTGTTGGTTTCTTTGGCAATGATTGGCACCCCTACACTCAGTGGAGTGTAGGGAGTCTATGTAAAAAAAAACACAACTCCAATACAAAAATAACACAGAAAGAGGCAATAATCAGTTGATCATGTGCTACTAAAGGTCTGATGGCCTCTTGCTGGTTCAAATGGCAATTGGGTGAGTTTAAGCTTGCACAAACTAACACAAAACACCACCAAGTCACAACTAACCAACACCAAGCCCTAGCTATCACTATATTATAACAGCTTACAAATTTTGAAAGTCAAATGAACTAAAACAACCCATTTTTAGCCTACTGGTTATCTAATACTGATTTTATGCTAAAATTTACCAAGTGAAACTTAAATTACACTACGAGTTCTCAAATAAAATGCAACACTACACTAGACAGTCCTAATAGAGCATGTAAAGACTGAACCTATCCTACCCTTGTGTCACCCAAGGCAAAAAGATAGCAGACCCAAACACCCCTTACTAAACAGAATGGAAATTTAACAAGGCAGATTTAACTAAACAATATCAAACTTGATAAGAACACAAGTAACACGTATCATAACCATAAACAAGTATAAACATACACATAAACATCATTTAACAAAGCATCCACAAAAATCACAAAATCATAAAAAGCATAAAAATTTAATGAAGCAAATATGAAAAGGGGGTTCAAGGCTTGAACCTGATGCCACCAGCTTGTTCAGTCTTGCTCACCATTTTTTAGCTTAGAAGATGAGCTTATGAGACTTGCTTGTAGAGAAGTGATGGTGTTGACTGCTCAGTCAACACCCCATATATCTTCACACAAAAATAAGGATTATGCCTGCTAAGAAAAGAAAACAAACAGGGTACAAATACCAAAAGCTATACTCAAAAGCTATTGTCAGTAGCTTTTGAGTATGGCTTTTGCTATAGTGAACAGATTAAACAAGAAATATGATAAATCAAGATTTTTCTGAAAATGCCTTTTTGGAACAAATCTTTTGAAACCAACTATTTTTCTTAAACCACAAATCTGAAAACCCAACTCACATTTCCACTTTTACTTCCATGTGAGTTGGGATTCAAGATTCGTATATAGAGGGAAAAGTAAATGAGACTTTTGCCAAAACAAATCTTTTTAAACTAAACCAATAAAACTCTTAAAACTACTTTGCAACCAATGAAACTCATTAAACTAAAGAAAAGTAAGGAACTCAGATATATTTGCAAGATTGAAAGCTTCTTTAATTAATTCGCTTTAAAAATTTTTACAAATAAAATCTCGAACAAAAGTGAATGTACAGGCACATTCCCTTTTTATACTACTCAATAGAAGAAACTAGAACCTTGAATAAAATATTACAGAGATGAAAAACCCTAAACCCTAATCTTGCTGAAAGTCCAGTTTTTCCCTTTGACTGCATTTGAATCTTGGTCAATTTTGGTTCCATGTGATTGACAACTACTTGAAGTTGATCCTTGGCCGTTTATACATTCCTTTGGGACCAAGAAGTGCAATGGGAATCGTTGGATGGCTGTAGGATTCGTTTTGTGCTATTTTTTAACAAACCATGAGCAGGGGAAGGACGTGTGGGGTCCAGGGTCACATGTGAGCTAGGTTTCAGAGGTGGGTTAAGGTGAGGGTAATGTTAATTATAGTTCTGGAGGTTTGGGGCCAAAAACCCTTTGGTTTGGGGTTAATTGGGTCTGGGGAATTAGGGTTTATGGGGTAGTTTAGTGATAAGTTTAATCTGTTTGGGAGGGGTTTAGTATTTAAATTAGTGTTTAGGTGGGAAAGGGTATTTAACTGATTAATCAGTTAATAAATAAATGGTGGAAGGTGACGTGGAGTAGGGGATGAATGTGATTAGTGGTATTGGTGTAGTAGGACACGTGTGAAGAGGTGATAGGCTGGAGTAAGTTTTGTTGTCTGGCTGTTTTGGCCCCCTAACTTCCCCATAGTTTGCAAATCAAGTTTATAACAGCATCTTTGCAATTCCTTTGTAATCTAAGTCTTCTAATTTAGACTTTGGCCACCAAATATTTTCCAAGCTTGTTGAAAGGGCTTTTCATGTAATATCTCCATTCTTCAAGGGCTAAACATGCAATATTCTTGAAACTTAAGGGACCCAAATGTAATAATTGAGATTTACAAGGGTATTAAGTAACAATTCTTCAAAAGTTGAGGGACCATTCTTGCCAATTCTTCAAACTTCAAGGACTTTAAAGGAATGTCATGATTCGGGTCCGGTTCTTTGTGCGGCTTCGTTTCCCGTGTTCGTTTTTGCTTGATTCCTTTGATCTTTTGTTGATTTCACGATATCCGTACCTAAAATACACAATAAACAAACACAAGCATATATTTGGGTGTTTTGATGATATTTTAAGCGTTTTAAGCCCAATTTGGACGATGAGACTATGTATAATTACAGTCTCATCACTCTCCCATACTAAACCATTGTCGTGTCCCCACGCAATGCTAGAATTAAGTATCGTAGCACTTCCAAAATTCATTTTATGATGACATTTATTGAAGACGTAAACTTAAATAAACTACTACACGTGTTTTAGACATAATGTAATGTTTTCATCATGAGAAAATGGCTTATGGGATCATAGAACAAGAACACTGAATGCTTCGTTAGAAATAATTTCGTCGTCCTCGATTTTCACCCAATTCCATGCTAAGCATGTAAGGAGATCATTGTTATTATAAGTTAGCAACACAATCATATCTCATGAGTGTTAATTATGAAACTAAACTCCTTTATTCCTACTTGGTATCTCTTATATTTTATTTTGTCTTAATGATCACGAGGATACATCATTGACTTATGCGTGAATAGAGATTAGGTCTAAAAATAGAGTCTTAACGGTGTAACCAAAATCATTAAATTAATAATTCATCCTAATAGACAACGATGTAAAAAAATTAAGTCATCAAGAAGGATCGATAAACACGGTTTTATAACGGTTTTGAACATGAGACTTATTACCAAGACTTTTATACGCCTCCTAACGGAAGGGCCTTATTATCATAGGTTTACCTCCATCTTTTATTCAACTTCGTCATGAAGCTTTTATTATGACTTCGGTCTTGCCTTGCCTTTTATTATCCGCCTCATCGGTGGTTTTTTTAGCCAAAGACGTATATCCTCACGCTAAAGCGAATTTTGGATCTTTAAAGCTTCAAAGATTAAGGCATAATTCACTTTCAATTTGGGCATAGATTTTTCGGCCTTGTGAGCTTCAAATTTTTTCTTAATTTAGGTGAGCACTTGAAATCTTATTATTAGGTGAAGCTTTTGATTATTCGGGTGCCAATACTTCAAAACCGTGACACTGGCGATACCTTAATGTTTTCCTAATTTAATTACATGGAAGCTACTAAAACAAATTAGAAACCAACAATGGTGACTAAACCGCTAAATCAATCTTTATTAACAATTTATTATACAAAAGCGTGGGGAGAATAAGCTAATAATTACTACACATGAGATCGTGAAAGATTACGAGACTTATTAATAAATCTATCATTTCTCGTCCTCATTTAACAGACTTAGCCTAAAAAGTTAAGGAATCAAAGCTAAGTGCTCAACACGCACGGTCGAGTAAAAAATTACTCTTATTCTCACCATCGGAAAACCTACATTCGTGTCTTAAACACTTATGAAAAACAAGAAAATTTTTAAAATTTGGCCATTTTTAGCCTTATTTGCAACAAAACGTTAACAAAAAGATGAATATTGGATTGCGTGATGACGTAAGCAAGGTGAAGTATCTACTCACCTCCCATACTAAAACTAAACATTGTCCTCAATGTTTCGAGTCTAGGGGTGAAAACACCCCCATACTAGAGACGAAGTCGAATGCTTAATCTCGAGCATGGAAAGGGTAAAACAAATAACCTAAAAGCCGTTTATGAATTATGCTATTAAGATAAATGTTAGAACATAAAAGGATATCATCGGATATCAGAATCTCCAAAGGCAACGATCGAAGCTCGAGTGATCCGTAAAACGAACACGAGAGGCTTCAATGATGACGATGAACCTAATGAATCACAATCACAAACAACCACGGAACAAAGGTAGGAAGAGCACAAGTCCCCTCGTTAACTAATTAGAAAAATAAAAGGATAGGCATGAGAATCCCCCACGAGGCACCTTGTTTTTGATAACCGAGTCAAAAGCTCGACTCGAATCCCCATAAATGTGATCATTTAGGGATAATCTTGGTAGGTCATTTTTGGTGCGGCTTACATGATAAACAATGCCCAAAAGCAACCGGTACTAAGGACTAAGTCCTTTGATGACGCAAAATACTGGGATCGAAGATGGCATCCTCGTTCTCATGGGATAAACGAACCAACGCCACTTCAACACATGCTAGAACCCTAAAGGGGTAGAAGAAAAGAGATGAGAAGTAGAAAGGTGGGGCAATGGGTAAGTCAACATAATGAGCTACTCGAGGTAGACTCACACCAAGCAAATAGATAAGTTTTCCATTTATTGCATCGGTGGAAGACCGAGATTTCCCTTTACAAGCAATTCCGGGATCGTAAATCTCGTCCTTGGTGGAGAAATGTGAGGGAACATAAGGGGCTTCCCCCACACTAGATCCACACCAACCGTCGTCAAAAGGAGTAGACGAGGTGGTAGCACTCATAAAACGCGGTGATGACAAAGTTAAACTTGTAGAAAATTCTTTTAAATCAAATTTAAAATCCTTTCCTTTTTCATCGTTCAAAAACTCCTTATGAAAACCCGATTTGATAATGTCAAAAATATTTGGCGTGTCAAATTCAAAATTAGTCGCGCTAAAAATCCTCACATTTAAGTCATTGGTGGGAGGGGGTGGCGGATTATATAAGTTCTCAAAACGTTTATCAATAAAGAACACCGCCCCCTCGGGGTCAACATATTCGTCATCCTCATGAACGTTGATCTCATCGATTTCTTCATCAAAGATAGGCTTGTCAAACCAAGGTTTGTCATTACCCTCCTTTAGTATCTTAGAAACTCTCTCGAAAAGATCACGATCAAGCACGAAACCATCATCCATTTGTGGGGATTGTTGATAAGTTAAATCCTCACGAATGTGGTAAACGTAATTCTCATTTGAGGAGTGTTGATTAGGTAACTCCTCGAGAATTGGATTTTTTGTGGTCACATGAGTTGGTTCGTCATCGAAAATAAGACGTTCCAACTCATTTAGTTCATCCTCGATTTTGGAAAGATCGACCTCACTTGTAGGTGGAAGTGGAGGCAAAAGAGCTAGCTCTCGTTCAATGATTTCCTCAATCTCGGGATCAAACTCGTAATCATCGTACTTCACATGTTTTTTTAGGAAAATCAAAAATTGCATGTGGATTTCAAAGTACGTGATCAATCTCGGCAAAATCGCCATCGTCATCGTCAAAGAAAGAGTCGATGTGAGCACTCACAACCATGGTCTTACAAGTCGAATGACTATGCTTAGGTGACTTTTCTAAGACGAGAGGATCGATGTCGATGAAACCTTTAGCCTCAACGGGTGTTGGGCTAGGAAAAGGAGGCACTTCGGAGTTAGAAGTTGAAGCCTCAAAGACGTGGTCCTTCGAAGGTGGTGAAGACGAGCCCATTTTGGTCATTGTCGTGATGGCACTAACGTCGCCCTTCGAAATTGGTGTTTCACTTGTTTCATCGAATACATCCCAAAGTGATTTTTCCTTCATAAATTTACACATACCCTTTTGAATTAGGTACACGTATTCTTTATCATTAAAATCATCATCTTTAAAACCGTTCTACTTAATTTTTTCAAAACATGCATTAAGCCTCATAGTTTTCGCTAAAGTTAACATTCTGAAATCATTAGAATTTGAAACATTAGGTTTTGAAACCTCGATTTTTTCATTATCATAAGACACTTGGGATTTACTCGTGAAAAATTCCATTTTATCCTCCCCATATCTCATAGTAAGTCTCCCCTCGTGAACGTCGATTACGGTTCGAGCCGTCGATAAAAATGGTCGGCCTAAAATAATGGGACATTTAGGGTCACACTCGTAATCGGATATAACGAAATCTGCGGGAAAAACAAACTTTCCAGTTTTAACATAGACATCCTCGGCTATTCCAATTGGTATAAGTGGAGTACAATTTGCAAGCTCGATAGTCATGTTCGTGGGGGGTAAGTCTTGGAAATCTCATTAATTTCCAAAGAGAATGAGGCATAAGGTTGATTCTAGCACCTAAATCGACAAGGGCTAAACATCCCCCAATCTCGGAAAAATCACAAGGTAATAGAAATTGGCCCGGATCCTCTTCCTTTCTCGGCATACGCCTTTTAGGTTTTTTAAGAAGGATCGATGCACAAGTTTCTTCAAGGGTTACTTTGGTGAGGTCGATGAAGCTCTCTTTTTGAACCGTGGATGGAATTTGAGGTACACAAGGGTGTGCACTCTTTTCCTTGGTCGCCACGTTCATCCCCTCGACTTTAGAACATGAAGGCCTCTTAGAAGTCGAGGGTTGAGAAGAAGGAACAACTCGAAATCCTTCAAGTTTAGGGGTAATCACACGACCTTTCTCACGAGACGAGGCGGCTTTACATTGTCCCTTCGGATTTGCAACGGTGTCACTAGGTAACGAACTCGATGACGCACCCGAGGACTTGTTCATAATGGCCGAAAACATATTTTTAATGTTAATTTGTCCTTGCTCAATCTTCGTGTTTTGAAGTTTCAAAATATTTGTAAAGTCGTTTTTCAAAGTACCAATTTCTCCCTCTAATCGTCTCATATTAGACTCATTCGTTTTCATGTAATTTTGAAAATCGTTTGACAAACTATTTTGATTTGAATTAAAGTTCCCTTGGTTTTGATTACTTCTTTGAAAATTTCCTTGATTCCCACTTGAAAAATTGTTTCCTTGATTGTTGTTTTTTGAAAAATTCGAGTTTTGATTATTGTCTCGATTTTGCCAATTCAAATTCCGACCTTGATTATAACCTCCTTGATTTTGAAAATTTCCTTGTTGATTATTTCCTTGAAAATTGTTACGATTTTGATTCGAAAAATTGCTGCCTTGGTTATAATTGCCTTGTTGTGATGGACCCGCGTTATTTTGATTTTGAAAATTGTTGTTTCCATTTAACGCACTCACATTCGACGTTTGGCCATCCGTAGACGCACACTCGTAGTAATTATGAGGTCCACCACAAAACGTACACGATGTCTCAACCGCTTTCACCGTAGCGGGAGCGTCTTTCTTTTGCATTTCAACGAGAAAAGACGTAAACACATTCATCAACTTATCGACTTTCGCATCAACCCTATCAATGTCGCGATTAGAACTACTAACATTGGCGACATTGGAAACACTCGGTGCATTGCGGAGTTGGTAAACCTTGGATCGATTTTCGATAATTATCAATGCATCTTTCGGAGTCTTACACAAAAAGTTGCCACCGGCGGCGGAATTCAACGAATCTTGTTCTTGAAAATTAAGACCGTTGTAAAACGTATCGATTTGGTGCAACTCGGAAAAACCATGGTGAGGACATTGCCTAAGCAATTCCTTAAAACGGTCCCACGCGTCTCTAAAAGATTCATTCGGTTTTTGCTCAAATTTCGTAATTTCATTTTTGAAAAATGTTGTCTTAGACGGTGGGAAAAAATAATTAACGAACTTGGAGACGAGATCCTTCCACGTAGTTATGGAATTAGGTGGCTCTTTCTCGTACCAATCCTTGGCGGCACCATCGAGCGAGTACGGAAAAAGCATAAGCTTGACGACGTCGGTGTCGATGTTCTTAAACTTGCTCGTGGCCAAAAGACGATCAAAATTCCGAATATGGTCGTGAGTATTATCGGCTTCACGACCTCGAAACTTCGTAGCTTGGATTAACGAAAGCATTCCGCTCTTAATCTCAAAATTCTCCGCTTCGATAGTGGGAATTACGATCGCGTCTCCATAACCCTCGGTGGGTGCTTGGAGCAATTCCATCATCGAACGATTATCGGCCATCTCGTCTAAGGTTTCTTCAACAACGATATTAGGAACGTCGGTTTCTAAATCTCTTCTACTCGTCGATTCCTTCGATTACGATTGTGTCGATTCGAAGCGTCGCTAGAATTAGAATAATCCTTCGATCGAGTGCGCATGCACGTAGAATGGGGGGTAGCAAAGAAATTTTTTTTTGGTTTTTGATTGTTTTTTTATTTTTTTTTGGATTTTTGAATGTACTACGTATACTCAAATCTACAAATCTCCCCTCGAATCGATTTCTCGATTAAAGAAGCCTCAGGGAATGAAAACGATCACGTGGAGTGAACGCTTTCGATGACTTTAGAACGTTGGTGGAACACCAAAACGTTCAAGAGGGTTTAATCTTGAAAACAAGCAAATATATATGATACATAGATAATACTTGGGAGGCAAACCCTTGATTAGCCCTCTTTCTCAAAACACGCACAAGCAAGCGGGGGAAACGAGGCGGCGCTAAGCACTTAAGAGCCTTTTTCCCTTAGGTCGTGAAATACAACCGCCTTATACCCACCTTATAGTTTGTGTTAATTGAAATTAAGCCTCACGAAAGTATTTATCTATTTTGCCTTTAAACTTTTTTTTTTGGATTCGAATACAATGATCGAGTGATGAAATCCCGAATCAAGGTTGCGTTTTCACGCTTTTGGAGTACTTGTATATTTATTGTTCTACGTAAGTACAATATAGTAATATATTCACAAGAAAAACGAAAACGATAAAGGGATATCTACAATATATTAAAATGATTGGTGTGTGTTTAATTTAGGAAAATTAAACACGGTTTATTTGGATACTATAATATATTAAGGAAAAATAACAAAAATGAGTATGTGCGATATGTACGCTTTCCAAAAATTGAAAAGCAAAAACGCACTACTCACACAAACACGATACTAATAATGGCACACTAAAAACACCTCCCCGGCAGCGGCGCCAAATGATAGTAGTAAAAATAAGCGTTTAAGAAAACAACGTATAATGGGCAAGTATTAAACTCGACGATTTAGGAAAACTGACAAGTCGAATAAATGCGGGTTCGTTATCGAAGGAGGTGTGTGGATTAAGTGCCAATTATATAAAATCAAGAGTTTGGATTAGTGACGTTTTTTGTTTAAGAGAGAAAAATTAAAGACGAACTACGACTACGATTAAACTACGATGATTTGACGTAATACGCGGACGTAAATACGTAAAACGTGACAAAATTAAAAATTAAACCTAAAAATTAATTAAAAGTTTAAACTAAGTCTAAAATAATATAAATAAGAATAAAAATCCAATAAATAAATTTTAAAACCTTTTATTAATTAAATATTCAATTTTAAATGCTAATCAAAGCCCTAAAATTAAATATAATTAAGAAAAAGCTCAAACTATTATTTTATTGAATAAATAACTCACTTATATTATTTAAAGACTAAAAAGTATTTTTCCTAAATTTTAAATACTATTTTTCTATTTTTAAAATGCTAAAAACTATTTTTAAACTAAAATAATGATTAAAAAAATCAAAATAATGCTAAAAATAATTTGACAATTTCAAAAATCCTAAATTATACTAATTAATAGTAGAAAAATGAAAAAGGTAAAATATTTCACTAAAAGATAAAACAGATTATAATTAAACCCTAATTAACTAAAATTAATTCTAAAAATTATTTAAAAAGTGAATAGTAAAATATTTTTGAACTAAAAATCTTAAAATACTTTTCTAAATCTAAGAAAATTTTTAGAACTGAAAAATATTAAGTTTTTGCAGTAAAAGACAAAAAACGGATAATTAAAAACTATTTTAAAATGCAATTAAATCTAAAAAATATTAGATGAACAGTATCAGGAAAATAAATTAAACAGAAAAATCAGAATTTAAATAAGAAAAATAATAAAACTAAAATCAAGCAAAAATTCCTAATTAAGACCACTAAAGACAAAAAACCAAAATCTGAAAGTGACATGTGGGTTCTTTTGTCAGTTAGCTAAGCAGGGGGAACTTTTACATTAGCAGGGGAAAGTTGGTTCCCGCTGCTTTCAATAAAAAATGATCTGGGCACAATTGTGCTTATAACTTCTTTGTTCGTTGGTTTCTTTGGCAATGATTGGCATCCCTACACTCAGTGGAGTGTAGGGAGTCTATGTAAAAAAAAAACACAACTCAAATACAAAAATAACACAGAAAGAGGCAATAATCAGTTGCTGATGTGCTACTAAAGGTCT
The DNA here is from genome assembly GCA_025667525.1 of Glebionis coronaria. Taxonomy (NCBI): domain Eukaryota; kingdom Viridiplantae; phylum Streptophyta; class Magnoliopsida; order Asterales; family Asteraceae; genus Glebionis; species Glebionis coronaria. The sequence goes on along the minus strand of CM046878.1, from coordinate 551,648,093 downwards.
GATGGCCTCTTGCTGGTTCAAATGGCAATTGGGTGAGTTTAAGCTTGCACAAACTAACACAAAACACCACCAAGTCACAACTAACCAACACCAAGCCCTAGCTACCACTATATTCTAACAGCTTACAAATTTTGAAAGTCAAATTAACTAAAACAACCCATTTTTAGCCTACTGGTTATCTAATACTGATTTTATGCTAAAATTTACCAAGTGAAACTTAAATTACACTACCAATTCTCAAATAAAATGCAACACTACACAAGACAGTCCTAATAGAGCATGTAAATACTGAACCTATCCTACCCTTGTGTCACCCAAGGCAAAAAGATAGCAGACCCAAACACCCCTTACTAAACAGAATGGAAATTTAACAAGGCAGATTTAACTAAACAATATCAAACTTGATAAGAACACAAGTAACACGTATCATAACCATCAACAAGTATAAACATACACCTAAACCATCATTTAACAAAGCATCCACAAAAATCACAAAATCATAAAAAGCATAAAAAATTAATGAAGCAAATATGAAAAGGGGGTTCAAGGCTTGAACCTGATGCCACCAGCTTGTTCAGTCTTGCTCACAATTTTTGAGCTTAGAAGATGAGCTTATGAGACTTGTTTGTAGAGAAGTGATGGTGTTGACTGCTCAGTCAACACCCTATATATCTTCACACAAAAATAAGGATTATGCCTGCTAAGAAAAGAAAACAAACAGGGTACAAATACCAAAAGCTATACTCAAAAGCTATTGTCAGTAACTTTTGAGTATGGCTTTTGCTATAGTGAACAGATTAAACAAGAAATATGATAAATCAAGATTTTTCTTAAAATGCCTTTTTGGAACAAATCTTTTGAAACCAACTATTTTTCTTAAACCACAAATTTGAAAACCCAACTCACATTTCCACTTTCACTTCCATGTGAGTTGGGATTCAAGATTCGTATAAAGAGGGAAAAGTAAATGAGACTTTTGCCAAAACAAATCTTTTTAAACTAAACCAATAAAACTCTTAAAACTACTTTGCAACCAATGAAACTCATTAAACTAAAGAAAAGTAAGGAACTCGGATATATTTGCAAGATTGAAAGCTTCTTTAAATAATTCACTTTAAAAATTTTTACAAATAAAATCTGGAACAAAAGTGAATGTACAGGCACATTCCCTTTTTATACTACTCAATAGAAGAAACTAGAACCTTGAATAAAATATTACAGAGATGAAAAACCCTAAACCCTAATCTTGCTGAAAGTCCAGTTTTGCCCTTTGACTGCATTTGAATCTTGGTCAATTTTGGTTCCATGTGATTGACAGCTACTTGAAGTTGATCCTTGGCCGTTTATACATTCCTTTAGGACCAAGAAGTGCAATGGGAATCGTTGGATGACTGTAGGATTCGTTTTTTGCTATTTTTGAACAAACCATGAGCAGGGGAAGGACGTGTGGGGTCCAGGGTCACATGTGAGCTAAGTTTCAGAGGTGGGTTAAGGTGAGGGTAATGTTAATTATAGTTCTAGAGGTTTGGGGCCAAAAACCCTTTGGTTTGGGGTTAATTGGGTCTGGGGAATTAGGGTTTATGGGGTAGTTTAGTGATAAGTTTAATCTGTTTGGGAGGGGTTTAGTATTTAAAGTAGTGTTTAGGTGAGAAAGGGTATTTAATTGATTAATCAGTTAATAAATAAATGGTGGAAGGTGACGTGGAGTAGGGGATGAATGTGATTGGTGGTTTTGGTGTAGTGGGACACGTGTGAAGAGGTGATAGGCTGGAGTAAGTTTTGTTGTCTGGCTGTTTTGGCCCCCTAACTTCCCCATAGTTTGCAAATCAAGTTTATAACAACATCTTTGCAATTCCTTTGTAATCCAAGTCTTCTAATTTAGACTTTGGCCACCAAATATTTTCTAAGCTTGTTTAAAGGGCTTTTCATGTAATATCTCCATTCTTCAAGGGCTAAACATGCAATATTCTTGAAACTTAAGGGACCCAAATGTAATAATTGGGATTTACAAGGGTATTAAGTGATAAGTCTTCAAAAGTTGAGGGACCATTCTTGCCAATTCTTCAAACTTCAAGGACTTTAAAGGAAATTCATGATTCGGGTCCGGTTCTTTGTGCGGCTTCGTTTCCCGTGTTCGTTTTTGCTTGATTCCTTTGATATTTTGTTGATTTCACGATATCCGTACCTAAAATACACAATAAACAAGCACAAGCATATATTTAAGTGTTTTGATGATATTTTAAGCGTTTTAAGCCCGATTTGGACGATGAGACTATGTATAATTACAGTCTCATCACTATGTTTGGGAGAGGATGAGCATATTAGCCTAAATGATAAGATTGAATCGGATGGAGAATGTACAGGACCTGAATATAGGGACACATCCGATAGTGGGATTCAAAAGGTCCTAACTTTCTGTCGTTTGGAAGACTTGACACCTAGCGAAAAGTACTTAATGCCTTGTCATGTGAAAGGTAGATTTTCCTATGGTGGAAAATTTGACTTGGAAATGGAAAAGAGTTTTGTTAGCAATGAACTTGTAATGGAGCTTGTCTTAACCTACAAAACGTATCGTAATGGGGACAAAGAAATAGATAAGAAGCTCATTGTTATGATCAAGGACGAATTATTTTTCGTTGACTTCTTCGTCAATCCGGAAGAAGATGACTGTGAACCGTGTGCAATATTTGGGGAATCTTTCCTAAAGCAAGCCAATGCACAAATTGACATCACTTGTGGCATACTCACCTTATGGCCAAAAGTGCATGAAAGCTTGGACTTATAAGAAATTGACGAGATACTTGATTATCTCGACTTTGATGAATTAGCACCTATTGAAAATGAGGGAGTTGATAATCATAGATTTGTCTGTAATATGGGGAAAGGCAAAAGAAACAAAGGAAAACAACCCGCTCATGCTTAAAAATTGAACTATAATGGTGAAGGACATTCTCTCACCATTAATAAACCCTTAACTAGAGAAGAACTAACTATGGAATAATTAAGGGAGGACGTTGAAGAAAGAGTAATGTTGCTAAACATGAATCGACCAATCATTGAAACATTAAAATATTGTGATAAGTATAAAATGATTATCGATGGGGTCTTACTTGATAAGTTGGAGATTGAAGATGGATTAACCTCGGAATATGAGGATGTGGAAATCTAATAGGTGTGAAAACACCCATCCTTTTTACCACTTAATTACAATAATAACCGAGCCAAAACGTGTATTTTATGTCTTTTATGTCGGAATTATGCGTGGTTTGTGTTTTTGTTGTGATTTAGGACGAAATTGTGAAAAGTGGAGAAAACACGGCATTTACGGGCTTTTATTGAAGAAAAAAGATGAAAGATGAAGTCGAGAAGTCAAGAGTGCAAAAAGAACGAAAGTCCAAGACCAATTCTGAAGATTTATTGAAGAAAAAGTCGAAAGACGGAAGTTTATCAAAAGCCGAAGAACTCAAGTCTATTTTATTGAAGAATTAAAAGACGAGTTTAAAGAAATCCCGAGCCATAAGTCATTAAAGTCCAAGATTAACAAAAGATTAAGAAGGGAAGGACTTAATGGTGCAATTAAGAAGAAAGGAAGGAGAGGAGGAAGCTTCCTCTAAACACCCTCCTAATCTCCTATAAATACCCCTCATTTTCATTTCATTAGTTGTTGTTGGCTAAGGTGACAATTAGTCTTCCATCTTTATTTTTCTTTCTCTTTAATTACTTGTCCATTTAAATACTTTTCTTGCACTTTAATTTTCAAGTAAGTTAATTTTATCTTTATTGCACCTTTACTTTACTTGTTTGATCTCTCATTCTACCTTTCTTTCTTGCTTGATCTTTATGTTTACATACTTATTGTCTTGCTTGTTTGATTAAAGGTTGTGTTTTTATGCTTGTGATTGTGTTAGATTATTGATTCTTATAGCTTATTTGTTTTCATCTTTAAGTTTTTAAAAAGTTTTTTATAAAAGTTATTTTTATATAAAAGTTTGTTTTTCGTAAAGCTTATTCATTTCGTGTTTTAAAAGTCTGTAGATTTCAGCTTATTAGCTTCTTCTTTTACTGTTTGGTTTAGGATTTTCGTGGTGTGCTTATTAGATCTATAGCTTATTTTTCTAGCTTATTTTTCATCCATTTCACCGTATTCCGATCTGTACGATCGGAAAGGGGTTTATTATTCCGACCAGCGTTCCTTGCTTGGTCGGAAAAGGGTTTACATATTCCGACGAGAGGGACTTGGTATTCCGATCAGTGGAGGTTTTGAGTATTCCGATTAGGGGTTGTGACAGCATTCCGATTGGTTCTCCTTCCCTCATTCCGATCGAGTTGCTTGTTTGGTATTCCGATCAGGTATAGTGACGATATTCCGATCAAAGGGTTCCGATCAGCATTCCGACCAAGTTCACTCCAAATTCCGACCAGGTAGGTTTGTTACATTCCGATCTGAGTTTTTGCTTGGTATTCCGATCGGGTGGGTGACAGTATTTCGATTGGCATTTTCCGATCAATATTCCGACAAGAAAGGGTAGTACATTCCGACGAGGTTTGATCGGAATACATTCCGATGGTGAGTTTGGTTTAGTGATTTGTCTTGTTTAATTTTTACATTCCAATTTTAATACTTTGTCTAATTTTAATTTCCGTCACGCTTGAAATTTAAGTCATTTGATTAATTTACTTTCCGTCATGTTTTTAAATATTGCACCTTTTCTTTTAATTAGACTTAGATTTACGTTAACACCATTTACTTTTATGTCATTTACTTTTAAGTCGTTGCACTTTTCATTTAAAATCAACGACACAACTTTTGTTTCACCAAAATCAACTGAGTCGTACTTTAAGCCGGGAATCAATTCGTTAAGATACCGAGAACAACAATTTAACCTAGCAAAATTATAGTTATTAAATGGCGCCGCTGCCGGCTCTTTTCGTAAAGATTAACGGTTTTCTGTGAGAGACGCGTTGCTTTTTGGGATCCGTTCACTTGTGAGCGTTATTTTTCTTGCTTAACAAAATTCAAAAAACCATAAAAATTAAAAATTGATAAAAATCCATAAAAATTAAAATTTCAAAAATCCAAAAAGATTTTATCTTTATTTTGTATATATATTGTCTTTGTGTTTGGTTTCTTTTTCTTTTTCATTTTCAGGTGTATGCGTACTAGATCTTCTAATTATCAAGAGCCCGAGACTCAAGAAGATTTAAGTATGTCAGGTGTTAACAACAATAATCATCCACCGCACCTCAACAATAACAACAATGTTCTTCCACAGCCCGATCTTCGGACAATGGAGGAGCTTTGTCAACCAACAATGTTTGGACGAGGAGGACCGATTGCGCCGATGCAAATCACGGCTCCGGAGTTTTCATTGAAGCACCACATGATTCAGCAAGTGCAAACTAATCCATTCGCCGGAATGCCTGATGATGATGCCAACAAACACCTCGACAAGTTCATTACAATCACCCAAAGCATGAAGTTGCCTGGTGCCACAATGGATGTACTTCGCCTACAACTCTTCCCACATACTTTATCGCATCATGCCGAGAAATGGTTTGATCGTCTCCCGAAGAATTCTATTCATACTTGGGATGACATGACTCAACGCTTTTTGTCGCGCTACTTCCACCATCCATGGTCACAAGCCTTCGCAATCAAATCAGCGGTTTCATGCAAGACCCTGATGAATCTCTTTTTGATGCTTGGGAAAGATATAATGTCTTGATTGATCGTTGTCCAAACCACAACATGCTTCCCGTCACATTGATTGATACTTTCTACAACGGTTTGACTTTTCGAGATCGTGATACGATTAATGCAGCCGCCGGTGGCACATTCATGAAAAGGAGACCCGAGGAGTGTAGAGAGCTAATTGAGAACATGACTACTCACCACAAAAACTGGGATTCCTCCGCTTCTACAAGGAACAACCCGAGAGTCAATGTTTCTTCTACTTCAGCAAACCCTGAGATGACCGAACTCACCCGCATGATGACTGAAATGAGCAAAAGTATCACGCTTCTCGCTTCAAACCAACAACAACAACAAGTTAAAGCGGTTGCTAATCCTTGTGAAACATGCGGCGGTCCTCACTCATACACCGATTGTCCTTCGACTCAAGGAAATCCAGAAAATGTGTATGCAGCTTATGGTAATTATTCACCGGAAAATTACCAAGCTCGACCTTAAGGGGATAGAAATTTGCTGAGTTACCGATCCAACAATTACCTTTCACCCGGTTTTTCTCCTCAAAACCAAAACCCCACCAACAACTACAATAGAAGCAACCAAATCCCACCAAGAGCTTCTAATCCTTATCACCCACCCGCCCAACAAACCCCACCCATTAATCCCGATGTTGAAGCCATAATGAGAACCCAAGGTGAGCAAATCAAGAATCTGCAGAGTCAAATTATCAATCTTAAAGGAGATATCACAAAGCAAGGAAATGAGATTAGATCCGAGCTTCGAGATAATATTCAATCATCCTTCAGCAATCAAACCAATGATTTGAAGAATATGCTTGCTAGTTTCTTGCCCGCAGCTCAACCTTCTACTTCAAGTTCTCTACCTTCAAACACCGTCACCAATCCGCGAGCAAATGTGAGTGCTATTACTACTCGTAGTGGAATTACCATTGTCGATCCACCAATCCCGCCCCCATCATCTACACCTCCTCCACCACCATGTATCCCTACTCCTCCTACACCTAGTATTAGTGCACCATTACCGTCTCCGCCTCGTCATGACGATGTCTCTAGTAAGGACCCTTCAACATCTCAACCTTCACCTGCTACACCTGCACCTTCACCACCTAAACCCAATATCCCTTATCCCTCTCGTTTAGGCAAGACCAAAATGCTAACCAAGGATGACTCTGAAGTGTCACGCTATGTGAAGATGATCTCTCAGATGAACTTCAACATTAGTTTTCTTGAAACACTCGTCCACATGCCCAAATTTGTTAAAGCATTTAAGGAATTGCTTAACAAGAAGGAAAAGTTGATTGAGCTCGCCAACACACGCTTAAATGAAAACTGCTCTGCAGTTATTCTTAAGGAACTTCCGGAAAAGCTTGGAGATCCCGGTCGTTTTGTGTTGCCTTACGTTTTCAACAAAACTGAAGAATTTACTGCCCTTGCTGATCTCGGGGCCAGTATTAATCTTATGCCTTTGAGTGTTTGGAAAACATTGTCATTACCCGACCTCACTCCTACAAAGATGACTCTTGAACTTGCAAATCGCACTCTCGCTTACCCCGTTGGTATTGCCGAAGATGTGTTCATTAAAGTTGGCACATTTACTTTCCCGGTCGACTTTGTCGTTGTTGATTATGAAATGGACCCTCGTATACCTTTAATACTTGGTCGGCCATTCTTGAGAACCGGACGAGCTTTAGTGGATGTGGCCGAAGGTGAGTTAATCTTAAGAGTCGAGGATGATGCACAAGTTTTTAAAATGGGGAAGCTTACAAGCAAATCCTATGGACGAGAATCAGTGAATATGATTAATGTGCTCGATGATTTTGTCGTCTACAACAATCCTCTATTCGACTCTTGCATTGATAATCCACTTTTTCAAGATGATATGGATGATTCTCGGTCCAATTTAGAACCTTCTCCCATTTATGATTCTCCACCGATCTTCGATGCTTATGATGATGATGATTCTAGCTCATATTCGGATGATTATGATGACCTTACTTCTGAGTATCCCCTGGTTCGTTTTATGGAAATGGACTGGTGGGGGTGACGTGTCAAAAGGGGAGTGGTGGGATATGTTTATGTGTCTTGGCACAAATGGCCCCCTAGCTTTCTTCACTTGATCACTTTGTATTATCAGCTCAAAACAAGACTTCCTTTGTAAATAACTTTCAAACACTTGTCAAATTTGGCACAATTTGTTTATAAACTTGAAATAAGGACTAAACATGCAATTTCTTCATATTCCAAGGACTGATTTTGACATGTTTTCATACTCCAAGGCTTTGACTTGTTTGTTTACTTCTTGAAGGACTATTATTGACAATTTAGATTTGTTGAGGGACTAAATTTGCCAATTCTTCAAAGTTAGAGGTCCTTTTTGTAATTTTGACAAACTTTAGGGACCAAACTTGTAATTATGAAGATACAAGGGTATAAAGTGTCAATTCTTCAAAGTTGGAGGACCAATCTTCATGATTCTTCAAATCTTCAAGGGTTTTCTTTGGAGAATTCTTCATTAGGGCTTGGTTCATCGTGCGGCTTCGTTTCCCGTGTTCGTTTTTGCATGATTCTTGTGATCTTTTGTCATTTTCTCAATATCCGTACCTAAAATACACAAGCATATATTTGGGTATTTTGATGATATTTAATGTATTTTAAGCCCAATTTGGACGATGAGACTATGTATAAAAGCAGTCTCATCACCCACGTATGATGATTTTGATGAGGCTGATACTCTTTCGAGCGATTCTTCACATGATGAAGATCCTCTGCCATCACTCGATCCTACTTTGGACGATTACTCATTTGAGGAAGACTTCTCTACGTTTCTCAACACTTACTTCCCTCATGAGAGTGATGCTCCTCCTTATGATTTTGAAGATTATCGTCTTGATCCTACTTTGGATTTTAAGAACATTCCTTCAAAGGAGAAGAAACCGGTCGACACCGATATCCGCAGCACGTATGAGTTAACACCTCTTTGTCCCCCTTCTGAGGACGAGGTTGTGCTTCTTCGCGGATCTTCTTCCCATTCTGCTGAGCCTGAGTGCTATTTTCCCTTAAAGGAAAAGGTGTTCGACCCCAGTATTGATATTCTGCAGCCATCTCAGTATCCACCTGATGAAATAAAAGGAAAAATCTTTGGAAATTTTGAAGACATGCTTGCACCTCACCATACTTGCTTCCACCGTGCTCCATCGCTGCTTAAGGGAACCTTGCCTACTCTTCTTTGGCTTGCCTTGTTCGCCTTAAGCTTGTGCTATTTGATGGACGAAAACTATGTCTTTGATCCTGGTGGATATATTTCATGCTTCTTCCTTTGATGATCAAGGTCGAGTCAGGCTCACGACTCGGTAATCAAAAATCCAGCGCTTCTTGGGAGGCAACCCATGCATCTATCTTTTCGCTTTCTTTATCATAAGTGTAGGGGGAGACCCGTTGGTGTTTGCTATTTCCTCTCCTTTCTTATAATCAGGGATTCGCGCTCAATGATCCACTCTTGATGATTCTTGAAGACCTGTGATTCCGTTGTTCCCTTCTTCCCGGTTCTATCCTAAACTCTTTTCGATTCACTATTTTATATTTTCTCAATATTAAAATAGGAATCTCGTTAGTTGTCTCTTCCTTAGCAAGATTTAAACAAAGTGCACAATGTCCTAAGTGTAGGGGAGTTACTCCCACATGCTTAAACATTGAGGACAATGTTTATATTAAATGTAGGGGGGACTTCTATCGAAGTTAAGTGGTCTTTTCCTTGTATTTGTCCTCATTTTAATCGGAAAATCAATTTTTCGACATTTTTCAAAAATTTTGATCTATTTTGGCCTGTTAGTTTTGCCCTTTGTATAGTTATTTTCTTTCTTTGCTAGAATAAACTTTAATAAAGTGGTTTTTATTTTCAAACGTTGTGAATCTTTTGACTCAACTCGAGTTTACTTGTCTATGTTACTCTAGCTAGTATCCTTAACGTGTATAGGTCAAGTTTTGTTAGGCTTTTATATAGGGAGCTATAAAACGCGAAAGTCTTAACTCTCACGGGTTAAGAACAAGAACTTTTCACAAGTTCCTATAATTGATCATAGAGAGTCGTTTATCAAGGGAACTTTAAAATGCGATTTCTAAAACTTGAAAAAGTCTAAGAGTTTGCAAGATCCTATAGGCGACTCGAAAACCCAAAACTTTGATTTAATAGGCTAAGCATCCACGAGTCTCATTCCTTGAGATTTTAAACTGTGGAGAACGAGAGATGATAGAGCCAATTATAAGTTCGGTGTTCTTTCGGGAATTTATGTGAGTTAATTATGAGCCTATTCTCCCATCGCTTGTTAATAAATTTACCTGCAATAAATAAGGTTGTACGATTTGAAAAGTTACTTAGCTTCTAGCCCAAGATCGTTTAAAAGTTGCTTGGTATGGATTAGAGTTCATAGCCAAGGCATAACTTATTGAAGCGGGATGCGAAGATTGGCGAGTCCAAAAAGGCCCTAACAAGGCATGAGGACTATATTTTGTTGCTAAAGATCCAAAGTGATGTGAAGAATCATTTATCAAAAATCAATATGAAGGATCGAGACACACGACGAAAAGCAAAAACTCCCCAAAAGTCATGGAGAAGTGTATCCGAAAAGACCCTAACAAGGTATGAGGATAAATAGATCCAAGTCATAAAAGGAGGCGGATCGTTATATATCAAAGTCTAAAATAAAGATTGGAGAAAAATGAAGAAGTCGTGGTCCAAGTATGAATCTCTCAAAACTTCAAGTGAAGAATTCCATTATGAAGAGAAGGCCATTATTTCATGAACGTCTCTCAAGGTTTGAAGTATGAAGTCGCTGCCAAGTATCGGTCCGAGAAAGGTCTCAAATCGCGAAGCGAGTTATACCAAGATATGAACTTTATGAGGTCCCGAGAAGCAGTTTTAAAAGATTTTGTCCTTTAGCTAACTATTGATTAAATCGTTCACTTTATTTTCGGCCTAAATAACTATCGAAATAAGTCAACAATGCATCCTCGTGATCATTTAAGACAACAATAAAATATAAGAGATACCCCTAGGAATAATGGAGTCTAAGTGAGTAATTGGCCCACATGAGTTCGTGTTAGTTTACTAACTTATAATAACAATGATCTCGTTTTTAAGCTTGGTTTAGAGAAAGTGAAAACTTGAGGATGATGATTATTCATGACATTTCCAAAACCCAAGGTATGTTTTTGATTTCCTTACTTTTAATTTTTATAATTTTCTATCTCTTTAATAAAGGCCAACGTGGATTGATTATGATGAAAAATGAAATCTTGCTTTGTAACTAATGCGTTGCATGAGGACATTGCAATGGTCAAGGGTAGGGGATTTGATAGGTGTGAAAACACCCATCCTTTTTACCACTTAATTACAATAATAGCCGAGCCAAAACGTGTATTTTATGTCTTTTATGTCGAAATTATGCGTGGTTTGTGTTTTTGTTGTGATTTAGGACGAAATTGTGAAAAGTGGAGAAAACACGGCATTTACGGGCTTTTATTGAAGAAAAAAGATGAAAGATGAAGTCGAGAAGTCAAGAGTGCAAAAAGAACGGAAGTCCAAGACCAATTCTGAAGATTTATAGAAGAAAAAGTCGAAAGACGGAAGTTTATCAAAAGCCAAAGAACTCAAGTCTATTTTATTGAAGAATTAAAAGACGAGTTTAAAGAAATCCCGAGCCATAAGTCATTAAAGTCCAAGATTAACAAAAGATTAAGAAGGGAAGGACTTAATGGTGCAATTAAGAAGAAAGGAAGGAGAGGAGGAAGCTTCCTCTAAACACCCTCCTAATCTCCTATAAATACCCCTCATTTTCATTTCATTAGTTGTTGTTGGCTAAGGTGACAATTAGTCTTCCATCTTTATTTTTCTTGCTCTTTAATTACTTGTCCATTTAAATACTTGTCTTGCACTTTAATTTTCAAGTAAGTTAATTTTATCTTTATTGCACCTTTACTTTACTTGTTTGATCTCTCATTCTACCTTTCTTTCTTGCTTGATCTTTATGTTTACATACTTATTGTCTTGCTTGTTTGATTAAAGATTGTGTCTTTATGCTTGTGATTGTGTTAGATTATTGATTCTTATTGTAAAACCCGCATGCTTTTACCATGAATAGTGCCCTTAAGATCGTACGTCCTAGATTAAAACTTACCTCATTTAGTATTAATCACATTCATGTGCTAATAATCAAGCAAGTGCATACGTGTATGACATGACAAGTATCGATTACGTACGAACTCATGATAAACAGTTAATAAATATATCACGTGAACATAATTAAATCATGATCACCATTTAAAATACGAACTAGAATAATTACGTAAATACTTATAATATAATTACGAGCGTTAAGTTTACGATAAACGACACGTTTGATTAAACAGAAACACTTTAAACACGAACACGTTTAACCACGAACGAACACGAAACATCGGGACACGAGAAAGGTACGGGTACCCCATGTGGGGCCCCCATACCTACGGCACATATACAAGAAATGGGCTAAGCCCATGGAATTTTACAAGTAAAGGGGGGTAAAGAGTAAAACATGTTTTCATTTTTCACTTTCAAGAAATAAACACAAAAACCCTAAAAGAGTTTTTCTCCTCCTCCTTTTCTCCTCTTTGTGCCGCCACCTAGACATCACCATAGGAGGGTGATTAGTTGATTTTGATCTCAAAAACTATTGTTATAATCAGTGTTTGTTCATCCTTTTTCCAAGCTATATAGTGGTATACCTTTCTAACCCTTCTTTTTAATTCTTTTTAATTCTTTTAATCCTTGATTATTTTCATGAACATGTTATTATTTTTTTTATTTAAACATGATAATTAATCATTGATCTAACATGTTTTGGTATTAAATAAAATCAAAGAATGATTTAAAAGGGGTGTTGTTTTTGGCCGCCTAGCAAACAAACCCGAGGGGGGTTTGGTTTGCTATTGCCGCCACCACCAAGACCATTTTTGGTCTTGGTTGGCTCATGTGGGACCCACGGCAGCAAGGAGGCACACGTGCCCCGAGTTTGGCTCGGGGTACGGTGTCGAATTCATGCCCGATTCATGGTTCGTTGGTTAAATCATGATTTATGCTACATGTTAATTTTTATGAATTATGAACTTAGGATATAATTAATTAATAACATGAAATATTAATTAAATCATGACTTAGGTTATTTTAATTATTAGTTTAACATGACATTAATTTAACCTAAGTATTTTATGTTATAAGTTATAATTAATTAATTATTTAAAACATGCCTATAATTAATTAATTTAGACATGACTTAGGTTATGTTATTAATACATAATAATACACATTTTAACCTAAGTATTTTATTCCATTTTAATTAATACATGTTATACCTTAATTAAAATGCTTAACCTATAGTTTAATTAAAATACATGAAATAATAATTAAACTATACACTATATCATATGACTTAAGAAACAAGCTTATAAACACTTAGACTTATATGTTAGCTTATGTAACCAGCTTAATTCTAAATATGGAAACTTCTATTTATAGAAACTTAATTAAATAAGGCAACTAATCTATTAATGGAAACCTTCTATATATGGAAATCTATCTATTTCAGGCAGCTAATCTAATCATGGAAACCTTCTATATATGGAAACTTATTTAATTAAGGCAGCTGATCTATTTTTGGAAACTTTCTATTTTTAGAAACTAATCTATTTTAAGCAGTAAATTCTATTTTAGGAAACTTTCTATTTTTGGAAACTTTCTATTTTTGGAAACTTTCTATTTTTGGAAACTTTCTATTTTTGGAAACTTTCTATTTTTGGTAACTTTCTATTTTTGGAAACTTTCTATTTTTGGAAACTTTCTATTTTTGGAAACTTTCTATTTTTGGAAACCTGCTATTTTTGGAAAGTTACTTATTATTACACAGTAAGTATAATAATACATGCAATATCAGTAATACTTAAACGGATTAATCAGAATACATGATAAACACAGTTTAAGGTTTTAAACAGTGAACCATGACCTAAAACATACCAAATCAGCTAAAATGAGACACAAAGCCCAGTACGTAATCAGTGAATCGATACTTATACACGTGTGTATTCATGTAGCGTTAGTGATCCAGAAGTAGGAGTCTTTCTTCCGTTCATTCACTGGACTTGAGGTACGGATTCCCGTCCTTTCAGTATGGACATTCTTTCCTTATTAGGATTTCCCCTTATGCAGCCAACTGTTTTCCCCAGCATTTGTTTTATTGTTTTGAACTGCTTATGTTTAATTAGCATAATCTATAGCCATATACAAGCATGACCAGTTTCACCTAGTTATGGAGGTACCATAACCATAGCATTGGAGGCACCGATGTTATGACTTCCCCACGGCGGAGTGATTGCTCGTGGCGTCCCTTTTTCAGTTTTGGCCATATTATTATATCAGGTGGGGCGTATGGGTGCATCCTAGTTACATGTTTTATTCAGTATTTCATGGTGAATGTGGTGTGTGCCTTGCACCCTTCACAAGGAGTTGATCCCTCCTACCCAAACCAGTATATTGATTAGAGGCATCCCCTCTAATCAGCATGATGAGGTCACCCCTCCAAGTATTCATGCACGTGACCTTTTCATGACCTATATGGGCTATGGTGTATATATATGTTAAAACAGTTTTCACAAGATAAACATAAGGCTTTTCAAACTATAAAACCAGTTTTCTTGATACTTAACCAGTTTACTCAGTACTTAGTCATCCGCTGTTATATGTTACATGCTTATCCTATTTCATACTTTATTGTACATCCGTGCACTGAGCGTCTTGCTCAGCCGTTTTCCTTTTCATGTTCCCAAAACGGCAGGTACTCAGGGACGCTCGTAGATCTCAAACGTAGGTGCATATGGACTGGAAGCTTTACTGTCTTTCTTTACTTTATGCATTTCCTTTACTTTGATACAGTTGCTATGGACATTGTTTCGTCCTTTCCTTTTACAGTATTTATGTTTGTGTGTGATGAGCTTTACTTTGGGGTACCGATGTTTGATTCCGGTATTTCCCTTTTATGGTTGAATAATGCTTAGACATTTATCCTTGTATGCTTTGATGACACGCCATGATTATGCGTAATATTCCATTTCCAAAATGGGGTGTTACAATTATGGTATCAGAGCCAAGGTTTCGACCTGTAGGCTCTCAAATATGACCTGTGATTAGTGGGTAGTCACTACGGTCTTCCTAGAACTGACAGTTGTTTTCATGCATTCATCATTTTTAAGCATACATATACATGTCATTGTTACAGGGTTTTTGACTAAGTAATGGTTGGTACAGGACTGGCCCTATTTAGTCGCATGTGTTTTATCGAAACTTTTAGATTTGGGACCGACCCATAGGCGTCCCCTCGATATGTCTTCTATTTTGAGTGAACTGACCTGGGGCGTTCACTCTCGAGCATCAAAAGTTTTCATAAAACTGCATCATGCATTCATACAAAGATTTCTTGCATAAAAATTTTCTCGTGAAATTTTTGGTATAAATTTTTTTCATGTATATATATAATATATATTTTATGTTCGAACTGTCGGTCATATGTTTTATGTTATACTGTCAGATGGCAAACACAGACAAACTCTGGGAGTTATTTGAAAACATGGAGGCAGAAAGGCAAGACGCCATTCTTCATGACGACGAATATCCTCCCCCACCTATCATTTTTCCCATGGAAGGAAGGAATCGACTCATGAGGGAATACTACGCCATGAGGCAGAGACCCGACGAGAATTGTGGGCAGTTCATGCAGAGGTTCCTCGGGTACACAGCTGTACTGAGGGCATCTGCAGGCACCACTGAAGAGCAAGCACTACATTTTCGTTGGGGCCTTAACCCAAGGATTGCCAATGATTTATCGGGTGCCCCGTTGGATACTGTGGCACAGGTGGCTTACGCAGCAAGGAAGCTTGAGATGTTGTAGGAACGCGATGAGTTCGGGGAAGCTGAAAGACCCGACAAGAGGTAAAACATTTCGTTTTCTAGCGTTAACCAGGCCGCATCCTATCATTATATGTTCTATAATCATCTCTTAAAACTGTATCTTCCAGGCAGAAAAACTGGGGACCGGTCTCAGCCGGCTACTCAGCAGCAGCCCAATCAGCCCAAAGGAAACGGTCACTCTAACGACCGTTCTGTTGTGGAAAGGCGCAACGGTAATGATAATTACCGTAACAATGCGGGACACTCCAACAACAGCAGGTCCTACTATTTACGCATCTTCTTATGATTTCATGTTATTTTTTTTCCCATGCTGACACTATATTAATCTCTACCAGGAACCACGGTAACGGAAGGGACCAGAACCACAGGGGTTCTCAGCCTAACCGTTCAGCTAACACTGGTAAACATCTTATGACGCTTACGTCCTATACTCGTGCATATACTTTATTCTTAACACGTTTTGTCATCAGCAGGCCCTCAGCAAGCAAGGACTCCTGCTGGAGGATTCACTCATCCTCTTTGCAGCACTTGCCATCGCAGACACCCTGGCCCATGTCGTCGTGATTCCGACGCGTGCTACAAGTGCGGCCTCCCTGGCCATCGTATGAGAGATTGCCGTAAGGGTGAAATGGAGGGTACTTCGGGTCATGCTGATACTAAACCGCCTCCTACCACTGGGCGTGTCTACACGACATCGCGCGATCAGGCAAACAAATCTACAGGTACCATTACTGGAATTTTGTATATGTACGGCCAGGCTGCATGTGTTCTTTTCGACACGGGTGCCACTCATTCAGTTATCTCCACTACTTATGCTAAGAACATCAGGACACTTCCCTTGCCATTAAAAAATAAACTTACCATTTCCACGCCTCTGAGGGACTCTGTATTAATAACTCATGTATACAAGAGTCTTCCTCTAGAGTTTGACGATAAAGTTCGTGCAGTAGATGCACTTCCCCTAGACATGATTGAGTTCGATATGATTCTTGGCATGGACTGGCTATCCAGGCACCATGCTACCATAGACTGCCACTCATATCGGGTGATCTTCGGCGACATTAATGCACCAGAGTACATCCATAACGGGTTCATACCCGGACGGTCTGTACAGGTCATATCTACCTTGCAAGCACGTGCATTACTGTCACATGGCTGCGAAGGTTATCTAGCTACGGTTCATGACATGGATGCTGAATCCCCATCGATTCAGGATCAACCAGTAGTTTCGGAATTTCAAGACGTCTTCCCAGATGAACTTCCAGGCATACCACCTGCAAGAGAAGTGGAGTTCAACATCGACCTTGTTCCAGGAGCTGAGCCAATCTCTAAGGCTCCGTATCGTATGGCTCCCATAGAGCTAAAAGAACTGAAGGACCAACTGCAGGAACTTCTTGAACGAGGGTTCATTAGACCAAGCGCATCTCCATGGGGCGCACCGGTCTTGTTCGTTAAGAAGAAGGACGGCAGCATGCGACTTTGCATTGACTACCGTGAACTTAATAAGATTACCATCCGCAATAGATATCGACTGCCACGTATAGACGATCTGTTTGACCAACTTCAAGGAGCCAAACACTTCTCAAAGATCGATCTAAGGTCAGGCTACCATCAGCTAAGGGTTAAAGAGCAGGATATTGCCAAGACTGCTTTTCGTACCCGCTATGGCCATTATGAGTTTGTGGTCATGCCATTCGGCCTGACTAACGCTCCAGCAGTATTCATGGATCTGATGAACAGAATCTTTCATGAATTCCTTGATAAATTTGTCATTGTATTCATCGATGATATCTTGATTTTCTTAAAGTCCACGGAGGAACACGAAGATCATCTCCGTACTGTACTACAGATTCTTCGTCAGAAGCAGCTGTATGCGAAATTCTCCAAGTGTGAGTTCTGGTTAAACAAGGTGGCATTCTTAGGTCACATTGTATCAGCAGAAGGGATCACTATGGACCCAGCGAAGGTTGAGGCTATCACTAAATGGCCAAGACCAACATCAGCGACAGAAGTCCGCAGTTTCTTAGGCTTAGCTGGATATTATCGAAGATTCGTGGAGAACTTTTCCCGCCGGGCATTGCCTCTCACCAAACTGATGCGAAAAGGAGAGAAATTCGTCTGGACGGAAGAACGAGAGAAGAGCTTCGAAGACCTAAAGCAGAAGTTAGTATCTGCACCTATTCTTACTCTCCCACCTGGTACAGGTGGATTTCAGATCTATAGCGATGCATCGGGGAAGGGACTGGGCTGTGTTCTCATGCAACATGGGAAAGTGATCGCGTATGCTTCACGGCAGCTTAAGCCCTATGAAGAAAACTACCCTACGCATGACCTGGAACTTGCTGCAGTGGTGTTCGCATTGAAGATATGGAGGCATTACTTATACGGAGAATCATGCGATATTTTCACGGATCACAAGAGCTTGAAGTATATCTTCACACAGCGAAAATTGAACATGAGACAAAGGAGATGGTTGGAACTGTTGAAGGATTATGATATTAACCTACAGTATCATCCCGGGAAAGCTAATGTAGTAGCAGATGCACTCAGCAGAAAGTCCGGAATGATCAACGGCATTGAGATCAAGGAACAAAACATAAGGGACTTGGAGCGGCTAGACATCGAAATCATGGTACGTGGGCAGCACGGATACTGGGCGAATCTTAGAGTAGAACCTGAGTTACTGACTAGGATTAAGGAAGCGCAGAAGGATGATGGAGAGATTTGGGAGATAATTCAGAATTTGGAGAAGCAGACAGAATTCCGAATGGACGCAGACGGTATCGTTTGGCAGGGCACGAGACTTTGTGTTCCTGACAATCCGGAACTCCGGGAAGCATTGTTAGCTGAAGCTCACAGCTCCCCATTTTCTATACATCCTGGGTCGACAAAAATGTACCATGACATCAGACAGCACTTTTGGTGGAGTGGTATGAAACAGGATGTAGCCACGTATGTCTCCAAATGTCTTACCTGCCAGCAGGTTAAGATTGAACATCAGCGATCGGGCGGTCTCCTTCAACCGTTGGATATTCCAGAGTGGAAGTGGGACAAAATCACCATGGATTTTGTTACCGGTCTTCCGCCTACCAAGAAGAAGCACGATGCTATTTGGGTCATTGTTGATCGACTCACCAAATCAGCTCATTTCTTACCGATACGCAAGGAAGATCCGGTAAGTAAACTCGCAGATACTTACAGAAGGGAGATCATGAGACTCCACGGTACTCCCTCCAGCATCGTCTCAGACAGAGATCCTCGTTTCACGTCGCGATTCTGGAAAGGTCTGCAAAAAGCTTGGGGTACACAACTTAAGCTGAGTACGGCCTTTCATCCTCAAACGGACGGACAATCGGAGCGAACAATTCAGACATTGGAAGATATGTTAAGGTCGTGTGCGTTGGAATGGACAGGTGATTGGGACGATTACATCTGTTTAGTCGAGTTTGCATACAACAACAGCTGGCACGCAAGTATCAAATGTGCTCCTTTCGAAATGTTGTATGGCAGAAAGTGTCGCGCTCCAACTTGCTGGGATCAAGTGGGAGAGCGAACACTCGAAGGACCGGAGATTATAGAAATGACCAACGAGGAGATCGAAGTAGCTAAGCAGAAACTGCAGGAAGCACGATCACGTCAGAAGAGTTACGCCGATAAGCATCGTAGGGACATACATTTTAATGTGGGAGATCACGTCTTCCTCAAGGTTTCGCCGGCACGTGGTGTTAAACGCTTCGGGATCAAGGGGAAACTCAGTCCTCGGTTTATCGGACCATTTGATATCGTTGAACGAATCGGCGAAGTATCTTACCGATTGGCGTTACCTCCTCAGCTTTCGCACGTGCATAACGTGTTCCATGTGTCCTTACTCAGAGGGTACAATTATCATCCCCTTCACATGGTTCAGTATCCACTGGAACAGATACGTGAAGATCTCACTTTTATAGAAGAACCCGAGCGAGTACTCGACAGGCAAGAACGAGTCATGAGAAGGAAGACGATTCTATTCGTCAAAATTCTTTGGAGGGACCATACCGAGCGGGAAGCCACTTGGGAAACAGAGGAGTCTATCCGGACTTCTTACCCTCACTTCATATTTTGAGTTCGGGTATGTCACTTCTTTTCAGCTTACTTTATCTATAATTCGGGGACGAATTATTCTTTTTAGGGGGGAAGAATTGTAAAACCCGCATGCTTTTACCATGAATAGTGCCCTTAAGATCGTACGTCCTAGATTAAAACTTACCTCATTTAGTATTAATCACATTCATGTGCTAATAATCAAGCAAGTGCATACGTGTATGACATGACAAGTATCGATTACGTACGAACTCATGATAAACAGTTAATAAATATATCACGTGAACATAATTAAATCATGATCACCATTTAAAATACGAACTAGAATAATTACGTAAATACTTATAATATAATTACGAGCGTTAAGTTTACGATAAACGACACGTTAGATTAAACAGAAACACTTTAAACACGAACACGTTTAACCACGAACGAACACGAAACATCGGGACACGAGAAAGGTACGGGTACCCCATGTGGGGCCCCCATACCCACGGCACATATACAAGAAATGGGCTAAGCCCATGGAATTTTACAAGTAAAGGGGGGTAAAGAGTAAAACATGTTTTCATTTTTCACTTTCAAGAAATAAACACAAAAACCCTAAAAGAGTTTTTCTCCTCCTCCTTTTCTCCTCTTTGTGCCGCCACCTAGACATCACCATAGGAGGGTGATTAGTTGATTTTGATCTCAAAAACTATTGTTATAATCAGTGTTTGTTCATCCTTTTTCCAAGCTATATAGTGGTATACCTTTCTAACCCTTCTTTTTAATTCTTTTTAATTCTTTTAATCCTTGATTATTTTCATGAACATGTTATTATTTTTTTTATTTAAACATGATAATTAATCATTGATCTAACATGTTTTGGTATTAAATAAAATCAAAGAATGATTTAAAAGGGGTGTTGTTTTTGGCCGCCTAGCAAACAAACCCGAGGGGGGTTTGGTTTGCTATTGCCGCCACCACCAAGACCATTTTTGGTCTTGGTTGGCTCATGTGGGACCCACGGCAGCAAGGAGGCACACGTGCCCCGAGTTTGACTCGGGGTACGGTGTCGAATTCATGCCCGATTCATGGTTCGTTGGTTAAATCATGATTTATGCTACATGTTAATTTTTATGAATTATGAACTTAGGATATAATTAATTAATAACATGAAATATTAATTAAATCATGACTTAGGTTATTTTAATTATTAGTTTAACATGACATTAATTTAACCTAAGTATTTTATGTTATAAGTTATAATTAATTAATTATTTAAAACATGCCTATAATTAATTAATTTAGACATGACTTAGGTTATGTTATTAATACATAATAATACACATTTTAACCTAAGTATTTTATTCCATTTTAATTAATACATGTTATACCTTAATTAAAATGCTTAACCTATAGTTTAATTAAAATACATGAAATAATAATTAAACTATACACTATATCATATGACTTAAGAAACAAGCTTATAAACACTTAGACTTATATGTTAGCTTATGTAACCAGCTTAATTCTAAATATGGAAACTTCTATTTATAGAAACTTAATTAAATAAGGCAACTAATCTATTAATGGAAACCTTCTATATATGGAAATCTATCTATTTCAGGCAGCTAATCTAATCATGGAAACCTTCTATATATGGAAACTTATTTAATTAAGGCAGCTGATCTATTTTTGGAAACTTTCTATTTTTAGAAACTAATCTATTTTAAGCAGTAAATTCTATTTTAGGAAACTTTCTATTTTTGGAAACTTTCTATTTTTGGAAACTTTCTATTTTTGGAAACTTTCTATTTTTGGAAACTTTCTATTTTTGGTAACTTTCTATTTTTGGAAACTTTCTATTTTTGGAAACTTTCTATTTTTGGAAACTTTCTATTTTTGGAAACCTGCTATTTTTGGAAAGTTACTTATTATTACACAGTAAGTATAATAATACATGCAATATCAGTAATACTTAAACGGATTAATCAGAATACATGATAAACACAGTTTAAGGTTTTAAACAGTGAACCATGACCTAAAACATACCAAATCAGCTAAAATGAGACACAAAGCCCAGTACGTAATCAGTGAATCGATACTTATACACGTGTGTATTCATGTAGCGTTAGTGATCCAGAAGTAGGAGTCTTTCTTCCGTTCATTCACTGGACTTGAGGTACGGATTCCCGTCCTTTCAGTATGGACATTCTTTCCTTATTAGGATTTCCCCGTATGCAGCCAACTGTTTTCCCCAGCATTTGTTTTATTGTTTTGAACTGCTTATGTTTAATTAGCATAATCTATAGCCATATACAAGCATGACCAGTTTCACCTAGTTATGGAGGTACCATAACCATAGCATTGGAGGCACCGATGTTATGACTTCCCCACGGCGGAGTGATTGCTCGTGGCGTCCCTTTTTCAGTTTTGGCCATATTATTATATCAGGTGGGGCGTATGGGTGCATCCTAGTTACATGTTTTATTCAGTATTTCATGGTGAATGTGGTGTGTGCCTTGCACCCTTCACAAGGAGTTGATCCCTCCTACCCAAACCAGTATATTGATTAGAGGCATCCCCTCTAATCAGCATGATGAGGTCACCCCTCCAAGTATTCATGCACGTGACCTTTTCATGACCTATATGGGCTATGGTGTATATATATGTTAAAACAGTTTTCACAAGATAAACATAAGGCTTTTCAAACTATAAAACCAGTTTTCTTGATACTTAACCAGTTTACTCAGTACTTAGTCTTCCGCTGTTATATGTTACATGCTTATCCTATTTCATACTTTATTGTACATCCGTGCACTGAGCGTCTTGCTCAGCCGTTTTCCTTTTCATGTTCCCAAAACGGCAGGTACTCAGGGACGCTCGTAGATCTCAAACGTAGGTGCATATGGACTGGAAGCTTTACTGTCTTTCTTTACTTTATGCATTTCCTTTACTTTGATACAGTTGCTATGGACATTGTTTCGTCCTTTCCTTTTACAGTATTTATGTTTGTGTGTGATGAGCTTTACTTTGGGGTACCGATGTTTGATTCCGGTATTTCCCTTTTATGGTTGAATAATGCTTAGACATTTATCCTTGTATGCTTTGATGACACGCCATGATTATGCGTAATATTCCATTTCCAAAATGGGGTGTTACACTTATAGCTTATTTGTTTTCATCTTTAAGTTTTTAAAGTTTTTTATAAAAGTTATTTTTATATAAAAGTTTGTTTTTCGTAAAGCTTATTCATTTCGTGTTTTAAAAGTCTGTAGATTTCAGCTTATTAGCTTCTTCTTTTACTGTTTGGTTTAGGATTTTCATAGTGTGCTTATTAGATCTATAGCTTATTTTTCTAGCTTATTTTTCATCCATTTCACCGTATTCCGATCTGTACGATCGGAAAGGGGTTTATTATTCCGACCAGCGTTCCTTGCTTGGTCGGAAAAGGGTTTACATATTCCGACGAGAGGGACTTGGTATTCCGATCAGTGGAGGTTTTGAGTATTCCGATTAGGGGTTGTGACAGCATTCCGATTGGTTCTCCTTCCCTCATTCCGATCGAGTTGCTTGTTTGGTATTCCGATCAGGTATAGTGACGATATTCCGATCAAAGGGTTCCGATCAGCATTCCGACCAAGTTCACTCCAAATTCCGACCAGGTAGGTTTGTTACATTCCGATCTGAGTTTTTGCTTGGTATTCCGATCGGGTGGGTGACAGTATTCCGATTGGCATTTTTCGATCAATATTCCGACATGAAAGGGTAGTACATTCCGACGAGGTTTGATCGGAATACATTCCGATGGTGAGTTTGGTTTAGTGATTTGTCTTGTTTAATTTTTACATTCCCATTTTAATACTTTGTCTAATTTTAATTTCTGTCACGCTTTAAATTTAAGTCATTTGATTAATTTACTTTCCGTCACGTTTTTAAATATTGCACCTTTTCTTTTAATTAGACTTAGATTTACGTTAACACCATTTACTTTTACGTCATTTACTTTTAAGTCTTTGCACTTTTCATTTAAAATCAACGACACAACTTTTGTTTCACCAAAATCAACTGAGTCGTACTTTAAGCCGGGAATCAATTCGTTAAGATACCGAGAACAACAATTTAACCTAGCAAAATTATAGTTATTAAAATCCAAATGCTCCGTGAAAACAAAGTAATGAAAGAAAAAGAAGATCCGGGTTATCTTGTCCTACCTATAAGGTTAGAAGGTAAAACTACATACAATGCTTTGGTAGACACCGGTTCGAATGTTAATATCATGCCACTTGGAATCTTCAAAATGTTAGATGTTTGGAAGAGTCAAACCAAGGTTTGATCGATTAAAAATGCTTGATCACTCCTACGCGGAGGGATTTAGGTGTTTGCTTGGAGTTTTATGTCAAATAGGGAAAACCACAATACTGGCCGATTTTATGCTTCTCGATATTCCTATTGATCAAGATATTCAACTAGTGGTTGGAAGGAAGTTTTTTCACACCATTGGTGCAAAGGTAGATGTTGGAAAAGCTATCACGACTAGCTTTGATGGGTTTGTCCATCAAACATATAATGTGCTAAAAGCAAAAGAACATGATGATAGTGATGATGAAGATGATAAATACGACACCACAAAAAGAGATGAAAATGGTATGCCGATTTATGGTCCACATTTACAACCATGGACGGAACCGGAAGAACTATTTGATGCTTCACTAAGTGAAAGGAGCTACCATAACCCTTTCTTTGATATTTGTGTGTACAAGAAAATTGGAGGAATGCTTGGAGTACTTCCCGTATCATTAAAGTACAAAGATTGGCAAGTGGGTAACAAGCGAGAATTCGAAAATATTGCTAAAGATGGAGATAGTGAATGGCATGTTGCCATAGTCATTGTTGATCCATGTGGGAAAAGGTACGAAAAAGTGTACGAGACAAAGGACACCAATAGAGAGGTCTCGGGACGTTACACGGAGAGTGATATCATGTCACCTCTAAATTTCTGCTACAACTAAGAAGAAAGGAAGAAAAGAGGAGTGCATCATTGGCTCCTAGTTACTTTTATGCATTTTTATCCTTTTGTATGTAGATAATCAAATAAAACGAAATGATGTCTAAGAGTCCTAGAAGTTTTAGGATGGTCTTAGAAGTAGGGAATGTTATCCCTAAGTTTTTATTTTCTAACGAATGAAATTGGAGGTTTTCTTTTAAAGTTTTGTGTTTTGTATACTCTAAAATAAAATTATAGTAACCATGTCTGGATGCACAGAATCTGCGCCGCACTTCTGGGCGGAATTTTTTGTATATACCCCGTTTTTCTCATTAGAACTAAAAAACACACAAAAAAAGCACCTGACAATTTTTTAATCATCACCAAAAATATTTTCGAGTCTTAACTCCAATTTCACATTCGAGATCATGTCTAGGGTAAGTTTTTATATCTAATTTATGTTTGTTTTAATTAATTAGTTTTTAATTTTTGATTAATTTTCAATTAGAGTTCTTAGTAATTGAAGAACGAATTACAATTCAATTAGGAATTAGGAATTGGTAATGCAGGATTAGATTAAGAAATAATTTAGATTATAGTAAGATAAAATTAAAAAATTAAAAAAAAGAGGGATTTTTTAAAAACCTTTGAGATAAGGCAATGTCGTGGATTAAAACAAACTGGGAATGGGTTAGTGTTCGATTCTAGCCATTGTTATTAGTTTATGACCAATTAGTTTGCGGATTTGGTTAGCTACTAGTGTTACCCCGACATTTGCTGAAAAACCCAGAATGTGCGCCGCACTTTGCAAATTATGCGCCCCACTTCTAATGAAAATTTCCCAGAAAGTACGCCGCACTTTGCAAATTGTGCGCCGCACTTCTAATGAAAATTTCCCAGAAAGTACGCCGCACATTACAAATTGTGCGCCGCACTTTTCGTCTGAAAAACAAACAAAATGATCAGAACTTGATCATAGGATCACCGTTGACCCCTAACGCTTATCTAATGTTAATATATGTTTGTATGTGATGAAAATTTTGCAGACTCCAGGTTCTGGAAATTATGAAACCGGCTCGTCTAGCCGAGGAAAGAAGCGAAGGCCTACCGAATCGGCAAGTGCCACACTCATGGGAACACCAAATCATCAATTTTTGAACTGGCCGGGATGTACAAGTGATACCAAAACCATCTACAACAATGCACTCAGTCTTTTAATGCCAAAAGAAATTTTTGCACCTAGCATTGTGGATTTTTGAGTTTTGAACGAGCTTGGTTGTGAAGCTCAAATAAGGGAGATGCTAAGGATAGTAGTGACAGAGGCTGGAGGTAATGAAGTCTTGTTTGAATCCGATGCTTGGATTCGTGCTTTTACTTGTAGGGAGAAAATCTATATGGAGCTTGTTCTCGAGTTTTTCTCTACTTTTAATTTTGATGAAGATGCCGAAGGAGATGAGTTGTCGACTAAGAAGATTTTGACTTTTAGACTTTGTGGAAAGCGACATTCTTTGACTTTGAAACAATTTGCTAAGTACTTGGAGTTGTATAATGAAAGAATTTGCTAAGTACTTGGAGTTGTATAATCGAGAGGAGCGAAGAGCGGAAGGATTTGAGGTTTATTTCCAAAGAGGGGAACGTGATCATGGAAACTTTAATGCTAATGAATTTTGGGCATCAATTTGCCCAAATGAGGATCCATTGAGCTTATCTAGGATCTCGGCCACTAGAATTTCTAGTGCACTTTTGAGAGTGCTTCAAAAGATGATTGCCAATGCTGTTTGCCAAAGAACCACGGGATATGATAAAATACAAAAGAATGATTTGTGGTTATTGAGCATGTTTAGGAAAAAGAACCGTGATCAATACGATAATGTGGCTTGGGTGATAGCAAAATGGATGAAAAGGAAAGGTCTTGGTAGTCAAGCGCGTAGTATGATTGTGTGTGGACAGTTTGTGACTAGGTTAGCACGAAGAATGGGGCTTTTAAGTGAGCAAGTTATGAGTAGTCTTAGTACACCGATTGTTTGTGATACTATTGACCGAATTACCTTGAGAGATTTGATTGGAGCGGATGATAGGTTGATGAGAGAAGACGCGCCTGTTAGAGCACCTCGTGTAGGTATGGCAAGAGCTCCTCGTGCATCACTCCAAGATGTTTGTGATAGAATGGGAAGGATGGAGGTTAGGCAAGGCCAACTTGGGTTTATGATGGAGCGCCAATGCTATAGTATGGATCGATACGCTCCAGTTTTTGAGAGGATGGCGGAACAATATCATGTTCCAATGAGTGGACCTTATGGACCACCCGGATATCACCACGAGCCATTCTACTACACCCAACAACCACCACCCTATCCACCCCACTTTTACCCATCTCAAGCTCCAAGGAACGATGAAACTGAAGAGGATATGTGAAGCCTCGTATGTGTGTGACTTTTGTGTTAGTCACATTTGAAACAATTTGAAAACATTTTTATTTGGGCTTTGTAATATGCCTTTGTTGGCATTTATGACACCTTAATACTTTGTGTGTGGGATTTTTATTTTTATGGTATGTGAAATATGTTTGTATATATTATTTGTGTTAATTTACAGAAAATAAGCAAGTCAAGGCGAGCTTAGGAGAAGATTGAAGATCTCGACTTCGCTCACGACTTGGAATTAAAGGGGAGTATTATTCTTATTTTCTCTCTAGTTTTTCTTTTTCCTTATGTTTTGCATTAGGGACAATGCTCATAATAAGTATGGGGGGGTGATTGAGTGAAAATAAGATCGAATAAAAGCAATTAGTTTTCTGAAATTGCTGTACCCAGAAGTACGTCGCACATTCCAAATTGTGCGCTGCACTTTCTGGGCGATTTTTTAAATTTTTTTGTACAGTTTTAATAAAAAAAAGTTTTTGTCGAAGGATTGATAATTCTTATAAGTGTAAAGCAATTTTGACTCGGAGTTGATAACGTTATTTACACAAAACAATATTCATAATTGTGAGGATCTTTTCCGTAAGAATTCTTACATTGTGTGTGCCGATGATTAGTTTAAATTCTAGAACTTGTGCTTGGTAATCTTTACGAGACCATAATGAGATCATACTTGTATGATAAAAGGTATTTTAAATGATAAAGAGGCAAAATAAATAAAAGAGAAAAAAATTAAAAGTTTTGCCGATGTTTTAAGATAATTATATTGTTGGAAACCATATTGTGAAATGATAGTATATTGTAAGTATGGGGGAATGCATGCTCTCCCAAAAGAAAGATGGTATTGAAAAAAAAGGCAAAAAGAAGCCTAAAAAGTTTCAAGATATTCGCAAAAGCAACAACATAAAAATGATGATGTATTATTCTTTAAAACATGCGGTGGTAATAAAAGTTTTTTGAAAAAGACCTCTTTTGATATTCTACTTGGTGCTTACGCCAAAATTTGGTTTAGTTTAGTTCCTTGCACAAGCCTATAGTAATTTACTTTTCATAACCGTGCTATTGAGCGATAATCTACCCATAATAAGGAGAGTGTGTGAATTAAATATATATATATATATATATATATATATATATATATATATATATATATATATATATATATATATATATATATATATATATATATATATATATATATATATATCTTACTACTTTATAAAAGTTCTATGCCTTTTGCTATATTAGGAAGTCTTAATTTTTTCAGCCTAAAACATTTTTGTATTAGGAAAGATTTGTGATACATTTACAATTAAATCATGTAGTAAAGATATGTAATTTTGTTACAAAGTTATAACTGAAAATTAAAATCCGTTTATTGTAGTCAAATGTGTAACCACTGAGTTCACTCTAACTTTTATAACAGGCCATTAAACACCATTAACTAACATTGAATCTGATTAAATTTATATATACCCACAATTCCAGACACAGAATACGAACAAACACACTACCTCTCCATCGAGATATATATATATATATATATATATATATATATATATATATATATATATATATATATATATATATATATATATATATATATATATATATATATATATATATATATATATATATATCCCCATAGTTACACACCATCACCGGAGCTCTCCTCAGCCACGGTTACACCAAGACCACTGGAACGCTCCACCACTGATACAAAATACCACAGCTACAAAACGGGGTGTTTAAGTTTTGAGGTATCTTTTGAGTTTTTCTAAAGATCCATCACTACTAATCAAGATTTGCTGCCGTTAAAGAAGTTGTTGCCGCCGCTAAAGAAGCCGCTGTTTGTGTTGCCGAAGTATGTATCCTTTAGTTTTTTTAACAATGTGAGGATTTTTTTTGTTTAGATTTGTGTTGATGTATTTTGATTTGTAGTTTTTTTTGTTTGTTCCAAGAAATTGAAAAGATTATCTTGGGATTTCGTTGTGTGGTTAATATAAATTGGATTGTGAAGGTTTCATAGATGATTGAGATGAGAATGATTAGATGGTGCATTTTTTATGAGATAAGAAAGAAAGAGGCGGAGGATACAAGTATGTGTGTGAGATATTAGGGTAAGCACCTAATATTAGGTTTAAGTGTTATGCATTTAGACTTGAGCTATCCAGATATTATTATTTTTACATGGGCTGCGGTTTGAGTATTATAATATTGGACGTATGTTTGGTTGCAAGTTTGGTTTAGTGAAAATTATATGGTAATTTAACTATATATTAAGTATTTTGTGCACTATCTCCTTTATAAATGGAGAAAAATTAAGTTGTTCAATTAAAACAACATATTATAGATCTTTCTAATGCATCAATTCAAATCTGATTTAAGTAATACAAGTTTAATAGCCATTTATACAACGGTTTACCATACAATAATTACATATAATGTTAAAAGTAATAATATAACTCGATTAAAATTTCGTTTTGTATGACATGTTTTTAGATGAAAGCTATCAATTAACGAACAATTGCGCCAAAAAATTTAATCACAGGGTACCCACAGCCGCATCGCGCGGGTACCCTGCTAGTATATATATATATATATATATATATATATATATATATATATATATATATATATATATATATATATATATATATATATATATATATATATATATATATATATATATATATATATATATATATATATATATATATATATATATATATATATATATATATATATATATATATATATATATATATATATATATATATATATATATATATATCAACTCAAATCAAATCAAATCAAATCAAATCAAATCAAATCAAATCAAATCAAATCAAATCAAAAACCCTTATATAGGAAGGATGGTGAAACAATTCTTTAAATATAAAATTCTACAAAAATGACACATGTAATTCATTAAAGGGTTTCCATAAAATGCTTCAAAAAGAAAATAGGAATTCCAAATGATGCCTTAAATATAAAATTCAATAAAAATATATATAGGAATTACAAATGATGCCTTAAATACAATATTGTATAAAATATATAAGGATGGATGGTGAAACAATAACTTAAATACAAAATTCTATAAAAATGATTCCATAAAATGATTTAAAAATAAAATAGGAATTACAAATGATGCCTTAAATACAAAATTCTATAAAAATATATATAGGAATTACAAATGATGACTTAAATACAAAATTCTATAAAAATATATAAGGAATGATGGTGAAACAATGCCTTAAATACAAAATTCTATAAAAATGATTCCATAAAATGCTTCAAAAATAAAATAGGAATTACAAATGATGCCTTAAATATAAAATTCTATAAATATATATATAGGAATTACAAATGATGCCTTAAATACAAAATTCTTTAAAAATATATATGGAATGATGGTGAAACAATGCCTTAAATACAAAATTCTATAAAAATGATTCCATAAAATGCTTCAAAAATAAAATAGGAATTACAAATGATGCCTTAAATATAAAATTCAATTAAAATATATATAGGAATTAAATGATGCCTTAAATACAAAATTCTATAAAAATATATAAGGAAGGATGGTGAAACAATGCCTTAAATATAAAATACTTCAAAAATTAAATAGGAATTACAAATGATGCCTTAAATTCAAAATTCTATAAACATATATATAGGAATTACAAATGATGCCTTAAATACAAAATTCTATAAAAATATATAAGGAAGGATGATGAAATAATGCCTTAAATACAAAATTCTATAAAAATGATTCCATAAAATGCTTCAAAAATAAAATATGAATTACAAATGTTGACTTAAACACAAAATTCTATAAAAATATATATAGAAATTATAAATGATGCCTTAAATACAAATTTATAAAAATATATATGGAAGGGTGGTGAAACAATGCATAAAATACAAAATTCTATTAAAATCATTTCATAAAATGCTTCAAAAATAAAATAGAATTTAAAAATGATGCTTTAAATACAAAATTCTTAAAATATATATAAGAATTACGAATGATGCCTTAAATACAAAATTTTATAAAAATATATACGGAAGGATGGTGAAACAATGCCTTAAATAAAAAATTCTATAAAAATGATTCTTCAAAAATAAAATAGGAATTACAAATGATGCCTTAAATACAAAATTCTATAAAAATATATATAAGAATTACAAGTGATGTCTTAAATACAAAATTTTATAAAAATATATAAGGAAGGATGGTGAAACAATGTCTTAAATACAAAATTCTATAAAAATGATTCCATAAAATGCTTCAAAAATAAAATAGGAATTACAAATGACGCCTTAAATACAAAATTCTATAAAAATATATATAAGAATTACAAATGATGCCATAAATACAAAATTTTATAAAAATATATAAGGAAGGATGGTGAAACAATGCCTTAAATACAAAATTCTATAAAAATGCACAAGAATAATATTAATTTAAAAAAAAAATTAATGTAAAAACGTTATTCATAACATTAACATATACAAAAATTATTACCTCACAAAATTCAAAAATACATAAAATATTTATACAATATTATTAAAATTATAAAAAAACTTTAATGTAACAAACTTATTCATACCGTTAAGGTATGCAAATTCAGCTAACTCATAATATTCTTAAATAAATAAAATATCTTAAACTACGTTATTTATGTCTAATCTATGCTACATTATTAAAATTTCAATGCCATAACTAACACTACATATACTAAACTTCTAATACAAATACACATAAATTCAATTTTCATTAAAAATATACATACTTAAAGCTAGCCCGTCCACCGGACGGGTCTAAAGGCTAGTATATATATATATACATATATATATATATATATATATAATATATATATATATATATATATATATATATATATATATATATATATATATATATATATATATATATATATATATATATATATATATATATATATATATATATATATATATATATATATATATATATATATATATATATATATATATATATATATATATATATATATCTTTCTCGTGAGATGTTTTATGGCGTTATCTTTGTTTTTCGATTGTTAGCTTTATCTATTCTTTCGACACTTATCAAAAATATATTTTTCCTTACTTGAGGAAAAGCAAGAAGTTAAGTATGGGGGAATGTGATAACGCCTCATTTATACATGTTTGTAATGATGCAGTTGTCCTTATTTGCTATGTAAATAAATAAATTATGTATTGAATTGATACTAATAAAAGGTATTGTTTGTATTGTAGCCAAGAAAGAAACCATAAAGGAAAAGAATGAAGAAATAAAGAATGAAGGGGCTAAAGAAGAATTATGTTGAAAAGGACCATAAGTGCGACGCACATTTAGTTTTGTTCGGCGTACTTTCAAAGTACCCCAAATGTGGAGAACAACAAGAAGTGCGGCGCACAATTTGACAAGTGCGGCGCACAATTTGACAAGTGCGGCGCACATTTACACCTGATGAAGTGCGGCGCACATTTGAACAAGTGCGACACACATTTCACTGCAGTTACACAATTAAGTGCAATTATGCATGGCTATAATGGTGAACCCTTGATATACTTCCAGGGCTTCTAACCTATGAAATTTCAACTACAAATAGAGTCTTTGGCCAGGCATAATAGATATCTCTTATTCCAAACTTCTCTCCATTGTTTAGGAGAAACAATAATCAAGGATTTCTCCAAATCCTTGATCATAGTTACTAGAGTTAATAAACCTTAGTTGGTTTATGGTATTGGTGTTGGAACAAGAAAACTCAGAAATGTTGCTAGCCAATTGTAATAAGTTCAAATACTTATAAATCCTTTGGAAGCAATTATTGAATAACCTTGTGGTATAATTCTTATTTCATTTATGTCAATCTTTTACTTTGATTTGCATATGTTTGAAATGGTCTTATTTACTGTTATTATGGAGTAGTGTGAT
The DNA here is from genome assembly GCA_025667525.1 of Glebionis coronaria. Classification (NCBI taxonomy): domain Eukaryota; kingdom Viridiplantae; phylum Streptophyta; class Magnoliopsida; order Asterales; family Asteraceae; genus Glebionis; species Glebionis coronaria. Next base: position 551,614,950 of record CM046878.1, on the reverse strand, counting down.
GTGCACTTGGTTAAGGTTTAATAGCCTTATGATTAGATATTAATATTAGATTTGCTGGGGCAAAGTACGGCGCACAATTAAGTTTGTACGGCGCACTTTTTCCCTGGGTTCTTGAATATAAGTGCGGTTTGGATACTCATGTATTATGTGTAATAAGTGTGAAAACACTTATCCTTTTACCACTTAATTACAATAATAACCAGACCAAAACGTGTATTTTATGTCTTAAATGTCAGAATTATGCGTGGTTTGTGTTTTTGTTGTGATTTAGGACGAAAATGTGAAAAGGGAAGAAAGCATGGGCTTTCACGGGCTTTTATCGAAGAAAAAGACAAAAGTCGAAGTCAAAAGATCAAGAGTGCCAAAAGAACGGAAGTCCAAGGCCAATTCTGAAGATCTATCGAAGAAAAAGTCTAAAGACGGAAGTTTAATAAAAGCCGAAGAACTCAAGTCTAAATTAATGAAGAAATTACAAGACGAGTTTATTAATCCCGAGACAAATTCGATAAAGTCGAAGAATTTAGAAGACGAGAAGTCGAGAAAGAAAGAAGAATGAACCAACACATGCTTAGTTTTCCTAATCACTATAAATAGACTCCTAATGTGTCATTAGGAGTGGTTAGCTAATTTGACACATTAGTCTTTCCAGCTTATTTTCATGTCATTTTAATTAATTGTCAATTTAAATACTTGTCTTGCACTTTAATTCCTTTAATTCCAAGTAAGTGTTTTTAATTTTGTTGTTTAATCTTCTCTTTAATCAAGTTTTTATTTTTAATCTCTCATCTACTTTTCTTGTTATTGATTTAATTTTGATGTTTATGTGCTTATTGTTATGCTTGTTTGATTATTGGTTATGCTTTTATGTTTTTGATCTTGTTAGCTTATTGATTTTATAGCTTATTGTGTCTTTCTTAAATTTAATCAAGTGCTTATTAGTTAATTTTTATAAAAAGTTGATTTTTAATATTTTTATCATTTAGTTTTCTTAAAAGTTTTTAAATTTTAGCTTAATAGCTTTTTCTTAAGATTGAATTGGTTAAGTTTTTAGTTAGATGCTTATTAGTCTTTAGCTTATTTAGTTTGTAGCTTGTTTCCGAATTTTGTTTTAATCCGGATTGTGTGAAAACCCTCTTATTCCGGATAAGGATTCAAACCTTATTCCGGATAAGGAACTAAATTTCCTGAATAAGTGCTCGAAGTGGTAGTATTACAGATAAGCCTTTAAATTCTCGAATTCAGGATACGTGTACAAAGTGATTCCGGATAAGGGAACTTCGAGTTATTCCGGATAAGCGTCTTTGCTTATTCCGGATAAGCTTCTGCAGATTATTCAGGATAAGCTGTTGGGCATTTATTCCGGATAAGGGCCCGGACTTCATATTCCGGATAAAGGATTTGAGTGTGATTCCGTATAAGCTATCATTTGTTATTCCGGATTAGTAGCAGAAAAAGTTATTCCGGATATCGTTCAGAATAGTATTCCGGATAAGGGTCCTAACTCGGATTCCAGATAGTGGAAAGATTGTATTCCAGATAAAGTGACAATATTCCGGATAACCAATTGAACCAATATTCCGGATAAGACTCAGATAGATATTCCGGATAAGCTTCATAAGGACATTCCGGATAAGCGTATTAAGGGGATTCCGGATAAGCAGAATATTCAGATTGAGGATAAAGGTGACAGCTTTATTCCGGATAAGCAGTATCTTGTTGGGCATTCCGGATAGTGACAATATTTCGGGCTCTAACTCAGGTTTTGTTTATCCTCTGTTTCATTCTCAAGCATTTATTTTTCCCGCATTTTTCCTTAGTATTGTTTTGATTGTTTTACCTTATTTTAAATTTCAAGTTTACATTTTTATTACATTGTCAATTTAATTTTTCGTCACGCTTTAATTTTAAGTCATTTAATTCGTTTACTTTTAAAAGTTTTAATATTGCACCATTTAAATTTTAATTAGTTTTAGTTTTAATTACCCGTCATTTACTTTAAAGTTTTGCACCTTTATTTTACAACAACGACCAAAATATTTTTCTTAACCAAAGTCAATTGAGTCGCACTTAAACCAGTAATCAATTCGATTAGACATATGACAAAGAACTTTTTAACTGAGTAAAATCGAGTTATTAATGTGTTACTATGTAAGACCATTGTTATATGTTGGATTCATCCATGATCATCAACTAATAATTATGTGAGTGGATGAGTTTCATGTCATCTAATAAATGAATCTTGTTAATCACTTTTGTAACGATTAGGGGATTAAAACATATATCAACTCTTGCATAATCTCATGTACTACCTTAGTTATCGAAACCAAACATAAACTTATCTTAATGTTGTTGGTATGACAAAGTCTTTAACCGGATTCTTGTCATATCAATTAGATGTTGCATGCATGACTAAGAATCGGTATGTTGTCTTACATTGTTTATGTGCTTATATTTCATCTTTGCTACCTATCTATCATATAGTTTTGACCTTAGCCAAACGCACCCTTTAATACCAATTGTTAAGTATATCTTTAGAACTTGTGACACTCTAGAGGTAATTGTTTAAATATTGTGATAACAACAATCCCGTGGAACGAACTGGACATTAACATTAAGCTATGCTATACATGAAAGGGTATACTTTCCCGTGTTTATGTTTCTAGTCATTTGTGTGGTAATATCTTGAATAAAAATTAAGACTTGCAAACGAACATCAAGGCGTCAAAGCATAAACGTGTCAAGTACGAGGCTAAGTGCGCGGATATTGGATACTGTTTTCTCCCTATCTCTTTTTCTTCTTTTGGAGAAGTTGAGAAGGATGTTGTGAGCTTACTAAAGCGGATCTGAAGTTTCTCCATGACTCAAGATATTGGAGCACATGATGCTATTCACATTTTTAATAGGATCAGTTTCGATATAACTAAAGGAGTGGGGGCTCAGATAGTATCTCGGCTCCCCACTAACTTTTTGTAAATCCTATTATTCTAATAAAGCAATGTTAAAAATAATAATAATAATAATATGTTTTCACAATCTCTATCTCCAACACCAATTCGAGAACCATCTCTAGTTCCAGCAACAATTACGTTTGTCAAACATACTCTATCACTGATGACAAAAATTAAACATACGTATGTGTTCTGTTTATTAGCTTGTCTAGTATCTAAAGGTCCATAAGGTCACATACCAACTGGAAAATGTGACGAATTCATTTATACACTCAACTCATCAGGAATTACTCTTCAAGCGAGAACCATTTAACTTGCCTCTTAAGTTTATTTATCAAACCAAATCTAGTTATATTTTGATTCTCATTTTAAAAATACAAAAATATGATTTTTATAAGAGATTACCATCCTACAGCAAGGGTGAACATGGGGCGGTTTAGGGCGATTTTATGTTAAAACCAAAATCCAAACCACAAACTTTGGTTTTTGCAAATTGCAAACCATTTGGTTTCGTTTTTTTTAATTTTGAGTTTTTGGTTTCTTCGTTGCAGCAGTTCGGTTTCGGTTTTTATTTTGGTTTTTTCTCTTTTCACTTTTTGCATTGGGTCTCATATTTACATAAAACCACATCAATATTCAATCACTTTCGACACAAGCCAGTCTCATAAAGATTGCAAGTTGCAAACAACAAGAATAGTTTAAATTAGCTAACGTATTTTCATTTAATGTAAAAATAGTATTACATGTACAAGTTTCAAGCACAACATTAGTTACATTTCAATAATAACAACATTAGCTACCAACGAATTTTGTAAAACCAAAAATTATAATAGAACATTATTATAGAAAATTACTAATCTAACAAAGTTTAGATGAAAAAAATCAATTATTATATTATCTTTACAATATTTAAACATAAAGCAAACACCTAAAATATTAGAAAGGGTAAACTGTAAATTTCGCCCCTGTACATTGCGAAAATGGCAATTTGCCACCGCTATAATCAATTTTGCCACTATACTTGAAAATAGCGTACAATTTTGCTTCTGAGTTAACTTTTTTTTACTTTTCGTCGTTTTCCTACGTTACCTCCCATACGTGCCTGACACGTGTGAGTATATTTGTCATTTCCCGTTGTTTCCATCCTAAACCCATATTTCCTTTCATGCAAAAAACGTCCTCATAAAGATTTTCCCGCCATTCAAGCCAAAACATGATAAATGGTCGTTTGACACTTCGTTTCGGCCATTATCAAAATGAATTCCCCACAAAATGATGATCATGATTGGGTATTATCGCTTGATATATACGATTTCGATCTCCGACTAAACCCTTCATCCCTCCCTACAACAGCCAACATAACGTTGCCAACACCACCACCACCGAAATAATAGTTGCAGTGCAAAACCCAGTTGTTGATAACCACAATGTTGATAATTGTGATGAAATACCGGTTAGGATAACCACCACCACCCAAACCATTGTTTCATTGCAACAACACATTGTTGATAATTTGGATGCAAAAACAGTTAGGATAATACCAGACCCCGCTGGTATTGTTCAAGCTGCCAAAATTCATAAGCGGATACCCAGGAGGTCGTGACGTCCACAGAAGAGTATTAAGAAAGTTATTGAGGATGTTGGCGAGGATGAAGTTTTAGTCGTGGCCCGTGGTTAGGACGGTTTAGTTTGTGAATTTTAATAGGGAAATTTTGAGTGGGTGTTTAGGCAATGTGAATAAATTTCTTAACAATGGAAACTTGAGAGAGTGATTGCGATTATCAATTCTTGTAGTCCGAATGATTTGGGTGATCTAACAGTAAAACTTAAAGACATTTTGAGGTCTCTTTCTGGTGCAATTCACCACAAAGTCCTTGTCATAAAGGATTTTAAAAAGGATATTACTGTAGGAGCTGCTTTGATTCTTCGTAATGTCTCAGTGTTTACTCCTAAAACATCCATCCATTATCTGAATATTACTAAAAAACATAGTTAAGGTTTTAAGGCAAGACACATTCATTGGAAATTCTACTGGCGTAAGTGGTAATGTAAGTTGAGATGTGTTTGGGGTTGTTTACTTGTTCTAGGTTGTAGTTGTTTGTTGCTTTCTTGGTCACATGGAATCAATGTTTTGTTTTGTATGAAAATATTCGAATTTACCATATTAATGCTCATATATGTTGATTGTGTTGCTTCTACTTAAAGACTGTTTAGGTCATTAGTTAACTACCAAAAACTTGGATACCCACTTAAAGGTTTACATTAAGCACAATAAGCCAAAATTACAGTTTCACAACTTATTAATAAAAACAGCTAATAAAAGAAAAAGAAAGAAAAGAAGAAATGAAAAAGTCCCAAGAGGCAACTGGTTCAGGTGAGTGTATGTTAAGGTGTGTGGTGTGAGGAGGTCTCAAGGTCGAATCTTGTTCTCCTTTTTGCTTCACACATGCTTAGTTTACTTTTTTGACAATATAAGCTTGACTATAAGCAATTTGCTTATAGCTAGTATAAGAACCATCTTAGGTTATAGTTTTCTTAATTATAAGTTTGTGCTTAATTAATAGAAACAGTTAATAAAAGAAAAAAAAAGAAAAAAAGAAATGAAAAAGTCCCAAGAGGCAACTGGTTCAGGTGAGTGTGCGGTAAGGTGTGTGTTGTGAGGAGGTCACAAGGTCGAATCCTGGTGTCCATTTTGCTTCACACAGACTTAGTTTACTTTTTCGACAAAATAAGCTTGACTATAAGTAGTTTGCTAGTATAAGCCTATGGTATAACAATAATAATAGTGAAGTTTGGGCTTAATTATAAGCTACAATTCAGCTCTAAAATCCAAGCAAACCTCAAACAGAATTAATTCACCACCTAATCTAAGAGTGTATCAAGGCTGAATTCTTAAAACCTAAGTTTGACCCCTTAAATCCTTGTTGGTGTGTTGTGCAAAATGATTGGTCAATTTATGCCAAGTATGAACTAGTGGATGACTTTTTTGAGCTATAAGTGTATGGAACTTAAAGTAATACTTATAAACTGATATGAAATAAGCTTGAATAATCCTAGATGAACTAAAGCAACTAAGCCTAACACCTATATGCATGTAGGGGTGTCAAAAAAGTCGACCCGACTGGGTCAAACCTATTTTGGGACGGGTCACTTGGGTAAAAAAACTTATTCGGGTCAATTCGGGTTGACCCGAATTGACCCGAGTTTTAAATAGGTCGGGTTCGAGTTTATATTTTTTAGCCTTGACCCGAATTGACCCGACCCGACTTGCCCCGTACCCGACCAACCCGACTTGACCCGACTCGACTAACACTTTTTACCAGTGTTGCAAAAAAAGGTCTACAAGGACGAATAATCGCCGGTTAATCGCTAAAAGGCCATCAACTTTTCCGATTAATGTAAAGACGATTAATAGCGGTCCTATAGTCAATGACGGTCATGGGAGGTCAAACTTTCCGAAACTCGGAAATCATGCCGAAAATACCAAAACCTCACTATAAACCTGTTTTTATCACATATAATTAGCATTTATATGTATGATAAGTTGGATTATGAATAATATTGCGAAAATACCTAAAACTCGTTAGAAATACCCTAAACTTGCCAGAAATTCCCAAAAATTGCTAAAAGTGTAGTGCATGTCCGATTAATCACCGATTAATCTCGCCTAGACTGATTACAAGTTACAAGGTGGTCGACCGGACTATCGCTTCACGATTTTTTCAACCTTGCTTTTTACAACAAAAATATACTTAAATAAACCACTTTTTATAATTTTTACTTATATTCGGGCTGACCCGAACCCGAATTGACCCCACCCGAATTAACCCAATCCGAATTACCCAAACCCGAGTTACCCAAGTTCTATTAAGGATCGGGTTCGGGTATGATATTGTTAGTCTCAACCCTATTTGTACTTGCCCGAGTTGATCCGAACCCGTCTGGGTCAATCAGAATCACAGCCCTATATGCAAGTAGTGAATAATTATGACCTAAACTCAAACACTCCTTAAATCCTTATCAGTTTTTGTAATCTTTTTTTTATTAATGAAAGTTAAAGTTGGAAGTTCAAAATTGCCTGAACTTCTATACACTACACGACCACAATCAGACAAGACTAAGCATTGATCAGTTAATAAAAGAAATGGTACAACTTTATAGAAGGTTGGCTTAAGAAAGTCAAAATCAAAATACAACCCAAACGTAAAGTTTCTATAAAAGATGCAAGACAACAATTTCAATTGTTTTTACATAGAATGTTAAGGATTTTCTAAATTCCATCTTTACAATTTTGTCCCATGTGGTCAGTGATGCAAGCCCTAAGATGCAATTCCTTATTGTAGGTGGCCTTTTTCCTCGAAAAGCAGGTTGTTCAAATTTCTTGTTGGACCTCAATTTATCTTTATAATCATTTGAAGTTGAACATGGCCTAACACGATCATTCACTTCATGCTTTTCAGTGTCTGAGTTTGACTCAATTGTTATAACTTCTGCAATTAAGATATGATTCTAGGTTAAAAATCAAATGATAAAATGGATGTTTGAAACAATACAATTTTTTTCAAAAGCCCAGATTGATCAATGAAATTTTTAACTTTCTTTAATAGCATTCGTTCCTTTGCTACTTGATAAAACTTTTCCATATTTTCTATCTTGATTTCAAGATCATCGACGCCCTTTTCAAGATTATGTTCAAAATCTGCCATTGATGCACAAAAAGTAGGTTTTTTTGATACGCGTCAAAGTTGTTGTTACTGGTGGTTGTATTTATAAGTCCAATGCCCTAAATGTGGATGAGCTTGACCCATATGTATGACAAATTGACTTTTCACATTTGCAAAACATGTGAACCACATCAAAACACCCCTTAAGAAGAACCATAATAAAACTTCATTATCATTTCATAAGTGCAAAATATAGTATATTAGATAATGATATAAGATTACAAAACATGTGATAAAACACCCAAACAAACTGTCATGTTTAATTACTAAGACGTGAAAAGCATCCTAGTCATGAAGACAGTGTTTGCTGTTGCGGCACGACGGTTGCTATCACCAGCTCGTTCAACTTCGTCGCCATTTTGTCATTACACTCACGAGCGTTCTTCATATCTATGGTACCTTCTACCGCATGAAGACAGCCCGTCAAAATGCCCACCTCATTGATCAAGAGGTTCTGATGATTGATCCTCTCCTGAATTTCGTCAATTAGGACCTGAAGGTCCCTAGCATCTACAACATTCCGTTCCCTTTCCCTACTAAATTGAACAAACATTTGCCTCTTCATGCGAGAAGAGTTTGCATCACGGGCCAACCTATCACACAATACTAATTTCCTAGAATCGGATTCTTGGTTTGCCATTGAATTGAATTATTATAACTCTTTGGGGTTTTAAGTATAAATTTGGGTTTCAAATGGTGGTTAGGGGTACTGATATTTATAGACTGACATTGATGTTTGATGTCCACGAACAGTATAGGGAGTTAAATACCTTGAGTCTTTCAAAGGTGGTGCAAATAACGTCCTTGAAAGTGTGTCAAACATTGGACTACCAAAAGTTTTTTCGCGAAATTTAATTTCAGGGACATAATTTTCAGTTACGAAAGGTGCCTGTTGAAGTGTCGGGTGGAAAATATTTTGGAGGACGTTTTTTGCGTGAAAGGAAAGGAGGGTTTAGGCTGGAAATGATGAGAAATGACGAATATACCCACACGTGTCAGGCACGTGTGGGAGTTAACGGAGGAAAACGACGAAAAGTAAAAAAAAAACGTTAACTCAGTGTTAAAATTGCACGATATTTTCAAGTAAAGTGGCAAAATTGATTGTAGTTTGCTCTCGGTGGCAAATTATCCATTTTCAAAAAATACATAGACGAAATTTGCAGTTTACCCTATTAGAAACAACACATATAACAATCAGAAGATATATAAATATATTGAAATAGTAGTTAAGGTGGGGTATGGTAATTTTTTTGGTTCGGTTTTATACATGCAACCAAAAATCATTCTAAACGTTCGGTTTTCAAAAATGTGAAAATCATCATTTCAGTTTTTAATTGGGGTGGTTTTTTGGTACTGTTTTATTCGATTTTTTATTTATAATTTATTTTTTCGTTTTTATACTCACCCACATCTAACAAAGACTCGGCCATAAAATAAGTATAAGAGTCTTGTAATGCACACGTTTTTTAATAACTTGATACACTTGATACTTTTAATATATAAGATTTTGAATTGATTTTTGTTATCAAAAAGTCATTTTGTAATTCTTGTTCCAATGCTAAAACTAGTTAAAAAGTTTTTCATTTACTAAAACAGAAGTAAAAGCTAGCGTTTAGAAGACTTTACTAACTAAAAGCTTTATCTAAAGCGTGTGTGGCGTAAACTTTTCTAAAAGAATTCGATAAATTTTTTAATTTAAAAATAATCTTTTTTAAAATAAGTAGCTCTATTTAGATATATTAATTTTAAAATTTTATTTTAGATAAGTAGATTATAAATGAGAAGCTGATTAATGAAGTTTTTCAATTTTTTTTGAGCTGATAAAACTGTAAAATGCTAGTATGATCTTCAACTATATTATAATATATTTACATATGTTCTTTTTAATCATTTTACATTTAATATTATAATCAACAACTGATTTATCAAACATTTTAGTTTAAAAAAATATAACTTATAGTTCATATTAACATCTTTACAGTTTATAGCTTACATTTAACAGTTTATAACATACAATTAATTGCCAAACATACCACAATTCACATTGCGCAACGGAAATACACAATTGGATGCTAAACACAAGTATCATCACACAAGGTATATTGAACGACTTAAAATGAGACGTTTACACATAAAAGATAAATAAGATGTTACCACATTGTCTAAAACATACTGTAGAAAATAGAAGGGGGGGTGAATAGTTTCTAGTTCATTTTCAAAACATTTTGGCTTAATCCACTGTGCGCGGTTCTTTATTGTACCCGCGGTTCTTTATCAATAAAGAACCGCCAGTCCATTTAGGTAACCACCGATAGTGGACGAAACTATTTATTGAATGTTAAACTTAAACAGTCCTTGGTATCAAATTCTCGATCAAGCTTGACTAGATATGAGATGTGTTTGATTGAAAGTTAAATACTACAAGTAAAAAAACACACAAACACATCAAAACAAGAGTACATCAAGCAATAGTCTAAAAACTAAGCACACACGTACTAAGCATAAGCTTTTCCGCAACTAAGATGTTTAGACTAAGTGATGTACGCTTGACCATAATCTAAACATGAAGCACACACGTACTAAGCCTTAACTTTTCCGCAACTTAGATGTTTAGATTATGAGATGCACACAACACACAACAACATATAAAAGCATCAATAAGAGTAAAGACATAAATGAAAAGGAAAGTACCGACACGATGATTTATAGTGGTTCGGTCACGAAGCTCCTCTTCGCCCTACTCCACTCCTCGAGTACACCTTACTCGAGAGTTACTTCACTAGTCAACAAACTCCTTAAGGTGGAGAAACCATGCACAACGTCGCTTATCTAATTTCCGACTCTAAGCTAAAAGTCGAGTCCTAATCTTTGGTAGGACCAATCTACACAACGTCGCCTACTTCACGATTTTCCAACACAAGGCTAGATGTCGAGTCCTAATCTTAGGTAGGACCAATCTACACACAAGTTACACAACTTTCAAACTGACACACCAGTTTGGATTACATAACTACACAACTCTTCACAACTACACAACTACCCAACTCTTCGCAACTACACAACTACACTACTCTTCACAACTACACACCTACACAACTCTTCACCCTATTTATGTTTTATGGCCCAACATAACAAACCTTGTGTTTTATGGCATAAACACATAAACCATATAGATCTAAGTACTCACCACTTAGATCTATGACTCTAACACTATATCCAAGTATTAACAAACTTGGATCTACACAACTAACACCTAATCCAAGGATACCCATCTCTTGGATCTACTACCCTTATAAATACATACAAGTGAACCCAACACTTGGAACTTCTACACATACATAAAGTCCAAAAATATACACATCACTTGGATCTTTATGTTTACCTTGTAGGAAAACAATGACTTGATCTAGAAGGAGAGATCTTCATCATGTTATGAACCCAACACTTCATGGTCATGAAAGTGTTCTTCTCTTTGCACTTGAGAGGATGAGAGGATTGAATGAGAGAATCACATCTTAAACAAGATTAATCTAAACTAACTAATCAAGGAGTTTAAAGATGTTTTTAAAGAAACTGTGTAAAAATGGTTGAAAGAAAAGCTGGAAATGATCTACTATTTATAGGGCAAGAGTGCAACGGTTAAAAACACCCGCGGTTCCTTATCAATAAGGAACCTCGGCCCGCGGTTCCTTATCAATAAGGAACCTTCTGTTTGGAAACCGTGCATTTTTGTCCTTTAGTGGGGATATGCCATATGGGGTAGTTTATACCTTCAAAGGATATTCCTTTGGCATATGTAATATGCCAAAGATGTTTCTAAAGAAACTGTGAATAAAGGATTGAAAGAAAAGCTGGAAATGATATACTATTTATAGGGCAAGAGTGCAACGTCAAAAACACCCATGGTTCCTTATGAATAAGGAACCTCGGCCCACGGTTCCTTATTAATAAGGAACCTCCTGCTTAGAGACCGTGTATTTTTGTCCTTTAGTGGGGATATGCCATATGGGGTAGTTTATACCTTCAAAGGATATTCCTTTGGCATATGGAATATGCCAAATTCAAATTTCCATTTTCTTTTTAATAGAACTTTTTCTTAAAAATAAATTTAATTAAAAATTACTGTCACTTTGTATAAAAGTGAGTTTTAAGAAAATATTAATCCTTGGTCACTTAATAAGGTTAATGACTTGTTTGTACATACCTTGAGTGCTTCATGCCGAACGTGATCTTGGAGGTGTCGGGAGAAGTATAAAAATGTATTCTTGAGTGATTGCGAGTACCTTAACATTTTACATAATGTATTACGAATTATACGTTTGTCATCAACAAAACACAAAGAGATTATATCGACAAAACATCGTAATGTTTGCACTAACAATCTCTCCCTTTTTGATGATGACAAACAAGTAAACCGCAACGCATATTAAAATGTATAAGTTACTCGTTTAAACTTACTTCTCCCCCTTTTGTCGAATCAAAAAGGTAGTCAACGTCTTTGAAGAAGAGAAGAATCAACGTCGAGAGAGCACACATCCAAAGTGGTAATCATCGATAACACGTCATTTGAAGAAGAGAAGAATTGACGTCACGAGAGCTTGCATCCGAAAGGTAGTCTTCATTTGTAGAAGAGGAGGATCGACTTCGAGAGAAAATGCATCCAAAAAGCTAATCATCCATTGTGGTTGTCGGTTGAGAAGCGAGAATCCAAACCGTAGACCCATCATCTAAAGATATTAAGCTTGCATCATCCTAGTGAAGTCTTCAATCAACATAGGTTAACCAACTTCATGCATAGTAAAATGCTTATCTTCGAGATTCCCTAATTCATTACTTGCAAGAAGTTCGATGAATGCAATTTAAGTGAGTCAATGATCACAAATGTAATGACTAGAAATCTTGCAAATGCTCCCCCTTGATATGAGCTCCCCCTTTCTTGAGGCACCAATGAAGCAAGGATAGTGACAAGCTACAAAGAAGGGTTAGAAAAGTCTTACAAAACAAAGTTAGTGGACAAGAGCATATATGTATAGCAATGTCACCCAAGCGGAATTAGCTTTAAACATCTTAAGTACAAAGAGAGGGACTCAAGAGAAAGCTAAAACAATCTTAACTTTTAGAAGTGTCAAAAATATGACAAGTTAAGAAAAATAAAAGGGCTATTAGATAGAAAACAGAACCCAACTTATTTGGTGAAACCCAAAAACGAATATAAAAAGGACTATAGAGAGAAAAGAAATGTCCAATTTTTAAAAAGAGAAAATATTGTCGAGAGGACATACTCTACTTTAATATCATGGCAAAAATATCAAACTAAAGAGAGTATGACATGGACAATAAAAACAATTCCACATAGTCGAAAAGAGAGAAAGAAGGACCATGATGAAAAGAAAAACGAGGATGATAAACAAGTCGTTTGCACAAACAATGACAAGCATTGAAGAAAGAAGTGTGCACGCGATGCTATCAATAAAAAATAAAAAGTCCAAGGAGAGGATTTTGACAAGATCAAATCACAATTGATGGAATAGAGGTAGAGAAGAAACATCCATACCAATTGTAATGATAATATGTCAAAAGGTTAAGAGCTTAGAATTTTTGGAATCACCCAAGAAAATTCAATATTTAACCAAGATCCTCTCAAAAGGTTAAAAACCTAGAATTGTTGGAACCACCTAATCCAATTGTAATTTTTAACCGCGATAAACTCTTAACAACGAGAAAACAAAAAATTCTCAAACCAAAGATATCTTGACCTTAAAAATAATTCCTTTAGAAAGGTTCAAAAGCTTTAAGTCGGGAATCAAGGTGCAAAAATAAAGGAAAACCAAAAGCGAGGATAAATCGACGCTTAAGAAAAATACTAGATATAATACATTATAGGCAAGGATGCTTATGAATGTCGATACCAAAACGATGACTCAATGATATAGAGAAAGAGATCAAAGGAGCCAAAGAAAAGAAAAACGAAGATGGATGGTGTTTAGCATACTATAGACTACATGCTCAAAGTTTCGTAGCTCTTCTCAATCATTGAGAATGTTCAAAGAACAATTACATGTTGAGGAAAGGGTGAGGCTCGACTCAAGTTAGTTTAGAAATGATAGAAGAAAGAGACTCGACTTAGAAGAGCATGATTAAAAGGAATCGAGAGAGACTTAACAAAGAAGTTAAGGATAACTTCACAAAATAATTCAAGAATACTATACCTTATTAGGTGATAGTGAAGTCTTGAAAGAAAACGAGAGAAGAAAGGAAGGAATCTTCAAGAAAACTCGACAAAAGAGAAAAAGACCAAAACGAACAAAAGGGACTCACTGGTCGCGGTTCGTTAAATAGGTCCGCGGTTCATTATCAAAAACGAGCCGCTAGGTTATTTGAGGAACCGTGGACAGTGGGTGTCCAAAAGCGATTATCGACTCAAAAGAAAATCACTTGGTCAAACAATTTAACAAAAGTTTTTAAATGGCTTGAGATTCAATGCTTCGGATATGACTTTTAACAATTGCAATTGAAAGTTAAAATTACATGAATATTTCGAAAGAAATAATTATGTTGTCAATCTTACTAGGATAGGAATTAGATTAAGATCTAACTTTCCTTGACAATCAAGTGAGAAAATAAAGAAGAAAAGGAAGATCACAAGGAAAACGAGATCCAAGACCCAAAGACAAATCATGTTGAAAAACATGAAAGGAAATACAAGAAAATAAAGATCATACAAAGATGTATGAAACACAAGCCTAAAACTTAAGCATAACTTTAATCTTAGTTACACTAGAATTCTAAGATTTGCTTAAATTAGATGTCTTAGAAATAAGCAATCTACATTCTTAAATGAAAGACAAGGTGGTGGCAGAATTTGGTGGATAAGGCTTGGTGATAATCTTGTAATTCAACTCATCATAGATATAAAACATGACAACGTGTTGATATTGATAACAATGACAATATGTTCCATGATGCATGACATAATCATGTGATGGAGTAAGAACACAAAAGGGAAGTGGTGAAAAAAAAGAGTTTCCAAAATCAATTTTTTTAGAAGGAGAAAAGATTTAATTTGGTATGTTCTTTGGTGCGTTTGGATTGAAAGAGAATTTAGAAAATAGTGGATAATGAAGGCTTTCATTTGTGAAAAATACATTTTGCTTTGGTGTGAAAGAGATTTCAAAATGCTTTGGGTTAAGAGGAGAAAACACAAGATATTTTGGGAGTGACCAAAGGTTTGAAACAAGGATTCCAAAGGGTGATGGAACAATTGGGAAGTTTTAGGAAACCCATTTTTTTGAATGTGTCTGTCCGCGGTTCCTTTTCTCCAGCGGCGGTTCCATATCGATATGGAGTCGCGGTCTCTATAAAGAACCGCCCACAGAGGGTGTGATTTGGAGGATAATGGAATTTTTCCAGTTCGGCAAATCCTAATGTTCTAGTCTAACTTATCATAAAGTTATGCCAAAGAGCAATAAAAACTAGAACAAACACAAAGGAAAAACACATAGGTTCAATTAGCATGTAGGAAGAAGGCTAAGAAAAACCTAATGGCTATAAAAGAAAAAAAAACTCCTACTGAAGATGTAAACTATCATTAGTCATATTTAGGAAGAGCCATTTAGCCAATTTAGAGAATGAGTATGAGACTATCACTAGAGGTGCTCAATTAAGGCTAAGCACGACCGTTTTTACGAGTTATATAATAACCCGACTTCCTACATGGAAGTAATTCAACCGTTAGGTCAAATTAAGATTCTAGTGCATAAATTCTCTAGTAGTCATTCTCAAGTTAGACAAAATGTAATTCCTACATTTGTTTAATAAAGTGTAACAAGGATGAAGAGTGTATGACGACACAATGCACAACCTAATGAGGGTTAAGAATGCACCATTGCATATCTTGTCAAACAAGTCTAGTTAAGGTTATTTACCTTAATAGAACTTGAGGCCAATAACTTTGAAATGTATAAACAACGTTTACACAAAACAAAAGAACACTCTTGATTGGTCTTTCGGAAATGACACATTTACAAATTGCATTGCAACGTAAATTACTTGAGTATTTCAGATGAAACATCCAAGTTGTCAAACTGACTCCATTGTGCATTATAAGCAATTATTAAACAAAACATGTCTAATAATTTGAAGATTCAATATACCATCATCAACACAAGTGTGAGTTATGATCCGATGTATATTATTAATAAACTACATTCATGTCTACACTCAAAACATGTCAATTAGATTCGATAATGATACCAATCATATTTTGAATTACGAATTGATATTTAATCGAATTCTTTCTTGATTCTCACGAACACTCCTTTAATAGAAAATAACTAAGATTTTCAAAGGGTGTTTCATGTTTTATAGTGAGACATTAATCTATTTGAACTAATAACACAATGATCGAGTAAGAAGGTCGTCATCAATAGATTTGACAAGCTCACAAAGCTTTCAAACCTAATAGTGTTAAAGAACATGCCAATGTGTACAAAATGTTTATGTAACATTTGTAAACCATGAGATGTTAATCCTATATTCAATGCACACATAAATAGAGAACTAACTAACACTACTACCAATAGTAATGATCACTTAAGAATGTCCAAAGACAAAAGAAAAAGCACAAAAGCATTCGTCTTTGTTTTGAGTGTTAGATACACCAAATTATAAATAACTTGATTTTATTTGAAAATATTTTCGACCCATTTCAAAATTTAATTAAGTTCAACACTTTATAAATATATCAATTTACAAAGATATATCAACAAGAGATGTCCAACTTAATATAAAAGAGTAAAACACAAGTTTTACGACAAACCGAGACTCAATACTTTGGACAAAGTATAGAACTTAGAAAACATCCAAAATTTAAAGTTTGAATAACTGTTTGGAAGAATTTTTAATATATAGGAAATTCAATTATGCTCGAAATAACGGGTGGCACGACTTCTACGGACTTACGGTTGATTTTATATGATTTTTCAAAGTTTGCAAAAATCTGTGTCGGACTGACTGCGGTTCCTTATTGATAAGGAACCTCGGGGAACAGATAAAGAACCGAGGTCAGTAGGCAAAAATTGATTTTGTGGCCAAAATCATTTGGTAACATTTTGGAAGGACTTAGGATTCTAAAAAATCATTTTAGACACACAGGACTCGTTTTTTATAGTTAATTATGACACAAAATATTTTTATACTTCCAAACATGAAAAGATTTGGTATCAAGCTATTATACGAAGTTTATTTAACACCAAAAATTGTATGAATAAAACAACAAAACACATTTCATAAGTAATCACTATTCATGAACAATTTGATACAAAGATCGTCTCTATTTTTAAAAACCGTTTTCATTTTTTAAAAACCATTTGTTTTGAAAAAGAGAGCAAAAGATCGATCCAAGCTTTAAAGTACAATATACTTCAAAGATCTTGAATAACCACGCTCTGATACCAATTGTAGAAACTAGAAGGGGGGTTGAATAATTTCTAGTTCATTTTCAAAACATTTCGGCTTAATCCACTATGCGCGGTTCTTTATTGTACCCGCGGTTCTTTATGAATAAAGAACCGCCGGTCCATTTAGGGAACCGCCGACAGTGGACGAAACCATTTATTGAATGTTAAACTTAAACAATCCTTGGTATCAAATTATCGATAAAGCTTGACTAGATATGAGATGTGTTTGATTGAAAGATAAATACTACAAGTAAGAAAACACACAAGCACATCAAATCAAGAGTACATCAAGCAATAGTCTAAACACTAAGCACACACGTACTAAGCATAAGATTTTCCGCAACTAAGATGTTTAGACTAAGTGATGTAGACTTGACCATAATCTAAACATGAAGCACACACGTACTAAGCCTTAACTTTTCCGCAACTTAGATGTTTAGATTATGAGATGCACAAAACACACAACAACATATAGAAGCATCAAAAAGAGTAAAGACATAAATGTAAAGTAAAGTACCGACACGATGATTTATAGTGGTTCGCTCACGAAGCTCCTCTTCTCCCTACTCCACTCCTCGAGTACACCTTACTCGAGAGTTACTTTATTAGTCAACAAACTCCTTAAGGTGGAAAAACCATACACAACGTCGCTTATCAAATTTCTGACTCTAAGCTAAAAGTCGAGTCCTAATCTTAGGTAGGACCAATCTACACAACGTCGCCTACTTCACCATTTTCCGACACAAGGCTAGATGTCGAGTCCTAATCTTAGGTAGGACCAATCTACACACAACTTACAAATTGACACACCAATTTGGATATACACAACTCTTCACAACTACACAACTACGCAACTCTCCACAACTACACAACTACACCACTCTTCACAACTACACACCTACACAACTCTTCACCCTAGTTATATTTTATTGGCCAACATAACAAACCTTGTGTAATATGGCATAAACACATAAACCATATAGATCTAAGTACTCACCACTTAGATCTATGACTCTAACATTATATCCAAGTATTAACAAACTTGGATCTACACAACTAACACCTAATCGAAAGATACCCATCTCTTGGATCTACTATTCTTACAAACACGTCCAAGTGAACCCAACACTTGGAACTTCTACACATACATCAAGTCCAAAAATATACACATCACTTGGATCTTCATGTTTACACTGTAGGAAAACAATGACTTGATCTAGAAGGAGAGATCTTCATAATGCTATGAATCCAACACTTCATGGTAATGAAAGTGTTCTTCTCTTTGAACTTAAGAGGATGAGAGGATTGAAGGAGAGAATCACATCTTAAACAGGATTAATCTAAACTAACTAATCAAGGAGTTTAAAGATGTTTTTGAAGAAACTGTGCAAAAAGGGTTGAAAGAAAAGCTGGAAATGATCTACTATTTATAGGGCAAGAGTGCAACGGTCAAAAACACCCGCGGTTCCTTATCAATAAGGAACCTCCTGTTTGGAGACCGTGTATTTTTGTCATTTAGTGGGGATATGCCATCTGGGTAGTTTATACCTTCAAAGGATATTCCTTTGGCATTATGGAATATGCCAAATTCAAATTTACATTTTCTTTTTAATAAATATTTTCTTAAAAATAACGTTAATTTAAAATTACTTTGTCACTTTTTATAAAAGTGAGTTTTAAGAAAATAATAATCCTTGATCACTTAGTAAGGTTAATGACTTGTTTGTACATACCTTGAGTGATTCATGCCGAACGCGATCTTGGAGGTGTAGAGAGATGTATACAAATGTATTCTTGAGTGATTGCGGGTACCTTAACATTTTACATAATGTATTGCGAATTATACGTTTGTCATCAACAAAACACAAAGAGATTATATCGACAAAAAATCATAATGTTTGCACTAACACATACTTTTCATCCCATAGTTATACTAAAACAACATCAGAGTAAATCGTTTAGTCCCCCATGGATCTCGATCATCAAACCACAAAGTTTTAGTACAGTACACAAACATTAGACAAATTGTTGCAAAGTAAAAGGAAAGAAATTTTTTTAGACCACAACACTTCAAAAGCTAACCCAAAACATCCACAACAATGCTTCGCCATCGTTCACTTTCGATAACCTGAAACACATGCTTAAACGAGTCAACAATAATGTTGAGCGACTCCATAGGCTTAACAAATCACATTTGAACACAAGGTAAAAATCAATCATAATCATTTAATAGAAAAATTGTCGTGTACACAATCTATATATAGGCAACTCATCTTATAGCCGAAGCTATACAATTGTATTTAAGCTCATGACACCGACTCCTTAACCAACTAGTCACCCACACCAAATGCCAGCATGACTAGATAAAACCATTGCCCCTCTAGGGTATTAGTTGCTAGATATATACCTACATCTCATTCATCATAATTACCCCTCCAAGAGATTACTCAACGTACAACTCTTGACCGAGATAGGGTGGTTAACCCCGTAGTACTACCATTTGAATAAGAGGCTATTCTCAACTCACGACATCAATTCGGAACATAGTTAACGGTTCATGAAATTAGGGTCTTTAGCAACAAGGTACTCAATACAATTCAAGGCAACATTAGGCAAAATTCGGGTCCAGACAATCAATCATGACTTGTGTTCATTTTATTTCAAATAGCATGTATCCCCCTCGTGGGTATTAAAACTTTTAGTAGCTAGCATGAAAGCGAGGCTACAGACTCACCTTAGTATAAGAGACCTAGCAAGAGGATCGTCGATGATAAGTGATGCCCGTCAAACACGAGAACCGCAACCAAATAAGGCGCGTTCATTAATAACAGACTCGACTGATAATCATACATAATAACATCAAACTCAAAATCATAAAATCACGACAAACCCGAAAGAAAACAATACAAGTGACACTATTATACTCTTCTACATGTTTACTTTATTAATCTATACTCTCGATATAAATCTGCCGGCACATACCAAATGTACTAGCTCATTCACCTCACTTAGACACGTCAAAAATGTATGAAACGACTCGAGGAAGTCACTTACTATCTATAGAAAGTCCTCCAAAAATTTGTCAAAAGATCTTACTTCTAATACTCCCTGCCCCACACATCTTTGAATTACAAAAACCGGACAGTTTTACGTCATTGACTCATAAAACCATTTTGACTTCTCTAATCAACTTCATTTACAAAATCGACACTTAGGTTTGAAAATAGACTCACCAACCTAGGTTTACATACTTAGAATAGCCCTTGATTCATTTTAAAACTCATTCTGTAGTCCCCGAGATTCGGTCCAAATATCGACAACAACTTCAAATTGTGCCGATACTCGTCTCCCGGTACACGAATAATCAAACTATCATAACTTCTTCCTAGTTTTGAGTTAGAAGCTCTAATTTACGTCAAAACGAAGATAATCAAAATATATGTATCACTATCTCATTAGTTTAACAATAATCATAACATAAGACCTCCAAAAATAGCCTCAACTCACTGCCCTAATTTACCCTCCTAAATCTCACATAAAATCACACTTTTAAACAATTCTAATCATTTTTTACTCATCCTAATCCCCTAACATTAATATTTATCATCTCTAACACTTGTATAATTCATAAAAATAAAAACCCAAAATCAAAAATCAACTTTCATCATCAAAACAACATGATCTAAACATGATCATAACTAGATTATCACATGCATGACCATATATCACTCTCACCAATCCTAGTTCATAACAAAAATAAAAAACCTCATGCATGTTGGAAAATTTAGTATCATTAGAAGCACCTTTTGATTTTATGATGTGGTCTTGTGTTAGTTTTGATAGATTCTAGCTAGAAATCAAGAAAAAATTAGGGTTTGGGGGGTTGTTTAGCTCACGATAGAGAGAAGAAAAAGAGGGTAGGGTTTTGATCTTGTTTAACTTGCATGTATGTGTTGTTAGGTGAAGAAAAGGCTTATACATGGTAGGTGGAAGGGCTATTTTTGCCATTCTTGCATAGTTTTGGACCAAAATGTAAATAGTTAGTTAAAAAACAGGTAATGACTATTAGTCAATTTTAAAAATATTCACGAGGCTCGGTTTCATAAAAATACTTCTAAAATGTTACAACATATCACAAATATAATAATATCATCTCCCAAATCGACTTAACACGTCATTAAAAAGAAAACATCAAAAACGTCAAACATCGAACAATCGACAATAAAACGTAAAATATTGGGCATCCGTCGACATCACGCTTACTAATAATCCTCATACTAGTTAAAAAGCAAAAATAAGTCTCCTAACATCGGTTTCAACTTAAACCTTCAAAAACAAAATCATTTAAGCTCATCAAAAATTTTCAAAAATATTCTTAAAATAAGATTAGGTAATGACCTCGGTTTCAGGTTATCACATCTCCTCCTTCTTAAAGAGAGCGACGTCTCGGCGCTTAACCCCTCTCAAAACAAATGAGGATACTTATCCTTAAATAAGTCCTCACGTTCCCAAGTAAACTCAGGTCGACGTCTAGAATTCCATCTCACTTTCACAATCAGAATCTTACTATGCTTCAATATTTTAACTTCCCTATCCATAATCTCTACAGTTCCTCTATAAAATGCAACTTATCATCAAGTTATATTTCCTCCAATGGAATCACCAATCCCTTCTGCTAAACACTTCTTCAGATTAGACACGTGAAAAGTGTTATGAATAGCCCTAAGTTCATTTGGCAATTCTAACTTATAAGCAACCAATCCAATCCTTTGAATAATCTTAAAAGGTCCAATATATCTCGGTCTTAACTTTCCTCTCTTTCCAAAACGAATCACTCCCTTCTATGGCGATACCTTCAGCATAACCATATCTCCTACTTCAAATTATAACGGTTTCCTCCTATTGTCAGTATAACTCTTTTGTCTACTCCTGGTAGATAACAAATGCTTCTTAATTTGAACAATCTTTTTAGTTGTCTCAAAACTCATTTCTGGTCTAGTCAACTGACTCTCTCCTACATCACTCCAACACACTGGAGATCTACACTTACGTCCATACAAAGCTTCAAATGGTGCGGCTTTAATACTATCATGATAGCTATTATTATACGAAAACTCCACCAATGGCAAATGTCTATCCCAACTATTCCCAAAATCAATCACACACGCTCGAAGCATATCCTCTAATGTTTGAATCGTCCTTTCACTTTGTCCATCAGTTTATGGATGATATGTTGTACTCAAACTTAACTCCGTTCCCATTGCTTTCTGCAGAGATTTCCAAAACTCTAAGGTAAACCTACTATCACGATATGAAATTATCAACAAAGGCACACCATGTCGACAAAAAATCTATTTCACATACACTGTCGTCAATCTTTCCATACTATTTGTCTTCTTCATTGGTAAAAAGTGAGCAGACTTAGTCAATCTATCTACAATCACTCATATCATATCACAACCACTAGAATTCCTAGGCAAACCTGTCACAAAATCCATAGTAATTTTCTCCCATTTCCACTTAAGAATTTCATGTTGCACTAATAATCCAGACGACTTCTTATGTTCAGCCTTTTCCTTCGCACAAGTCAAACACTTATTAACATATTGAGCTATATCTTCTTTCATATTCGGCCACCAATACACGTTCTTAAGGTCTTGATACATTTTGGCCGCTCTAGGATGTATTGAATACTTGGACTTATGAGATTCATTCATCACTAAATCTCGTACTCCTAAAGCACTTTCCTCAAACGGACACTATAGTAACCAAATCCTATTCTCAAAATATCTCATTCCATGTGAGACCCCCATAATCTGACATGGAACAACTAGGCAACAAGGGGGTAACACGTCATAGTACAAGAAACAATGAATTACAGTTGACACAAAGCTGATGTAATAAAAACATGTACATTACAATTCGACATCACGCTTACTAATAATCCTCATACTAGTTAAAAATAAAAAATAAGTCTCCTAACATCGGTTTCAACTTAAACCATCAAAAACAAAATCATTCAAGCTCATCAAAAAAATTCAAAAATATTCGTAAAATAAGATTAGGCAATGACCTCGGTTTCAGGTTATCACAATTAATAATAATTTTAGAATTAAAGTCATTGGACGAAAGAAATTTTAGTATTTCTTATGTTCTTGTGACTTTATACTAGTGGTTTTATGTGTTTCTTCCTTATAGAAACGTGTTTACTTATATAATGTGTGAAAACGTGAGATTCACCTACATTTCTTTTACTTAACTGTTTTTTTTAAGTAATAAAATTTAACAAAGAAACTTTTTATCCAAAAACAAATTATCTTTTCACGTTTTACTTAAGCACTTAGCAATAAGGAATATCTATTAGTGAATAAAATACCCCATGCCCGATTAGAGGTTATAATCCATTAAGGTGAGTAATATCTTTCGTTGTGCATTATAATTATCGATGAATGAAGCATAACATCCTATGAGGATTTATGCATTCTAATATGATAATATTAAATCCACATATGATGTTACGTTTCATTCATTGATATTCATAATACATAACCGAAGATATCATAACTTTAATAGATTCTAACCCTTCATCGAGCCTAAGCCATTTTATACCCTAATAATATCTTGTTTGAGTCATATCTTATTAATCAAATACTTAAAAAGTCTTAAACAAACGACATAGTTTTTTTAGTTTTTAGTTTAAAGTCATAATCAGATTATTAAGTTTGTTAAGAAATGAAGGTGGCCTTTGAAAAAACAAAAACAAACTATTTTCAGTATTGTGTACAACGCGTACGTGACGCGGCACTGCCAAAAAGAAAATAAAAATGTCGGTAAGAAGTGGGGTCCAAATTCCACTTGGCCTCATCTTGTAAACCATAAATTACGCTGACTCATTTATATGGACCCCATAAAATAAGTTAACTCTGTATATCGACATCTAGTTCTTTTTCATGGGCCTCCACTACTTTACCTTTCTTTCATGACTTTTAATTTTGGGTTGGTAAAATATTCTGACTAAAATAATTATATCGAATCAATCTCACCTCAATTATTATTGACTCTTTATGGTACGAACGTGTTCAAGTTGAAATAAAAATTGGGTGCTACTATAGATACTCCTTGGCTCATATAAAAAGGATAAAAAGTATACTATTTGTGTACTTTTTGTCCTCTTATAATTTTCTGGACAGTTTTTTTATCAGTTTCTGTTCCGTATTTTTATCAGTTTAACAGTTTTGACCTGTTAAACTTAATTTTTTTATTCCGTATTTTCCGTTTCACAGTTTTATAACAAAACAAAAATTCTAAAAATTAAAAAAAATTTAAAAAAAGTTAAAAAAATATAAAAAACAAAGGGGTATAGATGGGGTTTTAGGGGGGTCTATATAACCTTGCCCATAAAAATTATGTCTAATACGTTTGTGAAGTTACAACCACATGTTTGATGATATCTTTTTATGATAAAACTTTGAAGTTAAAAGGTATTAGGAGTTGGACATCAATACTTTTATTGCTGTCTAGGTACGAATAATTTGTCCAGCACATAATTATTTCATTGTGTGTGCGAGCAGGAGCGGAGCCAGAAACTTTTGCTCGAAGGGTCAAACTTTGATATATTTTATAAACTACACAAATAAAATAGGTTTTAAGGGGTCAAATTATTAAAAAATCAGGAATATTTTCGGAAATTTACAATACAATTTTTCGTTAAGGGGGTCGGACTACCCCCTTGACCCCTTGTCTCCGCCACTGTGTGCGAGGTATGAGGCGGACCGAGGAGGGATTTAGGGGATGCATGGGTACCTATGATTTTACCTCGCGTAGTGTAAAAATGTGTTAATAATACCGGTCTTTTGTTAAAAATGAACTTGGTCTTAAAAAATTTATGTTATAATTTCTTTTATTTTTAGGAAATGCATCCGATGATCTCTACTTATCGCACTGTGACCTACAAATTGCTACCTTAATGAGTATGCAGTGCTCACTTGGTCTCATCAATTTTGACACTGAAATCTTCACAAAAAGTAAAGAATTCATTTTATCAGAATTGTTATGAGTTATTATGAAATGTAGGAGTAAATTTTATTATAGTAAAGCTGCGTATCTGTATTTGGCGGAGTTGGTGAACTGACTTGTTTTAACAAGTTTAATTTGATCCAAATGGTAAAGTTGTTAATTAGTAAAGATATAATCTAGAGGAAAAATAGTCCAAATAGAACATATTCTTTATTAACGAACTTTCTGTGCATATCAGCTACACATGTCGGCCTTATTAATGGGACAAGAATATGGTTGATCAATCGCAATCGTTGATATTGAATATTGATATTCTTGTTCAACGCTCACAAATAAGTTTGGATAAGATACGTCAATGGCCAACCCATCTCTCTCTCTTTTGTCGACACTTGGAAGGATATCAAAGACCATGGGTTGCCCATACCTTCTTCGAGCGCAACACTCTGTTTCGAGTTTTGGAAGGTTGTACGTTCAGCGTCGACTAAGATTTGATAAGAGTACATGTTAGGCATCAACTCTGTGGAACTATGTAGGGCGCCCATATCACACGTAAAGAGGACGGAATGGTTCAAAAACAAAAGCACATGTACAGCCAATAGTCTAGGAGGTATTAGAATGGACACCTAATGCAAATTCAATAGCAAGTCGAGACATGCTCGAGTCAAAATGAGCAATTTCATAGCGAGCTAGAATATGTTGACCTGCAAATATTTTCTCCCCTAAATATTTGGCCCTGTGAATATATTTTTTACCATCTCTGTTCTATATACTGGGATCCATAATTAAGAAATAGAAAAATCGCAACACGAAGCTACTTAGATTACATAATGGATGAAGAATGTCACCTATTATTAAAACCTTGGAAGATGCTATGTTTATATTAAATTACCAATGGAGCCATGTGCATTTCACTGATAACTACAATATGCCTGGATCTTCACCAAAGGAACCGTCCACCCACGCAGTTTCTAAAAAAAATACATATGCATGCATCTACCTCCCCTCCCATACCCCAGACCCCAATGTACGATCTAGACACATCAGACAAAATCACTCTCTTGATGCATGTTTCGAGCATAAATCGACTAATGACTATGAGGCACAGGTACGGGTTCAGCATCTTCATGACTATTAAATTATCAGTGCAGCCCATGAATGCAGAAACTGACACGCACACATGTGAAATTCATTTGAATATTGCCAGCACCTATAACCATTACTCAACTCATTTTAATGAATTATATTAAATGGGTGATATACTCGTAAAGTTATTTTGTGTTTTGCATCTCAGAATTTACCAATTGGTATGTACATAAAACACGTAATACTAAAGTTCAGCAAGAGTGTTTATAACTACAAATTACTTGAATTTGGTGAGAGGTAATAAGGAAATCCAATTAAGTACAGAAAATTAATGGAATAGGAAACAGAAAAGAATACCATCATTCTTATCAGTGTCTTGTAATCAGTTCATAGTCATCTAATTGCTCCAAGCAAATTCGCACCGTCCAGCTTTGCGCCTTCCAGATCCTGCAAATTACAGCATAAGTTTTATTTTACCCATTTTTGTCACTATTAAAGGGCATTCTATGCATTTGACTAATTTTCTCGTATCTACTACATTTCTTGCAATTACATGGAATGAAGGGACGAACGTGCAAGATATTGATGATACTTACTGTTTCGCGAAGATTCACATGACGTAGATACGCTCGTTGGAGGTTTGCACCCTTAAGATTCGCATTGGTCAATTTGGCACCCTAAAAAATAGAGAAACAACGAGCAGTTAGAATATAATGAGGAATGCATATGGTCAAATTTACATATATGCGACTAGAGATTGAGAATCGGTCCTCAGCACATGGCCTGTCATGGTGGACCTCATAGACCAGGTAAATCTAATGGTCCTAGTTTGTTCATATTAACCGAGACCAGACACAGTTACGAATGCAGCCCTCAGCAAGGTGCAGTTAGGCCTAGTGTCCAGTCCTATCCCGTTCCTACTACCGGATTTTTAGCCTATTTATTTGCTTATCTTTAAGAATTAACAAGCATTTATAATTTAGATTATAATTCAACTTTGTAATAAACTAATAATAATTAATCAATTCGTAAGGTTTTTTCAATGGAACACCGCATTGACTCCCTGCATACTGCCATCTGGTATTCCAATGACCAAAACATGGTTAATGTTGCACATGCTGCAGAACTCGAAGAGCTTATCTATACCTTTAGATTGGCTCCTTCCAAATTGGCTCCCTCCAAGTTCGCATTTGTAAGATCAGCCGTCTTAAAATACAGAAAGGAACATATTAGAAACCTCCAAATGGTTAAGAACAAATTAACTAAGATAATTGTAACTGCAAATAACGATATACACACAATTTTTGTGACTTCTGTTAAGAACCAGAGCTTCCATAGTTTTTCTTTTTGGACTTAGGAAGAAAGTATTCCAATACTCAACGAGTTAGAACTGAGCAATAAAATTGTAACCAAGACTCAAACATACCTGCAGATGTGCAGAGCGCAGATCTGCACCACAGAAACTACAATCTATCAAGCAAGCATCTGCAAAAATTAAAAAAAACACTTGATGTTTTATTTTATAAAGCGACGAAGGAGTATATAATCCTTAGATGACCATCGATCGGTCAAATTTGGCTTAGCTTCTCAGATAATACTAAATCAGTACCAATGCCCTTTCGAAAAATTTCCCTTTTGAGTGATTACTCCATTAAGCAGACATTTGAAAAAGTAATCATAAAAAACGAAAATAAGAGATTTATGCCTTGTAAGTTTGCACTCTGAAGGTTGGCTCCAGCTAGCAAAGCTCCACGAAGATTTGCCCCGGTGAACTCACATCTTCCCTAGGCAAGGATGAAATCAATTAAGTTCGCTAATCATGGAAGAGGATTCAACTACAGAATTCATAAATGATAGCCAGGTAACAAAAGTGCATGTATATTTTCATATATGTATTTCCAAGCAATGGGAGTTCGAAATTACTGCAAAGTTTGTGCATTATTACAAGAAACAAAATAGGTTCGTGCATACTTACTCACGCAATGTTGCATTATGAAAAATTGTATTTTCAGCGTCTACATCCTGGAAATTCAAAATAAAAACTTTAATAATCCAAGTAACAAAAAAAGATCAACTAGCGGACAATGATAAAGGCACAATATTACAAAGTCAGATTACCCGAAATTTGGCACAATGAAGATTAGCTCGTGAGAAGAAAACATTTTTCAGGCATGCAAAGCTAAAGTCCACATATGACAAGTCCTGCGCAAATTATAACAAAATAAATTGAATCAGAAGAGCCAACAGACCTGTTCACACAATTGAATACTATTAATAGCATCCACTACCATCATATATTTTACTTTCTACTGATCCACTATTTAAAACACGAATTGCATTTAGATATACTATTGATCAGTAATGGTCCATGGGAATCAGATATAAAAACATAGAACAAGAAGAAAAGATGCTAAATGTGTTCTTTGTTTTCATTCATCCTTGTAAAATGGCTAATTTTAGCACCAACAGGATCACTCAAGCATGATTGCAAGCTAGCATTACAGTTTTTAGCACTATAAGGACATATGATCGTATGAAATGATACAGAATACAATCATAATGGTCATTTGGGAGCATGTATCAGATGCAACTTAACAAATTCAGTGTAGTATGAAATAAATTTTATGTTCCTGTTGAAAGGAATTCCAACACCTATTTAGAACAAGTTGCTATATCATACAATTTTAACCTCTAGTTACATAGCATGAGATGTGCAATTTCTTAAATTTCCTTTATTAATTTTCATGTAATCCCTGTGTTTTGTTGTGAAGATGTGTTTTCGGGTCCTTATGAGCATTTCAGTTCACAAAATGATAGCGTATGGACGACGAGTCTCAACTTTTCTTGTACTATCCATGTTATATAATGGCCAGTTTGGTTCGCATAATATTTTTGCACATTCAGAAAGTATTTGGTAATGAGATATCCTGCAATACTATTACATTATGTATCGCGGGACAACATCAAGTATCTTGCAATTTCATAAGCTACATATGAAAATTAACTTTCAGCAAAAGATGCATTTGATCATACCAATTTTGAGAGATCGAGGCCAGAGAGATTTACTCCTCTTAACCTGACTTTATCAGATTGTACACATTTGATAATATCAGTGCGTGTTAACTCGGTATCCATTTCTTCATCCTTCCTCCTATTATTCAAGACCTCAGTCATCCCGTCCACCAATCCCTGAAATAATGAAATATAATAACCAGTCAAAAGGGACAGTGTTTTGATAATGTGAAACTTGTTTTTTCGGACATTATGGGAAAGCCAATCAATTATGAACGGAGTGAGATGGTAGTTAGAAATTACATAGTGGAAAAAGTAATGGTAATTAGAAAAAGTAATGTGTCCATGATAGCAAGAGTGCAAGACTCCCTGGATTATACTTCCATTTTTTAACCAATTGGAAGCATTATAGACATGAAATTGACGTCCAAGGAAAAATTACAGGCATGAAATCGTGTGGGGTCCAATACTCTGATTTGGGTTGCTTATTTTGAGATATGAAGATTATATTTCTTGAGGCTGTGTATATTTTGAAATTACTAAGAAAAAACGTTCAATTTAAGAACTCGAAAGCAATAAAAATGACAATCGGTTTTACAGCGCTGTAAGAGGACTAACAACTAGGAAATAATACAAATTCAGAAGAAGAAGGAATGGCTTACAAGAAGCTGATAGTATTCTGCCTCCCGCAAAAGCTCTGAACAGTCTGAATCTGACAAATTGGGAACCACTCCATCTCTTAACCAATTCAAAATGTGTCGGAAGTGTTTTCCATCCCTATCCATAAATACATACCCCTGCAAAAACTTAGAATAGTCAAAAACGTCTCTACTGTATCAGAAGAAAATGTGATTATTTGGCTTAACAAGTTCCAGGACCTAATGGTATGCAAACATGACAGCCTAAACAAGGCATATAGAGACCCCTGGGCTTGGAACCCAAATACCCATATCATCAATCCCATAAAATATATAGCAGCAGAAGGAGACATCCTAACAAAAACAATATTGTTAAAAATAGGTAGTTAGAATAGTTCACTCGAGGGAAATTACACTACTTGTTTTATGTTTTCAAATGCTCCCTTCACTATTTCCACTGATTTCTTATACCAACGCATTCACTGAGTGACTTAATAGCCAGTAAAAAAATAAAAAAAATCAGTGTCAATCATATTGATTGAACTCTCCTTCAGAAAATATGCCAGCCTAGTAGTCAAACTTGTCACGACAATACAGGCTATGTCGCTTGGGCAGACATATGTTTTTGCATAACAAAATGGAGGGCGGGAAATTTGAACATGATCTCATCCAAGTAACTTAAACAAAACCTAGTTATATATATATACATTAACAAAAGACAACTGAAAAGCACCTAACTTTTCTACCAAGGATATTTTCCGATTCTCACTTACCTTTTCAGAGTCCTTGCAAACAGTGTGGCGACCACTGAACATAGCTGCAAGCATCGAATCAGGCTCCCGCTGAGTTAATGTATCCATAGTTGTGCAGAACTTCTTCCCACCTGTCACACAAACAACATCATTAAGCAACTATCATAACCCGAATCCCTAGAACTACACAATTTACATAAATAATAGCTACAAAAAACCTAATTTCCACGCTCTCCAATATTTTCAGAGTATCAATAAAGATTATACAGATAGGACCACCATTAAAGTAGAAAATCAGGAATATCGTTAATTTAAGGAACTAATTTCACAGCCTAATCGATATATGAACTACACAACTACGAAATATAATATCCACACAAAAAGAGCATCAACAATGTTACATGAATAGAACCAAAATCAACGTGAATTTTTTAGTAACTCGCATTTTAAACGGAAACTTACTAGAAATAAACTAATCTAACAATGGACATAAACATAAGATAATGGACGATCAGATACCAATATCCACTTACAAAATACTCCAAGCAACTCATAGAATGAAATATAAACATACCAAAATAATGATCAAATAGCATAACCACATAAATAAACACCAAAATTATGACCTGATTAGGCAATTAACCATACAATTTACATCACAATAAGCTACAAAACACTCATATACGCTCCGAAGATGAATATAAAGTTATGCGTTATATTTACATAGAATCAATAAAGTTACGCGAATAGGACCAGTGTCTCTTTTAAAGCCGCATTTTATCATAACTAACGTTTCACCTAAACGTTTGAAAAATGCTGTAAGCTAATCTCTATTCAACATAAACATACAAAATCGAGCATCAAATAGCGATATCTATTAACTAATGCATAGCCTAAATAATACAGTTTACATCACTTTAAACACAATTTGAACTCATAAAATGGATCAAAATGAACCAAATTATGATCTAATTAGGCGATTAACTAGATAATTTACATCGCTATAAATCACAAAACACTCATATAAGCTCCGAATATGAATACAAACATATTGTATTAATTTTATGTTACATTTTCGAATGGCAATTAACTATGTCACAATATATATACACCACAAAATATCTCACGTGTCCCAATCAAAACTTAAACACACACATCTGGTTAGGGAGCTTCTCAGACAAGCTCTTTGGTAAGCATATCGTCTTAAGAATGAGGTGCAGAACTTATTGATACAACTAACTAGTCAATTTACATGATTATAAACTACAAAACACTCGCCCGTTAAAAAAAAAACTACAAAACACTCGTATAAGCTCCGAAAATGAATATAAACATACCGTATTAAATTTGTGTTATTTTTTTACACAAAAACTAACAATTTCACAATATACACAGCACAAACTATCTCACATGTCGTGGGCAGGACCTAAACACACAATCATTTGTTTGGGTACACAACAAGGGGTACCAGGCAAAAGCTCTTCGGTAAACATATCGTATTAATGACCAGGTGGATAACTTATCAATAAACTTAACTAGATTATTAAACAGTTTACATCAGTTCTAAAAGGCTCGCAAAGGCGTAAGGCTTTGACCTTCACGCCACGCAATAGGCTAAGGCGTAGGCTTGACGTGAGACGAAAAGCAAAGAAAATGTGATAAGGTGCTATCAGTTGGGTAAAATAAGTTATATGAAAATGAAAAGATTATATGCAAATATAGATTCTTGATATTATTCCTTATGTATAACACTTTTTTGTAAATCCAATATCTTTATAATATGATATAAATATAATAATTTATAAATATTTTCATATTATTTTGCCGCCTTCATTCGCGCCTTAAAAACGCCATGCCGCTATGCCTCGCGCAAAAGCTCAAGGTTGGGCCATGCCGCCGCGCAACGCCTCTCGCTATCTATAACCTTACTTTAAAGTTTAAACACAATCCTAGCAACTCATAAAATGAATCAAAATAAACAAATTAATGATCAAATTATGATCTAATTAGGCGATTAACTAGACAATTTACATCACTTCAAACACAAGATGGTCCGACCAAATTATGACCAAATTAGGCGATTAACTAGACAATTTACATCACTATAAACACAATATGCTCCGATCAAATTAGGCGATTAACTAGACAATTTACATCACTTTAAAAAAAATATTCTCCGAGCAATATCTGACAAAATTAGGCGATTAACTAGACAATTTACATCACTATAAGCTAAAAACTACTCGTATACGCTCGCAAAGTGAAGATAAACACAACGAATTACTAATTTAGTATATAATTACATCACTATCGGCTACAATAAACGCGTCACATAATCCGTTAATTACACTACTACACTCATAACCTAAATAATAATAAAATGATAATCAAACAATAAGCTCATAATAAGCGATGAGCTATAAGCGTAATGTTAGGAGTGAATTAAAAAGCGTAAATGATTAAGACCTATATTTAGACGAATAATTGATGACGATTCGTCGGAGCTGTACATCGTCATCGCCGGAAATCACCGATGATGATGATGATGATGGTGATCGAGTTCTTCACACGCAATGTATGTGTAACTGTGTAACTAACTGCTAAAACCCACTTTTACTTACAAAAGTTGTAAACACTTTGACGTATTTGCCCCCTTTACTTTGTACTTTGTAGGAAAAAAAATAAAAAAAATTCACGGCTTATGGGTCCCGATACGTGTATGAGGAGGTTGAGACGTAAACATATATACTTCTATTTAGGTAGAGAAGCTGGTTTAGTTCTAGAAAAGTAAAAAAAGGAAAGAAAAATCAAAAAGTCAGTTACCGGTTCGGGTCGGTTTTAGCTTAAACCGTAATCAAACAAATATATTTGGTTTTCATAAGACCGAACCATCGATTTCTAGTTACATTCGGTTATTTAGGTTCGGTTTCATTGGTATTCGATTTTTTTCTCACCCATAACCGAAATTGACTCTTATTAAACCAGATAATCAAAAGCGACTTTATTCCAAGCCATTATTTAAACTAGACGATTACCCGCGCATAGCAACGGAATTGCCTAACGACATATAATTAATGATATGCTAATTGATTCAGTGGTCGAATTCGTGACCAAAAAATTTCCTAGCGATAGATAGTTAACGATATATTAATTGACCCGTTGATTGAACCGGTAACCCGGTGACTCGTCCGGGTTGAACCTGTAGGCGAGCCCGTGCCCGTTGACTCGGTGATGGAACCCGTGTCCCGGTGGTCGAACCTGTGACCCGGTTACTCGACAGGATTGACCAGGTGGTCGAAACCATTGACCCGGTGGCTCGACAGGATTGATCCGGTTGTCGAACCCGTGACCTGGTGACTCAATCGGGTTAACCCGATGGTCGAACCCGTTACCCAGTGACTCAATCGGGTCGGTCCGATGGTCGAATCCGTGACCCGATGACTCGACCGGGTTGACCCGTTGGTCGAACCCGTGTCCAAGTTACTCGACTTAATTAATCCGATGGTCGAACCTGTGACTTGGTAGCTTATACAATTGTTTATGGTTTGATTTTTTAACATTTCCTATTATATCCAACTTTTATGCATTTAGTTTTTTCAACAATTCCTAAAATAAGTGGTTTTTAACAATTCTATAATTAACTCATTTTCAGCATTTAAAATTTTGTGATATTTCCTTTATATGTAGTATAGATAGAGATAACTAACAACACTCGTTACTCATCGCTTAAAACACGCTGTTAAATCATTACAACATGTGCTTGTCGTACATATAAACACATCACACGTTAAATTCCAATAATAAATAATTCACATATGTGAAATTATCGACCACTTTCATATCTTAAAGAAACCGATACAAATATACAATGAGGAGTCTAGCAATTTATTTTTCTTGTGATGACAAACGTACGTGTCACACACAGATGATAAACTACTCCGATAAATATCTTGATGTCTAATTTGCATTTTAGTTATGAAATATGTTGTCATGTAAATAACTTTGCAATAAAAGAAGCTTCAGATCATAAATGATGTGTGGTTGCATCTATATATACACATTCACAATGTAAGGCCTGTATGGTTGTGATGGGATAATCGGTTTCTTTATGTAAGTAGTGCTAAGGAATTTTGTCAATTATTTTTTTAAAAGAAAAGAAGTTTTCTTACATCAACTCCGTATTAGATTATCCAAATCGGATCTATTTAGCGCTAAAAAAATTGAAATGAAACTTTCATAAATAATATGCACACATTGAAAGTTGGTTACAATGACTTCAAATCACAAATAATAGTGTAAAATAATAATTAGTTAGACACACATCCATATACGTAGCTAGACTATGCATATTAGACGAATTCAACTTAGATTTATCGAGCACAGAGATGAGATACATCGCAACTTACACAATTAAAAGTCAAAATTGCTACAAACTACAAGGTAGGAACAAACTACCTTACTCTAAGTGAAGGTGATAGATGCATTCTTTGTGTCTAGTTTCTTTATATGTTCAGTGCGAATTTAAAAACTTGTCATAAGTTTTTTTTTTCAAGCAAAAGTTCACATTGATACAACTACTGCATCAGATTGCACTGAACCCATGAGGATATTGATGTCAAATGGAGGATACACGATATCGACAAAAACTATTTATGGTTCTGCAGCCATATGACCTGAGCGGCTATGTGATCACGCACAAGGTTCCACCAAGCCAAAATTATGTATACAAAAACAATAACAAAATTTTAATTTTACACGAGCAATAGCAATAATAACCTGGTTATGTTTTACAGTTTATGGTTCATAAATTCTTATTCATTCCAAATAAAGAGATGATAATTAAGTCAGCTTAACTGTTTAGGTGCTTATATGACTGCTTGTCTTCTTAGATGCGTGATAATAAAACTTTATTAAGTTACATGATTATATTCGGAATTTTACAAACGACATTGGGCCACTGGACATATGAAATCTACTTTAATCACGGAACTTAATAAATGCAGAAATCCAACAAGCACTCTAAAGACAACCATGAAGCCTCAAATAAAAGTTGAAAATGAAAGAAATGCTAAAGCTTAGCAAGCATGGCTTTTCTGAGATTAATAATGAGAAAAAAGATTAAATGATTACTCAACTTTCATGATTTTTCTAATGTGTAACAAAAAGGTTTATGGATCACATCCCAATATTCTTTGAACCATATCACTTACATCATTCCCATAAGAATTTAATCAAATTTAAATTGGAATTTAGGGCAGTTGTAGCTCAATATAAATAAACTCATAACTAAGTCACTGGGCTAATAATTAAACAAGTTTAACAGCGTGGAAAATGAGATGCAAATAATAGGACCACACAAAGTTTAGAGTGTGTTTGAAATTACGAGTACCACTAAGCTAAAATATAAACCAAAACTGCAAAACATTCAATATACTCACACGCTGACAATAAAACCCAGCTAGATCCGCAACCGAACATAAACCATACATTCAAGCACGTCCTTAAACAGAGCCAGCGTTATTGAATATAGATCACAAAAAAATCAAGACCCATCTCAAAAGATATAAACACAAAAAGGAGAAATAAGCCTAAACAAAAACAAAATCACCATTTATATCACCAATACACCAAACCTTTGGTTTAGTAGATTCAAAGAAACATCAAACCCACATTTTTTCACCAACACCAGAACGACAACCAAAAACAAAAGATCTACCACCGAGACTAAACACAGCCGAATGCACAACAAACCTTTGATGGTTTATGTCAATCTAGGCAATGCTAGTGGCGGTAGAGGTGATGGCGACAAAAGTAGTGGTGGATGGGTGGAGGAAAGCGGATTGATACAAATGCTACAAACCAAACCACCAAGAAAGGTTGGTCAATGGATCTAGTAGACCTAACCACACAAAAAAATGAAAATCTCACATCGACACCTTAAAACACGTCAAAACCTAGATACCTCAAAGGGTGATAGCGAAGATGGTAGCAAGAGCCGCACTGGTGGCTGTGGTCGCAACTACCATATTTAGTTTAGAGATAGAAGTGAGGTTGCATGAGTGTTTGAGTTTTATTCGGAGGTAAAACCATAGCCCCAACCAGAACTACCAGAAACTACCTAAACCATCGACAGACGGTGGCAAATTCGGCAGATCAAGAAGGTGATAAGATTATGGCGGGTGAGTATTTTAGGGTTCAGAGAAAGAAGATGTTTTGTGTGTGTTTTGTAATACGAATTTTCAAGATGTAATTAAGGCAAATAATATTCAACACCTTAAATTGAAACGTAACAAGTATGGTCTGGCCACCACAGGAATTGAAACGTAAGGTATAATGATTTTCAACATTTCCTAATTTGTAATGGTTTTCAACAATTCCATAATTATCACATTTTCAACATTCAAGGTTATGGGGTAAATGCTTTATATGTAGTAGAGATAAGTATTTAGATTCGCGCTTTTGTCAGGGTCTCGAAATAGATGATTAAGCTATGTGTTGTTGCGTTGACCAGGGTGAGGGGTAGTTCTATAGGTATCAAACGTGCATGTATACAAGTTCAGTTTTAGAAGAACATAATGTTTAATCATTTACAGGCTCATGTAATCTACAAAACGAGAATCAACAAATATATATCATAGAATAATCAAACTCAATGAACCTCCAACCTAAATAATTATAACACTGCGTGTTTTGTCGACGCAACGCTCCTGAACGCACGCGTTCACCGTTCCCATATTAACAACCATGGTTTTCTCTTTTTTTGGGGAAGCATATGAAGATATAATACTAAATCCTAAATCACAAATATTTGTCAGTTGAAGATTGTGATGATGGTTCAAGACCGGAGGAGAACTTGGTGGTTGCATGTTCTGATGAAGAAATTGTAACGCATCCAACACAACCTGCTACGAATGAAGTGAGTGATGAAAATGGTAGTAATTTGGAGGAGCTTATTGTTACTTCAGCCGTGGAGAAAGCTGAATTTACGAGAACAGTTTTGGTAGCGGAAGAAGATATACGACAGAAGTCAATGACTTGGATGAGCCTCTTGTGATGGTTGAATCAAATGAGGTGTAAAACCTGTAAATTTCAGGTTTTAACTATGTCATCATTGTATACGTCACCTCATGATATCTGA
Source organism: Glebionis coronaria (assembly GCA_025667525.1). NCBI lineage: Eukaryota > Viridiplantae > Streptophyta > Magnoliopsida > Asterales > Asteraceae > Glebionis > Glebionis coronaria. The sequence goes on along the minus strand of CM046878.1, from coordinate 551,577,181 downwards.
ATATATATTACCACCTTTACATGAAATCTTTTGAGCAAACATATGCATCATACATGAGCATACATTATTTTAATCATCAGAACGTGGAAACATTTGATCACATAGCAATACATTATGATTTTGAGTATTTAATCATAAGGACACACTCACATTTGGATGACTACATTATATGAACATGCGAAACATTAAACAATCACTTCTTTTGGGACATTTAAGTCACCTGAACTTATAATCATAAACATTCATCATATTGGTTCATAAAATCCAAACTCATGATCACAATTAATAATAATTACTTGAGAATTATTTTAAAGCTTTAAATATATAAATATATATTTTTCTCACATTATGGATGACATTACGTTACGACATCAACTATTCTTATTATTAAACATTGCCTTTAACCATTCTAACTTATTTAAACTAAATTGTCATACATTTTAATAAAGTAAATTATTTTCTCACCTAAAAATGACCATACTTTCACCAAGGATCCTAAACTTAACCAAAATCAACCTAGACTTAAACATACTCACACAATACTATACCTATACTCCTAGTGACTATACTTAGACATAACAATTAAACATAAAGATACCCTAGACTCACTATATAGCCGAATGTATACATATACATAACATTACATACCAAAAACCATTACCATTTACACTTTTGACTTTTTAGACTTTGTAAAACATTCATTAAACCATATACTATAGAAACACTCCTTTTTTCCCTTGACTAGCCAATACCACCGGTATGTATACAAAACCAAGGCACCATGTACCATTTTGGGCATTTAAAGAATGTACTAAACTAACTATACTTGTATCATGAAAATAAGACACCTAGCACACTCCATTTGACACTAGACGTGTGCTAGAACACATCCATACAACCATTTCACTTGTACAACCTTTCCATTTATCATAAACACTATGCAAGTCATACTTGGTCCCCTTGGAAGCTTAACATGCGACGGAATAAGCATGTTGGGGTCATATGTACATATTAACTCATTAAAGCCATGTACTTACATGGTACACACTAAAAATCCCTATATCTAGCTACTATCTCTCTCTTAGACGTGTATAAGCCCCAAGCCACACCTCTCAATCTCACTTTGTGATATTTATCAAACTAGTGAACTCACACATCACTTACTATACTCAAATTCGGATACAAACCCAACAAAACACCTAGACGAACTCAAAGCATTTACTCTACCCATTCTTGGTCTTCACCAAGCATTTAGTGTTTGTTATCAAAGATCTTTAGCATTCAAGTCAAGTCCAAGATCATCCTAGGTCACAATAAGAGGAACCCGACGTCTAGAACTCTAAACCATTGTCATCACCAAGTTTATCTTGAAACAAGTAAGTATGAAACCCTCTCTAAACCTTTCCTTACTCATTTCACTTTTCATGCATGTATATATTATAAAAATGGAGTTAGGAGTACATGCATACGTTTAAAACTTGTAAACAAACCCTAAACAACATATAGGCCCACGGCTTATATGGTGTCCATGGGTAATCTTGCTTCAAAACCCTAAGACTTGTAAGAATATGCTTGAAGAACTTAGTGTAAGACCTAAAGTAAATTGCTATGTCATAAAAGTGAATAAAAAGTAATATAAGCCGAAACTTATAATCATATATAAGCCCATAAGTCAACAAAGCCTAGACCTATATAAGCTAGACATTTAAGCCTATAAAACATATATAAGCCGAGACCTAAAAATATATATAAGCCATGACATAGAATTTCTAAAACCTAATATAAGCCGAAAACTATAACTTATATAAGCTAAGTCATTAAAACCTAAAAAACTTATATAAGCCGAAACCTAAAACCCTATATAAGCTAAGCCATGCAAACCCTAAAAATTTATATAAGCCGAGACTTAGAAATATTTACCCTAGCTCATTTAAGCCCTAGAAATGTTAAATAAGCCGAGTCATATAAGCCCTCATATAAGCTATAAATAAGCCGAATACAAATAAGCCCATGACTTAATTTTAAGCTTAGAAATAATAAGATATAAGCCCAATATGGAAATTATATTTACTAGTCCATTTAATAAATTACTAATTGAGTAAACAAGCCCACTAGGCCCATTTAAACCAAGCCGAACCCTATTGGGCCAGTCAAGCCCAAATCTTAATTGGGAGACTTTTCGTGCCCATTTTGACAATTGGTGAAAGTTAAGGTTGGTTTTGTAACTTAATAAAATATGTGAATGTGATTTCGTGACTTTATAAAAGTCCAAAGGCCGAATGTGTAAATTATGAAAGTATAGGGTGCGTTTGCCTTAAACCGAGAACTAAATGAAACCATAAGGACTAATTGTGCAAATAATAAAACTTAATATAAGCCCTAGTTGCCCTTATTAAATATTCCGAGACCTCAAGGGTCATTTTTGCCATTATTGAAACTTGTTACTAATACAAGAGATTTTGTATGTAAAAATTATCGTCAGAGTCTGATAGAATTGACTATTGGTTTAAGTGTGACTCGGTCGTCTTTTGGTGGATAAAATAATAGATTGGTCGTTGTAGTAAAGTAAAAGTGCAAGACTTTAAAGTAAATGACGGTAATTAAAACTAAAACTAATTATAACGTAAATGGTGCAATATTTAAACTCTTAAAAGTAACTTAGTTAAATGACAAAAATTAAAGCTTGACGGAAAGTTAATTTGACAATGTAATAAAAATGTAAACTTGAAATTTAAAATAAAGAAAAACGATTAAAATAACACTAAAGTAAAATGGCGGAAAAATAAGCTTTAAAAAATTAAACTAAAAATTAGAAAAACACTTGGTAAAAACAGAGATTTCGGTAAGCGTGCAATTTTTGAAAACTTAAAATAATGCAAACTTAAAAATTAAACTAAGACAAATTATTAAAACAAAACCAAATCCGTCGGAATCCGATCGGAATACCGATCGGAATGTAAGCCGTCGGAATGCTGTCACAACAAAGCCATCAGAATAATCCGTCGGAATACTGCATCGGAATGGCACCTATCGGAATGTAAGATACAAAACTATCAGAATCTATAAAAACTAAACCTATCGGAATACTTAAAAACTAGATCTATCAGAATACTTAAAATGAAAATCTATCGGAATACTTAAAATGAAACCATCGGAATGTGGCTAACAAAAATTGGGCAGCACTTCGTTTCAATAAGGCCTTAAGACCCGTCGCAATGTACGATCGCAATGAGCGATCGCAATCACGATCAGAATAAGGGGGAATTACTCTATCTGAACGCTGATCGCAATCCTCTGTCGGAATGTAAAACCCTAAGCCGATTGTCACGATCGGAATGAGAGTAAAAGCTGTCGGAATCCAGGATCCCTTTCCGATGGAATGAAATACAAAATAAGCAAAACAAATAAGCTAAGACTAAAAAGCAAATACCAAAAACTTGATTAAGCAAGAATAAGACGAATGAAATAAGCACAAACTTAAATACTTTCAAGACACAAAATAAGCAAACTTTATAAAATAAACTTTTAAAAAGATAAAACTTTTAAGAAAACTTTAAAACAAATAAGCTAAATACAAAATAAACCAATAAGATTGTCAAGCTTATAGCTTATTTCGTATAAAAGCCTAGATAGAAATAAAAAGATAAACTTTTTTACTTAAATAAGCAATAAGATCAAGCAAATGAATGCTTAATCCGAATTAATAATCAAAATCAAAAGCAAGAAAAGTAGAATAAGATGGATAATAAAAAGCTTGATTAAAGGAAAACAAAGATTCAACAACTAAATTAAAAGACTTGAATTTAAGGCAAAAAATTTAAGGTGTAAATCAAGGTAATTAAATTGACAATTAAGTAAATGACATGAAAATAAATGTGCAAGTAATGAAAATAGTGGAAGACTAGTTTGTCAAAATAGCCAACAAAGCTAAGGCAGTAAATTCTTCGGTTTTGTTAAAAATGCAAGGCAACACAAAACGACCAGGATCTCCAAGTTTCTCCGGAAGTTCTTTAAGAAGGATTGCAGAACAGTTTTCTTTCAATCGAGTATTAAAAAACTCGGCCATCTTCTCCTTCTTATTGAGCAATTCCTTAAACATCTTAACGAATGTCGGCATTTGGGCAAGAGCTTCAACAAGGCTAAGGGTCATGGTCACTCCCGAAATCTTCTTCAAAAAGTCGACACTTGAATGTCATCCTTGGTGAGCAATCTGCCTTTGTCTAAGCGAGAAGGATAAGGGATGTTGGGTTTATAGGTGGAAGGTGGGGTTGGTGAAGGGTGTTTCTTAGGTACTTCGTCATGCAGAGGTGGAGACGGTAATGGAGAACTAATACTAGGCGTGTGAGTAGGAGGGATAAATGGTGGTGGAGGAGGTGTAGATGGAGTAACTGGGGGAGGGATAGATGGTCCTACTAAGGTTGCTCCACTGCGTGTAGTAATAGCACTCATATTCGCTCTCGGGTTGGTGACGGTATTTGAAGGAAGAGAGACCGAAGTAGAGGGCTGAGTACTTGGTAAGAAACTAGCCAACATATTCTTCAAATCATTTGTTTGAGTGCTAAAAGAGGTTTGTATATCATGTCGCAGCTCGGTTCTAATATCATTACCTTGCTTAGTGATATCTCCTTTCAAGTTGATGATTTGGCTTTGTAGATTCTTGATTTGCTCTCCGTGGGTTCTCATAAAAGCTTCAACATCATGATTAATAGGTGGGGCTTGTTGAGCGGGTGGGTGATAAGGATTAGAAGCTCGAGGTGGGTTTGGGTTGCTTCTATTGTAGTTGTTAGGGTTGTGGTTTTGAGGAGAAAAATCGGGTGAAAGAAAGTTGTTAGAACGGTAACTTAGCAAGTTACGATCACCTTGAGGTCGGGCTTGGTAGTTTTCCGTTGAATAGTTACCATAAGCCGCATACACGTTTTCCGGATTGTCATGAGTAGAAGGACAATCAGTGTATGAATGAGGACCCCCGCAAATCTCACAAGAAATTGCAACAGCTTTAACTTGTTGTTGTTGATTTGTAGCCAAAAGTTGCATATTCTTGCTCATTTCGACCATTACGCGGGTCAATTCGGTGATATCAGGGTTTGAAGAAGTAGAAGACACATTGACTCTCGGGTTTGATCTTGAGGATGCGGATGAATCCCAATTTTTGTGATGAGTATTCATGTTCTCTATAAGCTCTCTACACTCCTCGGGTCTTCTTTTCATAAATGAGCCACCGGCGGCTGCATTAATCGTATCACGATCACGAAAAGTTAAACCGTTGTAGAAAGTATCAACTAAGGTGACGGGGAGCATGTTGTGGTTTGGACATCGATCGATCAAAACATTATATCGTTCCCGAGCATCAAAAAGTGATTCATCAGGTTCTTGTGTAAATCCACTAATTTGATTTTGAAGGCTCGTGACCATGGATGGTGAAAAGTAGCGCGACAAAAAGCGTTGAGTCATATCATCCCATGTATGAATTGAATTCTTCGGAAGATGATCAAACCATTTTTCGGCATGGTAAGATAAGGTGTGTGGAAATAGGTGAAGGCGAAGAAAATCCATAGTAACACCGGGCAACTTCATGCTTTGAGTAACGGTAATGAACTTGTCGAGGTGTTTGTTGGCATCATCATCCGGTAATCCACGAAATGGACAAGTATTTTGGACTTGTTGGATCATGTGATGCTTCAGCGAAAACTCAGGAGCCGTGATTTGCATCGGCGCAATCGGTCCTCCGCGTCCATATATCGTAGGTTGACACAGCTCCTCCATCGTTCGAAGGTCGGGTGGGGGAACATTGTTGTTGTTATTCATGTTGGGGTGGGGTGGATTATTGTTGTTGTGCACACCAGCCATAACTAAATCTTCACGAGTCTCGGGCTCTGAATAAGATGAAGATCTAGTACGCATACACCTACAAAAACAAAAGAAAAAAATATAAAAGAAATAGAGAATATATATGTACGTGTAAAAATAAAATAAAAATCTTTTTGGATTTTTGAAAATTTTTATGGATTTTTAACAATTTTTAATTTTTATGGATTTTTGAAAATTTTTGAGCAAGAAAAATAACGTTCACGAGTGAACGGATCCCAAAATTCAACGCGTCTCTCACAGAAAACCGTTAATCTTCACGAAAAGAGCCGGCAGCGGCGCCATTTGATATACGGGTTTTAGTTAGAAAAATTGTTCGTTGAAATCGGTCTATTCGAATTGATTACTGGTTTAAGTGCGACTCAGTCGTCTTTTGGTGGATAAAATAATAGATTGGTCGTTGTAGTAAAGTAAAAGTGCAAGACTTTAAATTAAATGACGATAATTAAAACTAAAACTAATTAAAACGTAAATGGTGCAATATTAAAACTCTTAAAAGTAACTTAATTAAATGACAAAAATTAAAGCTTGACGGAAAGTTAATTTGACAATATAATAAAAATGTAAACTTGAAATTTAAAATAAAGAAAAACGATTAAAATAACAATAAAGTAAAATGGCGGAAAAATAAGCTTTGAAAAATTAAACTAAAAATTAGAAAAACACTTGGTAAAAACAGATTTCGGTAAGCGTGCAATTTTTGAAAACTTAAAATAATGCAAACTTAAAAATTAAACAAAGACAAATTATTAAAACAAAACCAAATCCGTCGGAATCCGATCGGAATACCGATCAGAGTGTAAGCCGTCGGAATGCTGTCACAACAAAGCCATCGGAATAATCCGTCGGAATACTGCATCGGAATGGCACCTATCGGAATGTAAGATACAAAACTATCGGAATGTATAAAAACTAAACCTATCGGAATACTTAAAAACTAGATCTATCGGAATACTTAAAATGAAAATCTATCGGAATACTTAAAATGAAACCATCGGAATGTGGCTAACAAAAATTGGGCAGCACTTAGTTTCAATAAGGCCTTAAGACCCGTCGCAATGTACGATCGCAATGAGCGATCACAATCACGATCGGAATAAGTTAGAATTACTCTATCTGAATGCTGATCGCAATCCTCTGTCGAAATGTAAAACCCTAAGCCGATTGTCACGATCGGAATGAGAGTAAAAGCTGTCGGAATCTAGGATCCCTTTCCGATGGAATGAAATACAAAATAAGCAAAACAAATAAGCTAAGACTAAAAAGCAAATACCAAAAACTTGATTAAGCAAGAATAAGACGAATGAAATAAGCACAAATTTAAAGACTTTCAAGACACAAAATAAGCAAACTTTATAAAATAAACTTTAAAAAAGATAAAACTTTTAAGAAAACTTTAAAACAAATAAGCTAAATACAAAATAAACCATTAAGATTTTCAAGCTTATAGCTTATTTCGTATAAAAGCCTAGATAGAAATAAAAAGATAAACTTTTTACTTAAATAAGCAATAAGATCAAGCAAATGAATGCTTAATCCGAATTAATAATCAAAATCAAAAGCAAGAAAAGTAGAATAAGATGGATAATAAAAAGCTTGATTAAAGGAAAACAAAGATTCAACAACAAAATTAAAAGACTTACTTGAATTTAAGGCAAGAAATTTAAGGTGCAAATCAAGGTAATTAAATTGACAATTAAGTAAATGACATGGAAATAAATGTGCAAGTAATGAAAATGGTGGAAGACTAGTTTGTCAAAATAGCCAACAAAACTAAATGAAGAGATTAAGTCTCTATTTATAGGGAGAAGGGAGGTTAGCATGTGTTGGAAGCTTCCTTCTTTCTTTCTTTCTCGTCTTTTCGTCTTCTAAATTCTTCGACTTTTTCGACTTTGTCTCGGGATTAATTAAACTCGTCTTGTAATTTCTTCATTGATTAGACTTGAGTTCTTCGACTTTATTAAACTTCCGTCTTTAGACTTTTCTTCGATAAATCTTTAGAATAGGCCTTGGACTTCCGTTCTTTTTGCACTCTTGATCTTTTGACTTCGTCTTTTGTCTTTTTCTTCAATAAAAGCCCGTGAAAGCCCGTGTTTTCTTCCTTTTTCATATTTTGATCCTAAATCACAACAAAAACACAAACCACGCATAATTCCGACATTTCCTGCACCATCTTCATCCTTAGTGAATAAAAAAGGGTGCTTGTGCTTCTTAAGTAGCATTTACTTACCTTCTTCATCGAAGGCTTCCATTGATAGGGAAGTGTTCTATCTAATGTGGCATTTGACCTCAGTCATTCCAGGTTACGACATAAAATACACGTTTTGGCTTGGTTATTATTATAATTAAGTGGTAAAAGGATGAAGGTCTACTAATTCTAAGGATTTGTTAAATGATGGATTGATCTAAGGATTTGATGGTGAAAATAGGGAAGATGAAGATGGGATGTAGAGAGAGAAAGGAGAGAAAAGATAAGTAGAGAGAGAAAGTGATTAGATTAAAATGAAATGTTGTCAAATGAATGAACCACCCCTCCTAACATGCTAGGAGGGGTATATATAGCCCACCCTACATGTGGGCTATATGGACTATATTTAGTACAAACTGGATCACGAGCCAAATACAATAATATATCGTTGGAGCGACAGATCCTTCATAAATACGTAAAAACGTATTTCCAACAATCTCCCCCTAAGGGAGGTCGCTCCAAGTTACAAAGTTCTAAATATTCTATGGCTCGTGATCTATGCTAATAATGATGTGACCGAGACTTCCTTTGGGAAAACATATTTCCAACAATCTCCCCCTAAGGGAGGTCACACCATTTTACAAAATCTTAAACCTAGCATCTATGCTTGAGTCTTCGATCTTGTTCTTGTGAATATGCTTGATATGATCTTTGACTTTAGTCTTGAGCATGTTTCCTTGCCTTGACCTTGTGCATTCATCACTTGTGAAATTTGCCTCTTCGTGACTTCATGTTCCACATACTTATACCTTTAAATTCTTGAAAGCTTCAGAGTTTGATACAGCGGAAGACTTGACCTTCAGACTTTCTTGAATTTGTTGAAGTACTAAGTGTATGTAGTATAAGCATGTGGTGACGACTTCTTCTGGGTTATACACCGCAATGCCACCTTCTTGTTACGCTGAATAAGAAAGTTAGCAACAAACCATATACACGGATGAAATGGCCTTGAACATTTCATTCTAATTCGGTAGCATTTTACCTCCGGTCGGTGAAGACCGTTGGACGATATTAAATATCGTACTTGTGGCAGGTAGTTTCAATTAAGAACCTCCTTGACAAGATTTCGCGGGTAAACCCGTTCTCTTTACTCGACCGTCCAAAGCTGACTGCGAACGTAAAGAGTGAATTATTTGGATAATATTATCCGCATGATTTGAAGCCGTCAATTCATGTTCCTGGAACAAGTGAAGTTCAATTAAGAACCGCACCATCATTGCTTTCCAGTTGTCACTAGCTTGATTCATATAGAATCTTGCAAGTTACCTACCAAGTGCTGTTTGATGTTAACACTAGAAGGATTTCCACTCGTCACTGTGATCAATAAAGAGTCACTCTGAGTGTTCTGGCAAGATCATATGATAATGCGTAGAGTCCTGGAACGTGTTTAAATTCATTTAAGAATTAAACCACTGTTGCTTTCCAGTTATCACAAGTTTGATTCATAAAGAATCGCACAAGTCACCTACCATGAGCTTTTTGATATTCGCTCAAGAAGGATTTCCATCTTCATTGTAAATACTTTCGTATTACTCGGATGTTCAGGCAAGATCATGAAGATTTTGCGTAGGACTCTTAAGAACTTTCTTACTTTTCACAGTGTGTGAAGAAGCAAGTAAATATGAAAGTGTGTCCTAATGAGATATTTGATGATCTCAAATGGCTCTAGACTCGATCGTGCATTTTGGATTTTAGTGATCGGAGGCTGGAGAGGACCTTTTCAATACCAATTTATTCGGAGTGAATAAATCAATAGATAATGTGTTGTCTCCGTGTGATTAAAACAAATATCTTTTGAGAGATATCTGAGTTAGCTGGGATGGGTTGTGCCTTGCATCACTGGGTCCATGATGTCTATTTTCAATATCGAGAGTCATAAATGATCTCAATAGCATATGAATTGACCCGGTTTTTGCCTAAGGTTGTAAGGAGGGCTTCTTTCTTTACACCCTTTATCTTTACAATTCTTTTTCATTCTTCAACCCCTTCAATGCTTACCAATACGTCATAACTAGCACCTTGTTGTGATTGTTCCAGTGCTAACTTAAGTACTTGGTCGGTATTCAGCTACGTTCACAATCTTTCTCCATCTTTCCTAAGGACTACTATTTCTAGCTATGGAATGTCCTTGGGAAGATTCCTCCGGTTCAAGAGAAATCATTGGACTTTAACCTATCCTACCATCCTTATGTCACCACAATCTTCACCGTCGTGAATAGAGATGTTTTGGGTAAGTGTATGTCACCATGAAATCCATTTTGAAGTGCAAATCCATTTTGCTCCCCCTTAACATATGCTACGATATTCGAAAACATTTCGCACATGTCGGGATGAGCTAACACGTTAAGTCAAACCATTTGTGATTAATCATTTCCCATATTAAATCACATTTTCTCCCCCATATTAAAAATATTAACTCAATCAATGTTTTTAATATCAATTGATTTAATAGCGTTTTAAGAAAATTTGGGAAGAAAAATGCAAATCCAATTATCTTCATGAGTTACACAAGCTCCCCCTCAAATTAATGAGGGTCTACTTGAAACGTAAATTAAATACCTTTTAAACACAAGTGTAAGGTATTTAACACGTGCAAAGATCATATATAATAATGAATTCACAATATTAGCAATTTACGAGGTTGGACCTGAATGATGAAGAACATCATATGAAAGAAGCACATGGTTCTTGTTCACGAATGTTGGTCTTCCTCGTAACTTCTGAAATTATCTTCTCCTTTACACCACATGGACAATTGATATCGTTGTCTTGACACCAACTTGTGAACTATGGCACTTTCGGCATCAAAGATTCTGAATGTTGGACAATTGCTCCCCCTCAATTGTTGACCCGTGTTCTACTTAAAGAGCTGTAGTCGTCGTTTGAGCAGTCGCATCGTCTAGTATGTAGAAATCAATTGCAACGAACTTCGGATTGTGGAGTTGATAACTTCGGATTTTGAAGTCAAAGCTTTCCGGTGAAATGCTTGACTTCAATGTGAAAAGCGGGTTACTATTGGAAATAATAGCAAACCATTTTGAGCATGTTTTAAAAGTTTGAACTTCTGCTCGAACTTTATTTACAACCCCGTGTCATTATTGAATGACATTTCTAGGTTCGTAAATATTATCGATTCCATAAGACATGCTCTTTTTATCAAAACATTTTTGAACACACAATTTTGAAAGATTTAGAAAAACCTTTTGAGAAATTCTCGAAAAATTGTGTTCAAAGTTTTGAAAACCAATTACTTGAGCTTAAGATGTTGAATATCTTAAAAAACGAGCTCAAGTCCGAGAAGTTGTAAACTTCCCGTTGTTAAGGATAAGTTTATCATCGGCGATAAACTTTCCTTTTATCTGAAGAACGAGTCCTAAGCTGACATTTACTTAGAAGTCGTTTTCATGAGCTTGAAAACTTTGACTGTTTTAACGGAAAGCTCATGACCGAGAAAGGTTAATTTCTCGTTATGAGGAAAAGTTCTCTTATTTAAAAGATACACTTTCCTTTCTGAGCTTAAAACTTCGAATGTTTTAATACAAGCTCATGACCGAGAAAGGTGAATTTCTCGTTAAGAGGATAAGTTATCATAAAAGATAAACTTTCCTTTATTTTAAGTTCGAGTTACAGTCTGACATTTAACTATAAGTCATTGTGCATGAGCTTAAAAACTTTGAATGTTTTCGATATAAGCTCATGCCCGAGAAAAATTAATTTCTCGTTGTAAGGATAAGTTTATCATCGGCGATAAACTTTCCTGCTTTTGAAGAACGGGTTATAGACTGTCCTTTATCTATAAGCCTTAATGCATGAGCTTAAAAACTTGGAATGTTTTTGATATAAGCTCATGCCCGAGAAAAATGAATTTCTCGTTTTTAGGATAAGTTTATCATCGGCGATAAACTTTCCTTTCTTTGAAGATCGAGTTATAGTCTGTGATGTAACTATAAGTCCTTGTTAAGCTTAACCATGAATCCCCTGAGACATTTGTTTCTCCGATATCTGCTTCTTCAGCAACCAAACTCTAAGAGTGTCCTTAGTTGAACGGTATACAACGATTGGACCGCTTCGTTCTTTTGGAACATCAACTTTGGTACCTGCATTCTCATTAGGAGTTTGTATACTTTTGCATGGGTTAGAGATATCTATTTTTGAAGCACGTGGGGGTTCACAGTTGGCTTGACTTGTGTCAGAGGCGACCTGAGTAGATGATTCACTTATCTTAGCTGGCAAACGTTTCCTTTTATAGAAAATCTTAAGTTTAGGCTTAAGTGACGTATCATCTTTATCAATTTCCTCCCTAGTAGTCTTAGAAGAAACGGAGACTATCCTAGTTAAAGGGCACTCGTTTCCTACAAGAGTGAAAGTTCTACCAGTGGGGCGCCAAACTTTACCAAAGGGTTTGATTTTAGCTATCCACTGGGACTTAATTCTAGCACGGGAGTTCACCTCATCAAGTAATTTCTTGACACAAGCATCATGATTTGCCGTAAAGACACATTTTCTACATGTTTTACAAGTAGCATATTTAATGTCTGAATAATTCCTAGATGATTGATCGATGCTCCTAGAAGATGGCATGCTATGGTTAGCAGTGTTGGGTAATCTAGAAGGCATCTGACTAGGTTGGACATTGTTATCTCTTGCATGTGTCTTTTGCTTAGCTTCCCCAAGACCAGATTTATGGCAAACGTCATTTGAACTAGTTCTAGACGTGGTCTAGGTATTTTTAGGGAAACTAGAGGCAATCATATGATTTGGTCTTGCTAAAGCTGGAGTGATCACATAGGGCCTAGTTGCTGGAGTGTCTGGTCTAGAAAGATGAACCAAATCAACTTGGGAGGCAAACCGCGGTCTCGAGGATTGTGATCGCTCGGATCTAAATGCAGTAGGTTGTCTGACAATCGGTTGTCTGACGAACTGATTTGTAGGCGGTTTCCCCAAGATTGATGGTTTTTCAAGCTTAGTGTCCACACTAGATCCTTTACTTTTCCTTAACTCGTTTTTCAATGCAGCTATAGCAAAAACCTTTTCCTGTACTTGGGCCTTTAAAGTCTCATTCTCTTTGAGCAAGTTATCTTGGGATGCCAACTTAGATTCAAGCAGTTGAATTTGTTTCAAAAGATTATCCTTTTCAGCTTTAGAATCTAGAACAGTTTGATCCAATTTTCTTTCAAGAACAACGTTTGACTTTTCAAGTTTTTCAAAGTATGTTTCAAATTTGTCCGTTTTCTTAGAAAATTCAAGTTTGGCATCCTCAAGATCTTTTGATTGCCGAGCTACGATTGTTTCGAGCTCTTTAATCTTGGAATCAGAAGCAGTCAATGAAGCAGTTATAGGATAATTATCATGATGTTTAGCATTCTGAACAATCTCTCCCCCATTATGACTTACATCGGATGGATCAGAAGTGGTATTGCTATCACTCTTTTCCATCCCATGTTTGTCATAATTAGGTTCAGAATGCTCAATATGCGGCATTTCATCAGCATGTATATCATAAACAACATGACATTGTACCATGTTTGCAGGCTCTTCGTCATAAACGGGTAAGGCGTCATCAAGAAGGATCTCGTGAACATTCCCTGACGTGCCACTGGTATCATGTTGACCTTCCGATTCTGTGCTCTTGGCATCGTTAGGCTCCAAGTTTTCAACCGTGTGACCAGTTTTCTCTTGCATCGAAGAGTCTTGCACTCCATTATCATACCCTTGCTGAAGTCGAGATCTTTCATAAATCGAAGACGAGACTGATGTCATGAGTTTCAAAATTGTATCACGGAAGACACGAAGCTCGGTATGTGTATCTCGAAGAAATAATTGGCAAATCACTGAACTTTCAGACATGATGATATTGAATTGGAGGAAAGGCGTGAGTTGTGTCACAAGAGCCTTATAAGCAAGTGCCGATGCAGAGTGATTAAAGTTTTCATTGTTGAGTTGCTCTGCTAGTTGGGTCAAGATGGTGAACTTTGATTCCATGAATATATGACGATCTTGACCAAAGATTGTCACAAATTCGCTCCCTCCTTGAATCCGTGAAAGAGTGACAAGATGAGACTGAAGCATTCGAAATGAAGTTAGACCACTTTCTCTAGCGGTGTCTTGCATGTGATGCACGTCTCCCTCTTGAAATTTCGAATTCAACGAATCCATTGATGGTTGATGAAAGGTAAGCGGCAACGGGAAAATATAATTCGACGAGAAATTGATGTCTCGGGTTTTGACAAACCAACGAAAGATTCGTAAAAGTTCTTGGAGAAAAACTTTGATTGGTGATATAAAATGATGCGTAAAATCCTCTAAATTTGTTTGAAGTGTAACTCTTTGTAAAAATAAAAACCCGAGAGATTGCGTTGTCGTTTAATCACTTTCGTTTGAAAAGTACAAAAATACCCGATTTCTTCCAATAACAATACCCGTAAATTATTTTAATGAAAGCAAATAATAATAAAAAAATCACTAAAAAAAGGAAAAAAATAAACTACCTACCCGTCTGTCAACAAAAAAGAAATCCCAACCTTAACACAAAAAAAAATAACACGCTTTGTTTACTCCGTCTGTCAAAACAAGAGGTGGGGCCCATTTTTTTAAAAAGACAAAACGTGGCTTGCTTCTAGTGTATCTTGTTTTCTCCGTCCCCTGTTCTTTGACTTTTAGAAACAAAACTAAATAACATATAATCCTCTCTCTCGTCTCTTCTTCTTCTCCTATATCTCTTCACCCTAAAAGTCTCTCTCTCTCCTCAAACAACTATCACACAATTACCCTAATCCCTTATACCAAGCGCAGTCACTACACACAAATCAATCCCAACTCTTTGGTATCACCGCCCCCCATCTTCTTCTATCTCCCATCTCAGAATAACCAAAGATGCAGTCACCATTTTTTTGATACTTTTCTCCATCACAAATCAATCACCAATAAGATGACCAATCAAACGAAACCATTCCACCTATGGTTTCATGATCAGTGCCACTTTAAATCACAACCACCACCATATTTAAGAACAAAAATTGTTCGAATCATAAGAGAGATCCAAGATCCAAAACAATTTTGTCTTCAAGATCTATCGAATGTCTCGGGTAGGTGACTTAATTTGATTGCATGTTGTTTAATTGAGTCCCTCTCTTCATCTGTTGTGTCTTTCTTGTGAGTCTGTGTTTTTGTTGTAAATGGGTAGAGTGTGTATTAAGGTTGTGTCGAGGGAGAAAGAATCGCGTCTGATTGATGTTTGTTTGAGTGTGAGTCGATATCGGGTCTGTTGGTGTTTGAGTCAAGTTAGATGAGACGAGGGTGAGTTTGTCGAGTGTGTCGAGAGGGTGAGTTGTTGGTTGCCGTATGTGTCGAGTGTGAGGGAGTCGAGGGGAGAGCTTTGAAAACTGTTGGTTTATGTCGAAGTTATGTCGAGAAGTCAAGACGAGAGGTGAGGGATTGTTGAGTGAATATGGGTCTTGGGTGAGTGATGAGTGTTGGGATGGGTTGTGAGAGTGTGAGAGAGAGTGAGTTTGAGTTCGAGAGGTGTTGAGTTGTGGGATGGATGTGTTTGGTTGAGTCTGTTATATTTTTTCAGTCAGTCTATTCCGAATAGACTTCTATTCGGAAAGTGTCTATTCGGAAAACGTCTATTCGGAAGAAAAAAAAAATGTCTATTCGGAAAACCTATGCGGAAAGAATGTCTATCCGAAAAAATGTCTATGCGGAAAGTTTCTATGCGGAAAGTTTCTATGCGGAAAGTTTCTATGCGGAAAAAGTTTCTACGCGGAAAAAGTGTCTATGCGGAAAAAATGTTTATGCGGAATCCTGATAACTTTGGACAGGTTGGGACAGATTGAACAATTTTGGAAACCTGATAACTTTGGACAGGTTGGGACAGATTGAACAATTTTAGACAGTTGGACCGTTTTGGACAAAAGTTGATGGACAAAAATTGATGGACAAAAACAAAACTTAAATAAAAAAAATTGATGATGTAACAAAAAACCTGATTGATACGAAAATTTAATAAAAAACTGATAGAAGAAAAAACTGATAATAAAAAACTGATTATAAAAAAAAAACACACGTAAAAATAAAACTGATAAAAAATAAAAATTGATAAAAAGTTGATCGAATGATGAAAAGATTGATAAAAAATTAGAAAAGAAAGGATTTTTACCACCAAATCAAAAGATAAAAAAAATGCAAATCCTAAGATTCAACCATGGCTCTTGATACCAATGGAAGGTCTACTAATTCTAAGGATTTGTTAAATGATGGATTGATCTAAGGATTTGATGGTGAAAATGGGGAAGATGAAGATGGGATGTAGAGAGAGAAAGGAGAGAAAAGATAAGTAGAGAGAGAAAGTGATTAGATTAAAATGAAATGTTGTCAAATGAATGAACCACCCCTCCTAACATGCTAGGAGGGGTATATATAGCCCACCCTACATGTGGGCTATATGGACTATATTTAGTACAAACTGGATCACGAGCCAAATACAATAATATATCGTTGGAGCGACCGATCCTTCATAAATACGTAAAAACGTATTTCCAACAAAGGATAAGTGTTTTCACACTTATTAGTTACAAGCCCTAACTATTACTTTTAAAGAATCCGAAACTTCAAGGACCAATTGTGTCATTTTGAAAACCTAAAACAAACCCTAACCCTAACCTAATTATTTCCGAGACATAAGGGGGGGGGGGGGGGGGGGGTGTTTGGTCATTTCCCCAAAGTTTTGTAAGCCCTAGGGGCGTTTTTGTAAATAAATTAAACGGACAAGGACTAACGACGCAATATACTTAACGAACGAAACCTTAAAGGATATTTTTGGTATGTTGTTATACTAACAAGGACTTAAGTGTAATTTAAGTTAATTAAAAATATTAATAAATTATTTTATTGATAAATTAACTTAGCCGTTTGGATAATTAAACAAATTACTAAATTTATTCGCGAAACCTTATAAACTGACAAATCCCGTTAACCATATTTTTGAAGCCTTAAGAAAAGTAAATTGTGTTATGTTTTCTTACAATAAATTAAATAATATAAAATCTATTTATTTAATTTATTACCCATTTTACTACACAATTTATATATATATATTTAGAAACTAAAAATATGTATATACTTTCAATTCACCGTAAATGTAAACACTTAAACGGTCGTAACAGCTTATTAATTAGCGATCATGTATTTTCAACCATACATCCATCATGCATTGTTAGTTATGCATTTACTAAGGCACTTAAAATTACTTAGGTAATTTCTCCAGTTCGTGATCATACTGTGCCAGTTTATTCAGTGACATCATCCTCACATCATTACCACTAAGGTGAGTTCATGGCCCCATCTTTACTATTTTATAACTGGGGGAGAAAACATACAAAAACTATATATATTTAAATATGCAAAACATGCACTGATGACAACAACAATTTATTGCCTATTGTTTGCCCCATACCCGTGGACTGTAATAGTTAATAGTGTAGCGCGAAATGTATGAATAGATCTATTCAGGTATTGACAACACCCGACCTGCGTGACTTGCTATCATGAAACGCTTAGGCCAAGCAACAGGTTTATATCATTGTCGGACTGAGGGAACAACATCAGGACAGATCCAAATGGGCGTACTGAGCATCTTTTGTCTAGCTTCTATTATAGGGCAGTAGGAACTACTATGGTATTGGACTGTGATTTTCCTACTATGATCGTGATGTTTGGCATATTAGTAATTTACTTATTTAACTAAACCTATGAATTCACCAACTTCGTGTTGACCCCCACATTTTACTCTATATGTTTTCTCAGGAAAATAAAGTAGGTTCATGCATTGGATTTCCAGCATTTTAGGGAGCATCATGTCTACCATTAGGCTGGGATATTTACTTCTGTTTTATAATAAATGTGGTTTTACAAACAAGATACTAAGTGTGTACAATTAATTCATGTAATATGTTTCAAATGACTTTTATGATCATTGCTCTATATACTGTGTGCTATCGATCCACCCAAGTAACACCCCATGCACTATTCCGCTGCATTTGACCATCAGGGGGTGTTACAGAAATGGTATCAGAGAGCATAGTTATAGAGAACCATATCGATAATAAAAATTTTAAAATATAATAAAAATTTAAACTGGACTATAACTGAACTTTTAAAATCAATGAAATAAAAAGAAAATTGATTTTTGGGGAACCTTTATAAGTTAGGCATATAGCATATAGAGCAGACATATTATGTGAACTAACTTCACACTGATTTATAACCTTCGAGTTAATAAATCACCTAAGTATCTACTCATACTTTTAACAAGCGTAGTTTAAAGACATAAACCGCATCACATATGCATTTTAAAACTTTTTGAATTGTGTAAGCTAAAAACTTACTCAACTTTGAAATGCTATTTTCAGATATCATGACGCCACCTACTGTTGTGACTACCTTCGAGGAGCTCATGGCTCCTACCACCACTCCATTATCGCCGACATCAATATTTGCTAGACCCACATCTGACACCGAGTCCAGAGGTGACCAGCCAGACGGAGTCATCATACTTTCAGATTCACCTACCCCATCACCACCTACTGTATCCCCTACTTCACCACTGCTTGTAGTACCTACATCTCCTCCTAGGGAGATGGACCAGGTTGTGCCTTCCTTACCACCTTTTCCACCACCTTCTGCACATCACCTTTACCCCACCAGTACTCTGCCACCTCGCAAGAGGAGGCGTGATTCTATTCCTGACTCGACCTTCGAGATAGGAGAGGGATCAGGAGCTGGACAACCCAGTCTTGGCGCCTTACAGGCACAGGTCGACGCACTTGTGGCCCGACAGGCGCAGGACACCGCACTTATTCATGCCCTACTGCAGGCGGACCATCAGGGTCGCGCCTTACTTTAGGAGAGATATAGTTCTCTCTACTGGGCTGTCGCTAGTGAGTCACACACCACACAGAGTTCTCTGGGTATAACCCAGGGGACCATACATTGGTTGTTGGATGAGGTTGCTTACCTCCGCTACCAGCTAGCTTCACTAGAGGGTCACTCGTACGAGACCCAGGTTGCTATCCTCACGCAGGAGGAGACTTTTCGGACTTTCATAGACCTGGCAGACCTTCGTCATCAGGGAGTCATTGCTCAGACAGATCATCTACGGAGTGCCGATACTGCACGTCAGCACCAGTTGCTCGAGACCATGAGATTCTCCCGAGAGACCAAGAGCGCGATGATTCGCATGCAGGATGATCGTGCACCCACACCACCAGATGGACCACCTGCACCTGCAGACAGCCATACTAGTGTAGGCTAGATTCCTGTGTACATCATGACAAGCATTGAGTTGCATCTCAGCTCGTATGATTTAGGTCTTTTGTACTTGTATTTTCATTTTAGGTGTATCCGTATCGTAGCACCTAACCTTAGTAGGTAGGTTATCTTTTGTTGTACTACAAACATATGTACCACTATCTCAGACAGGATGGTTGTATCTCTGTCTTAGATTGGTTGTATTTGTATTATATTGATGTTCACTAGTACTGACATATTATCATCTACTTGTTTGTTTGAATTTATATTATTATGAAATCTTGACAGGTTATCCAATTTGTTGTAAATTCTATGCATACCCATTTTTATGCAGCTTAATATAATAATCCTACTGACCAACTAATAAATCTCATCTTTGCGTATGATAGAACAATGGCACAAAGAGTCACTCGACAGAACCCTGACGCTACTCCTTCAACGACTATTTCAGAAGCACAACTTAGAGTGCTTATCGGTCAAGGCATTGCTGATGCCCTAGCCGCCAGGGAAACACACCCCAGCGGAAACCATGGCGACAGTCAAAACTCGAATGCCAGAGATCGAAATGCCAGAGGATGTACCTATCCCGACTTCCTAAAATGCAAGCCCAGTTACTTCAAGGGCAAGGAAGGGGTAGTAGGACTCATTCAATGGTTTGAAATGACCGAGACAGTATTCCGCATTAGTGATTGCACCGGGGAGAACAAGGTGAAATTTACCATCTGTACCCTCTTGGAACATGCTCTCACCTGGTGGAACTCCCTAGTTGCTACCCTCGGGCATGATGAAGCCTATGGGATGACATGGAATGCATTTAAGAAATACTTACCACGAAATACTGTCCTCGGGGTGAAATCAAGAAACTAGAGATTGACTTGTGGAATCTCAAATGCTCAAATCATGACATCACGGCTTACAATCAGAGATTTCAGGAGCTAACTTTGATGTGCACTCAGATGTTCCCTGACGTGAAGGACAAGATAGAAAAGTACGTCAGTGGACTTCCTGATTCTGTTCAGGATAGTGTACTCGCATCCCGACCCACTACGGTTGAGGGTGCCATAGAATTTGCCACAGAGCTGATGAACAAACGGGGACGTGATCATGTGCTTAGGCAGTCTGAGTACAAGAGAAAAGTTGAGGAGAACTACCGCAGTTATCATCAGGCCCAGCCACCAAAGAAACAAAACTTGGGCCAGATCTATAGTGCTGTTTCCTCAGCACCACCACCATATGCAGGCAACAAGCCGAAGTGCTCCAAGTTCAATTTCCATCATTTCTCTACTGCTGAATGCCGAAGACCCGGACAGGGCAACACCTATGTTCCAGCCATCAGGAACAACTCCAGCACCAACTACAAGCCCCACAACGACAACAGTCAGAACTTCCACGGAAATAGACAACAGGGAAACCGCCAGCACACTAGCAGCGGTAACATGGCTCGTAGAGAAGTTCGTTGCTATGGTTGTGGAGAAATTGGGCACATCAAGCCTGATTGCCCAAAGCGAGCAGTTAGGAACGAGAACAGAGGAGGAGCGCCGTCTAGAGTCTATGTGATAGGAGACGCTAAGACCAAACCATACTCCAACGTGGTTACCGGTACGTTCATTCTAAACAATCGCTATGCAAATATTTTAATTTATACGGGAGCCGATAAGAGTTTCATATCCATAGAATTTAGTAGCTTACTAGACATCACCCCTATACCGTTAGATGACTATTACAGAGGCGAGTTAGCAAACGGTAAAATCATTGAAACTAACACTATTTTAAGAGGTTGTACCTAAAATCTTCTAAATCATCCATTCGACATCCAGTTGATACCTGTAATATTGGGTAGTTTCGACGTCATCATTGGTATGGACTGGTTAGCTAAATATCACGCAACCATTGTGTGCGACGAAAAGCTAGTCCGTATACCATGGGGAAAAGAAAATCTAATTGTTCGAGGAGAAGGAAACTCAGATAGAACTGAGACCAGACTGAGTGTTATCTCATGCACTAAAGTCCAGAAGTATATACTAAAAGGATGCCCTATCTTTTTAGCACATATTTCGAAAACCGACAAAGAAGAGGAACCAGAGAAGAAACAAATCAAGGACGTGCCAATTGTCCGTGATTATCTCAAAGTTTTCCCAGACGACTTACCTGGTTTGCCTCCGACTCGTCAAGTGGAATTTCAAATCGACTTGATACCGGGAGCTGCACCTGTAGCTAAAGCACCATACCGATTAGCACCAACCGAGATGAAAGAACTCGTTGAACAACTTCAAGAACTGTCAGACAAAGGTTTTATCAGAGCCAGTTCCTCACCTTGGGGAGCTCCAGTACTTTTTGTCAAAAAGAAAGACAGATCTTTCTGAATGTGTATCGATTACAGAGAACTGAATAAGTTAACTGTAAAAAATCGTTACCCACTGCCACGAATCGACGATCTATTTGATCAGTTACAAGGATCAAGTGTATACTCCAAGATCGACCTACGATCGGGGTATCACCAACTAAGGGTCAGAGAAGAGGACATACCGAAAACAGCTTTCAGAACTCGTTACGGTCATTATGAATTTCAAGTCATGCCATTTGGCCTGACTAACGCTCCAACCATATTCATGGACCTCATGAATCGAGTGTGCAGACCCTATCTGGATAAGTTCGTGATTATGTTTGTCGATGACATACTCATCTATTCCAAGAATGAGCAAGAGCACGGAGAACATCTTGCTCAAGTGCTAAAATTACTCAAGGAAGAGAAGTTGTACGCACAATTCTCAAAGTGTGATTTTTGGATTCCTAAAGTGCATTTCCTTGGTCATGTGATCGATGACAAGGGAATTCAAGTAGATCCCGTGAAAGTCGAATCCATGAAGGATTGGGCATCACCCACTTCACCAAAAGAGATTCGCCAATTCTTAGGTCTTGCCGGTTACTACCGGAGATTCGTAGAAGGGTTTTCTAAGATAGCTAAATCTATGACAAAGCTTACTCCAAAAGGCGTAAAATTCGATTGGGGAGAAAAAGAATAGGCCGCATTCCAAACCATTAAGCAGAAATTGTGTAGTGCACCCATTTTAGCCCTACCAGAAGGCAACAAAGACTTCGTTGTCTATTGTGACGCCTCACACAAAGGCTTAGGAGCTGTATTGATGCAGAGGCAGAAAGTGATTGCCTATGCTTCAAGACAATTGAAGAAACACGAGCAAAATTACTCTACTCATGATCTAGAGCTTAGATCAGTAGTCTTTGCTTTGAAAATTTGGAGACACTACATGTATAGAACAAAGTGCGCAGTTGTGGGTTTGCTATTTATGATCCGATGATCTTGGTGGGTGGTGGAAGGTGGTAGCTATGGTTGAGAGAGAGAGAAGGTTGTGTGTGAAAGAAAAGAAAGAAAATGTATTAAAAGTAAAATGGAAACACAAGCAACACCCCTCCTTGAGGCCTTGGAGGGGTATATATAGTCACACACCCCACTTAACTATACATTGTTTCCTAGTCTAGTCTAAGCGTGTATGACTATGATAACTAATGGGAATTCTTAAATGTCGTCACATAAAGTGAATTTCCAACAATCTTCCCCCATGGGACGACGTGTAGAATTCCTTACAATATTTTTCCTAACAAGTACATAATGATTAAGAATAAAAGCTTCCATGAAGCGTCCAATGCTGATGATGTCTTCTGAGGCCTTTGACTTCAAGTCTTCACTTCAAAATGACTCATCTTTAAAGTAACTTGTAGTAGAAATACTGTAACGGCACGAGCTAAGTAATCCATATACTTCTGGTTAAGGAGAAGCTTCTGAATTAACTTCCCCCTAATTCATGCCACATAAACTTGATGTAGAAGCTTTTAAATAGCTTCCCCCTAAACCGACAATCCTCGTAAGCAACTTCAAAGCTTTCAATAAAGCTTAGAATGATTAAGCGCACAACGGAATTTAAAAAGCAAACCCCATCATATAACATGATAATGTTGCTATGAGGGATTGAAAGTTTGGGGCACACCAAGTAGATCAACAACGTGTCTTCTCAAGCTTGAATAATTCTTCTGAATTTTTCTTCCCCCTGAGAGTTCAAGTTATGCATACCAGAAAGAATCAAGACATTTCTTCCCCCACGTAGTTGAAGAAAGTAAACCAATACCAAGTATGAAGCTCAAATACTGAAGTAGACACTTTATCCCATTCATGAAGTTGACATCGTAACACCAGAGTCAATTAAGTCCCAGAAATGCACATATCTTCTTCCGGAGTTGCACCAGAGTCAATTAAGTCCCGGAAGTACATATCTCTCCATATAGAATAATGATGATGAATAATTGCAACATCAAAACAATTAAACATCGAATCAGTAGTGTACCGTTTAGAGATCGATAACGCCACGAGTTAAAACACTGATTTTCTCTGCGGTTATGACAATTGTCTTCCCAGAATGTCTTCAAATCAAAAGAAGGTATGAAGTTCATCACGTGTACTCGTTGTGCGTTTAATGTGTCTTCTTCTTCCCTTTGATGGTTTCGAAACTCGGAACCAGCAATAAATCGTACGCACATGTACCTGAAATCTTGTGAGAATAATAAATAAGATGAATTATATATTTTGTGAGAATCAGCGGCTGATCGAAATTCTATTCTCATAAACTCTCCACGGCCATCTTTACCAACCCCTTGTAAGCAATTTGAAGTGACCACTGATAGAATGAACCAGATACATCAAACGTGAAACTGAATAAGAATCCCTCGATCTTGTGACTTAAGCTTGTACAATTGTTGAATGAGGAACGGTGGAGAAATCTCTAAGTACCCAATACATCACTGAAGAAGTATATAGGCACAACACGTCTTGAAATTATCCACGTCGACTAAGCGCGTGACACTGAGTACAACAATGTAACCCCTTTAAGTGATAGTTATCCGAGTCATCAACCAACCACCCCGAACCCGGAAACTAGATAAACAAATCTTCATTCTAAGATTAAGCACGAACAAGTTATCTTTCAAAGATAAAATAAGTGCACGCCTTCGAAAAATCCGTTTTCAACTTAAAATAAGAATACCCGATCGAAAAATCCGTAGCCACTAAAAATATAGCCATTTTTCTCGGTATCGTCACAATAAAGTTTGTCACGTTGTCTTGTCATATTGTCTTGTCACTTATCTTATCATTTTGTCTTGTCCCCACGACACAAACCGTGTCTAAATCAAACTCGTCTCACCCCAAAAACTAGAACCTGGCTAGTAAAAAATATAATAAATATAATATTTTACGAATCGGACCTCTTATGGAAAACTAAGTCGAATCTAATTTATACTCGGCTCAAACCAACATAGCCTGTTAACAACATGCCTCGTATCCATCACATACCAGCCCATGCTCACAATTGTCATGAAAGGCTATCAAAAAAATACGAACCACTTTTAAAATTGAGGAATAGAATCATGTGTTGGTCGGTTGGTAAACCCCACCCCCACTTTAAAAGCCATACATAAACATCTAATATCAAATAAATAACAAGACTTAATATAACTCGGCCCATGACTTGTTTAAATGCTCAGGTCCAATATCCCTTTGACGAATAAATGTGTAAACATTCAGCCCATTATAAGCCAACCTTAATTATTAGGATTTGTATAAAGCTGACCACATTTCACACAACCCTAATCTCATTCTAAAAACACGCAACCACTCTCAACCCCATCTCGTTTAATCCGCCCCAAAATATCTCAAAACCTCCGTCCCACTTAAATTTTCAACCCCAAATCTCATCTAAACTCCCAATCTCAAATCAATCACAACATACTCCTTCATCAACGGAGACCATCTTAATTTTTTAGCTTCTATCGAACCATAGATGGAGACACGAGCCAATAATGTATTCGTCTTCCAGATCAATTAAATGATCTCGGTAAGGTATTGTTTGTGATTGAATGTGGATTTGTTATTTGTTTTTGAACAAATCGAAATAAAGAAAATGGATTATAACATAATAGTTATGAATCCTTCTTTAATTCGAATATTAATTATAGATCTATGATTGCATGTTAAACAAATCGAAACAAAGAAAGATCTTAACATGATTGTTATAGATCTTCCTTTTAGTTTTCGAACATTAACAGATCAATGATGATGTTTAATCTTCGTGTGAAATTTTGCAATCTAATGAATGAACACAAAATTAAAGAATCTGAGATTAAGGTACATATATTTGCATTCGTGGCTTGATGATTGAAGTTGTATATAGATGGGATTAGGTGTCGGTGGGAAATAAAGATTAGAAGTTGGATTTGGTTGGAGTGAAAAGGTTTCTGTGATTCGGTCATGTGGTAAACAATCTGGTCAAAACAGAATTTGACCGATTCAACTTGTTAAGTGCTGAGTTAAATCGGTTGTGTCAAAGGTTTTTGTCTCGGGCCATGTTTTTACAACAGACGTAGCTTTTTCATTAAAACCTATCGTAAGTCAAAATTAACAAGTCCATCACAGTCTAGTTCAACGTCCCATCGTAACATGATGTCCCATCGCGATGGTACCCATCGCAATGGTACCTATCACAATGGTACCCATCGCAATGGTAGCCATCGCAATGGCAGCCATCGCAATGGCAGCCATCGCAATGGCAGCTATCGCAATGGCAGCCATCGCAATGGTAGCCATCACAATGGTAACCATCGTAATGGTAGCCATTGCGATGGCTACCTGTTGGAAATATGTTTTTCCAAGGAAAGTCTCGGTCACATAATTATTAGCATAGATCACGAGCTATAGACTATTTAGGACATTGTAACTTGGAGTGACCTCCCTTAGGGGGAGATTGTTGGAAATACGTTTTTACGTATTTAGAAAGGATCGATCACTCCAACGATATACTCATGTATTGGGCTCGTGATCCAATATAGCCCATATAGCCCACATGTAGGGTGGGCTATATAAACCCCCTCCTAGCATGTTAGGAGGGGTTGAACACTTAACCATTTTATCACATTCCATCATTCTTCTCTTTCTCTCCTTTCTCTCTCTAGTTCTTCCATTTCCCATCCATCTCAATAGATTAATCATAACTTGCTTAATCCTTAGAAAACGTAGACCTACAATTGGCATCAAGAGCCTTGGTTGATTCTTCGGATTTGAGCGTTTTTATCTATTGATTTGGTGGTAAAATTTTCTTCTTTCACAATTTTTTTCTCTCGTCTAGTTTTTTCTTGATTTGGCGTGTTAAAGTTTAAGTTTAGTCATTTTTTATATCTACCTTTTGTCTTGATCACTTATTCCCTTTTATCAATTTTTTTATCAACTTTCTAGTTTGAGATAATTCTCATAAACAGTGATGATGGTATAAATTTTTGGTCTAGTCCAAACAGTGTGTCAAAAAGTATCAGTTTTTTTAGTTTTTTGTATGTTCTGAAAAGGTTCTTTTTTTGTCCTTGTATCAATGTTTAGTAGTCGGAAAAGGTTTTAAGTTTTTTATATTCCTTTTATCCATTCTGTTTTGGTTATTCTGATGCATTCATCTTTTTTGTCATATTCCGATAGACTGTTGCCTTATTTCGATCTTTGCACATTCCGATCGCAATAACCCTAGGGTTCTACTTTGCGATCACTTTTTTTCCGATTCCCTTATTCCGACGTGGGTCGCGATTGCACTTTGCGATCGTGATTGCGACGGGATTAAGGATCATTGCGACGAAACTCTGTCCACTTTCCGATTGCATCATTGCGATGGAATTATAGTCATTGCGATGGTGAGTTTTTGGATATTGCGATGGTGAGTATCTTGAGTATTGCGATGGAAGGATAAATATTGCGATGGCGAGTGTTGTTGATATTGTGATAGAATGAAGAGTATTGCGATGGAATTATAACTTAAACTGAACAACTCCCAAACAGGACTCGAACAAAGACGACACTTAACTCGACTCAAACCAACAACATCACGACTCAAAAAATACCACTTAACCAAACCAACAAAAACTCACCCTCGTCACAAACACACCCCTCACACTCTCGACCAACAAAACCCAAACAACAACTCACCCTCGTCTCATCCTCGTCTCATCTAACTCGACTTAAACCCATCTAACTCACGACTTACATACGAACACCAAACACCCTCACTTCTTAACTGTTACAACAAGCACCTCACCCAACCTCCCTCGACTAGAACAACACACCACCCTCACCCTCGTCCCCTCACCCACACCCTCGACGGCTAGACAAAACCAACAAAACTGACTCACATCGACTCAAAAAACTATCTTGAAAAACTGACACAAAAATCACAACCCAAAACACCAACCCAGACTCAAACAAAAATTCATTTGTAACCACAAACTGACTCGACTTGGAATTAAATTTAAAAAATCATTTCTTTGATTTATTATAATCAATCTTTGACTCTTTTTTTAATCTCGTAACACAAACGAATTTTAAACATGCAATTAACCAACTTGTACCTACCCGAGACCAAACTTAATTGATCTTGAAGACTTGTGTCTATAAGCACCTCATTGGTTCTTGTTAGATTCGAATATAGGTGGGGTTTAATATGGTTACTGCGTTAGAGGATGTCATTGAGATGGGTGAATGATCGAGAGAAGATGAATGATTGTATTTTTTTGTAAAGATCAGATGCGTTTGGTAGAGTGATCACTTAAGAATGAGATTGACGGTGATGGTTGATACATTGATTTTTCATTGTGGGTTCAGTATTAATCTTGGAATCTTCTCGAATTGATCACAGCTCAAAGTGGAATGATTGTTCTTGGTGACAAATAGGGGGTTTGGTTTTCTATTCTACTAAAAAAGGTAAATGAATGAAGTAAACAAAGATTTAAACCAAAAACAGTTAATGAAATAAAACTTGAATTAAAATTAAACAATTAAACGATAAAGCAGTTATATAACCTCACTGAAAATTTGCTTGATTCGGAATAATGTTATTGATGTGGAATAATTGAAGAAATGCTCTATCCGGAATATAAGTCATGCAGAATAAAAGGATATTCGGAATAATGGTCCTACTCGGAATACAATGCTACTCGGAACAATTAAGCTATCCGGAATATGGTGCTATCCGGAATAAATGCTACTCGGAATAAAAGGCTACTCGGAATACATGGGCTATCCGGAATAAATTTGCTATTCGGAATAACTAGGCTACTCGGAATAAAAGGCTACTCGGAATACAATGGCTATCCGGAATAAATTTGCTATTCGGGATACAATAGCTATCCGGAATAACTAGGCTACTCGGAATAAAAGGCTACTCGGAATACATGGGCTATCCGGAATAACTGGGGAATAAAGAACAGAAGCAGCGAGAAAACAGGGGAACACGATTTCTAACTAACTCAAACCAAATAAACCAAATGGTTTAAACCAAACTAACCAATAATCATCTATTAACCATAAGGATCAAATCCCAACAACAAAACCACAAAACCCACTTACTTTTAAAGATCAAAATCAACTAAATAAGAACTTTAGAACTTTGAATAAAAAGATGAAGATGAACAAGATGAATGAAAAGATTATATTGATGATTAAGGTTTAAACAATCAAAGGAAAAGATTAAACTACAAGATTAGTAAAAACAAGAATCAAAATCACCAACACCTTAGTGGTGTTGGCTTCTTCCCTACGAAACAAAGAGAAAGAAAAGAGAAAAACTAAAACTGTCTAAAAAGTGTGAAGGATCCCTCTTTATATAGTCCTAGTGGTTGGTTGGTGAGTGGGCTTTCTTCTCTCTTTTCGTCTTCTCGTCTTTTCAGAAAAGTTGACGTTTTCGATTCTGATTCGGGATTTGTCGATGATTAAATTCAACTCGTCTTTTAATTTCTTCGTTTATTAGACTTGAGTTTCTTCGACATATGAAAATCTTCCATCTTTGGTCCTTTTCTTCGATAAATCTTCAAATAGGCCCATTAACTTCGAATCTTATGCATCTCTTGGACAATAGACTTCGTCTTGAGTCTTTTTCCTCGATAAAACCCGTGCAATCCCATATTTTCTTCAATATTCATCCGGTTGACTCTGAAAACACAATAAACACAAAAACCACGCATAATTACAAACACATGATATTAAACACGCGTTTTGGTCTTGTTTTAGTGAGAAATAAGTGGTAAAAGGATGGGTGTTTTCACATCTAACAAATCCCCTACACTTAACCATTGCCATGCCCTCATGCAATGCTTAGTGATAAAGCAAATTTACACTTTTCTTATAATCAATCAACCTTGGCCTTATTAAAATACCACTAAACAAAAATTAAAGCACTAAGAGAAATTAAAATCTTTAAAGTAAACAAAAGGATAGAAAACCATTTTCACTTGAAAATAGCTATATGGAAATAACTTGTAAAGAGATCTAAGACTTACATTAGGGCTTCGGTGCTGCGAAGATTTATCACCCTCAATTTTCACGTTCCCCAAACTAAGCTTAAAAACGAGATCATTGTTATTATAAGTTAGCAAATCAAACACTTACACACATGGCTTAATTAAATGCTTAAACTCCCTTATTCCTAGTTGTATCTCTTATATTTTATTTTTGTCTTAGAATGATCATGAAGATGCATTTTTGGACTTATTTCGATAGTTTATTAAGGGTGAAAGCAAAGTAGGACGATTTGATCAATAGTTAGCTAAAGGACAAAATCTCTTAAAACTGCTTCTCGGGATATCAAAAAGTTCATATCTTGGCATAACTCGGTTCATGATTTGAGACCTTTCTCGGGCCGATATTTGGCATGTACTTCATACTTCATATCTTGAGAGACGTGCTTGAGATAATGGTCTTCTCATCGTTAATAGAGTTTCTTCACTTGGAGACTTTTGAGGGGTACTCCAACTTTGTTGACCACGACTTCATGATTATTTCTTCAATCGCTAATTGGTATTTTGAGATACAATGATCCGCCTTATTTTCGGACTTGGATCTATTTATCCTCATACCTTGTTAGGGTCTTTTCGGATAGACTTCTCCATGATCTTTACGGGAGTTGATTGCTTTTCGTCGTGAGTCTTGATCCTTCATATTGATTTTGGGAATAATGCTTTTCACATCACCTTGGATCTTTAGCAATAAGATTGAATCCTCATGCCTTGTTAGGGCCTTTTCGGACTCGCCAATCTTCGCGCCCCGCTTCATAAGTTATGCCTTGGCTATGAACTCTTATCATTACTGATCAACTTTTAAACGGTCTTGGGCTAGAAGCTAAGTAACTTTTCAAATCGTACGTCCTTACTTATTGCAGATAAACTATTAGCAAGTGATGGGAGAATAGGCAAATAATTACACCAAGTGAGCTTGCGCAAGAATACCGACTTATAATTGACTCTATTATTTTTCGTTCTCCACAATTTAAAATCTTAAGTAATGAGACTCGTGGATGCTTAGCCTAATAAACCAATTAAGGTCTACATGGTTAAGGATACTAGCTAGAATAAACTTGGATAAGTCTATTCGGGTTGAGTCAAAATAATCGCAACGGGCCTAATATGTCAAAGATTTCAAAACTAGCTACACCACTTTATTAATATTTTTGACTTTATTGCGGGATATATACATATGAAAGCAACGATAAAAATTTAAAAATTACGACTATATGGCCAAAGTTAATAAAAAATTTGAAAAATGTTGAAAAAGATGATTTTCTGGTTAAATGAAGGCATTTTCATGGAAAAGTCCACTTAAAACTTCGATAGAAGTCCCCCTACACTTAAGATAAACATTGTCCTCAATGTTTAAGCATGTGGGAAAAGTCTCCCCTACACTTATGACATTGTGCACGTTGGTTAACTCAAGTTAAGGAAGAGACGACTAACGTGATCAATTTCAAATGTGAGTATGAAGAAAATTGAATCACGATAGTTGAGAGATAGAACCGGATTTCGGATAACACGGGAACACGGTTCTTCAAAGGTTCCAAAAGTGCATTCATCCCTGTAATCACATCACCATACAAACACAAAGTACCTATAGAGGCCCCCCTACACTTAGGAGGTTAAAACGGAAAAGGATAGATACTCGGGCTGCCTCCCGAGGAGCGCTTGTTTTTGATAACCGAGTCACGAGCCTGACTCGACCCAAAATTAATTCATGGGAAACGTGGTGAGGGATGGAATCATCTCATGAGAGATGTCCTCACCAAAGTACAACTTCACTCGTTGCCCATTCACCTTAAAATTAGGTCCATTAGGTTGAGCGAGCTCGAGAGTACCATATGGAAAAATTTGGGCAATGGTGAATGGGTCGGACCAACGTGATTTCAGCTTGCCCGAAAAGATTTTCAACCGAGAGTTAAAGAGTAAAACTTTGTCTCCAACTTGGAACTCTCGGTTTTTAATCTTGGAGTCGTGAATGAGCTTAGTCTTTTCCTTATAGATCAAAGAATTTTCATAAGCCTCATTCCGGAGTTCATTCAGCTCATTGAGTTGGATCTTGCGTAGGTCACCGGCTTTGTTGATATCGAAATTAGCCCACTTCAAGGCCCAGTAAGCCTTGTGCTCCAACTCAATGGGGAGGTGGCATGCTTTCTCGTACACGAGACGTTATGGTGTACAACCAATTGGAGTCTTGTATGCGGTACGGAAAGCCCACAAAGCATCATCAAGTTTATCAGCCCATGAGGCACGATGCTCTCCCACGGTTCTTTCAAGAATTCGCTTTAAGCCTCGGTTAGAGATTTCAGCCTGGCCATTAGTTTGTGGGTGGTAGGCGGTGGAAAGACGATGATTTACACCATACTTAGCCATGACTCTTGCAAATTGGTCATTGCAAAAATGAGTCCCGCGATCACTAATAATGGCACGAGGCACACCGAATCTAGCGAATAGCGACTTCAAAAAGTTACAAACCACCCTTGCGTCATTAGTGGGTAAAGCTTTGGCTTCAACTCATTTGGAGACGTAGTGAACGGCTACAAGGATGTATTTGTTTCCTTTAGAGGAAGGGAATGGCTCCATAAAGTCGATACCCCAAACATCAAAGATTTCACATTCTTGTATGAAATTCTGAGGCATCTTGTCTTTATGTGTGATCTTGCCTTGTTTTTGGAAAGCATCACAATGTTTAACCATCTCGTGAGCATCACGATAAATGGCGGGCCAATAAAATCCCGAGTCAAACACTTTTTTGGCGGTGTAGTTGGGACCAAAGTGACCACCGGTGGGTCCTTTGTGGCAAGCGTCAAGGATTTCTAAAGCTGCCGGTTCATCAACACATCGGCGAATAATCAAATCGGCACATTGTTTAAATAGATACGGGTCATCCCAAAAGTAAGTCTTAATGTCTTTGAAGAACTTCTTATTTTGTTGGGATGTTAACCCGTCAACGAGAATTCCACCCGCCAAGTAGTTTGCAATGTCCGCAAACCACGGGGTTTTATCAGAAGTCGAGTTGATAGACATTAAGGTCTCCAGGGGAAAAGAGTCATTGATCTCTTTGTTCGGATGATCCCTTTGATAAGGATCCTCAAGTCTACTGAGATGATCCGCGGCTAGGTTTTCAGCTCCTTTCTTATCGCGAATTTCGATTTTAAATTCTTGGAGTAGCAAAACCCAGCGGAGAAGTCTTGGTTTGGAATCTTGTTTAGTTAACAAGTACTTCAACGCGGAATGATCGGTATAAACGATTGTGGTAGAAAGGACAAGATAGGGGCAGAACTTTTCAAAATCATAGACAACAGCTAAAAGCTCTTTTTCGGTTGTCGTGTAATGCAATTGAGCCCCTGTCATTGTCTTGCTAGCATAGTGGATTGGTTGGAAGTGTTTGTTCACTCTTTGGCCCAAAACCGCTCCAATAGAAAAGTCGCTAGCATCGCACATCAACTCAAAGGGAAGCTCCCAATTAGGGGTAACCAAGACCGGTGCCTTAGTAAGCTTACCCTTAAGCAAGTTGAAGGCTTCGATACACTCTTTGGAAAAGATAAAAGGGGTATCTTTTTCCAAGAGGTGGGTCATCGGGCGAGCGATTTTAGAAAAATCTTTGATAAAGCGACGGTAGAAGCCCGCATGACCCAGGAAACTTCTCACACCCTTCACGGTTGAAGGTGGAGGCAACTTAGAAATAACATCGACTTTAGCACGGTCTACTTCAAGACCGGCTTTGGAGATCTTATGTCCTAGCACGATGCCCTCTTTTACCATGAAATGGCATTTTTCCCAATTAAGAACAAGGTGAGTGTCTTCACACCGCTTAAGCATACGTTCTAAATTGGCAAGGCAAGCAGAGAAAGAATCGCCATAAACCGAGAAATCATCCATGAAGACTTCCATAGTTTCTTCAACCATGTCATGGAAGATAGCCATCATACACCTTTGGAACGTCCCAGGAGCATTGCATAAACCGAAAGGCATACGTTTGTAAGCAAATGTTCCGTAGGGACAAGTGAATGTGGTCTTTTCTTGGTCCTTGGGATCGATGGGAATTTGAAAATACCCAGAGAAACCGTCTAAGAAGCAGTAATAGTCATTACCCGCAAGACGCTCGTGCATTTCATCCATGAAAGGAAGAGGAAAGTGATCTTTTCTCGTGGCATCATTGAGCTTGCGATAGTCAATACAAACTCTCCACCCAGTAACAAGACGAGTGGGAATCAACTCGTTGTGTTCATTGGGAACAACGGTTATTCCGCCCTTCTAGGGCACATAATGGACGGGACTTACCCAAGGCGAATCCAAAATAGGGTAAATCAAGCCGACATCTAGAAGTTTGATAACCTCTTGTTTGATGACGTCATGAATGCGAGGATTA
Organism: Glebionis coronaria; assembly: GCA_025667525.1. Taxonomy (NCBI): domain Eukaryota; kingdom Viridiplantae; phylum Streptophyta; class Magnoliopsida; order Asterales; family Asteraceae; genus Glebionis; species Glebionis coronaria. The sequence goes on along the minus strand of CM046878.1, from coordinate 551,543,009 downwards.
ACCCTTCTTTGGCTCTGGATTGCGGGTTTAAAGTCATCTTCCATGAGAATCTTGTGTGTACAAAAGTTCGGATCAATTCCGCGGATATAGGAAATTTTCCAAGCAATTGCCTTCTTATGGTCTTTAAGCACGGCGATGAGGCAAGATTTCTCTTCTTCTTTCAAGTCCTTAGCAATGATGATGGGCGACTTCTTCTTATCTTCAAGGAACACGTACTCGAGATGGGGCGGCAACTCCTTAAGTTCTAAATCCTGAGGATTTTCGATGGGAGGCGGATTCAAAGTCGGTTCATCAATAGCAATAACCTTGGGAGATGGTGGGGAAATATTGTCTTTTTTAAGAAGGTTCTCAATGAGGCGAAGATCTTCATCCCAATCGGTGGGAGAATCGTCATGTTCTAAGTTCGCATCTCCCATGGTGGCTTCCAAATCTTTCCAAAGGAAATTACTTTCTCCAAATAGAGATAGTGAAGAATCAATAGAGGAAACGGTCTCAACATTGGGAAGAGAGGTAGGAACACTTTTACAAGCATCAATAAAGTGTTCTTCACAAGCCTCATCAAGAACGTCGATACAATTAACACTCTCGTATGAATAAGGCTGTTTAGAAAGCTTTCCCATATTGAAGACAATTTTATCGTCACCAACTCTCATGATAAGCTCACCTGCTTCAACATCGATGAGAGTGCGACCAGTCCTCAAGAATGGACGTCCAACGATTAATGGCACACGAGGGTCCATATCGTAGTCGACCACGACGAAATCGGCAGGAAAAGTGAATTTGTCGACTCCTACAAAGACGTCTTCGGCTATCTCCACTGGATAAGCAACCGTACGGTTAGCTAACTCCAAAGTCATTTTGGTGGGGACTAGCCCAGGGAGAGATAATTGCTTCCAAACGCTTAGAGGAATTAAATTAATACTGGCACCTAGATCGGCTAGGGCCATGCAATTCTCTACTCCCGGGAAGTTGCAAGGGATTAAGAAACGACCCGGATCACCAAGTTTAGTTGGCAATTTCCTTAAGAGCACTACAGAGCAATTCTCATTAAGTTGGGTGTTAGCAATATCAAGAAGCTTCTCCTTGTCACTAAGAAGATCTTTGATCATTTTCGCATATTTAGGCATGTGAGCGAGAGCCTCAGCGAAGGAGATGTTGAAATTCAATTGTTTAAACATTTTGAGAAAGTTTGAAACCTGAATATCGTCTTACTTTTGAGCTTCTCTTTCCTCAACCTTGATGGATAAGGTATATCGAAAGAACAGGAAGTCTTTGGGAGAATAGGATCACTCACATCCTTGGGTGGAGGAGGGGTAGAGGTAAGAGGTGGAGAAATTGGGGAAGTAGAAGGATGAGGAATAGGAGCAGGTGACTCGTTTTCCTTAGTCACAATCACCGGTAGAGGTAAAGGAAGCTCGGGTTCCTTGGTACCTTTGCCACTGCGAGTGGTGATTGCTTTCATCTCCCCTCTTGGATTCACAACGGTGTTACTCGGGAGAGTACCCGAAGAAGAGGATTGATTACTTTGGAAGAAACCAGCCATCATGTTCCTTAAGTCATTCGTTTGACTTGCCAAAGTGTTTATCATATCAGCTCTCAGATCGTTTCCTTGTTTCACCATGTCTGCTTTCAAGTTGAGCACTTCCCGCTGGATATTTTCCACGATCACATCATTGGTCCTCATGTAGGTTTCAACATCTTGGTGCAATGCGGTGGGTTGGTTGGGAGGGGGAGCATGGTAGGCGGGTGATTGATAAGCAGGTTGTTGGTAAACTTGGTTGTTTCTTTGAGGTGGATATGGTTGTTTGTGAGGTGGTTGGTATGGTGCACGAGGTTGTTGTTGAGGAGGGTGATTGAGGTTTTGTTGTTGGTTTGGGTTGTTAGGAGGAAAACCGGGCGGGGAAAGAAAGTTGTTTGAGCGATAGCTAAGCAAGTTGCGGTCTCCTTGAGGATGAGCTTGATAAGCGGCCGGAGGATAGGTACCGTATGCTGCATTAACATTCTCAGAAGGATAGTCTTGGGTGGTGGTACAAGTGGTGTAAGAGTGAGGACCCCCGCATATTTCACATGGTTGGCTAACAGCATTGACTTGAGCGTTTTTAGCATTGATGCTGTTGGTGTTGCTAGCGGTTTGGGTAGCAAGCGATTCAAGAAGCGCAGTGATTTTGTCAAGTCGCTTGTCGTTGTCACTAGTACTAGCACTAGCGGCATTGGTCCGAACACTCTTGGTTTACACACGAGACTTATTCTCAGTGATATCCCAAGCGGCATTAGAGGTCTTAACCAAAATATTACCCCCCGAGGCACTATTTAGTGAATCTTGGTCATTCATGCTTAAAACATTATAAAAAGTATTAATTTGGTGCACTTTGGTAAAACCATGTTGTGGGCATTTTCTTAAATTATCTTTGAAACGGTCCCAAGATTCACTAAAAGACTCATCGTACTTTTGTTCAAAATTAATAATTTCAATCCGCAAAGCGGTAGTACGAGAGGGTGGGAAAAAGTAGTTTATGAACTTGGTCTCCAAATCCATCCACGTAAGAATACTTTGTGGCGGTTCCTTTGCAAGCCAATGCCGGGCTTGTCCCTCTAAGGAGAAAGGAAAAAGTTGTAAACGGATTACCTCTTGTGGAACACCATTGAATTTGACCGTATTTGTGAGTTGCAAGAACCTTTTGATGTGGTCATGTGGATCATCAATGGTACGCCCCAAGAATGGTTGAGCAGAGACCATCTGAATAAAGCCGGATTTGAGCTCAAAGTTGTTGGCTGCAATCGCGGGTATGACAATTGGATCATTGTTGCCCTCCACATGTGCTTGTAACAGTTCAATCATAGGGCGATTATCCGGTAGAGGTTCATTGTTGTTGTTATTATTGTTGTTGAGAGGTGGATTGTTATTGTTGTTGTTTTGAGGTGGATTGTTATTGTTGTTGTTGTGTACACCGGCCATGTCTAAGTCTTCGAGAGGCTCGGGCTCTTGATAAGACGTTGATCGTGTGCGCATGCACCTGCAAAAGAACTAACAAAGCAAACAAGAAATATTTTTGGTTTTTATGGTTTTTTTATTTTTTTGTGTATTTTTGAAAATTTTATATTTTTTTTGGATTTTTGAATTTTTTTATGAAAAAGTAACGTTCACGGCGAACGGATCCCAAAACCCAAGTTCTCACAAAAAACTGTTAATCTTAACGAGAAGAGCCGGCAGCGGCGCCATTTGATACATTGATTTTTCATTGTGGGTTCAGTATTAATCTCGGAATCTTCTCGAATTGATCACAGCTCAAAGTGGAATGATTGTTCTTGGTGACAAATAGGGGGTTTGGTTTTCTATTCTACTAAAAAAGGTAAATGAATGAAGTAAACAAAGATTTAAACCAAAAACAGTTAATGAAATAAAACTTGAATTAGAATTAAACAATTAAACGATAAAGCAGTAAAATAACCTCACTGAAAATTTGCTTGATTCGGAATAATGTTGTTGATGTGGAATAACTGAAGAAATGCTCTATCCGGAATATAAGTCATGCGGAATAAAAGGCTATTCGGAATAATGGTTCTACTCGGAATACAATGCTACTCGGAATAATTAAGCTATCCGGAATATTGTGCTATCCGGAATAAATGCTACTCGGAATAAAAGGCTACTCAGAATACATGGGCTATCCGGAATAAATTTGCTATTCGGAATAACTAGGCTACTCGGAATAAAAGGCTACTCGGAATACAATGGCTATCCGGAATAAATTTGCTATTCGGAATACAATAGCTATCCGGAATAACTAGGCTACTCGGAATAAAAGGCTACTCGGAATACATGGGCTATCCGGAATAACTGGGGAATGAAGAACAGAAGCAGCGAGAAAACAGGGGAACACGATTTCTAATTAAATCAAACCAAATAAACCAAATGGTTTAAACCAAACTAACCAATAATCATCTATTAACCATAAGGATCAAATCCCAACAACAAAAACACAAAACCCACTTACTTTTGAAGATCAAAATCAACTAAATAAGAACTTTAGAACTTTGAATAAAAAGATGAAGATGAACAAGATGAATGAAAAGATTATATTGATGATTAAGGTTTAAACAATCAAAGGAAAAGATTAAACTACAAGATTAGTAAAAACAAGAATCAAAATCACCAACACCTTAGTGGTGTTGGCTTCTTCCCTACGAAACAAAGAGAAAGAAAAGAGAAAAACTAAAACTGTCTAAAAAGTGTGAAGGATCCCTCTTTATATAGTCCTAGTGGTTGGTTGGTGAGTAGGCTTTCTTCTCTCTTTTCGTCTTCTCGTCTTTTCAGAAAAGTTGACGTTTTCGATTCTGATTCGAGATTTGTCGATGATTAAATTCAACTCGTCTTTTAATTTCTTCGTTTATTAGACTTGAGTTTCTTCGACATATGAAAATCTTCCATCTTTGGTCCTTTTCTTCGATAAATCTTCAAATAGGCCCATTGACTTTGAATCTTATGCATCTCTTGGACAATAGACTTCGTCTTGAGTCTTTTTCCTCGATAAAACCCGTGCAATCCCATGTTTTCTTCAATATTCATCCGGTTGACTCTGAAAACACAATAAACACAAAAACCACGCATAATTCCAAACAAATGATATTAAACACGCGTTTTGGTCTTGTTTTAGTGAGAAATAAGTGGTAAAAGGATGGGTGTTTTCACACCTATCAATGGTTTAAGTTGGCAGATACAGTTTTTGAGATAATGGGACGGATGTTTTGAGGGGACGGTTGTTTCTGTGTTTTAGTAGGAGATTAGATTTGAGTGTTATATATAAAGAGAAAAAGGTGGACGGATATAACAAGAAAAGAAAAACGTTTTTAATCTTGTCTCTATATAGACGAATTTAACAAGAAAATGGCCACGTGTTGGCTCAATAAATACGTGTCTACATTTTTTGGCTCAATAAATACTGCATCTACAGTTATTAACGTTTTTTCTTTTTTGGCGTAATTTTTTGGCAAAGTTATCAAAAATTATCAAATTTTTTAAAGTTATCAAGTTTTTTTAAAGAGGGCTAGACATTTTACAATTATTAAACGCTTTGGCAAAGCTATTAACATGTTTTGGCAAATTCATTAGGCTCGGATAGAGTAAATGTTAAGGGATCGAATTTTATGGTATGCTTTGTTTTTAGATATAATTCGTCGGGCCGATTATTATATTCACCGAAGGTTGGATTTATTTGTTGACGGGCTTTATTTTTGGAGTGTGCCGACTTTGATTTGGTCTCCGGTTTAATTTATCATCGTTTGAGCCGACAACAATTTTTGAGCCGAGTAAAGAGTTATACCATCAAACGAGGATTATGACGAAGTTTTACGCTTTATTAATTGGTTGGGGTGTAAAATCTCGTAAACTCGACTTCGCGATTTCCTCATGAATTGTAAAATTCCGAATACAACTACAATCACAAGAATTTGTCTTCGAACTCTCAATGGATTCGTTGAATTCGAAATTTCAAGAGGGGGACTTACATCACATGCAAGACACAGCTAGAGAAAGTGGTATAATTTCATGTCGACTACTTCAGTCACATCTTATGACCATTGCATGGGTTCAAGGAGGAAGCGAATTTGTGACACTCTTTGGTCAAAATCATTATACATTCAACGATTCACTATTCCTCAACTTGCACCAACTTGCTGATCAACTTCAAAAAGAAGACTTTAATCACTCTGCATCGGCACTTTCTTATAAGGCTCTTGTGACACAACTTACGCCTTTCCTCCAATTCAATATCATCAAGTCTGACAATTCAGGGATATGCCGGTCATTTCTTCAATACACACATAATGAGGTTAAAGACTTCCGTGATACACTGTTGAAATTTATGACATCGGTTTCGTCTTCGATTTATGAAAGATCCAGACTTCAGCAAGCATATGATAATAGAGTGCAAGAATCTATGATGCAGATGCAAGAGGAGAATGGTCATACGGTTGACAATTTGGCGCCTAACGATGGCAAGAGCACGGTATCAGGAGGACAACATGATACCAGTGCCACGTTAGGGAATGTTCACGAGATCTCTTTTGATGACACCTTACCCGTTTATGACGAAGAGCCTGCGAACATGGTACAATGTAATGTTGTTTATGATGTATATGCTGATGAAATGCCGTATATTGAGCATTCTGAACCTAATTATGACAAACATGGGATGGAAAAGAGTGATAGAAATACCACTTCTGATCAATCTGATGTGAGTTATAATGGGGGAGAAAGTGTTCAAAATGCTAAACATCATGATAATTGTCCTATAACTGCTTCTTTGACTGCTTCTGATTCCAAGATTAGAGAGCTGGAAACGATTGTAGCTCAACAATCACAAGATCTTGAGGATGCCAAAGATCAAAGCAAAGCAAAGATCAAAGCACGTAATAGCGGAAGCAATTTAACAAGATCATAATAACACAATTATAATTAATCGATTATGATTACATACCTTTATCCTATCAAGTATCCACAAGATCACTAATTAGGATTTATGTAGAACAGTACCAAGATATAGTTTAATGTAAAACTATACTAAGCTCTTGTACACACGTAATGTGACGGGCTAACCGTGAGTCTAGCACGTATAAACGAAGCTTCTACGCTTGTGGAATAATCTACCCAACAACCCTAGAGAGGGGCTAGGACTAGATTCAAGAAATCAAAACCAAGAGGTTAAAAGGAACCCTAAAAAAGGTGCTTGCTTTTTGGTTTGATCGCAGGAAAGAAGAGCGAGGGATGGGAAAAAATTATGAGGGCTAAAGGGTTGTTTATATAGGCTAGAAAAATCAAACAATTTAGGAAATAAAATCTTTTTTTCCTTCTCATTTGGCCCTTGTAGCCGCCGGCCTAAGCCCACCCAAAGGTGGCTTCCGGAATTTTCCGTCTCTTTCTTTTCTTCTATTTAATTCCATAATGATCGTTTAACTTAACTCTTAATTTATTTAACGATCGTTAGTTAAGCTTCGGTTTAATTTAATAAATATAAAAAATACATTTATTAAATAAAATTAACCCTTTACGTATTGTGTGCAATCTCGTAATCCCGAGTTCGATCCTATCACACGACTATTAATTTAATGTCCATAAACTTTCAGCTCCCACTTGGACAAAATTTGAATATCGTGATTACATTGACTAGCGTCTAGTTACACTAGCAATGTCACTAGTACAACTCGAGTAAGGTCTCCTGGAAAAACATTTTAATGATTCATCATTATTATTATCCTTTCATTTCAAATACAACGTTAATAGGATATGGATCTCAGTCATTCCTTACATTAACCATTATGTTTCTCGTTTACAGATATAGAAAGATTACTAAAACAAATTTGGGTGTGGCCACACAAACATCTTACTACTCCCCCGAGGGTCCCAGCTGTATTATACTTCAAAATAATCTGAAGGAAACAAATCCCATTTTGACTACAAGCGAAACTTACGAACTTTGCAACACTTCTGAAAATAACCCTTATAGCTACCAGTTACGTTTAGCGTTAGGTCACCTTACAGAAATGCACTACATTCAATTCAGTTTCCTGGTATCTCAGGTCTAAGGATAACTATTTATGATTTACTTAATGAAAAAGACCCATAAAGTAAAATCATATAGTTGGGATAAGTCTAATATTTGATTCATCAAATATCATCCAAAATTGACCAATATACTTTCAAGTATACTCTGTCACTATTTTGAATTGTCTTAGTTTAATAATATTCCCATATTATTAATTGACAACAGATATTTAGAAAATAACAATTATTCATGGATTAAAACATGTAAAATAGGATACAAAATCAAATAACAAAAAATAAACGAAAACCAATCTTTATTTCATCAAATCAATAATGTCTTAACATCCTTTATCCAAATACTAATCACAGATTTATTGCATGAGTTCGCTAGCTAGTTGCAGCCCAATAGCCTTGGCATGCTTAACTGCCTTTGGTATAGGCAAAGCCTTGGTAAAAGGATCAACTACGTTATCATCTGTGTGAACTTTTATTAATTTTATTTCACGAGCTTCAACTTGTTCTCGAACGTAGTGATATCTACGTTTAAAGTGTCTGGCGCCTTTCATGACTCCAGAATCATTGGCGAATATTATTGCAACAGAATTGTCAAAATATATATCAATAGGTTCTTTAATTGAAGGCATCACTTCAAGATCTCCAATAAACTTCGTAATCCAAACAACTTCCATTGCAGCTTCTAAAGCGGCAATGTACTCCGATTGAGTCACATGCATAGCAATGGTTGTCTGCTTCTTGCTCTTCCAGTCAACTGCTCCTCCATTGATGACAAACATGTAACCCGTCTGAGACTTCGTATCGTCTTTATCACATTGCTAGGACGCATCACAGAAACCTGTAACATTCAGTTCTGTGTCTGGTTTACCCCCAAATACCAAAAACATATCTTTCGTACTCCTCAAATACTTTAGTATATGTTTAACAGCAGTCCAGTGAAGCTTCCCTGGATTCTGTTGGTAACGACTGACCAAGTTCTGAGCAAACACCACATCAGGCCTTGTGCATCTTACAACATACATAATAGATCCTACAGCCGAAGCATAAGGCACCTTCTACATGTAAGCCACCTCTTCGGGTGTTGATGCATCTAACTCATGACTTAATTCATGCTTAACCTCCATAGGTTGAAAACCTTTCTTAGAGTTATGCACGTTATACTTCTTCAATGTCGTATCAATATAAGCATCTTGACTAAGACCAATTAACCGTCTTTTCCTATCTCGATAGATTTTAATTCCCAGAATATATGCAGCATCTCCCAAATCCTTCATGGAAAAAAATTTATCAAGATAATCCTTAACTTCCTTAAGTCTTGAAATGCTACTCCCCATGATTAATATGTCATCGACATATAAAATTAGGAACACTACATTACTCCCACTAGCTTTGCGATATACACATGGCTCATCACAGTTTTGAATAAATCTGAACTTTTTTATTTCTTCATCAAATCGTTTATTCCATTGACGTGATGCTTGCTTCAAACCATAAATAGATCTTTAAAGTTTGAATACGCGTTTTGGATATTTGGGATCAACATACCCTTGTGGTTGTTGCATATATATGTCTTCATCTAAGCGACCGTTCAAGAAGACAGTTTTAACATCCATTTGCCATATCTCATAGTCATAGTATGCTGCTATAGCTATGAGAATCCTAATAGCTCGTAAGTCTGCTACCGGAGAAAATGTCTCCTCGTAGTCAACGCCAAAAGTTTGAGTAAAACCTTTAGCTACTAAACGTGCTTTATAGGATTTTACTGCACTATCCATGTCGGTTTTCTTCTTGAAAATCCACATTACTTTAGCATTTTTAGGCGCATCTACAAGAATTCAAACATCATTGATTTCCATGGATTTCATTTCCTCATTCATCGCAGCTATCCATTTTGACTTTTTTGGATCAAGCATTGCGGATCGATAGTTAGCAGGTTCACCAAGATCCCCTACTTCCTCCTCATCATCCTCTATGTTAAGACATAGTTTTCTTGGCGCACGTATAGTCCTTCCAGACCTACGTGGAGGAATTAATTCCGGTGGAGCTCCCAGACTTTCTGGCTCTATTGGAATTTCTTCGCTAGTATTTTTAGAAGGAAATGTATCTTCTTGAATTTCTTCAAGATCATAATTTCTCCCACTGAATTCTTGATTTACAAGATCATTTTCAAGGAAGTCTCCATACCTAGCAACAATAACTTTGTTCTTAGGTGGATAATAAAAGTAGTAACCCATAGTTTCCTTAGGGTAACCTACAAAGATACATTTTACTGAGTGTTGTTGGAGTTTATCTCCAGAGTCACGTTTCACATACGCCTTACAACCCCAGATCTTTAAATAAGACAAATATGGCTTTTTGCCATGCCATAGTTCATATGGTGTCTTATCAACCTTCTTTGTAGGAACCATATTCAGAATACAAACAGCAGATTCTAGAGCATAATCCCAAAAGGATAAAGGTAAAGTTGTACGATTAAACATAGATCGCACCATATCCAATAATGTACAATTTCTCCTTTCGGATACACCATTTTTTTGTGGAGTATATGGAGAAGTAAGTTTCTGAACAATTCCGTTCTCACTTAAATAATCTTTAAACTCTTCACTTAAATATTCACTACCTCGATCAGAACGAAGAGCTTTAATCTTCTTTCCTAGTTGCAATTCTACTTCTGTTTTAAACACTTTGAATGTTTCAAATACCTCATGTTTATGCTTAAGTAAATAAACATAACCATATCGGCTATAATCATCCGTAAATGTTAAGAAGTAGCTAGCACCTTTCCTTGACACATGTCTAAGTGGTCCACACACATCAGTGTGTATTAAACCAAGTAGTTCAGTAGCCCTTTCAATATCGCTATTAAAAGGTTTCTTGGTCATCTTTCCAGAGATACAAGACTCACATTTATCAAATGATTCATCATTGATATTTTCCAAAAGACCATCACGTTGAAGCTTTTGTATGTGAGTCTTCCCAATATAGGCAAGTCTACAATGCCAAAGATAAGAAGAGTTCTTGTCTAACTTTATCTTCTTATTCATGCTAAAAACAAATTTTTTTTTTCTCTTGAAATTATAATCATGCATGTTAATTTCAAAAATAGCATTCACAAAAATTGCATCAAAATAGAATAAACCATGTTTGAAAACAGAAATTCTATTATTATCAATAGTGTGAATAAATCCAAGATCCAACATACTAGAAAAGGAAATAACACCCCTAACAATTGTAGGTGCATAATGAAAATTATTTAAACTCAGTACTAAACCCGAAGGTAAAACTAGATTAAATGTTCCTATAGCTTCAACCGCTGCTTGTGCGCCATTGCCCACTTGCAAAAATTGTTCCCCAGAGGTAAGCATCCTTTCCAACTCAAATCCATGCAGTGTATTACAAATGTTAATACCGCATCCCGTATCATATGCCCAGGAATTTGATTTGTATGTAAGATTAAATAACTCTATCATAAATAAGTTACCTGAAGGTGCTGCAGCACTAAGCTCAGCCTTCTTTATTTCTCGCAACTCATCTAGATAAAGAGGGCAGTTCCTCTTCCAGTGACCACTTGCTTTGCAATGGTGACAAGTCTCATCCTTCTGAGATTGATTCTTCTTGACAAAGTTTTGCTTAGGTTTAGAATAAGTCGCAACTTGTTTTCCCTTATCACCCTTGCCTTTGCCTTTCTTCTTGTTCGCTTGCGGTTTTGGCTTATTCACTCTACCCTTTTGTACAAAAGCACAGGAGGAGTAGAAGCAGATACCTTGTCCTTTAACCCCTTTTTATAGTCAATGAGCATTGCATGCAAATCATTAACTGTCTTCCCCGTGCAATGCATATTATAGTTTCGAACAAAAACATTCAAGTCCTTGTTAAGGGACCTATTGATCAAGTTGATAGCCATATTATGATCATAGAGTTGTCATAGTGCAATGAGCTGTTCCATATAACCCCTCATTTCCATATAATGGGCACTTACAGACTTTCTAGAAGCTTGCTTACAACTATGCAAAGCATCTACCAAGTCGTAGATCTCCACAACTTGCGGCTTTTCGAACATAGCCTTGAGCTCATCAAGCATTCGCTTAGGTGAAAATAGCTCATACTTCTGTTGAAGTGGAGGAGCCATTTTTCCTAACAATAAGGCAGCCACCTCAGAGTGCTTCTTAACACTAGCATCATGTTCAAGCCTTTGCGCATCAAATGCTCCTTCAGCAAGATCCTCCGAATAAGTAGTAGTCAAGATATCGATAGTACCCGCTACTCTCAAGACAATTCTTAGTGGGCGATACCAATCAATGAAGTTTGGGCCAGTAAGTTTAGGACGATCAAAGAAATCTTTGAACGCAGAACTTATAGTCATATTGTTTTCGGGTTGAGCCATTTCTACAGAAAAAGTTCAAATATTAGTATTTTCAATAATATCATTCAAGAAAATTAAATTACACTGGTAATAATAAAAAAACCATAGTATTTCCTTGAAACTAGAATCCATATTGACATAAACTTATCACATCAGTTGATCTGCTAGTGACAAATGTATTCAACATGGTAACTTGTCGAACAATAATTGACAAACAAATGTTGCAATTTCTAGATATTTTTAGGGATTTACATTGCCAAAAGTCATTTTGCATTGTAAACATGTTTTATCCCTACTTTACGTCTTAAGTTTCCAGATCTCATTGAGTAACTCAATTAAGTCAACTAATCTAAAGAAGGTAAAACATTCATGTACAATCTTATTCAGTCATGAAGTTTTCTCTCCATTACAACATCGTCCAAAATCTCATATGACGACAATTGTAACTTCAAGTGTTCGTCAATTAGATGACATAAGACTTCAATTTATGGGTATTGATTTTGGTGTCAAAATCATGTATGGAGAAGCATGCATACATCTCTATAGCATAAGTTTAATAAAAACTTTTAGTAAACCTTTTGGCGAGTCAAAATTTTTGCCATAAATCACAAGTTGAGGTATTGGTTAAACCAATTAATGACTTTATCCACAACTATTCACACCGTACTTTTTCTAGAACTCAGCTAAAGCACAGATCAATAACCTTATTCATTGTGTTTCGGATGTGAATTTGCGGCAAATAAACCTTAAGATATAATGCAAAAGATAATCGTAGGTAATTTTAATTTGACGCACAGGCGAGCCAGGAATTCGGTTAGCGACTAATGGCATAGAATCTCCTTCCTTAACCGGGTACAAGACCAGCGGTGCGTTATACCCACTTTATAGTTTGTCAAAAGAAGTAGGCCGTTAAATTACCATTGCAAATTATCAATCAACGTAATTCTATGTAATTTAGATCTCAAAATAATTCATTAATTTTTATATGATTTAGTCCATATTTATTTTCTTAAAAAAAATACCCTTGTTTACAACATACAAAAAAAACGCATGAAAACATGTAAGTACAAAAAAAAACTAAATCATATAGCCACATGCATAACAATTTATTCAAAGATCATCGAATCTAGGGTTTTATAAACATAAGAGTCTTCCCTAATTTTAAAAACTTTGAATCAAATAAAGCAAATAGCATAAAAAATCATATGATCCGTGAAAAAATATGCATGTTCATCACGGATCTCCCACATACTCTAAACAATTAAAATACTACGGATCGTAACCATACATGACATAAAAATTAATCCATGCAAACATCTAAAGATTATACCATGTACTTTTAGGGTTTACAAATTTTTTTTTTTATAAAAAAATCGGCTGGGCCGATTTTTAAGAACAAAAAAAACAAAAACCTAATTTTGTTAAAACCTAAAAAACAACATGTAATTTTAACTCAAATCACCATTAGTTAAAAAAACTTTAGATCTCGATAATTATAACATGTTAAAACGGCTCTCGACGTCACTAATGGTTTATGAAGTTCATAACAATTATATAATCATAAGCAAAGATCAAAGCACACAATAGCGGAGCGATTTAACAAGATCATAATAACACAATCATAATTAATCGATTAGGATTACATACCTTTATCCTAGCAAGGATCCACAAGATTACCAATTAGGGTTTATGTAGAACAATACCAAGACATAGTTTAATGTAAAACTATACTACGCTCTTGTACACACGTAATGCGACGGGCTAACTGTGAGTCTAGAACGTATAAACGAAGCTTCTACTCTTGTGGAATAATCTACCCAACAACCCTAGAGAGGGGCTAGGATTAGATTCAAGAAATCAAAACCAAGAGGTTAAAAGGAACCCTAAAAAAGGTGTTTGCCTTTTGGTTTGATCGTATGAAAGAAGAGAAAGGGATGGGCAAAAATTATGAGGGCTAAAGGGTTGTTTATATAGGCTAGAAAAATCAAACAATTTAGGAAAGAAAATCTTTTTTTCTTCTCCTTTGGCCCTTGTAGCCGCCGGCCTAAGCCCACCCAAAGGTGGCTTCCGAAATTTTCCGCCTCCTTCTTTTCTTCTATTTAATTCCATAACGATCATTTAACTTAACTCTTAATCTATTTAACGATCGTTAGTTAAGCTTCAGCTTAATTTAATAAATATAATAAATACATTTATTAAATGAAATTAACCCTTTACGTATTGTGTGCAATCCCGTAATCCCGAGTTCGATCCTATCACACGACTATTAATTTAATGTCCATAAACTTTCAGAAAGTTGTAAAATTGCATAATGTATATAAAATATGAACCTTACGACCTCCTTTTATAACACAAGAGTCGTGTACAAAGGTTTACCTATCAACTATTCTAGGTAAAGATAATTATAGAAAATACAATATTGATCATATCTTTACTTCAAATATAAAACGTGTTGACTAAGTATTCCTATCAGTGGTTAGACTTCTTCTTGTCAGCGCTTGATCAATTCTTGTCAGTGCTCATCTGTCAGCGCCTCGTTTACCCTTGTCAGCGTCGAAATTACTCTTGCCAGCGTCTTAGTGACTTAGCTCATTTTATTCCCAACAATCCTCCCCTAAACTTGATATCTACTCTAGCAATCAAGTTTTTGAATAAAAACTAAGTACACAGAGGATTCTTACAAATACAAAATACTTGTTAATTAGAAAATAAGCAAATCTAATTAAATCCTTGCTAACATCACTTGTATAATCAACTTCTAACTGTGTAGAGACCATCATCTTCAAAACATCCTTAGACATAGGATATTGAGCATCAACCAAAAGATACTCTGAAAACTTTGAGGTGCTTAGATGGTATACACCAGCAACTGAATGTAGACGCCACTTTAAACCACTGATATCATCCAGATCTAACCATATTGGATCAGCTTCATCTGGTGCAATCATTCTCTTGAATGTTGTCCAGATCTTTATTCCATTTGCTAAAGTAGGCTCTTCAGCATCATACTTGGTCTTCATCAAATTCCACAGATCTACCAAGTCTTCTCTATCCATGCTTGCAAACAATGAGATCAAGGAAGTAAAAGTATGTACCTTTTTACCATATCTGGTGGTTACCCAGAAACCACTTGCATATTATTCATAATTGATTATTGGGTTTCTGAAATCCAAAGGCAATACCTCTGCAACATCTGAAGCCTCCAAAGGTGAAAGCTTTATACTTTTTCTAATCACTGCTTCACTAGGATTCATTCATCAAGGACTGGAAATTCAATGGGAATCCCCTTCTTCACTGGCCTTGGTACAATAGAAGCCCTTTTGATCTGCATATTTTCCTCAATTTATTCTCTCCTTTCATCTGAAAGAAGCCTCATAGTGTTTGCCTCACAAATACGTTCCCAAATTGGATAAGCATGAAATTCCAACTCTTCAAAGGATAGCCTCTTCAATCTCTCATAGGTCCATCCACCTTGATGACTCCTAAGCAGCATATAATAGAGCTCTCTTCTATCCATCTTGAGCTCAGAAAGCACCTTACTAGCCTTGTGCGTCAAGATCACCTTGCAATCCTCTTGAACTCTTAGTAGAATCTCCAAACCCCAAATTTGCCCAGTGATTGACATGTCTGGATTCTCTTCAGTTGTAGATTCCCATGCAAAATACATCTCTACCACTTCAGGCATATCAAAATCTACCTTCATTTTTAACTCTCTCAGCTTCTCCTAGCTAACTCATCCTCTCCATACTCCAACCTTTTTGGTTCTTCAATTATCATGACACTTGAATCAGAACTCTCATCATCATCACTACCATCCTTAACCTTTTCTATGGTAGTCTCTATCCTATCCTGTTCCTCTAATTGTGCAGCCAAAATAGAATCAAAATGTACCTGTGCTACATTCTTAGGTACTTGAACTTCTTCTATAATCCCTTTACCCTTATCCTTAGCTCCAATAGCTGGTAAAGTAATTGCTGGTACCTGTGTAGAGACATCCCTGATGATAACTAGTGGTTGGGATACACCAATCATACCTTTAAGTCTGTCAGTGTCTGATTTGCTCTTGTCAGCGCTTAAACTCTGAATGTCAGCGGCTGACTCTGGGGGCTGCATCATCTCTACAAAACTTAGTTTCTTGGGAGTAATCAAAGAAGCATCCATAGCTGGCTTCTCCTTCAAGCTTTTCGAAGCCTCAGCTATCTCCACACACCCATATAAACCACCTTTTTGTGAGTCTTTGTCACTCGCATGTACCTGTTCATCCTCCCCTTTGGAAGAATACTCATGCCTTCTTGTAGCATTGGCAACTTCCAAAATAACTATTTTCTCCCTCAATGACTTGAGTTCAAGGCCTTGACCTGTGACAACTTGTACAAGGTCTGCATTTTGCTTTTACAAGCATATGCAAACCACCGTCAATTCTAAAACTAATAAAGGTTCCAATCTGCCCTCCTATATGATGGGGATTTGACCTCCCAAAAGAGATTCATCGGGCATGGATGTGGTCTTAATGATGTTAGGAATGTCTTGACCTGCTTCTAAGCCAGAGTCAATAATCCCATCCCCACCCATTTCACCAGCCACACTTATGGAGGTGGTTCTCTCTGCAACATGGCTAGGACCACTAGAGGAGAACACTCTAGTAGTTTTTTGGCATTTCTCAAACCTATAATCATGAGGTTCTGAAGAGGAAGTGGATTGGGGGTCTGTTTGGGGTGTGAGGGTCTGTTTGGGTTTGAGGAAGAATGGTGTCAGCATTTGGGTTGGGTGTGTCAGCGCCCACATTGTGAGTGTCAGCGCCTGATGGTTGAGGGTCAAGGTCCATGTGTTGGGGTGATGGAGGTTGTTCTGGTAGTGGGTCTGGTTGTGGGTCTGGTTGTGGTTGAGGTTGTGCAGCTGCCTTAATGACAGCTAGCATGGCTGGGGTAAGGGGTAAGTCTCTATAGGGAAGTGAATTCATATTGCCAAACATAGTTTTCTTTTGAGTAGGGACCTCATAAAAGTTGTCATGGTCCCTACTGCAATATCCTTGCATATCAAAAACCATTTGTAAAAACCTAGGGTAAGCAAGAGTCATCTTGTTACCCTTGTTGTGAAACATGCCATCAAAAATCATTTTTGAAAAATTATATCTTTGCCCAGTTGCAATACAAACAATGGCACTCCCGATTGAACGGTTGATTTCATTGAAAGAAGAGCATTTGGGACTCAAACATTGAAGGATGACATGTATAAGGAACTTCCAGGCTGAGGGAAATTGTTGTTTGGTATATTTGTTTAAATGCCCCACTGGGGGCAAAGCATACCCCAAGCCTTGGAGTCCTAACTTTAGCTCTGCAAAGGGAAGGGTAGTTATACCATCAATATCATCAAGATGCAAAGCTTGACGAATCAAAGCTTCAGTAACTACCCATTGAACCCTATGAACGGTAGCAGTCAATGTAATCACTCCATCAATTGTTCTGGAACTAACAGTGTTCCAAAACTGCTTGATGTGTGTGATAGGGACGAGTGGAGTATGAGAAATTTTATACCTTAAAGGAGACGCCTTCAAATACTCAATCATCTGAGTGTATTGGGGATGCAAAGTATTATCCTCTTATAAATAAGCCACCATGTTGTGTTGGCTTCTGAACCCCAATTCCACATTAGCATGTTTAAACATTGGTGCCATTTAGAACAATTTTGAGAAAACTGTGATATGTTAATAATGGAGGTATGAAGGTTTGAGAATTTTAGCAAACAAGAAATAGTAGTTACCCTGTTTGAAAGAAAAGAGCCAAATATATAGGAGAGGTATATGCACACGATTGGTAGAAAAATGAGGCATTTATTTCAATAAGTAATCATCACAATCTTGAAAAATATATAACTTATCTCATTCATTAATTAAAAGTTACCAACTCGCTAAAATTACGGCCCATAATTTCGTAAAAAATAACAACTGGGTGGACCCTAATGTTTTTCAACGGTCAAAAAGTAAACATCAGTGTGTAACGACTATATTCTTGTCAGCGTTGAAATTTTGCCATGTCAGCGTTTAAATTGGTCTTATCAGCGTTTGGAAAGAAAACATGTCACTGGCCAAAAATAAAAATAATTAAAAATAAAAAGACCTTAACAAAGAAGTTTACCCTAGTGAAGATAAATCTTAGACTGAAAATGACTATAGGGTGTAAGCACTGTCCAATCATGCACACTTGCATAAGCAAGATAGACATAATTGTCCTCAAGTGTCCCTTGCTAACCAAAGCTCTTAAGAATGAAGTTACCTCATATAAACACTTTGTAACTTCCCAGGTAAGCCCAATAAAAACGTTCACCAAGTCTCCCAACCGACCAATCCCAATTCTAGGCCAAAATGTCTTGGCCGCGTGCACATTATATCAACTTTGCATGCTACAGTGCCTCAAGAATTAGAAATTCTAAATCTTACTCACAGTGGACACAATCGAGAATTGTGATAAGAGTATTCTAAGAATACTCAAAAACCTAAAGGTTTCCTAAACCTCCCCTTAAACTAGGATATACATAGTTGCAAAATAAAAAGTATATGACAAAAATTTATTTCAAGATAGGAATGTAAACATTCCAACCATCATAAATAAACTTTGACACATTCCTTGTAAGCTCCAAAGATCCATAAGCAACTCTGTATCCAAATGTACAATGCTCATAATGTCTGCATGATTAGATCAAAAACCACAAAACTAACATATTGCTGTCAGCGGCCATTTTAACACTTGTTAGCGTTTAAATAACCTTTGTCAGCGTTAGAAAAATAAAGTAGAAAACCTAATTCTTTACAAAGACAAATAACAATACACATCCTGTACAAACTATACAATGATTTCAAAAACACATTTAGGTGAGATTGATCATTCCAATACGAGTAAATTGCATAAATCGTCCCTAAAGTTTAGCCAAATTGCATGTATCGTCCTAAACGTTATGAAAGTGCAAGGATCGTCCCTGTTTGGAAATTTTAATGCAAGTTCCGTCCCTGTGGGAATTTTTTTGGGACAAAACCTGCAAAGTGGCCAAAATTTTTAGGAGGAAACCTGCAAAATGGTCAAACATTTAGGATGGAAATTTGCAAAATCATTTGAATTTGGGACGATATGAGCACTTTCAAAATATTGTGGACAAAATCTGTAAAATGACCAAACCTTAAGGATGATTTATGCAATTCTCTCTTCCAATACTTTTTACCAAGTACTGGAACCTTCCAACTTCAAAAGGTTTAGTTAAAAGATCAACCACATTTGCTTCTGTGTCTACCCTATCTGGATCTATTAAACCTTTTTCAAAACAATCTCTTATAAAATGATGCCTAATTTCTATGTGTTTTGTTTTAGAATGATGTACAGGATTCTTAATAATACATAATGTACTGTTATTATCTACAAATATCTTGGTATGCATGAAATTATACCCATAATCCAGCAGCTGGTTTTGTATCCATAGAACTTGTCCACAACAAGCAGCTGCAGCTACATACTCTGCTTCAGTTGTAGAATTTGCCACCACTGTTTGTTTCTTTCATTGCCAAGATATGAGTCTGCTCCTAAGAAATTGGCATCCACCAGTTGTAGATTTTATATCAAACTTATCACCTCCATAATCACTATCTGAATAGCCAATAAGCTCCAATGGAGAATCTTTAGGATACCATAATACCAAGGTGGGATAGCACCTAAGGTATCTAAAGATCCTTTTGACAGCATGAAGATGACATTCTTTGGGAGTCACTTGATGGCGTGCACATACACACACAACAAACATGATGTCAGGTCTAGAGGCTGTAATATACATCAATGAACCAATCATTAGTCTATAATGCCTGACATCCACATCTTTTCCATCTTCAGTCTTTCCCCAAGGGTGTTCCCTATCCATGGGTGTGCTAGCCTGTTTTTCATGAGGAGAAAAACCAAACTTCTTCAAGATCTCAGCCACATACTTGTCTTGAGAGATAAAGATGCCATCTTCTTTTTGTTGTACTTGTAACCCTAGAAAGAAGTTCATCTCTCCCATTGCACTCATCTTGATTTTGTTTATCATGAGCTTGGAAAAGTCTTCACTTATCTTTGGATTGGATGAACCAAAGATAATATCATCCACATAGACCTGAACAAGAAGAAAATCCTTACCAATCTTCTTGGTAAATAGTGTCTGATCTATGGTGCCCCTCTTAAATCTATTTTCCACCAGGTAGATGGATAATGTACCATACCATGCTCTTGGGGCTTGATGAAGTCCATACATTGCTTTCTTGACTATATACACCTTGTCTGGATGCTCTGAATCTTCAAAAACTGGAGGTTGCATCACATACACTTCCTCCTCAATTGTGCCATATAAGAAAGCACTTTTCACATCCATTTGATAAACTGTGAAACCCATGCAAGAAGCATAGGTTAGGAAAATCCTTATCGCTTCAATCCTTGCAATAGGTGCAAAAACCTCTTCATAGTCTATTCCTTCTTCTTATGTATAGCCTTGAGCAACTAAACGTGCCTTGTTTCTGACCACAATCCCTCTTTCATTCTTTTTATTCCTTAGAACCCAACGTGTCCCAATAGGTCTGACATACCTTGGACAATCCACTAGCTCCCACACATCTTGAATTGCAAACTGGTGAAGCTCATCCTGCATTGCTTTAACCCAGCTTGATTCTTTAAGAGCATCAAAAATCTTCTTGGGTTCCTTTTGTGATAGAAAACAGGCAAACAAACATGCTTGCACAAGAGGGGTATCTTCCTTCTTGTGTATATTGGCAATGAAACCACCTTGAGTCTGATGAGTTCTCCTTGTTTGAACAGGAGTCTGAATATGACCAATTATTTAGGAAGGAGGATGATCTTTGGCCACCTTTGAAAGTATTCCTCCCCTACATAGTAAAATGTCTTCTATAACAGATTCCATGTTGCCAATATCATCTTCATTTCCACTTTCATCCTCACTTGAATTGACCTCTTGATTGAGTATGGGAGCTTCAACATGTTCAACAGTGCTTTTGTTGGAGGAAGAGAATAAATTTCCAAATGGGCTGTCAGCGTCTAAACTCAACGTGTCAGCGTCTGAATTGGCTTTGTCAGCGCTTGAGGATGCATGCAGGAATTCATCAACTGATTTTTCTTGTGTCCCTTCTTCCTCCTTTCCAGCAGCAGCAGAGGCTTGCATAAACCCATCAGTCCATATAGGAATGGTAACATAATCAAGTATGGGGGTTGGCTCAACTACATGTGATCCTTCTTCCTTAGAAACCTGTTTACCTAAAATTTCAACAATAGATTCTTCCACAACATTTGAATCCCTCTTTATAATGTCTGGATTAGTGAAAGGCATATAATTCAAGGTCCTAAATAATGGTTCCAAATCAAATAACCAATCTGGTCCATTCTCGGATCACTGGGCTTACTTTCTAAAAAATTAACATGTACCTTTTCAAGGATGCGTTTTTCCTTTTTGTTGTAAACCCTATACCCTCTGCTATTCATAGAATAACCCACAAAGTATCCTTCGTCACCTTTTGCATTAAACTTACCTAGGGCATCACTAGTATCAAGGATCACTACATGACATCCAAAGGGTTTAAGAAAGTCTATATTAGGCTTCCTGTTCCAAAATAGCTCATAAGGTGTCTTATTGTGGATTTTGTTGACCAAGGATCTATTTTGAACATATCAAGCTGTGTTCATAGCCTCAGCCCAAAAAGCAATGGGAAATTTAGCATCTGCTAACATTATCCTAGTTGTTTCTATTAGGGTTCTATTCTTTCTTTCAGCTACACCATTCTGCTGTGGAGTTATAGCTATGCTAAACTCCCTAGAAATCCCTTTATCAGCACAAACGGTATCTAACAGTGTATTTCTAAACTCACCACCATTATCACTTCTAAGAATTTTAACCTCGTTACCCGTTTTCTTTTCTATTTGGGTAATAAAGTTAATCAAAACCTTGGTAGTATCACTTTTTAAGGCCGAAAAGAAAGTCCAAGTAAACCTATAAAAATATCAGTTATAACAAAACAGTAAGATTTACCATTTAGACTTTCTATATTAGTTGGGCCAAAGAAGTCCATATGTAGCAAGTGAAGTGGTTTAGAATTAGAATGCACACTTTTAGACTTAAAGGAGACCTTATGTTGTTTGCCTTTAAGGCATGCAACACAAGTGTGATCATTGTGGAAAGCCTTTGAAGGCAAACCATCAACAAGATCATGTCTCACAAGTCTATTAATGTTCTTAAAATTTATGTGCCCTAACCTTCTGTGCCATAAATTACTTTCATCAACTGGTACTTTAGCATAAAGACATGACATATTTTTGTTCATTTTAATCCCTTCTAGATTAACATTATAAATGTCCTTATGCCTAGGTGTTCTATATTCAATAAACTTCTCATCAGGAATCTTAAAATCCTTACTCAACACCAAACATTCAGTATCAGTAAAAAGAACTTTATTTTTGTTGTCACAAACTTGTGACACACTAAACAAGTTATAATCAAGTTCCTTTACCAGAAAAACACTCTTAAAGCGTAAGTTGTTGGTGATAAGAGTGCCTTTGCCAGATATAGTTCCATATCCTCCTCCAAAGTACACTTTGTCACCATCTTTAATGGGGGTAAAATCTGTCAAATAATCTTCCTTCCCCGTCATGTGCCTAGATCATCCACTATCCCAATATCCATGATCATTGACCTGCTTTTGAATGCCCTACACATAAAGAAAACAAATTAGTTTTCTTTGGGAACCCAAGCCTGAGCAGACTTGGATTCATGTGGTTGTTCAACAAGAACAGATTTATTCCTTGTAACAACCCCTTGTTCATCCCTTTGTGGCATGAACACCCAATTTACCCCAATTGGTTTAGTAATGATCTTTGAAAGATAATGAAATCTGTTGCAGGTCATAGAAATTCCCTCAAAATTAGGGTTTTGGTCTTGTTTAGGTCTCCATGTCAAACTAGATGAAGCTTTAGACCCCTTTCCCTTAGGTTGTAAATACCTATTGTTAGTTGGTCTAACACAAGATCTAACAGCAGCTTGTTGTGGCATTTCCATACCAAACTTGGAGCTGTCAGCGTTGAAATTGTTCATGTCAGTGTTGAATTTGTTACTGTCAGTGCCGAATTTGTTCTTGTCAGCGCCCAAATTAGGGTTTGCTACAAGAACCCATTGTCTGTTGGACCAAGTGTTGGTCTTTTAAAAGGGACTTTGTCCATGATTATTTGTCCCTTTAGAAAAGAAGGGAGCTGGTATAATGACTTGTGGCCTTGGTTGGACAAAAGGTCTGGGTTTGTCCATGGTTGACCTATTATCAGTGATGAATTTAGAGCCACTGATACACTTATAGGCCAAATGAGAAAAACTTCCACATGTGTAACAAGCTTTTCTAGACATAACTTTAGGTCTAGATTGAAAGAACCCTGTCCCATTAACACTAGCTTAGCTTTGGGTGACCTAGGTTTTCTATACATTTCAGCATATTTAACACTAGGTTTTCTCTTAATTGGTGAGCCAAGGTCAATGGTTTTTCCAGTAGTGGGGTTGGTCACAGTAATAGGTGTAGGCACAAATGGACTCTCACTAAGCATTCCACCCTTAACAAAAATAAAAGGGTTGGCTGCTTTCCATTGTTCAAGATCAGTCACCTTTTGTTGATATTCCTCAACTGGGGTAAGCACTCTAGGTGGAGGAATAAATTCCTCTTCTTGGTGTTCTGGAATACCAGTCCAAGAGAGATCTTTTCTCTGCATACCATAGAAGTTCCCAGCAGGTGGTGGAACAACAACATATTCATTCATCCCAATCCCAGACTTGTCCATAGGGTCTCTTTGTTCACTGACACATTTTTCTAGGGTTTGACTAGATTTATCAAACTTTTCAATGTTAAGCCCTACATTTTCTTTATCTTTAATGGCTTCATCTAACTTAAGTTGCACATCTGCTCTAGATTTCATTAGAGTATCCCTAAGTTCAACACTAACTTTAAGATCCCTAGTCAAAACATTAATTTGATCTTTTAGGTCAAATTCCATTTTCTTGTATTCCTCTATAGTCCCTTCAGCTTGTGCAAGTGCCATTTTATAATTGGTTTGCCTGCATTCTACGTAAAAAACATCTGATTTTAACTTAAATTTTTTTTTGCTAAGCTTTTCAGTGTTTAATCTACACCCTTTACTACAGAAAGCATCATCATATACCTCATTATCTGATGAAGATGAGGAGTTGGCCATGAGAGCAAAGTGAACATGCTCTTCTTCTTCCTTCTCAGCAATTAAAGCCCGATTCTATACCACATCCTTTGCCATAAAGCTCCAGTCCCA
Source organism: Glebionis coronaria (assembly GCA_025667525.1). Taxonomy (NCBI): domain Eukaryota; kingdom Viridiplantae; phylum Streptophyta; class Magnoliopsida; order Asterales; family Asteraceae; genus Glebionis; species Glebionis coronaria. The sequence continues at coordinate 551,518,756 of CM046878.1, read as the reverse complement.
TCCAACACCATCAATATCTTGCATGGAGACCATAGCCTTTGGCTTAGCATCTTCAACCTTGATGATTTGGCTTGAAGTCTTTCCAGCATCAGATCGTCTTGGAGATCTGCAATCCCTTATGAAGTGTCCCATCCTATGATAGTTATAACACTCAACCTTGGATTTATGAAATCTAGCTGTGTCTTTAGCATTGAAGGTCATCTTTCTTCCAAATCTCTTGTTCCATCTATTGGCCCTTATGCTTGCAAGTGCCATATTCCACTTGATATCCATCTCTTCCAAATTCTCATCACTGATTTGCTCAAGATCCTCATAGGTAATTAAGGAACCATTGGCAATGCAGCAATGTATGCACATACTGTATCCAAATCAATACCAACAGGTTTAAGACTTGGTGCGTCAACATTGTATGTGTCAGCGTCAAAATTTGAGCCGCTGACAAAGGTTGATCCACCACTAACAAAAGTTGATCCAGTAACAGGATGTACATATGAATCTCTTTTACTGGTTTGTGCTTCACTATGTGAGATGAAAACCATGTTTCTAGATGTTGACTTACTTCCATGTTCAAGTAAGATCTCACTCTCCACAATCTTTAACTTATTGTAGACGTCATCAAAGGAAGCACTCTTATGGGCATTGGTAGCAATGATTGACCTAGCTTCAATTTTCCATGCATCACCAAGACCTCTAATAAAAGTAGCAATGATATCAGCATCATCATGTTCTGTTCCCATAAAAGACAACTTGCTAGTGATGTCTAGAAGCCTACTTCTCACCTCACTTAGCTTCTCATTCGGATGAGCCTTAAATACAACATACTCATGCAACAATTGCTTCTTCCTTTCTTTGGCTGTATCATCATTACCACCATAGGTGACTTGAAGAGCTGCCCAAAGATTTTTAGCAGAATCAAAACTTCTGTACTTGTGTTGATTCTTTGGACCCAAGGAAAGTTTAAGAATATTCAAAGTCTTCATGTCATTCATTCTCAAGGCTATATCAGCTTTTGAGATAGCTCTTCCATCTTCAGGTCTTTCAGCATGTTCTTCAGCAGTGGAACCAGTTGTGGTTCTTGCTGCAATAGCAGCAACAATCCTAGCTGTCTTATTGAATTGATTGCCATACTCAATAACTTCCCAAAGAGTATGGTCGTGCACTTGAAGATATTGTACAAAATTGAACTTCCATTGTTCAAAGTTGTCAGGTTCGAGCATAGGGATTTTTAGGTTTGTGATTTGATGAGGATGAAGATTATGTGGTAGACATCTTGTTTGATTTTAGGGTTTCTGGTGATTTTAGTGTTTACTGTTCTTTTGGATCAAAGTTCCTCAACAAGCTCTGATACCACTTGTTGATACCAAACTTAGATCAATTAGCTTTGTGTTAAACGAGATTGAATCAAGATTAACACTTAGAGAAACTTTGTTGTATCAAACAATCTAAGTGTTATGCGGAATTAACACTTAGAACAAAGAACAAAACAGACAAAGTATACCAAACTTCCACTCTTGATTGATAATCGAACTTGCTTACAATGAAAGTTGTAAATCTGAATAATGTATATAAACTATGAACCCTACGACCTCCTTTTATAACACAAAGAGTCGTGTACAAAGGTTTACCTATCAACTATTCTAGGTAAAGACAATTATAGAAAATACAATATTGATCATATCTTTACTTCAAATATAAAACGTGTTGACTAAGTATTCCTATCAGTGGTTGGACTTCTTCTTGTCAACGCTTGAATAATTCTTGTCAGTGCTCATCTGTCAGCGCCTCGTTTACCCTTGTCAGCGTCCAAATTACTCTTGTCAGCGTCTCAGTGACTTAGCTCATTTTATTCCCAACATCCACTGCTCTACAATAAGTACCAAACACTTATCTAATGACTGTACGTGTTACATCTATTAGTAGAGATAAAATTGAACACGATTATAATCTAATCATGTTTGATGAGTAAAGCACGTTCTTATTTTAGTATTTTGATCTTTATGTTTAGACACTGGAACTTCATTCATCAAACAAAATCAAATTATTTTTCTTACTTTTTGTTTCCAGGTTTGATAGTATGCTGAAATGGGGCTCAAAGGAGGGGGTTTTGGTGTTGAAATTGTGGTCAAAAGAGGTAGGGATTTAGCCGATGATATAGGGGTTGAAATGGTTGTGTTTGGTTGTTAAAGTGAGTTCCTTTTGAAGCTAAAATAGGGGCTGAAGTGAGTGCATTTGGTTGTTCGAATTGGGTATGCGACGACTGGGTTTGATTGGTGAAATGGGCCTTGAGGCCGATGGTTTAGGTGCTTAAATAGGTGCTGCAATGGGCGTGTTGTCTTGCTGAAACAGGTGCTGAAAGGAAGGGGTTCTTCACCTAAAATAGGGGCCGCAATGGCCGTGTTGGCATGCTAAAACCGGGGCTGAAAGGAAGGGATTTGGGTGTCAATATAGCGGCCAAAAGAGGTGTGTTTGGCAGATGAAATAGGGGCTGAAATAGTTGTGTTTTTGTAGCTGAAATGAGTGCCTTTTGAAGCTCAAATATGGGCTGAAGTGAGTGCATTTGGTTGTTCAAATTGGGGCTGCGACGATTGGGTTTGGTTGGTGAAATGGGCCTTCAGGTTGGTGGTTTAGGTGCTTAAATAGGGGCTGCAATACGCATGTTGTCGTGCTGAAACGGGGGCTGGAGGGGGGGGGGGGGTTGGTGTCAAAATAGCGGCTAAAAGATTTGAGGATGTACAATCCGGTGGACAAAAATCTTAGGTAATTTCCTTGATAAATGTAATGTCTTTCATATGAGATCCTACCCTTGGAGTTTATATCTTTATTGTGGCAGACCATTTTGGATACACGAGCCTTGACCAGATGGTTGCTTATCTTATATACGGGATACACGTGTGATCATAGTCACACATATGGATAAATATGGTTGTGGAGTTGGCGGGTATGAAGCAACACGATAGCTAGGAAGGTGTTGTATCTGCAAAAGCTTCACCGGCTACAAAAAAGGTATGATTTTAAAGTTTGTTCATTTTTATTAATTTGACGGTGATAGTCAGAATTGCTGATGATCCAAATTAGTGCTACCATGTTTGGTATTACCTATTTTTTTAACCAGTTAAAAAACAATCAGCATGTCACTAATTGCTTATTTCAAGTGCGTTTGGACACGAAAAGTAGGAGACATGCAGTTTTTACCAAGCAATCAAAACGTATTAGAGTGCACAAGCACTTACATAAGTTTATAAAACGAAAAAATGTAAGATTTTTTGGCTTTTCCAAAGCTTTTATATGCTAATAATCCCATAAAATAAGCTAACCCAATCAACCTTCACACACTATTTTTTGCTTATTTTCAAGCTTCGTGTTTTGAATATTTAAATAATAATCAACGTGTAGCTAAAAAATAAGAGATCAAAAATAAACTTATATAGTTTATGTCACATGACCTCATAGGCCAATATATAGGCAACAAAATTAGCCAACGAGAATGAGATTATGACATATACACCATATTTGATCGGCTTATAAGGTCAACCAAACACCCTCTAGCCTTCGTCCTCAGGTGAGGACAAAACTTTGAATTCATTCCTGTTGTGCAATCTAGATGGTTTTTTTGTTAAGTCCATTCGTTCCTGTTCGGTTCCATTTTCATAACTAAGTATGCTGCTTTTAGCTTTTGGAGTTGCGTTGCTTTGTTTTGTTATAAATGTTTTTAAGTTTGATCTTTTAGTTGTTCCAAGATTATGTTAATTGTAGCTAAAACCATACTTATTATCATGACCTGTTTAATGTAGGCCATACAGCCTCCCTACATAGCTTCAACAGAAATTAAGGACTACTTAGTGTGGTTATATCAATTTCAACAACATTGATTCTTATGTTTTCTGTGGCATATTCATGTAAAAATAAAAGGAAACTCCTCAACTGAAACGAAGAAGTCTAGACCATGCCGAAGACAAAAGTACGCAAACCATCCACTGGACCAAGCGCCACAGCGAAGCGCGGGCACAAGACCTAGTTAATATAAAACATTCAAATTTAAGAGAGATTTATTTATATATGTATGTCTTTTTACGTTTTTTACACATTCAAATTACAACTACTGCTAATCTACTAAACATTTTTATAAAGAGTAAAGCTATTTAGACATACAACCCATGTCTAAAATCATGTCTAATGCATAAATCACTTGTACAATTGTTTTATGTATTTTCTCTCTCTAATTTCCACCAATCATTTATTTTAATCAACCAATCAAATCATTAAGTACATTTGTAGCCATAATTAGTAGGCATAACAATCATTTTTCTTTTATAAATTAACTACTACTACTAATTGCTACTACTAACTTCTACTACTAAATGGGACTCCTAGTTTCACCAACACACCCTAACTGTAAACAACTAAGCATTTATATCATCTATGTAGGAATTTAACAACCTAATGTATCTAATATACATGCATCAAGAGTAAGCGCAACAGATAAGATCAAACAACTATGCACATAATGTAATTAACTTAAAGATAAAGAAAACATACATTTTCTCCAAGAACGATGATCAAGAACCCTTAAATCATCAAACCATACGAAACCCTAATTCGTATACCCATATTCGAATTCACCAATAACCCAAAGATCAAGTTAGATCTTCTTTAAGATAGTCCACACGACACTTCAATCAACCATCTTCGATTTCTAGATCTTGATTAAGTAATACTTAATAAAAATCAAACCCAAATACCATTTGGGTACCCTTTAGTCGTCTCCACCATAGACAAAGTGAATAAAAACTCTGGTTTTAAAGTTATCAAACAATGAATCACATTCATGTGTTTATATACTTGAACCTTGGAATATTTATGGTAAAGATTACATCTTAACCTCGAAGTAATAATCTTTCTATAAGCAAAAATCCTTCTTCTCCTTTCTTTTCTTATAGTCGGCCGAAACACCCTTTATGGGTGTCTTGGTTTGACTATTTGACTTTCTATATACTTAATTATGTAATTACACTAATTACCTTAAAGTATTATGTTTTATTAATTAATCATTGTGAAACCTTTTAACTTATTAATTAATTATCGGATAAGTATACACTTTTATCAAACTAAGTTTACACAATAGATATAGCCATATTATATTGTATAACTTAATAAAAGATGATCTCGATGTCTAAGTGTGTGACCCCTTAGGCCCACGTACCCCCGACCGTGTAATATACTATCTATAACTTACGCACATCCCAACAACTCCCACTTGAAGAAGTCTCTATCATAGTGTATCTTAATACTAACATTGACAGATAGTCTAGCAACACCATTAATGCTCCCAAAAGTACATGAGTTTGGTTTCTGGCAAACAAGCTCAACCTTATGGAATAAGTTACTGCATCCCTTTTGTTTCTGATACGGTTAATCATGAATATGGATCATAATTCATTTCATGTATTAACGATTCTGTTTCTCGTTTCCGTAATTGATCAAGACTACCAAATGTACTAAGAAACTTCTTAACTACACACTGAGTGTGGCAAAAAAAACATCCGATCAACCTTACGAGGGGCCGAATATGTATCATACTCCATTCATGGAGGAACAAAGTTCTGTTTTGACTACAAGTACCTTTTACACATATAATAAACACTTTTGAAATAAGGTTTATAACTTTCCATATTAGTGACACATCGTTTACTATAAATCAAGAATTGATATCCATCAACGCAAAGATCCACTTGTATCTCAAGTCTAAGGATAACAATACTTACCATATATGTAGATTCTTTATGACGCTGATCCAAAAAAATATACATGGTTGGGGTAATCCAATTATTCAACCACATTGAATAACTTATGAGTTTGGAAGATTCATCTTTATGTATTCTTTTAGCAAAGATACAACCAACCCTCGTATTTGTCTTAATTCAACAATATTCGCATATTATTGATTGACAATAAATATTTAGAATGTATATAATACATATAATACGCAGATACTACATCTATGGAAATATAGGACACAATAGTATTTAATGAAAACGATTGTACCTCGTATGTTAATTCATTCTCTAATGCGTTTTTTAATTGTCCCTTATCCAAATACCAAATAAGATCACTACATGATAATCCTAGCTTGAATATTATCGTCTTAGTCACAACAATCCAATCGTTGATAAGTCATAGATTCCTACAAACTAGATTATTGATCTTGTGGAACTTTGAGAATACTTATTCAAAATCACAAGTTGCGATATTATTTGAATAATACAATGATAATTCAATATGTACGCATGACTATGATATAAAAGACCATATTTATTGTCAAACTACATTCCATAAGATGTATACAACAGCTATTAGGAACAATCATCATAACAGTTTTCAAAACTGTCAAGTATTCTAACATTTTAATGTATATTGCAACTATGCTTTTAAACTAAGCATATTAGTATAACAATAATGTCATTCATGACAAAGACTTGCTAAAACTAAAATTGAGTATCATCTCAATTTAAACAAACAATAGTGTATATCATATAACTATGCTACTACTATTTTGTAAATCTTGAACATTCCTTACAATGATTAGGATATTTAAACAAACACCAAGTTTGTCAATCATAATGATATTATTATGATATCACTAAGTATATCCGCAGTATTTCCATTATAGATTATAGGAATAAATTCCTTAATCCAATACTCATTTGAATGTTCTTACTAATGTCTTTCAGTTAGATCTTAATGTTTCCAATATTTTTTCTAATGCCTTTCAGTTAGACTTTTAAGGTTACTAACATTATTTCTAATATAATTAGAATTTAAGACTGTCAAATCAACTTGCATTCATGCAAAAGATACAACTTATTTCATGTACTATATATTTCTCTTAATGAATCATTTAACGGGTCTTAAGGCATTCATTCATACGTTTGATCTTACCAAGTAAGATACATCATTCGAGATTCACTGAATGATTATTTGTATTGTTTTTAGACTTAATTCACCACATATATTAAAACATAACATATTTACCAAGGTTGTAGATTTCATTTTCTAAAATGCTTATAAGATACTGTACTTCACTCTTAAGAACACTTTCTAAGATGAAATATTGTTTCCAATATGTTTTAACAACATATTCAATTTAAAGAAATAAAACAAAGAACTCCTACTGGCTTTGAGATTTGCTCATGAGCAATCTTACTTATAATATAAATCAAACTAGTTTATTAACCCGTGAAATTCATGGTACCTTAAAAAACTGTTGACAGTGTTTATATAAGAGATTGATTTGTGGTATTACGTTAATAAATCACATTAAATCTATAAAAGACATTTTATTTCTATGGTATATAAATTTGAGAATATATCCCATTGAAAAATAATAAAATAACCTAACAATAACATAATAAACACTTTTAAACTAACAAACTCACAATTTGAGAAACCGATAGATGAAGCCAAATATATGTTAAAAAAATCTTATTTACATACATTTCCACAATGAAGTAATATACTCCGTAATATATTTAAAAAAAATTCTTTTTTAAAGGGGCATTTCACGTCTTTTTCAACTTTCCTTTATTATAGTATATAGATCCCACAAGTGATTGACTTTACAATTAAAATTAAGACTTAGCTTAATTAGATGCATGCTTTTAATCCATATGTGGATTCTAGCATCTTGTATCTTATAAATACTGTTTATGGATTCATAAAATCTTCTTATGATCACATATCTTGCAAGGTGACCATTCATCAAAGAGTTTTGTAATACAATTTGTCATAACTCTAACATTTAAAACAAATATAAAAATTAAAACATCTTTACATGTTTATTGTTTGAAAATGTAGAAGTTTTAATCATATTCAACTTCTTAAGTATGATTTAAAACATCCAAAATTTTACCTTGCAATAAATATATACAACATTGTCCTTATGAATCTTTCTAACAAGAAAACTCATTTTCAACCTCATCAAATAATTGATAGGTGAAAGATCAATCAAATTTCAAATTGTGATTATCTTTGAATGGATGCATCTTTCCATTCATAGTTTGATTTATTCATCAAATTCCAAATTTGATAATACATCACTTATGGTTAGCAATTTTGTAACATCTGGTAATTTCCTGACTCCGTCAAATACTATTTTACCCTATGACTTTTATTTAGTCAACTATGTGCTTGAACTGTGTTTGAACCAGGATGTTATCCCGTGTTTTCTGAGAAACTGTCTGGGGATGCGTAATGACTTAACACTGTGCTCAGTCATTATTCTGAGAATTTTCTGTGAATATGACATATCTGATGTCACAGTCAATGAATTGACGATAATATGTGAGGTTATTCGTTAACTACGAACCTTGGCTATGATCTTGAACGTGAATACTAAACGTGATACTGATATGAATCTTGATTGTGATCATGTATTAATCTTGATATGAATCTTAGCTGTGATATTGATATGAATCTTGACTGTGATCATGTATTGATATTGATATGAATCTTAACTGTGATATTGATATGAATCTTGATTGTGATCATGTACTGATCTTGATATGAATCTTAACTGTGATATTGATTTGAATCTTGACCATGATCATGTATTGATCTTGATATGAATTTTAACTGTGATATTGATATGAATCTTGACTGTGATCATGTATTTATCTTGATATGAATCATAACTATGATATTGATATGAATCTTGATAGTGATCTTGTATTGATTCTTATATGCGATCTTGATATGATTCTTATATGTGGTATTAATATCATTCTTATGTGTGGTTTTGATATGATTCTTATATGTCATTATTGATATAATTCTTATGTGTGGTTTTGATATGATTCTTATATGTGGTTTTGATATGATTCTTATATGTCATTTTGATATGATTCTTATATGTGGTGTTGGTATGACTCTTATATATGATCTTGATATGATTCTTATATGTGGTTTGATATGATTTTTATATGATCTTGATTGTGACAATGACATGAATCTAGAATATGATATTGTTATGAAATTTGATTGTGACTATTGAATTAAACTTGAATATGAATTTGATCATAAACTTAAGATTGAATTTGAAATTGATTGCCAACATGAACCAGAACTTGTTTATGAATTGAATTATTTTGTGTTAGCTGTCATGTTTTTGCTAAACGTTGATTTATGACTAAACTTTGTGGTAGCATTGCTTTTATTATGAAACCCTGGATTTCTAAATGTTTTTGCGATACTATTTTTGGTTTTATCCTTATAATCTTTTAAAGTGTCATAAACATTTTAATAAAACTTATGAACTCACTAACTTTATGTTTACCCTTTTAAGCATGTATTCTCAGGTACTTGACTATATGATTATTTGGAGTCTGCGTTGTAGTTTTTGCCATAAAGATCGTTCTTTCGAATCAGGCTAAGATAATCATGACGTAACATGACCCGAAACCCGTGTGCTTCCGCTGGGCCTATTTTGAGGTTGTTAAAAAAGATGAATATAACTTTGCAATCAATCTAGAGAGCTGGAAACTTTTGATCTTGAAGTGGGATATTGTTTTGGATCAACGAGACACATTGTGATTGAAGTATAATTGTGAGTTGGAACAACAAACCGATTTGCAATCAAAATGAAACTGAATCGCAACAATGAAGCGAAGAAAACTTATCATTAAGGCATGTGAAAGAATTGAAGAGAGTTGTCCATATTTTTGTGACCCGATATTGATTAACAGAAAAGGAAGCTAGCTACACAAAGAAGAGAGCCCACTGATCATCCTTCAAAAATAATATGGGTTCACAAGCAATAAGAAATATACCCTGATAAAATTTGCCATGGATTCTTGAATTGCAACCATGCCTACATGATATTTATAAACCACATTGTCTAACATGAAACGTTTAAACTCCTAGTATGTCCCAAGATACAAATTTCAATTTGGAGGAGGTAAAGTAGCATTATTGAAAAAAATCACCAAAAATATTATTTTAAAGTGTGCATGCTTACCATCCAAATTGATACCCAATGAGCCGCCGATAAGATCACGATTGCTTTCAAAATCACATGCATCCTCATCTTGTGATGAACTCAATTGGATGTTTCTTTTACTTCTTTATTATTTCTCTTTTTTCTTTTGATTTTTGCTTTGCCATTGTCTTTAACAAGCTCTTCGTTTTAAGGTTAGACTTTTTGTCTTGAATAATTTTGCAAACCTTAGAGCTTTACTACAAACAGAGTGTGGCATTCAACTCGTTTGCGTGACTTGGGTTGGCGAGGATTAGTTGGTGTGTTTGTGGGAATATATCAACGTAAATAATATGTGTCCTGAAGTGTTCCAATACCTATGTTTACGTAGAACAATAACTAAGTAATATATATGATATATTAATTGTGTATTAAACTATAAATGCTTTAAAAAGAAAAGTCGAGAAAAAAGAAACAATGTAATCCTTCCCCTTGTTGTCTATGTCGGCCGAACACCTCTTAATGGAGGTGGGAGTGCTTGCCTTTCATGTTAAGAAATAAGGACTCTATAAGAGTTCTAAGGTTCTTATTATTATGTGTGTTTTACAATAAACCTAAAACCTAAATCTCCCTCCCCCTCTCCTTTGTGCAATCGGTCGAAACACCCACAAAGGGTGTTTGGCTTTGTTTCTTTGACTGAATAAGAAAATCTTAGGGTTTTTTGGTGTTGATTGGTTCAAGTACGATATTCGTTTAATGTACTTAAGTAATATCATACGTTATTGTTTACTAGAACGTATTGTGTGTGTATATGTAGATGAATCATTCTTTGATTCTTGAAATGTTTGTTGGTGCTATTGTATTCGACTAAAACCCTGAAATTTATGTTGATAAGAAAATATAAATTTTGATAGGTACGAATGAAAAGTCAAACACACAAATTACTAAGCGGAAATCTTAAAAGAAAAACTATTTAATTTGGTTAAAAAAGTGAGTAAAAGTGACGAACAAAATTTTAATTTTTTTTTTGACAAACTAAAAAAAGTAAAATGCAAAATATAATGAAGAAAAGAAATTTCTATTATTAAAATGAGTATTAGGAAAGAAGGTGTTGCGTGTATTTTAAGTGTGGAGGAAAATTTAAAATTTATTTTAGATTCATCTTCCTTTTATCTTACTTTCAACACTTCTACTAGTAGAGCAAGCTCTCTACCATATAGTCAATCTTTCAATCATACCACTGTTGGATTTATAAACCATACAAACACTTTAACACATTAAAGATAATAAGTACGTAACTAAATATAAACAAGGACTCATATAGAATAATAATCGTCGTACATTTGTTTACCTTTAAAAGGATTGATAAAGATCAAACGAAAAACCCTTACGGCTCTCTTTATGCGCAAATTGCACAAATTTTGATTACTTTTAATAACTAAAAGTTCTATTTCATAAGTGTTGCTGAATGTAGTAGCATCAACCCACCCCAATACGAATATACAGTCTAGAAAGACATTCTGGATGTATAGTTATACCCTCTTAAAGGAATCTGCTGTTTTCCTTGATAGCATATGGATGCCGCACGTGACCAGATAAGAGATAATCCTACATCTCCTCCCAATTTGAAAAAACTGGAGATAACCACGACAATTGATGCATTCACTTAATTTGAATGTTATCAACCGGATTATTAAATGTTCTCCAGTTTTGGAGTCACTTCATTTGATCATTCAAGCGGTACGTAGTCTTTCTCATCTTAGCTAGAAGTTTCTTTTGTTGTATCATAATCTTGGATGATCATGGCTCACTCACATTTAGGGGGTGTTTGTTTCGACTTATGTAACGCAAACCCATTTCGGCTTATATTTCATAAGCCCCAATTTTGTGGTTTCTTTGGAGATTTATGGGCTTATATAAGTTTATTATATTAGTAATAAATTTCTATACTTTCTGTGTGTTTCGGCCGTTTGCATCATTTGCATTCGCATCATAATCATTCCAACTCCATTCTACATACTTGATCCAACACAAAGCTACCTTGATTAGCTAATGGATAAAGAATGTCACCTGATATCAAAACCTTGGAAGATAACAATGTTGATATTAGGATTTCCAATGGAGTCATGTGCCTTACCTCCCCCCAGACCCCAATGTAAGATCCACACATCAGACTACATCACTCTCTTGATGCATGTTTCACGCATAAATCGAATGAATATGAAGCGCACATGTACAGGTTTATCATCTTTAAGACTATTAAATCATCGATGCATGCAGCACATGCATGCACAATCTGACACTCACGTACATGAACTGATTTGAGTATTCCCGACACCTATAATCGACTCATTTAGGGGTTATGGGATCCTTGTCACTTGTAACTAATTGTATCAGGCCACATCCAAGCACACTTTGGATGGATGTAGATAAAACTAACAAATCTCAATACACATGTGCATCCATTGGGTATACCATCCCCTGACTTTAAAATTACTTGGTTGCATCTCAGAAATCACCAATTGGCATGTACATAAAAAGAAATAGTAAGCTTGTTTATAACCACACATTACTTGAATCTAGTGATGCCTAGAACTATAGAGAAAATAATACCATCATTCTTATCAGAGTCTTGGAATCAGTTCATAGTCATCTAATTGCGCCATGCATATCCGCGCCATCCAGATTTGCGCCTTCCAGATCCTGCAAATTAAAGGGGATTTGATGCATTTGACTTATTCTCTTGTATCTACTTTACCCTTTCTTGCAATTACACATGGAATGAAAGGAATAACGTGCAAAATATTGATGATACTTACTGTTTCGCGAAGATTCACGTGACATAGAGAAGCCCGTTGGAGGTTTGCACCCTTCAGATTGGCATTGGTCAATTTGGCACCCTAAGAAATAGAGAAATAAAGAGCAGTTATAATATTATGAGAAATGCATATGATCAAGTTTACATATATGCCATTAGAGATTTAGAATGGGTCATCAGCCCTGTCAATCTGTCATGGTGGAGGTAAACCCAATGGTCCTAGTTTGTTCATATTGATCAAGACCAGGCGCAGTTACGAGTGCAGCCCTCAGGAAGGTGCAGTTAGGCATAATGTTCAGTCGTAACCCATTCCTCATTTCAGAAATTCTAGCCTTTTATTTACATATTTTTTAGAATTAAGACACATAAAAATTTAGATTATTATTCAACTTTATAATAAAAAGTAATCATTTTTTATTCTTTAGGTTGCATTTTCAATGGAACACCACAATGACTCCCAGCACACTTCCATCTGGCAAACAGATTGGTATATGTTATACACCCGCAGAACTTGATGAGCTTATCTATACCCATAGAATGGCTTGACATAAATGGGCTCCCTCCAAATTCGCATTTGTAAGATCAGCCATCTGGAGATACAGAAAGGAAGATGTAATGAAACCTCCAAGGAGTCAGGAAAAGATTAACTATAAGATATCAAAAACCTCCAAGGACTAAGCTAGTTTAGAACTCACTGACAGAAAAAGGCTGTGCAGTACTAAGTGATCACATTGATTACCTGAAATCTAGCATACCTGAGATCAGCACCTGAGAAGGAAACACTTTTCAGGCATGCATGGCTGAAATCCACATATGACAAGTTCTATACAAGTTAGAATGAAAGTAACTGGGTCAGAAGAGCCAACAAATATGTTCACAAAATAGATACGATTTGCTTTTTCATACTTTGGTTTAAATAATTGAATTGATAGCATCCACTACCATCCAGCATATATATACTTTCTACTGATCCATCATACAATAATGTTAATTTTATACGTAAATACCAGCTGAAATTAATAAGACAAAACAAGAATAACATATGGTAAAAGTCTTTTTTTATCCTTATAAATTAAAATACTGACGGATACCAAACGGTAAATTAAACTCCAAACCGCAAACTAGCATTTTAGTTTTTAGTACCATAAGATCATGTGATAGAATCATAGAATGATAAAAAAAATACAAAATATATATCGTGGCGGTCATGTGGGAACATGTATGTAACTGGGCATATTTAGGAAAGTAAGATATAAGTTATGTGTTTCTATAACAGGGAATTCCACGAAAACAATGGTAACATGTTGCTACTTCATACTACAGTTTAAGCCTCTAATGAGATGTGTAATTTGTTCTTTCCTTTATTAGTTGTCATGTCAACATGGGTGAATTTGTAATCTCTGTGTTTTCTTATGCAAATGGTGTGTGTTATAGCGGCCTCAGTAGTATTTCAGTTCAGAAATATCATAACTTATGGACCATTTTTTTTTGAACGGCGGAATAACTTATTGACCATGATCGCAACTTTTCTTGTATTATCCATTGTTATATAATGACCAGCCTGAATGTCTTAGGGGTTTCCAGCCTATAAATAGGTGCACTACTGCAATTCAGGCAGTATTTTGTAACTATATGCCCTGCAATACTGTTTCATTATTTATCTGGTAACTTGCAATTTCATATGCTACATAATCTGATTATCCATTATAAGCAAAACAAGAAGCTGTGGTTGATCATACCAGTTTTGAAAGATCGAGGCCAGAGAGATTTACTCCTCTTAACCTAGCATGTTCAGATTGTACACATTTAATGATATCAATGCGTGTTAACTCAGTACCCATTTCTTCATCCTCCCTCCTTTTGTTCAAGACCTCAGTCATCCCGTCCACCAATCCCTAGAGTAATGAGATATAATAACCGGTCAAAAAGAACAGTGTTTTGATAATGGTATTAGAACTTATAAAGTGGAAAAAGTAATGTGGTCATGATAGTAATACTCCCTGGACTCCTAGCTAGAGTATAATTTTCAGTTTAATCAAAGTATGATAGACTTGAAATCTAGGGACCAATGGGTTGCTTACTTTGAGATAAGAAGGTTATTCTTCTAGAGGCAATAAAAATACTACGAAAAACGTTTCAATTTAGGAGATCGAAAGCAATAAAAATGACTAAGTCTTTTCACTACTACAAAAAAGTGTAAATAGAACGGTCGAAACACCTTATATAGATCGGTTTTGAACCGCTCTATACAAGGGTGATCTATTTAAGGGGAAAACAAATAGATCGGTTAATAACCGATCTTTTTAACACTATAATTAGATCACTTATTACATAATAACCGTTCTTTTAAAAAGATTTCCAAACAAAAAAAAATTGGTATTTTCATCAGAATGCAATCTTTACAGAATTTCCTTTCACTTGGCAGCAAAGAAATATTAATACAAATGGCAGCAAAGAAAATAATATTCTACAATCCAAAACCAAATGGCTTCAACAATGACAACGCCAATAAACTATCTGTACACATATTCAATTGAGTAACAACACATCCATTCAAAATCCACTTGGCAGCTTCAAGCCGGGGAATTCGTATATTCAGTACAATGACAGCTTAAAGAGGACTTCGTAATGACATATCCACAGATAGCAATGGTGTAAAAGAAAAGAATGTACTTTTTGTGGTGAATAGAAGCTGTAGTAGAGGGATATGCCAGTTGACTTGATGCTGAAACCGCGCTCTGCCTCATCAGCATGACTGCCAGTCATTCGTACATCACCAACAGTTTCTTGTTCAATAATACCCGCAGCAGCCACAAGAGAGTCGGTCAAAGTTGTTTTTCCTGTTGCGAAATAGAAAATTTCCAATTAGAACTAGCAATTGAAATAGATAAAACTTGACGGTAATGTAACACGACAACAAAACCAAAATACACATGTAAGTAATACACTCTTGACAAAAAACAGCAGGCATTGTTGTTGATTCAAGATGTGTCCCAAACATTCAAGTACCCCCGCACTAAGTAGACTCTGATTTAGATACAAAAAGGCTGTTAACACATACCATGACCAAAATGACCGATAACATACACGTTACGGATGTTATGCTTGTAGCCCATGATCTACGAATATCATGAGGTGTAAACTTCACTTGTTGGTACCAACAAAAAATAATTAGAATCACGTACTGTTATAAGAACAAAAATGAACCATTCACGATAAGTTTTGAAGTTAGAATAAGTTACCATTTTTCCTAGGTCCCAAGTGTCTCCAACTGCAGTAGAATAATCGGACAGAAATTCTGCAAAAAAGTTGGAATACTATGTCTTAGCTATAAGAACACCATAATACTAAGACAAATATCAGTCTGCAACATCACATATCAACCATACAGCTGATAACTTTGTGTAACATAACATCTATCTCCATGGAGAATAGTAGTAGTATATATCGGAAAGCAGGTTTCAAAGAATCTGTGATAACATCAAGTATCAACCTGACTCATCTGGTGCGAAATCGGTTATTATAGATCCATATCTTACAAAAATAGTCTATTAAAATAGTGACATACAACAAAAGTATCTCTTGTATTTCGATTTCAAAAAGAAGAAAACCTATAAGCAAATAAAAGTACAAATATTAAACATTCAAAGGAATCATGTATATACAGCTATACTAGCAAAATATTTTGATCAAATGTAATTTCTATTAACTAAAAGATGAAACATTAAGGGATATTTACCGGGGTAAGAAGCCTTTTTACCCGAAAAAAAAAAGATGAAACATTAAGCTTGACAGCAACCCACCGTTACATCCAAAGTTATTTAAATCATCAGCACAATCTACAAGCTGTTGCTCGAAAAAAAAGCAACTTTCTGTAAGCATGTGCTTAAGACGCCTCTATGATCCGTAGTACTACACAAGATGAGTAATAGTTTTTGTTTAAGCCATCAAGAAACAACACTAGAAATATGTTGAGATTGCGAAGATTTTGAAAGATGTACCTGAAAGTCCAACAAGATCCACAGGATCCTTGAATCTTTAGTCGCTCATGGTTCCTTTCCTCCTACCTTGTTGCAATACACCAATTAATATAATAATATGTTTTATTATATGATATGTATATAATAATGATTGTTTAGATTAAGCTTATGTTAATCACTCTGAACTTGACATAAGCATTCTGGTGAATCAAAAACTCATATATTAATTACTAAGAAGTATAGAAATAATCAAACCATTATGTGAAAATCCTTCTATATCAAACACTCACATAGAGAAAAATGTTACTGTAGTCAATAAATTGATATAAATTAAATATAAAAAAAGGATGAGGATTGGGAAATAACCTGATTAGGTGTTTGTGAATCAACTTGGTTTGACACTTCTAGCTTGGGTGATACTCATAGTTACAGTGGTGATGTCATGAACGACAGCGGCGGCGGTGGCTAGAAGTGTGGTTGGGATGAAGTGAGAAGATGGTTAGGCTTAGGATAAGATTTGTGAACTGTTAAAAAAAGGATAAGATTTGTGAAAATTTGAAATGAAATTTTTTTAAGTGGCTGGTCAATGAAAAGTTTCTTTTTGGTAAAGGGGCGGGTATATGAAAACAACTTGAAATGAAAAAGCCTGCTTGAGTAAAAACATAAACAAATAGATCGGGTAAAATGTGTACTACCGATCTTTTTAAGTAAAAACACAAATAGATGGGTTGTTTTGGTAACAGCCGTTCTATCTGATCCATATAGATCAGTCTTTAACAATAGTGATCTTTATGAGGTGATCTATTTAAGCATTTGTGTAGTAGTGTTTCCACAGCACTGTGAGAACACCAACAACCACACCAGCAACTAACCACATGAAACCACACAAAGGGGAAGCTGAAAATAATAATATTTAGAAGAGAAAAGTTGACTTACACGAAGCTGATAGTATTCTGCCTCCCACAAAAGCTCTGAACATTCTGAATATGACAAGTTGGGAAAGACCCCACCCCTTAACCAATTTAATATGTGCCGAAAGTGTTTTCCATCCCTATCAAGAAATATATACCCCTGCAAAAACTAAATGTGATCAAGGCACGTTTGTACTGTGTTTAAAGAAATTGCGCTTGTTCACACTTAACCACGATCAACAACTTCAAGACCATGCAAAGATGACAGCAGTTTAAACAAGGCAATAGGCAGATACCCCACTAGGCTTGATACGCATGGCAACAGTGTGGAAGGGGAATAAAACAAGACATCCCGACAAAAGACATTGTAAATAGATCCTTTACACAGTTCCTATTGTTGTATTCAGTTTCTCGTGGGAGATCATACAAGTATTTAACTGTAAATAATTGTGAAGAAGTTTTCTACAGGGAGTTTATATTATTATACATAATTACCCATTCGCTGACTGACATATACATCCGTTGTTGTATATACTGCAGATTGTTTGATTCTTCCATTCGTTCCACAGTCTTATGAGATTATCAATACTACCCTAGTTATGAGTGAAATGGTGGTGGTTGTACGTATCAGCCTATCGAGGTTGCCAAAACCGTAAATTTAACTTCAACTTCATTCTGGCCCTGGAATAAAGTACGTATATGCTTTTTCCTAAAGAAAAAGGAAGAATACAACAATGGAAACAGTAAAGGATTTATTTACCTCAGAGTCCTTGGAAACAATGTGGCGACCACTGAACATAGCAGCGAGCATCGAATCAGGCTCCCGCTGAGTTAATGTGTCAACAGTTGTACAAAACTTCTCTCCCCCTATCATAACAACAACACCAAATATACAACTTAAGTGAGTCCCGTCCCCACAATCTACAACAGACTTGAGTATGCAAAAAATACACTCAAATCAGTTCAATTCAATTTCTCACCCACTCATATCCAAGACCTTCATTTCGAGTTATTATCCAATATTTTTACCTAGATTAATGAAAATTACTCCAATCTGTCTCACATCAATTAAAGCCCAAATTACCAACGATGAGATAAAGATCACAAAGTATGAATAAGGTTACTTGACCAGGACCAAAATCGATTCGAATTTGCAACAAGCTCAGCCGCCTAATTAAACCTAATGCTACTAACAGTCTAAAACATGTTTCAATTTGCACTGACAATTCATATTTACAAAGAATCAATAATGTTACAAGAGTAGGACCAGCGTCTCACACCAGCTCACCACCTAAACCTTATATTCACATTTTATCGTCCAACATTTTGAAAATTCTGTATGCTAATCTCTCGAATAATAGCTTAAACATAAATAGTGATATCTGTAACAAAATAAACCAATGCATATATAGCCTAAATAGTACAATTTTCATCACTTGGTATACGGTCGCAAAATGAATATAAACAATCAAATGTGCTAGATTTTATGAGCTACACTATACGTCGCCTAAAATAAGCTAATAAATCGATGAGCAACAAAATGAACATAAACAATTAGGAATGAAATGAAAAGCCTATTTTGATGAATGCTTATAAATATGAAAAGCGTAAATGAGTGATCATGACCAATGTTAAGACGAACGATTGATGATGATTCGTCGGACTTGTACATTGCCATCGCCTCCGACGAGAAAAAACGGACGTAAATTGGAACCGCTAAACCCACGAGTCCACTACTCACAAAACCCTACACTTTTGTATCATATAGTTTTTCGAAAGTAAACTCCAAAATATACCCTTTTGGTTTACCCATATGTTCACAGCATCCATCTCTGTTCAAAAAGTTTAACATATATCCTTTTGTCAATAAATGTAAAACATTTATACACCTCAAGAGACAAACGATGCAATCTTTTCCGTTATCTACTAATGAGGTTCTAAATTTTACTTGGGTTATTGATTTGACATTGGGAGCCGACTAATTCTGAAAAGACTTTCTTTTTGGTTAGCCAGCAAGTGAACCTCCGTGGCCAATGTCTTCATCTTTTTGCTTTTACATGAATTTATATACTAGTAATTACTTTCTCTTTTCTAATGTTTTTTCTTTTATTTATTCTTATTATCATCTCAAGATGAGTTTGTGGTGTTTAGATAAATTTAAGGTGCGTGTACGTGTGTTCGTGTGTCTCATATGTGATGGTGTGTGAAGACTAAAAATGAAAACACATTAGTTTTTTTAGGAACTCAAGACACATTAGGATTAAGTCTCGTTAGACCAACAAATTTATATATCTTAAAAGAACTTTGGCCAATTCTGTTACTGAACTCATAAGTAACATTACTATTTACAAAATCCCAACTTAAATATTTCTTGTTTTTTGTCATAGCCGACTGTTTTGACTATTCCTATATTGAAATCACTTTTATGATTAAATTTTGACTAATTTTCTTTGGGTCTCCAAACTATACTACTGGGTATTGTTTTATCATGAAACTTGTTAAAAACCTGTTTCACCATTTTTTTTTTCTTCAGTGGGTTTTGATTCAGACTTATTAAACACAGGCCTAGCAGATTTATTATTTTGATAAGATCTTTGATGGTCTAAAGCTGTTTTCTTCTAAAAAGATGCCCTAACATGTGGTTGTGCTACAAAAGGTCTTGCTCTAACACTACCAAGATGGGGTCTTTGGTGGGCAACATTGGCATGGCTACCAATATTATATGGTTTTGGTATTACCAGAGTGTGGTCTTGAGTGAGCAGAATAAAATGGTATACCAGTATTAACAAGTTTTGGTCTATCATAATTAAAATGACTAGCATTATTAATTAGTTTTATACCATCCCTGAGCAATACTGATTTGGGAATCATCCTGGTGTTGGAACTTGGATTGGTCTTCTTGGCATATAAGCTATTATCAACCCTGATGAAGTTATTCCCATGTCTCACTCCTTTCCTCTGGTTATTCCTACACCTAGCCTGCAAATGATCAAATCTACCACACATATAACAAGATTATTGTACCCTATTTGTTGGAAGTTTTAATTATTCCAATTTCTTTGACTCCCCCTAGGTTAGTTCTATACATTTCAACATATTTAACAGATTTTATAACTGATTTTTATTTAGGGGCATTAGGGTTCAATTTACTAGCATTCTCAAACACTGCTTTCTCTCCTAATTTAGAAGTACATTGAGAGTTTGTACTATATAAGCTACTAACGTCAGAAGTACAATCCTTGGTCTAAGCAACACCAGTACTAGTATTAGTAACTGATGCATCTTAAAGAATGTCAACACAAGATTTGCTAAGGATAACAACATCATCACTCTATTTTTTATGCTCTACTCTAATGAACACAAACTCAGGTTCCTTGTTTTGGAATTCTAGAAAACCAGTGAATGACAAATTATACAGGGGGGGGGGGGGGGGGGGGGGGGGCTCAACATCATGGTAATCGCCATTATATCCTAGACCCCACTTGCATTTTTAAGGAACCTGACTATCAATAATCTTCTCTGGGATTTTAGTGGCACTATCAAACCTCTTGAACTTAACTTGCTTTTCATTTTTACCAATTTCACTAGTTTCTAGTTTCTTTTTAAGCTTAGTGATTTTATAAATATGACATGTTATCTTTTAATAAGAATGACAGAATCTTTAAAAGATATTTGTTGTTTCTTATAACTTTCTATTTGTTCTTCTAACATAATAAAACTTCTTTTATAATTAGCCATAAAAAAATAAGAGGTATTATAATTTCTCCTAAGATCATCAGTGTATTTTTTAAGTTCTTCATAGTTTTCAAGCAGGTTTTAGTACAATGTTTATCAAGTATTACCTCAGATTCTGAAAAATCCATGAGAGCCATGTTAGTAGCAGGCTCCTTATCCTTCATATATCTCTAGTCAGTACCAACACCATCCGTAGCCATCAATGCCTTTGTAGAAGGCTCTTCAAAAGTCACATTTCTTTCTGTGGAAACCTTGGTTTCCTCGATCTTTTAGCTACTAGGAATGGTCATTGTTCATATGAGTAACATAATAAAAGCGGAATTGGAACAATAAACATTAACAAGGTGTTTGGGCACAATAACACAAGATTTAAACAATTGGGTTGCTAATTATATTAATAATCAACAAGCACTAGATGTGTATACATTAATCCCACATCTAGTGTAACACACGCTTTAGGTTTACATTGTGAATGAAGTTATGAATAAAAACCTAAGACCCTTGTTCCTTTTATAGACTAAGGATTAGGGTTTACAAGAGATAACTATGAATAAACATGTAAATATTCTATTTAAATAACTAATACAGAATATTCATAAATAATATTATGAATACTTATCCTAAATAGATTTTTCCAACAGCGTTTGACTTCTGTTGACTTCTGTCAACGCCTAATTTACACTTGTCAACGCTTAGACACAATGTGTCAATGTTGAATAAATGCCTTCATGTTTTCTTCGTTTTTGAGTTTCTGCTACATCAACTTTTTGACCAAACAATCTTCCCCTAGTTGATGTCAGCAAAACTCTTTGTGTATCTCTTGTAAGTTGTGCATCATCTTCAAATTGCTTCCCCTCAAATTTAGCATGCGTATCTTCCCCTCTTTGTGACATCAATAGGGAAGGAAACAAAGTATGCAATCGAAGATTCTCCAAATGTAGGCTCTATGTAATGATCTTGAAGAAAAATAAATAAAGTAATCTTGATGTAGAAGTAGAGTAACCCAAACCTATGTTCCATGTCTTGTACTATTCATGTGATGTCGAACTTATACCAATAGAGAAAAATATAAGTAGACCTCGATCCCATTGTCAAAATCCTCATCCTTTGTGAGACACTGAGCACGATAATGTAACTCCTTCAAGTGATAGCATCATACACTGCTAGATTTTGACAAGTCTTCATCACCAACCATTATAAGCACAAACAAGTTATCTTAAAGTTAGTTGTTATGCTAATTACTTTCAAGATATGATAGAACATAAACTCGCGAAAATCTTCTTTGAACATCAAACTTACTATAAGTATTCTTCCTATTAAGCCAACACCTCTTCATGATGAGTCAATATCTTAATATGTAAAAGAACTGAATGGATACCACTTTCACAAGGCTATCCTGATTACATAATCTAATATCAATCAAAGGCTTCATGAATTGTTGCTAACTTACTTAAAAATCATTAATCCCCTTTAAAAATATCCGAGCCATTAATATCAACTTGATATTCTGTATAAAAACGGAGATCCCATGTACCTTCGTGTGTAAATACCTCTTTTTGTGTGCCAAAATCTACCAATTTTCTCAACAACAGCTATTCATTTTGTTGTCCAACATCTTCCTTTGTCCAAGATATCAGCACTGTATGTTGTCCAATATCGGACAACACTTGTTAGCGTTTGAAAATGTGTATATCAGACAACAAGTGTCAACACTTCTTGTCAGCGTCAACTTTATTCCTGTCAGCGTCTACAACTGCTGACGTCATCTGTGCAGCTACGATCTTCAACAGTGGCTAAAAACTCGAATATCAGTGTACTAAAATTAGTACTAATAGTATACCTTACTATTGACTTTGAATGTGATGAAAGAATCATAGAATGAAATCCCAAGATTCTTAGTGAATATAACATTCTTCCATCGTATCATATCCAATTCCCATGTTTAATAAGGAAACAAAATATACTCCCTCACGTCATGTATCTGCTCCAAAAAGCTTTACGTGGCTTTTGTTGAAATAACTCCCGTTTAATGATGAAGATAAAATAATATCTCCTAGAAATCAACAACCTACGTAGTGAGCAGACCATTTTAAAAACCCATAAATCTTGTCCAGGAATATACATCATGGGTAATAAC
Organism: Glebionis coronaria; assembly: GCA_025667525.1. Classification (NCBI taxonomy): domain Eukaryota; kingdom Viridiplantae; phylum Streptophyta; class Magnoliopsida; order Asterales; family Asteraceae; genus Glebionis; species Glebionis coronaria. The sequence goes on along the minus strand of CM046878.1, from coordinate 551,495,208 downwards.
TATTGCCATCCAAATAAATAGTCAACAGAACATATCACATCCAAAAATAAGAGAGATAAAAATCCCTAAACTTTTGCATGATATGCGAACTTTTCCAAAGCATATCAAACTTGATATTCCTGTGTTTGTAATATCATGCGAGGTGAAGAAAAAGCTGTTTTAAATTCCTTCTTACGTGATGAAAAATCACATCTTTGATCACTGCTTATGACAGAATATTTGTGCCATGATCCCATGTGAGAAAAATAATTCATCTTCTCGCTGCTTGATATAGATCAAAACGATTTAGGGCTTAGTGAAATGCGTGTTCTTGTTTTGTCAAACACATCCACCTGCTGCTACATCTTGTATTATGGAACTAGGGTTTGTGAAAACCCTAAGAATGACACATATCACAGCAACCATGAACGAAGTATACTAGCGTTCATCATGATTTTTAGAAAACCACTCACCAAAGCTAGTATGCTCAATCATAATGAACAAGAACACACCTTCCTTCTCTGTATAGAAACGATCTAGGGTTTGCAGAAAACCCTAAATCATGATTTTATGTAAAACAGGAAATCTGAAAATCACCACTACTGCCAACTTCGACAGCCTATAACCTTTTCTTGAGGATAGATCTCGACAATCCCTCTGTAGATGTCTAGATATATGTGTGTAGAACACACACAAGAAATTTCATGACGATCCAACGGTCCAATAAAAAGTTATGGCCTTCTGAATACTGCTGCGCACACAAAAACGCCCATAAAAATCCTAGACGAATTTTTCTTTTCTTCTCAAAACACGAACACCTTGTTGGTCCTAGAATCACGAGCCACGAGGCTCTGATACCAACTGTGGAAACCTTGGTTTCCTCGATCTTTTAGCTACTAGGGATGATCATTGTTCATATGATTAACATAATCAAAGCGGAATTAGAACAATAACCATTAACAAGGTGTTTGGGCACAATAACACAAGAATTAAACAATTAGGTTGCTAATTATATTAATAATCAACAACCACTAGACGTGTATACATTAATTCTACGTCTAGTGTAACACAAGCTTTAGGTTTACATTGTGAATGAAGTTATGAATAAAAACCTAAGACCCTTGTTCCTTTTATAGACTAAGGATTAGGGTTTACAAGAGATAACTATGAATAAACATGTAAATCTTCTATTTAAATAACTAATACAGAATATTCATAAATAATATTCTGAATACTTATCCTAAATAGATTTTTCCAACAGCGTTTGACTTCTGTTGACTTCTATCAACGCCTAATTTACACTTGTCAACGCTTAGACACAATGTGTCAACGTTGAACAAATGCCTTCATATTTTCTTCGTTTTTGTGTTTCTGCCACATCAACTTTTTGACCCAACACTTTCCTAGGGCTTCCTCTTGTTCCCTTAACTCCTTGGACTTCTGCATTCCCATACAAAGTGTCCTCTCCTATGGAAGTTGTAGCACTTCACCTTTGACTTATCAAACCCAACCTTGTCACCAGCATTAAGAGTAATATGCTTCCTCGTCCTCTTGAGAAACCTTCTTTCTCTCATGCTTAGTTAGGCCAACTGGTTCTTGATTTCTAGCTCCTCTAAGTCATCATCATTAAGATGCTAAAGATCATCATCAACTATCTTTGCAACATTCTCATAGTTGGACAAGAATGCATAAATGATACTATCACTCAATATAGCAGTGCTCGTAGAAGCACTACCAGAATTAAAAGATGTACTAGCATAATCAAGAATACTACCAATATTAGCCTCATCACTGAAACTTATCAGTAATATCCTCTTGTTCAGCATTTCTCCCAAAGTTATGAGTTTACTTACAATCTTTTGATGTCCATTGTAAATAGAATCAAGCGATTATGAGCCATTAGCATTAAAGTTCTCAAACATTGATTTTAACAATGTTTTCTTGGCCTTCTTTGTAGAGTCATTGCCATCAAATCTCAGAACAATTGTATCATAATAGATTTGGCATCTTCATGCTTCTGAAAAGCAAGAATATGCTCATTGGGTATTGCTAGCATAAATATACTCTTTGCCTTCATGTCATTCGTTCTTTACTTCTTTTCCTTAGTGTTCATCTCTTTTACTTTACCATCAGATGTAGTAACAGAGGATTTGGTACGAGTGTTTCCATGGGTAATAACTTCCCACAGATCATAGTTATACATTTTCACAAACTTAGTAAACCTAAATTTCCATTCTTTAAACTCTTCTTGTTTGAAGACAAGAACTTTGTTCATGGTGTTTGGTTGTGCAACTTCTGAATCCATCTCTTTTTGTTTATGTGAAAGAGTTTCTTGGTAATCTTCAAGATCAAAGCTTATCAACAAGCTCTGATACCACTTGTTGATCCTTTTTTTTTTATCATTTAATGTAGCTTGTATATTTAGACTACAAAGACTAAACTCTATATAGTCTTAGTAGAAACGTTTTGTTGATATCAAAGAGTATGCGAAATCTAGTTGATATTATGAAGATTGAATGGAAGTATATGAAAGAACAAGACAAATTATATGCACCGAACACTTCAATATTATTAAGTATAATACGAATACTCTTTAACAAGTATTATAGTTACAAAACCTTGAAGTCTAGAAAACTTAATGTGTTGTATATCAGACATCCAACCCTAAGACCTCCTTTATGATACAGTGAGTCCTTTACAAGATAAATATAAAGATCTAAAACAATCTTTTTAAATTCAGTAGATATATACACGTTATCTTCTGTTTGATAACTCACACGTCTTCAATCTTTATCTTCTCAACAACATTAACAACACAACAACACTAAACTTGACCATGGCCACCCTGGTCATATATGACCAAACACTACCATCACTAATATTACACTACCATTACTAATACTATTAATACTAGTAGTGCAAAACCAAACAACACTAATTTTATTTCCAACAGAAAGCTTGATATTTTTGGATTGGAACACATAATTACATAAACCCACGATATATGTTCAGAACTGCAAGATAAAGGAGGTTCAATTATGTTTCTTAATGTTTTTTTTGACAAATTGCATGTGTAGTTGCAAGAGTAAAAGATCACATATATAAGCATGAACTTAAGTTGATTCAAGAAGCTTGGGACTTGGCTTTAATATGCTTATTGAAGGATATGACTGATAAGTGTAAAAACACATATCTTTTACAACCTAAAAACCACTAAAACAAAGTCAAAAATACTTAATTATGCTTTATAAAATTCAGAATTATGCGGGTTTTGTGTTTTTGTACTTTTGTAGGTAAAATAGGTAAAAATGAAGCAAACACGGGTTTTTACAAGAATTATCTGAAGAAATGACTAAGAAAAGACAAAAGATGCTCACAAGGACTATTCTTGCATAAGACTTAAAGATTCAAGGGATGAAGTTGTTCATTTTCACAGTTAAAGGCTAAAGTTACATGAAGATAAAAGATATAAAGCTAGGGACTAAAACTGCCGAAAGAAGAAAGTTTTATAAGCCTAAGCCTGTTGGACCAATAAGAAGAAAAATAATAAAAGGTGAGGATTGCCAAGTCAGCGAATGAAAGCTGTTGGATTTGGATATAATACCAACAGTCCAGATATTGATCCTAATGTTACTTCTCTTGGCCAATAGATGATCGACACATCATTAACTCTTCTTCAACAAATTAGAGCACGAAGGAATGGATTTCAGAAGGAACTTAAAGAACGTAAAATGATCACCAAAATTCCCTCATCACTCCCATATACTTTAAATGTTCTCACATCCATTTTATCAAAAACCCCCAAAATCCCAGTTGAGCAACCCTATTCAAGACACATGTCTTAATTCGATTGGATATTCCACGTCACAAATCCTCACAAACTCATTCTTCACTCTAGCTTTTCTCTATAAAAACCAAAGCTTTACCTCACTTACAATTTATTAGTTAGTTAGTGTAGAAATTAGAGTAGGAATAGATAATGAGTTTTACACACAGTTCTTAATATTTCTGTTTTAGTTGTTAATTAAAACCAGTTACTTTCAGTTAAATTTGTAACAAATTCCTTCCATTAATGAAAATTCTTACTTCTCAATTTCACTTCAAGTTCTTATTTTTCTTTATTCAAAATCTGATACTGTTCTCAAGCTCTCAACAGAGTCTAAGTGTTGTTTCTATGATAACAAAAAGGAGGCATTGAGTTTTCTAAAAATCTTTTTTAAAATTTGAGTATTTGGTTTCAAAAAGTCAAATCAGTTCATACGTTTTTTTAGCTTATGAATACCTTTCAGTTGTTCAAGATCAATGTGTTAATCAACTGCAGTAGTAGTAGTTCATAGATTTTCAGTTTAGATCGAAGGAGCTCAGTTTGATCTTCACAAGTATCTGTTTGGGATTTGCTGATTAATAAGTAGATTATTGCTTATTGTCGATACGCAGCTGTTGAATTGGTAATGGTTATTAGTATTAGAAGTTCGGTGTAGTGGTTTGATCGTTCTCATAAGCATCTTCCCAGCGGAGGCCTTGAGACAGTGTATTCTCTTTTCCTTTCTAATTTATTTTAAATTCTTGTTGTTATAGGTTTCTAGTGTAATCATAGATGGAATCTGTTCTTATAGCTTGTATAAAGTGGTAGTTGGTAAGATTTTTACTACTAATCCGCTAGTTTCGATAATGGCTGATAGAAATTTGTTAAAATTCGGTTAACCAGTGTTTGGGACAGTTTATTAAAGGATATTTTTACTGAATTTTGATTTGAAATAAAGCTGTAAAGATATGGAATTATTAAGTAATGCAGTTCTAGTTGAATTCAGAAGTCATCCATTTGGTTTTGATTCAGGTTAGTTGGGTAAAATAATGTAGACTATTTTCTGTTTCTTTTAGGCACATAGGTAGACCATATCCTTCGGGTTTTAGTCAGTTTATAAGAGTAAATTAAGTGAATTTGGATTAAAATCAGTTTTTAAAACCAAGCTCAAGTGACTTAATACATTGAATAGTACAAAACTTTAGTGGGTATTAAATTTAAATTTTAAAAATCATGACAAAATTTGTATAAAAGGAAACATGTAAAACTTCCTTTTAAAACAAGTTTTTGAAACAATGAATTTTACATATTTTTAAAATTTCTTTAACTAAAATATATGTTTGGGCTTTGTGAATCCATCGGTAATTCAAAACCGAGATACCCATTGTTTTAAAAACGTTGTACAAGACTTTATAAAGTGTCATGTGCGTGTTCGATCGGGTTTTCCTCACACCTCTTACGAGTACCAACAAAAAACTCAATCGAACCTTGCTATGGACATATTTGATTCTAAGGCGTCTTGGAAGACACACAGAGAGGAACCGGAGAAGCTGGTCAAATGTAAAATCTTGTTAATAGGTCATTCTTCTTTAGGAAATCAGGAAGATCCGCCTTTTCAAATCTAGTGTGGTCTAACTAAAGCATTATAGAAATCAAATAAAAACTAGTTTTTATATGGTTCTAGAGTAAATAAGATATTATGTCAAAAGTCCTAAGATTTACTTAGCCTAGTTAGTCCTTTTTAATTCTTCAAAAAGATTTTTCATTTGTTCAAATTAAACTATTTAAAGCAATAAATGAAACAATTAAACAAGAATGTTAACAATATTTTCTTTGTAAAGCAAAACCCAAAGTATGGACTTTTTCCAAAGATTCTTTCCTTAATAGGAAAGAATCCTTTTATTTATCCCTTTAAAAAGTCTATGTGTTCCTTAATTTAGTAACAATTGTCTAATTTCGTACTTATGTTTAGTGAAAGTTAAAATTCGGGTTAAAATATACGGTTAAAAACGTAAAGAAATATTCTTTTTTAAAAAGCGGGTTGAAAAATGCGAAAACTTTAAGGTTAAAGCTATCAGTTATAAAACTTTAGTGTTGTAAATCGCCTTTTTAATTCAACGAAAAACAAAGTCAACAAACCAACCATCCGTGTACACCGTCCGTCTGAATCTTTAATCCCAAAAAAAAACAAACTCAACAAACCACTGTAACATCAAACACCATCCATCCGTCTGAATATGAATTTGATCTCTTCGAAATCACAAAGGAGGCTGACGATAAGAACACAAATGAGGCCATCCACATCGTCACTAAGGAGGTCAGTTCTATTTATCAATTACAAAATTTAATTCTGATCAATTTAAATTTAGTTTTGATTGAGGGTGTACTTTGAGTGTTATTGAGGTTTTTTGTTGGGATGTACCAGTTTGTTTATTAATCAATTGCAAACATTGTTGTTAATTAAAATGTGTTAGGATGTACCAGCTTCCTTTTCATGAATTTATATTATACCCAAGTTGACCCATCAAAAATTATAACTTTAGTTGGTTTGGTGGATCGATTTACATACCCTTTATTATTTGCTTAACATGTATAGATGTTGTGGTGTGTTGTATGTAGATACTGAATTTCTTCCTCTGTACACCAACTATGGGACCATGCTTACTACATGGAGTCCGTTGCATCTGGAGTTCTGACTGGAAAGTACAAGTTGGAGGTTCCTGCTGTTAGCATTGTTTGCACATAGAACTACAAGGTTAATCTAACATATCGAGTTAAAAGTTATTCGTTTCCTTGAATATTACTGTCTATCTTAAATAATTATTATCACTGTGTTTAGATACTTTATGTTGATAATATATCTTTTAGACTTGATAATTAAGAAAGGAAAGAAAATTATCATCTGATAATATTCTTTTAACATGAGCGTATGTTCGACTACCTGTTTTTGCCTTTTATCGTATTCAAGTGTTATGTCAAATGTTGAATTTTTTATAAGATAGGAGGAATCGATTGTTCTAGCTAGAGGTAGCAATATGGGTTAATTTTGGCATGTTACTAATTGTTTGACAAAGGTTTGGGTATCATGGGTAATTGTGTAGAGTGAAAATTACATTGTTTGGTGTACAAGTGTACATATGACAAACCTTCTGTTCCGACATACCATGTGTATTTTCAATTAACAGTGATGTTTGTAGAAACTAGAAGGGGAGGGGGGGGGGGGGTTGAATAGTATCTTATATTTACTTGTTAAATATGGGTTTTCAAAAATCCTTTTCAAAAACTTAGAATCGAGCAAATATGTGAAATCTTCTTATACACAATATGGACAAAGGATAGAGCAACTAAACTACTAATCACAAGTATATGCAAGTAATGAATAAAGAATATAAAGAGATAAGGAAAAGAAAGAGCAAACCAAACACCAAGGATTCATAGTGGTTCGGCAACGAAGCTCACTCTTCGTTCCTACTCCACTCCTCGAGTACTCCTTACTCAAGAGTTCACTAATCAACAAGCTCCTTAAGGTGGACAAACCGTACACGTAACTTCACCAATTTCCGAATCTAAGCTAAAAGTAGAGCCCTAATCTTAGCTAGGACCAATCTACACCAATATCCTTAATACAAGGTTTTTAAGCTCGTATGAAAGTTCGTTAATCTGATCTTTTCGAATTGATTACCGATCAAAAGTGCGACTCAATTGTTCTTGGTGGAAAGTAAAAGGGGATTGGTTTTCTGTTCTACTAAAAAGGGTTAAACGAGCAAAAGGATAAAAATACTCTAGAAACAATTATCTAAAAAGTAACTCAATCAAATTAAAATCAAATTAAAAACAATAAAGTAGAAATTAAAATTAAACAATAAATGAAAACAAACTTTAAAAACTTAACTTAAAATCTTAATTTCAAAAACTTAATAAAAACAGAAATCATTCATTTGGAATAAATCTTTTGATTCGGAATAAATCTTTTGATTCGGTATAAAAGTGCTTATCCGGAATAATTAGCTCATCCGGAATAAATTGGAAATGCTTGTTTATTCGGAATAAAATTGCTCATTCGGAATACCTTGGTTCAGAATGATACACTCATGCGGAATAATCACTTGGTTCGGAATATTTCCTTCATCCGGAATATATGTGCTCATCCGGAATAGTTGCTCATTCGGAATAAAAAGGAAATCAGCTGGTTCGGAATAATTGCTTGATCCGGAATAATATGATTGATGACGTATAGTCCCCAGCCGGGTCATGGACCCGGCCCATGGGTACTACCCGTATCCGGCCCATCACAGATGGGTGGAATAATGTCATTCAGGCTTATGGGCTTGGATGAACAGTAACCGCACACATGTGTGCGGCCCACGGCCCGGTACGGCCGACATGGCCGACATAGGGTTAGACAGAATAATATTCTGTCTAGGAATATCTTTATCCCAATAAGAGAGGATATTCACTACCAGAATTAGAAGATAACAATCATTCTAATTCTGGTGCTTATCTCTTCCTTGGGGCCGAAGCATCAGTGAAAGCCCACTAGGGTTTCACCGCCTATAAAAGGAACCCCCAAGGGTTCCACAAAGGTATTACGACTTGTACTTTAAACTCACATAAACCCTAAATCGATTACTTACTCTCACGCCGGAGTCTAATCGTGGGAAACATTCCCACGGTAAGCCTAACGCGTGCTGTTTAGTGTGCAGGATCCCAACCAAACGATTCACTTGGTGCAGGAGCCAGAGCCCAGCCAACCCGAATTAAGCCTAATTCGGGTCTAGCAAGGATCAACCAACTTTTGCATCAACAAGTTGGCGCCATCCGTGGGACCCCTAACACTAAGCTAGAACAAAACCTCATCTCGAATTTCCAATGACGAAGGGGCATCCGCCAGCTAACCCCAAGAACGTGAATCCTGGGAACCGGAAGTCCCAAGGGGAAGGGATTCTTATTCCCAACCAATCACCTAGCCGCCTCGCAGGCGGGCCGGGTAACCGTAGCGTTTTTCAGCCCGCGGGGGTGACGAGCACGATCTCGGTGACACCCCCGCCTACTTCAACCCTGGACAACCCTGATCCGGGGAGTGCGCCAAACCCTCCTAACAAGGAACCGCGCAGACCCTCGACGGAGGAAGAAGTGGAAGTCCTACCACTCAGTGAGGAGGATCTTACTCGAGTTCTCACGCAGAACTTCGAAAGGATCGTCCCAGGGATCGTATCAAGGTTGAATCTGGGGAGGAACCTCCAAGCCAGACTCAACTTTGGTGACACTGGACCAACCACCCCCTCCCAAAATCGGAGAAAAAGGAGAGCTCGGCCTCAGGAGCAGGGGACATTTGAGGAAACCCCTCAACCCCGGAATGTGTTTGAGCGCATAGGAGACCGCCTTATACAGGAATTAACGCAGTCTCAAGAAGGAGAAAGGTCGGATGGCTCACCCGAGCGACCAGATCGAGAGCTGGACAGAACTACACGTCGCCCGAGTGTGTGGGACAGAATGAACACTGGGAAAAAGGCTCCTGGTTCATCCCAAAAAAGTGGCCCCTATGCAAAGGATGGGGCACCGCCGCCATCCCCGGACCCGTCCGGAGAGGACTCAGATGACCATCCGCCTAAGCGTCGCCGACCTAGGCGCACCCCTCCACCACCACCAAACAATGATGGGTATTATGATAGTCCTTACTATCGAGATGCGGAAGCGGAGGATCTTTCGCGTCCATGGTGTGAACCATGGGATGACCCTAGGCTTACCCGGCCATGGGCGGATCCCAGGGAAGACCCGTTCACCCTCCGCATAAGGAACTATTCTGAGGACACCAAGCGTCGCATGCCGACGTGTATCAAGACTTATGATGGGTCCGGTGATCCGGTGGACCACCTTAAACTATTTGATACACAGGCTAAAATTGAGCGATGGCCCAGGCCTATATGGTGCCAAATGTTCAATTCGACCTTGATCGTGAATGCCCGCGACTGGTTTGAGGCACTCCCTCCACGGAGCATTGATAGTTTCACGGAACTACGCACTGCCTTTGAGAATAATTATACTCAAAGGAAGAAGTATAATAGGGATCCGGTCTCATTGGCAACTGTCAAGCAACGGCCGGGGGAGTCCACAGAAGCCTTCACTGAGCGCTTCAATGATCAGTGCACGCGCACAAGAACCATGCCAGAGCTCCTGAAAATCTCTGACTACATGCACGCCATAACAGACAGAGAACTGATCAGGCGCCTCAATGACAAGCGCCCAGAGAGATATGATGACCTCATGGAAAGGGTCAGAAATTTCATAGAGGGAGAGACAACTGTGGCCGCGGCCTACCCATCCCGAGGAAATGGGTACCGGTCAAATGACCAGTCCCGGAGACAGTCGGGCAGTCAAGGTAATCAGAACAATAACAAGGGTTCAGACTGTAAGAGCCAAAGCAAAGGCGGACGGTCGGACGATAAGTTCACCCCCTAAAGATGTCCTACCGGGAGATCTTGCTGACAGAAGGGGCGAACTTTCCAAGGCCTCCCCCAATGACCACTCCCCCGGAACGTCGCCAAGGAAGTCGCTTTTGCGAGTTCCATAATGACAAAGGCCACGACACGGAGGAGTGTATACAGCTCAAGAAGCACATTGAGTCGCTGATCAAATCAGGCAAACTCAAACACCTAGTTAAGGATTGGAAGGATGGGAAAGACAACAACAAGAAGTATGATAAGAAGGATCCCCAAAAGGACAAACCTTCGACCATATACATGATCCAATCCAGACAGCGCCGCACGAGGCAGAAAATTGGCCAAAAATTTTCACGCGGCAGGGAGATCTCATTCCCTCCCATCACAGCAAGCGATGTGTTTGATGCGCCTCTCACTATTGAGATAAGCATTAGAACACATGATGTTCGTCGCATGTATGTGGACAGAGGATCGTCAGCAGAGGTACTATATGAACACTGTTTCGTTCAGTTATGCCCAGAAATAAGAAGCCAATTAGTACCGGCCACGTCGCCGCTTACTGGCTTTAGTGGAGACACTATCTGGCCGATAGGGCAATTACGTTTGCTTGTGACCATTGGGAATGAGGAACATTCCACTGCGGCGTGGATGAACTTCATGGTGATACGCTCACATTCTCCGTACAATGGAATCATAGGCAGACCAGGCATTCTGGCTATCCGGGCAGTACCCTCTACGGCACACGGAATGATCAAATTCCCCGTTGAGGGGGGAATCGTTACTATTTACAACATAGTTGTACCAACATCTGAGTGTCACACCGTGACAACACCGGCTCCACCTGTCCCACCCAAGGATGGATCACCACCTCCCAATTGGAAGGTGGCCATTCACCCTGACTATCCGGGACAGGAGGTATCCATAGGAGGGGCGCTCTCGGATAGCGGCAAAAGGGCCATGTGCTCTCTTTTAAGTGCAAACCTAGACATATTCGCATGGGAGCCAAAACATATGACAGGTGTGCCACGTGCGATAGCAGAACATAAGCTCCAGATCCGCCAAGGGTACCAACCCATCAAGCAAAAGAAGCGCGGCCAGGTGCCAGAGCGCAGCCAAGTAATATTGGAGGAAGTACGGAAACTAGTGGATGCAGGCATCATGCGCGAGGTATACTACCACGAGTGGTTGTCCAATCCGGTCATGGTCAAGAAGCATGACGGAAGTTGGCGCATGTGTGTGGATTTTACGGATCTAAACAAGGCCTGCCCACAGGACTGTTACCCGCTACCGGAAATCGATTGGAAGGTGGAGTCTCTATGTGGGTATCCTTTTAAATGTTTTTTGGACGCGTATAAAGGGTATCATCAAATCCAGATGGCGGAGGAGGATGCAGAAAAAACGGCGTTCCATACGAGCCAGGGCGTGTATTGCTATACGAAAATGCCGTTTGGACTGAAGAACGCCGGTGCTACATATCAGCGGTTGGTGGACAAAGCTTTTGAACCACAAATAGGCTGCAACTTGGAAGTCTATGTTGATGACTTGGTGATAAAAAGTCACACGGAGGAGGCACTCCTCCGAGACGTCCAAGAGACATTCGACACTCTGAGAAGGATTAACATGAAGTTAAATCCAAAGAAATGTACGTTTGGAGCAACTGAGGGGATGTTCCTCGGATATTTGATTGATCCAAACGACATCAAACCTTTGCCCAGAGAAGACGGATGCAGTGATACAACTGCCGTCCCCGCAGACACGGAAGGAGGTGCAATCCTTAAATGGGAAGTTAGCCGGACTGAATAGGTTCCTATCTAAATCCGCAGAGAAGTCATTACCCCTATTTAAGACACTCAAGAAGTGCATTAGGAAGGGAGACTTCCGGTGGACGAAGGAAGCCGAGGAAGCCTTCGGCCAACTCAAGCAACATCTTGCATCTCTCCCTATGCTAGTGGCTTCACGGCCAAAGGAGGAACTCATTATGTACCTCTCAGCTACTCATGGAGCAATAAGCGCGGGTACTTATGACGGACAGAGATACAGTACAAACTCCGGTCTACTTTATAAGTAGAACACTACAAGGGCCGGAGTTGAATTATTCCTCCATGGAAAAATTGGTGTTAGCACTAGTGTTTGCTACAAAGCGGTTGCTCCGGTACTTGCAGGTTATTTCTAGACCGGACGTGGCGGGGAGGCTACAGAAATGGAGCATCCTGTTGGGGGAGCACAATATATCTTACAGACCAAGGACGGCTGTTAAAGGCCAGATCTTGGCAGATTTCCTGATCGAGAAGCCGGATGAGGAAGGACCAATCATTAAGCAAGACGAGATCCCAACGGAACCTTGGGTGTTATTCACGGATGGATCCTCGTGTACGGACGGGTCCGGAGCAGGTCTCATCCTCACAAACCCAGAAGGAATGGAATTCACGTACGCCCTCCGTTTTGAGTTTACGGCCACTAACAACGAAGCGGAATATGAAGCATTAATTGCGGGTTTAAAAATCGCCGCTAGAATGGGGGTCCGCAACCTTGAGGCCTACGTGGACTCACGGCTTGTCGCGAACCATATTCTAGGTGGGTATGTGGCTAAGGAAGACAACATGGTCAGGTACTTGGAAAAACTCAAGTCGCTAATTGCGACTTTTAGTAAGTTTTCCATCAAGCAGGTGCCAAGAGGCGAGAACAAGAAAGCGGACGCTCTTAGCAAGATCGCATCCACAAGCTTCGCTCACTTGTCTAAACAAGTCTTGGTGGAGATACTCAAGGAGAAATCTATAACGGAAGGGGAGGTTGCCGCTATAGTTGAGGAGGAGGGACCTACATGGATGACCCCAATCATCAACTATTTGACCAATGAGACCCTTCCAGACGAGGAAAAAGCAGCAAGGCGTATTAAAAGGAAGTCGCAGCATTTCGAACTTCGAGAAGGCATCCTTTACAAGCGCTCTTTCTTGCAGCCGTGGCTGCGGTGTGTTGGACCACGCCAGGCAGCTTACGTGATCAGTGACATACACGAAGGGTTGTGCGGTATGCATGCAGGCCCACGATCCGTGGTGGCTAGAGCCTTGCGAACAGGATATTATTGGCCTACCATGCACAGAGACGCGCGTGACATGATCCGCAAGTGTAATGATTGCCAAGTGCATAGGCCAGTACCGCGGCACCCGCAGCAGGAGCTTACACCTATCACGTCCCCATGGCCATTTTATAAATGGGGAATTGACATCGCAGGACCATTTCCTGTAGCTGCGGGGGGGGGGGGGGGGGGGGGGGGGGAGGGGGGGGGGGGGGGAGGGGGGGGGGTTAAATTCTTGATTGTTGCAATGGACTACTTCACACGATGGATAGAAGCCAAGGCAGTTAAGTCTATCACAGGAAAGCAGGTCAAGAAGTTTGTGTGGGAACACATTGTGTGCCGTTTTGGTCTACCAGGAGAGATCATCTCGGACAACGGAAAGCAGTTCACGGATAACCCATTCAAAGATTGGTGTGCATCATTAAACATCAAACGACGCTTCACATCTGTTAAGCATCCACAAACAAACGGCCTTGTCGAACGAGAAAATAGAAGCTTGGGGAATGGCATCAAGGCGCGTCTGGATGAACGAAATGGCAAATGGGTCGATGAGTTATCACATGTGCTATGGGCGCATAGAACTATGATCAAAACAGCCAACGGGGATACTCCATTTGCATTGGCCTACGGAACTGAAGCTGTTATTCCAGCAGAAATAGGAATGCCTACCATCTGCACAGCGGAGGTTAACGTCGTCACGAACGACGAACAGTTGCGAATAAACCTGGATTTGTTGGAAGAAAAAAGGGAAATAGCAGCCATCAATGAGGCTAAGTCCAAGGATAAGATGAAGGCTTATTATGACGCCAAGGTCAAGGGTGTTTCCTTTCGGCCGGGAGACTACGTTTATCGTGCTAACGAAGCAAGTCGAGCGGAGAACACAGGAAAGTTGGGCCCCAAGTGGGAAGGACCGTATGAAGTCACTGAAGCCTTGGGGCGAGGCGCGTACAAGCTACGTGACATGGACGGCCGCGACCTAGAGCGCACATGGAATATTTCCAATCTCAAAAGGTGCTATCTCTGAAAGCTACGGCTTCCGCATGGGTACTTCGCTATATGCGGTCTTAATAAAGAACCATGCGGTTTTATCTGTTTTGTTCTTATTATGTTTGTTTAGATTCTTTTCTTATTTTTTAGGACTTGTCATTATCGTTTAAACAAAAGTGTAAACGTTCTAATAAAATGCCATGGTGCCTAGCTAGCTCCACGGCTTGTTTCGTGCAAATCATTTTTTAGAGTTTTTGTTAGTTGTATGAATTTTACTTATATTATAATATGTTATGTTTTATTCATATGCATTCTTCCAAAATTACTGTACATGTACTATACGCCTCCAGGCGGGGTAAGAGGATTAAGTGAACCTACTAATTCAACTTGCCGCGTAAGAGGGATGCAACCCCAGCCGCACGGACCATGTGTCCTTACTAGACACCTTACTCACAAGACGTTGGAGTAAGTTTCATATGCTGTAGCCACACGGTGCTCCGCATAGCAAAGACGCACGTCGCATGTCTAGTAAATTATAGGCTTGTAGGTATTTTCTTTCTTTGTGTGTAAGACGTGATATATCATGCAGTATTGTGCTACAATATTTAAACACAAGTAGAAACACACAAGTTTACAAATTATCAAAATTGTCGTGGTCACTCACGGACTTATATACAAAGCACAAATGTTGTTAGCCGTGTACATGCACGGACGAATAGGAACAATAAATATTCAAAGGGTTACAAACCAAAAGTGTCTGAAAGGGATCTTAAGTAGGAGCATCCTACATAGCGGGGAAAAACTTACCCATTTCTACTTGCTCTTCGACCAGACACGATAACCATTCATCACTTTCCTTCCACTTCTGGGCCTGAGCCGCAGTCCTCTCCAGCACCACACTTAAGGGTTCTTCGGCAAGCACGATTCTGGTTACGTCCTCGTATATGGGAAGTGTCAGGTGGCTGGGGGATGGAGTAAAGGAAGCACTGGAAGACGCGCTAAGACTGAGCTTTTCCATAATTTCAATATTTGGCGCATCTTTGGTGGCCTCCAGCTCATCCAGGAATGGGTAGTGTAGATCTCGCATCGCGGCCATAGAGGCAGTCATCTTGCTAGCAGCTTCAGGTTTAAAGAAGGCATGATGGGCGATGTCTCCCCCCTTCGTGATCAGCTCAGCGGCCTCAACCATCCCCTCGTGTCGTCCGTGGTCAATACCATCAGACACAAGGTTGGCGAATTGTTGCACAAAGTCCGGGGCCTCTAGCACCTTCATGACGGCCAGGCGTGCTCCATGGCCAACCATCCACCTACGGCCGGCAATGGCTGTTAGCAGTTGGGGGCATAATACATTGTCACGCTCAGCAGTGAGGGCATCAATCATCAACTCTTTTTGGGAAACTGCCTCTTTCAGTTCTTGGATAACGACCCTCTCATCAACAAGGTTTGTTTGTAGTTTTTCCATGTTTTGGACGGCCAGGTGCGCGCCCTCTAGTTTCTGGTTAAGAACGTCTACTTGGCTGGAGTACGAGTAGGCAGAAGCTTCCGCCGTGGCTACCTATAAGGAAAAAACGTGTTAGCACATTCCTTTTGTAATATGGGTGGCGCGGCACGGATATGTACCTTGGTGGTTGCAACATCTAGTTGGGACTCAAGGTTGGATACTTGCTGGTCGTATTCACTCGCGCGGGCTGATTGTTTTTTAATGGTCGCCTCGGCATTGACCAGTTGGGATTGGAGGTCATCAATCTGAGCTTCATTCTCTTCAATCATCTTCTCCCTCCGTCCAACTTTCCTCTTGAGAGAGTCAACATGCCCAAGCGCGACTTCAAACCTAACCCTCATCGAGGTTCCCATCGCCATTTGGTGTACCAGAGTGCCGTTGTACTCATCCGCCAAGTCTGCATGGCTGAGCGAGTTTACCTCTTGCACCAAGCTTGGTGGTATGCAGTTGTTGAGGTACTCCCGGCACTCATCAGCGTTCCTCAGTCGTGACGCCGTGGTAATATTCCATACCGGGTTGAAAGGTTGAGGGGCACCGGACGTGGGGAAGTCTTGGGAGGCTATGGGTGAACCGTCTTCAAATACAGGGCCGGACCTTGTGGGGGCCGTGGGGTTTTCTTCCATTGCTTTTCCTTTCCCCTTATCAACTTGGGTGTCAGAAGGAGGCGCGGCACCAGTCTGGTTGTTCCTGTGAAACAAGTATTACGAAATATCTTAAGTGTTGCTTACAAGGAAACTTGTCATTCTTACATATTAAGAGGGGGTCTTACATATTGTTTCTTGCTAATTCGGAGGCGGTTGGGGTAATCTGAGTGACGGGATCGACATGAGCGGCCCGGTTAGCCTCGGAACCCTGGGTAGCACTCCCGACAGATTGATACAAGGGGTGGTCTTCTCGAAGTCTCTTGGCAGGAGCATTGTGTTCGCCAATCTCGACTGAGGCGGTCCCTCTCGCACGGTTGCTTCTTTTTCGGGTACGCCTGGCGACGGGCTGCATTATTGCTTCGTCAATCTCCTCCCCGACTTCTTCTTCCTCCTCTTCTTCTAGGTTGACATGTTGCTGTACTTCATCATCATCATCACCCATCAATCGGCGAATGCTGGAGGTGGTTAGTTCAATGTTGTCTCCCTGTTGTTCCCTATGTGGTGAGGAGGGCCCAGCTCCTCCTTCATTTATCTGGTTATCACCATCGCCGTTGTCTCCATGCTCCTCCACGTCAGAATGGGGATCAGGCACGGCTTCCAAAGCAACCGTCACGGGGCGGGTATGCTCAAGAAGAGGTTGTTCATTCTCACGAAGAGGACGAAGACCCTCCGGCACAAGCCTTGGGTCGCCCTGGCGTAAAAGTCCAAAGAAGTTCATTTCTGTTCAGCACAAAACAACATATGTTAGCTATTTATCAAATAATTGTATGCATTTTTTGCGTACGGATGTTAGCCTACCTTCGCCCTGCCTTCTCCAAAAAACGGGATACCTATTGGAAGGACCAAAGTAATTGCCACTAATCCCTAGCAGACATAGGAATGATTCGGGAAGGTTTCTATGGAACCAAGTCCTATTCAAATCTAACTCTTGGGAATGACGGGGGTTGTATGTACTTGTGTGCGGCTTGGGGTCGTGAGGGATCCTAGTTCTGATGGTATAATCGCCCGGCCATACCACTGCGTCAATAAAAAAGTAGTGATCATACCAATTTTTCAATGAATCCATTGGTTTGTTGTGCGATTGGGGACTGTTGGAGGCTCGTTTCTTAAAAGATACCCAACCATTTACTATGTTGGGAACATAAAAGAGCCGGAATAATTCTACAGTTGGGGAGATTCTCCTAGCACGACAAAGAATCTCGAATTGGCTAATCTTACAGGCACCTATGCAGTGGAGCTGACTAATGTGTACGTCATAATATCCTAGAAGATCTACAAGAAAGTGGGTGAAAGGGATGCGGTAATTAGCCGCATCAAAAAGGCGAGTATACAAGCCTATCTTACCCGCTGGAGCCTCAGTTATGAGGTCTCCGGCGCCAGGAAGTGAGGGGTGTAGGTTGGTAGGAATGAAATAATTTGTACAAAAATGGTTTAATTGGTCTTGGGTCATGACATTCAGCACAGATCCAATGGTAGGGCTGTTTCTATGAGCCATTACTAAAAAAGAGTGTAAGGAAGTGGTGTTCTAACCTGCGTGTGAAGGGATCCGTGCGTATTTGGTTCAAGCTAAGAGGAAAGCTTTAATGGCAGAAATGGAGGTTATAAACTGTGTGTTTCACACAGCCGTGGGGGTGGCTTATTTATAGGGTTGCCTCATGGGTCACAACCTGTTGGATGTGTGACACGTGTCTGCCATTATTCTTAATCGTGTGGCTAGGGGGCAAGTGGCAAGTGAAACGTCAGGTGGGACCCACGGGTCATATCTGATTCACACGTTTGCACTGCTCAAGGTTCTGACTGTCTGCACTTTTGTCAGTCAAACAAGTCAGATGAACAGTTGTTCATGTCGGGTTATGCGGCTCTTACGTAAGACTTGACATTTAATGATATATTTAATTTGTCTCGGTTGCTATATACGGCTGAGATATTGATGGAATAACTTCTTAAGCCAGGTTGCCACGTGCGACCAATATAAATTCTTGGACAATTTGTCATTTACTATGGTTTCCTTGGTACGTCCGGGGAGCATCTTTGTAGTCTAGAGGTTCCACCTACGGTTGTAACAACTAGACTGGGGGGACATGATGACGTATAGTCCCCAGCCGGGTCATGGACCCGGCCCATGGGTACTACCCGTATCCGGCCCATCACAGATGGGTGGAATAATGTCATTCAGGCTTATGGGCTTGGATGAACAGTAACCGCACACATGTGTGCGGCCCACGGCCCGGTACGGCCGTCATGGCCGACATAGGGTTAGACAGAATAATATTCTGTCTAGGAATATCTTTATCCCAATAAGAGAGGATATTCACTACCAGAATTAGAAGATAACAATCATTCTAATTCTGGTGCTTATCTCTTCCTTGGGGCCGAAGCATCAGTGAAAGCCCACTAGGGTTTCACTGCCTATAAAAGGAACCCCCAAGGGTTCCACAAAGGTATTACGACTTGTACTTTAAACTCACATAAACCCTAAATCGATTACTTACTCTCACGCCGGAGTCTAATCGTGGGAAACATTCCCACGGTAAGCCTAACGCGTGCTGTTTAGTGTGCAGGATCCCAACCAAACGATTCACTTGGTGCAGGAGCCAGAGCCCAGCCAACCCGAATTAAGCCTAATTCGGGTCTAGCAAGGATCAACCAACTTTTGCATCAACAATGATGAAAAGCTTGATTCGGAATAATTGCTTGACTCAGAATAACTAAACACGAACCTTCATTCGGAATAAATTGTTTATCCGGAATGTTTGTTCATCCGGAATAAATGGTTGATCCGGAATAATAAGACAAAAGACTCATCCGGAAAAATGGCTCATTCGGAATATAATGTTCATCCGGAATAAACCCTTGATCCCGAATAAATGGTTCACCCGGAATAATCGTTTATTCGGAATAACTTGGAAAATCACTTCGTTCGGAATAAATTCCTTGGTTCGGAATCTGGGTAAACAGGAGATATACGAAGAACAGGGAACTAAAACAAGAACGAATTTAACAAAAATCAACCAAGTTTTTATCAAAGATTAAACCAAGCTAACCACTAATCATCAACTAATGATAAACTTCAAACCAAATTAACAAAAACACAAAACCCACTTGTTTTTAAAGATCAAAATCAACAAAATAAGAAACTTAAAACTTAAGATCAATAAGAGAAAGATGAACAAGATTAAATGAAAGATGATATTGAAAGATGATATTGAAAGATTAAGGTTAAACAAACAAAAGGGAAGATTAAAAACTTACAAGAACTATGATGGATTCAAGAAAAATAAAAATCACCAAACACCCTAATGGTGTTGGTTTTTGTTACGAAATAAAAGGAAGAAAAAAAAGGGAATGAAAAACTAGTCTCCAAGTTGTGAAGGGATCTTCTATATATAGGCCTTGGGCTTGGTTGGTGAGTGGGCTTTCTTCCTTTCTTTTTGTCTTCTCGTCTTTTCAGTAAAGTTGACGTTTTCGATTCTGATTCGGGATTTGTCGATGAATAAATTCAACTCGTCTTTAAATTTCTTCGTTTAATAGACTTGAGTTCTTCGACATATGTAAATCTTCCATCTTTGGTCCTTTTCTTCGATAAATCTTCAAATAGGCCCATTGACTTCAAATCTTTTGCATCTCTTGGACAATAGACTTCGTCTTGAGTCTTTTTCTTTGATAAAACCCGTGCAATCCCATGTTTTCTTCAATATTTATCCGGTTGGCTCTGAAAACATAACAAACACACAAACCATGCATAATTCCAAACAAATGATATTAAATACGCGTTTTGGTTTCATTTTAGCAAGAAATAAGTGGTAAAAGGATGGGTGTTTTCACACCTATCAAATCCCCTACACTTAACCATTGCAATGCCCTCATGCAATGCATTAATTTTAAAGCACGGTTTACATTTCCCATCATAAATAACCCACCTTGGTCTTCTTTAAATTCTAAACACTAAGGAAACCAAAAGAACAAAACGAGTAAAGAATTCAAAGACTTACATTGGGGTTTTAGGTTGTCATGAATGTTCATCATTCTCAAGTTTCACGTTCCCCATACCAAGCTTAAAAACGAGATCATTGTTATTATAAGTTAGCAAACTAACACAAACTCATGTGGCCCAATTATTCACTTAGACTCCTTTACTCCTAGGTGTATCTCTTATATTTTATTGTTGTCTTGAATGATCACGAGGATGCATTGTTTGACTTATTACGATAGTTATTTAAGCTGAAAACAAAGTGGGACAATTTAATCAATAGTTAGCTAAAGGACAAAATCTTTTAAAACTGCTTCTTGGGACCTCATAAAGTTCATATCTTGGCATAACTCGCTTCACGATTTGAGACCTTTCTCGGACCGATATTTGGCAGCGACTTCATACTTCAAATCTTTGAGAGACGTTCTTGAAATTATGGTCTTCTCTTCATAATAGGAATTTCTTCACTTGAAGTTTTGAGAGCTTCTTCACATTTGGACCACGACTTCTTCATTTTTCTCCAATCTTTATTTTGGATTTTGATATACAACGATCCGCCTCCTTTTAGGACTTGGATCTATTTATCCTCATACCTTGCTAGGGTCTTTTCGGATAGACTTCTCCATGATCTTTTGGGGAGTACTTTGTAACACCCCCAAATTTATACAACTCAATACAGCAGAAGACTCGTTGGTGTTACGGGATTGCACATTACTCACATCATAGACAACGCATAAAAATCGCGTCGTTTAATAATAAATCATTTCCATTCATAAACATTAAAGTTACATCGGTCACAAGTCATTTCATTTCATACAAAGTTTTACAAAATATTTGAATGGAAAATATTGTTTAAGTGTGGGCCATGAATTCTTGTCGTCTTCCCGAGAATTACCTTCAAGTACCTGAGACAAAACATGTTAAAAGAAAAGGTCAGCGATAACCCCGAGTGAATTCATAGAGTTTAATAAAATCCATCAATATAATATCAGTATAAAATTATTACTCAAAAATCATTTTGTACAAGTCATTTTAATAGGCCATAAAATAGCCAAAGTCAATTTATACAAATCCTTATCAAAAATCATAATATAGGCATTTGCCGTAAAAATCATTATACGAGCCAATGTCGTAAAAACATCATACAATACGTCTTATGACGTTGTATAAAATCAAATAAAAACCGTTATATGAATATGGTTATGAAAACCAAAACACAAACATAATATCATTAGTATGACCCTGTATTGCTAGTCAGGCAATACATCGTAATTCGAAGCGTCTAGTAGTATTTCGTTAGTTTGGATTATTATAAATCGCATGACATTGTTACCTTACTAAACCAACAACGGGTAGCTAACCCGATACCAATTTTGCCCATCTAAAGTAGCGTGTCGTCACAAAGGTCACGCTATGGAAATCTTCTCATACATAAATTCGCTTACCAATCAATGTGGCACGACGGGGATCAACCGTCAAGGCGCGAACTGGGGTGATCGTCCCTAAATAGTACTATTAAATGCATAAGCGTCTACCAAATCCCGGTAGTTCACAATTCATGCTAATGGGAATTTTAGTGACATAACCTAACTTTAATAATCCATTTAATTTCATCTATCGGGTCCTTTAATCATTTATCGGGTCATTCAATCGGGTCATTCAATCATTCGGGTCCAAAATCAATAAACAAACAATCGGGACAAATGGTGTCCTATTTAATAAAAACTAACATGTTATCTCCCTCGCGGGTTTATAAAACATTTATAAAAACATTTAAAAGAGTGTGAGGCTATGAACTCACGTTGATGTGGGAAGACGATTATCGGCAATTCGGTCGTACGGTACGTGCTTCAATCACGGAAACCTAGACAATTAATACTCGTCTTAGACTCATGTCCAATGAATTTATAAAAATAACACTTATGTATACATATGATGATTATTTATATATGATGATCAAGTGGGTTTACATATTATCGTTTACTCATTTTAGTGTTATATGTCGGTAACGTTTATACTAGTTTGTTAGTTTTACCTATTTACCTATTTTAAGTCCATTAAGCTTAGTATAAGTTCTTTAACTTGTTTTAATCCCTTTTATACCTATATTATCAGTATGTATACTTTCCATGTTGGGCCCAAATGGGTTAAGCCCAATAAGTTCTTTTTACAAGTTTTTATCTTATTTAGTCCAATTATTAGTCCAATATGCTTAATTAGCTCGTAAATGTCCGTATTTCTTATAGTTCGGGTTTTATCGGTTTTTACTTGTATTAGATACTTATATATCAGTATATGACTTTTATAAACTTTACATTAGACAGGTTTGGCCGTCTAAGTTTTATTTGGCGAAAAACGTTAATTTTACGGCGATAGCCGAAAAAGTCGTAAAAATCAAGTTTATAGTTTTTGTTACTTATAAATATTATTTCACCACCATTTATATAATTTATCCATTTAACTAACCTTTTATATATTTATATAAATAAGTTTTATAAGTTAGTGGGTTTTTATTTTATATTTTATACATTAAAATGTGAGTGCTTATATAATAATAATAAACATTAATTCCAAAAATCTGATTTTTATCTTCATGTTCACCATTTTTACCATATCTAGAGTTCTATAATGAATTAGAAGCTCATTTTTGGGTGACATGTTCTTCATATTATGTGCTACATTTAACTTAGTTATAGCTACTGCCCATTTTGAGTTCATCTTGCCTTAACAGTCCCTACAAAACTGCTTATTCAGATTAGACCACCTAACTTGTTTTGATCATATCTCACTCATTATTTTGATTCCATTGCATGGCCAACTCTCACATGTGTATAACATCTTGTACTTACTGTAAATGGATCATGCCATGCAATTTTATCAGTTCTTGTTTTAGTTATATACTGTTTTTATACAGCCAACTAAATAATCAAGATTTTAACCTCATTTCTTATAGTTATTATCATTTTTAAGCATATCTATCAACACTTGATCCCCACACAACATTTTTATCATCATATATACATCATATATATATAAAAAATGAAAGAAAATACACTTGTTCTTTACAAAATAACAAGAGAAAAATGGAGAGGATGATCTTCTTTACCAACCAAGTGTTTTCCTTGTTTTTGGAAGACAAGAACTTGATGAACACAACAAGTAACTCCAAGACCATCAAATATCAAGAACATATGTTGGGAAATCAGCCCTAGGACACAAGCAAATCACCTCCAATGATGTTAATATGGCCACCAAATGATCAAGGCTTCAAGAGAACTCCTTAATAGAGCTAGTAAACATGTGTTTCATGGCTAGAAGAGATCAAAAAGGGTGTTTGTTGCCTTAAAGTGGACGGCAAGGGTGAGTGGTTTGAGAGAGTTTGGTGTTGGTTTGCATGTAAGGAAAATGGAAGTGAAAAGTGTAGCTAGTTTTGAAGATAGTGGAGTGGTAGAAAGCTTAGGATGTAAGCTAAGCTTACACATGTAATAAGCTATCTAACTTGATGCCACCTCCATGGTGTGGTGTCAAGTGTGCCGTCCAACCTTAACTAGTGGGGTGGGACAATGTATTTTGTCCCATCTCACTAGTTGACGGGTATTTCTTGATTCTAGTTTTCTCGATTTGCGTGCCCTCGGGTCGTTTTACGAAAAACGTTTTTATAAATTATGAACCAACGTCACAAAACGAATCCAATAAAAATTGTCTCATCAAAAACGGAGTTCGAAAACGTAAATACGTAATCCTAAGGTTTCCGGTTTAGTCGTAAAGGACGTTAAAAATAAAATCGTAAGTCCTAATCTCTTCTCGTAAATTTGTGAGTTTATGAACTAACACAAATTTAAAACTCCAAAATAATATTCGCGGATAAATTTATTTTTTGAAATGTCGGACTTTCACCAAGGACGGTGTATGTAAACGTAAGCACGTAACGTTGAATCCTCCGGTTTAAACGTAGTCGATGCTACTTCAAGACGTAAATCCAAATTTCTTCCCAAAAATAAGTGAGTTCATATTGTAACATTAAAATAATGTTTTCAAACAAATATCGAGAATAAAATATCAACCATAAATTGACGGATTATCACAGCATTTACCCCTAAACAGGATCTTTGTCCTCAAAGATCATCTTACTACTCGCTTCTTATAGAGTTAAAGCCATGTGGGTATTTCCTCCACATTTGGATTTTTCTCACAAGTGCAATTCATTACAATACGCGAGTTTCATCAAACATAACTACGGGAATAAGATAAGGCTAAATGTTGACTTACTTTCTCTATCCATGATGTTCACGGGTTTTTGATGAATGCAACTTTTCGCCGATCTAAGCTCTACTAAGAATAATCAGATTCTCACTTGATAGATATTCCATCAAGTTCGATATACGAAACATAATTCACGCAGTCTTTGAAGTCCTAGGGTAGATCCAGCTTATATGCCTTTCAAACCAATCTTTTACATCATCTCAATGGTCTCATACAACGGGGACTTATATCCCATGATTTGTCAGATCATGAATTCATTTTTCCAAGTTTAAAAATTGTGGCATAACTTCGCTACCCATTTGGCACTTCAAGATCTACATTTCATATTCACATAACCTCTTGCCCACTATCGGCAGTCAGTAATCAGATCCTAATTTCAACAATCATTTCAGATCTCGCGGGTCGAGGATTTTGCAAGGATAGGTTCGCCATCATAGGAACCTTAAACCTAAAAGACATGCCCAACTCACAATGGGTGTATGTCGGATGTCTTCATTTCAACTCTTGCTTACAGATGCTCTAAGATTTAGATCCTAACAAGATTCGATCTCAATCCTAACACGATAATTATCAATGATAATCTTTCCAAAGGAAAACGATTATACGGTTCATTACCAAAGGTCAATCATTCAAACATAAAACAAGACTTCTAGTGTTTTGTATTGTTACTTTACCTCGTCCCTTCGATTTAGGGTGGTAAAAAGTACTCTCATCAAGGTTTGTTCTCAATGATTTCTGAGCAAATCTCTAGAAATTCGATGCGAAGCGAGGATCTTGATAAAGATGTTTGATACAGGCACACTATGTTTACATAACTGTTTTGCATTTATCATTAACGGGAATGATATTAGCAGATTTGGTCAGTCTGTCGACGATGACCCAAATCGAATCAAATTCAGATGATGACCTTTGCAATAGCTAGACGTTTACCAATGTATGAGGCGATGTCTGCCTTCATAATTTATCATTAGTACAACTTCTTCAGACAAAGATACTTTTAGTCGTAAATGACATAAATAGAATACTTATACTTACAAATTCCAACATAACTATATCTCACAATCTCCATATTTAGGCAACCACAAGTGGCCTTAAAACAATTAACGCTATTGGCTTCTCAATTTTAATGGTTCATATTAGCCGTGAACCCCCTTTTTATTATCTATAGTATCCTTTTTACGAACATCGTTTATTTTTATATTGTTCGGCACTTTATTTTGCACGTTCATTATTAAGAAATATATCCTAATTGGTTCTTTATTCTCTTTATATAATATGTCAGTATCTATATTCACTTCTCATGATGATGTAATTATCATGTCCACAATTCACTCAGATATTCTTTCTATATTATGCGTCAGTAATTACGTTCGCCTTTCTTCATATTTTCTAAGTTTCAGTTTCGTCTCATCTATCTATCATTTTTTTTATCAGTTTTTCTCAATCCGTCGTCTAAAGCGTCGATAATTATTATGATTAATTAAATAATTATTAGTTAATTTTTATGAAGCGTAAACGTAAAAGTTTTAAATTTCTTAGTTCGACCAATTATATAAAATGTTCAAAATAAATTTGAGTTCAATTAACAAGATTTTCGTTGATTTATCGAAAATAATTAATAAGATTCGTAAATGTTCGAAAAACCTTTGTTTATACTTAGCTCAAAGTTTTCTTAGTTGAAAAGCAAAAATTGTCGTTTTAAGTTTTCAGGTTATGGTATAAATGGTTTTACTCAATCCTTTTTAAGTTATTTTGAGGTATACACAAACATTTACCCCTAAACAGAAGTTTAGTTAAATGGTTTGTGTATAAGGGAATAATCCCTTTAAAATCCTTTGTTAAAACATTTGTCAAAACATATTTCCATTTCTTTTTGTTAAAATCCAAAGTCTTAAAAGGGCTCTTAATTTTTGAAGAGTCTATATGCATACATCTTACCATTATTAATCCAACGGTCATTTTATGTAAAGGATTAAGTTTTTAATCCCTAAGCGTTAATGGTTCTAATCTTTGAAAAGTCAATATAGCTTCCATTATCTATTAATCACACGGTTAAATCATGTAAAGAATTAAGTCTTAAGTCTTATGTTAAATATTTAAGGTACATGTTTTCATTGTTCGGCCAATTCATGGCAATCTATAAATAATTATTAACTCATTCTTATTCCTATAAACAAACAAATGATCCTTAATGATCACGAGCATGAATTTATTAAATTACAGCCTACACGCGTGATTCACCAAATTTATGAATACTACATGTGTGTTAGTCAATCCAAACGACATCACTTGAAACTCATAATGTTCATTACAAGTACCGGATGTAGTGATTGGAATACTTAATCTTTTTCGCGGATGCGACGTTGATGATAACCATGCCGTGGATCAAATTTCTAAAACATACGCTAAAACCTTGTAAATGATCTAACAAATCTTCCATTTCGAGTTATGGATATCGTTTTCGATTGTCAATTTACTCAGTTCACAGTAATCTATAAATATAAGGAATAATAATACCATAGCTTTTCATGATGACGAGCTTGGTAGAATAAAATCTTTCTCCAACAACTCTCTCAGTTGTATGGTAATTCCTTAAATTCAGATGGTGCTGACGTACAGTGCACAAGCCACAAGTGCAGCACCGGAAATATAATCAATACCAATTTCAACTTGCCTTAATGGCGAAAGTCTAGGTAATTCACCAACAAATACCTCCTAAAGTTTCAGATAACATAAACATCTTTTAATAAATTCATATTAGGTTCTTCTAGATTACAATATCTATAACTAGTTCACAACCATTCATGATATAATTTCAAGTCTAGATGCAGGATATGGTCATCCATCAAGAATTATTTAGATCACTTTTGATAATCAACATCTTATCATTTAGGGGGATTCTACTCGAGTTCCCATCAATTAAGACAATGTCGTCATGTCATAATCAATCAATCCATTCTACCGGCATTATCAACTTTCCAGTTTCATTGTCGTCGATAAGATGTGAACTTCTCAAAAGACTAATAATAACTCATAATCCTTTACAAGTTCAAGGATATCTGGAGACATAACTACCATTAAAGAGTAAGGTCAACGCATAATCTATGCGAGAGAATTTCAAATCAGATATAGACGAAAACATTTAACGAATATGAATATATCCCATGTTTTCATTAATTAGAGTACGCATTCGAAAGCTCCTCGGATCATTACCCAGGTCATTCAAATGAAATCAAATCAAAAGAAATGATAGGAACGTCGATACATCCAGTCGGGTATCAACACTCGGTAATCAGATACTTTTCCTAACAATCTCACTACGGGAGAATTGGACAAGAAAGAATTGTCAATTGTCAAATAAGACAATTTCCACAGATGAGTAAATTCAACTCAGAAGAATAGATGCTACAGGCACATATGTAGGTGTCCCTAACACTATGTCCCTATTTTTCACTTCTTGCAGATCTCAAAAAAATTTAATCCTTCACAATCTTCAAAGAAAATGTAGTGTTTATTCATTAGTTTTATGGTTACTACTAATCAGTCTTGCGTAGTCCATTCCAAATTGTATGTAGGCGCGCAATTATATACAATTTCAAGATTAACGATGCAATACTCAGTTCGTCAAAACTTTATCATCATGGTTATAATAAAAACATTTTCATGATTAATTCTTAAATAAGAATAAAAAATATATTTACAAAAATTTTCTTTGTTATGGAAATAATTAAGTTTCCAAATCGTCTCATAAACAACTTCATTTTGATATCAATCACTTATAAATCTCACTTTGAATAATCCTTATTGTGATGAAAATTAAATTTTCTCAAAGGATACGGTTTTTAACTTTATAAAAACAAGATGTGATCTGCAAAAGAGTGATGAAGAGTTGTTCACCAAGAACTAACTACAATATGATAGGAAATGAGCTTAGCCAAATAATCATGAGGTTCATGACCTCAATGGCACTCAAAAGAATAATTCACAACGTAACTCGATTCAAGATGAGTACTTGTTCAATGGTTGCATCACTAATGCGAACATTAGGAAGAAGCAATAAAAGATAGACAACATCGATACATGTAGAATTTAGTAATCAAAGGTAGTCTTTTCATCAATCACAAACAAGTCAAATTGTACCGTAACACATTACGTGTCACTATGTCATACAATTTACAAAACTCATCCTACCAACTGATATCTCAGTTAAGTTAGGGATTTTTAAAAGATACCACAATGAATACTAACCTACAAGAGTCATTAGGTGTTCCACATGTCCCAGAAGATCCATCGGTCTCAATTCAGAAGAAGATTTCTTCAATTTATTTCTTGGACACTGGGCATCCTCATTAGTGGACAATGGCCTAGGAACAACCCTTAACACGAACCTACAATCAATTAAATCCTTATAATTCAATTACAAAACTTAACGACTTCTATTAACAATCTCATATTCCATACAGGTTAAATTTTATTTCATTCAAGTTTTCAACCAATTTATACTCAATTCAATATCCTACCTCATTATCCAATACTTCAACCTTATTCTTAAGCCTTAAAAGGGCAATAAAAGCTTGATATTATCAATACTTAATTTCCAATCCTATATCTCTTACAACAACGATTATCAAATGAGTCACTAGTATGAGATGACTCACACATTCAATTAGACTTCTCAGAAAGGTACTAGTGCATGAGGCTTTTGGGTAATGGTTCCAATGACAGCCTCAAGTGCAACATTCACCCTTTCAATTTCAATTTATGAATTGGATGACAACGAATCAGATGACATCTTTCTAGGTGGTAACGTTTTGTCAAACTCCACTCTATAAGAAAAGATCGTCATGACATCGGTATCAGTGTTAATCTCGCCAATTCTTCTTTATTATCACAATCAACTAATATCTACATTTCTACGAATATCAACCATTTGTAGGGATCATAAATATCCACAACTTGGTTTAGATCTAGGATAGCTAGAATTCCTACGAGAATAGCTTCGATTAATTTACTAGGGGATTTAGGGTTCCTTGTGACAATCTACGTCGTATAAATACCTCGTATAAATATCAAAATAATCATCAAACAATCATGTAATAAAATTACATCATCTTATATATATATAAAATCCAAGTTATATATATATATATATTAAAATAACACTTCTCAGTCTGGCCTTGTCGGTAACTCGGGAATTCTTCGGCACCGTTATAGTCAAAAGATTTTTAGACATTTTTAGAAAAATGTTTATAGTTAAAAGATTTCGAAATGTTTTATTCAAAACCTTTGGTTTTAAAAATCTTTCGTTCTCTATAACGAGAGCTCTGATGCCAAACTGTAACACCCCCAAATTTATACAACTCAATACAACGGAAGACTCGTTGGTGTTACGGGATTGCACATTACTCACATCACAGACAACGCATAAAAATCGCGTCGTTTAATAATAAATCATTTCCATTCATAAACATTAAAGTTACATCGGTCCCAAGTCATTTCATTTCATACAAAGTTTTACAAAATATTTGAATGGAAAATATTGTTTAAGTGCGGGCCATGAATTCTTGTCGTCTTCCCGAGAATTACCTTCAAGTACCTGAGACAAAACATGTTAAAAGAAAAGGTCAGCGATAACCACGAGTGAATTCATAGAGTTTAATAAAATCCATCAATATAATATCAGTATAAAATTATTACTCAAAAATCATTTTGTACAAGTCATTTTAATAGGCCATAAAATAGCCAAAGTCAATTTATACAAATCCTTATCGAAAATCATACTATAGGCATTTGCCGTAAAAATCATTATACGAGCCAATGTCGTAGAAACATCATACAATACGTCTTATGACGTTGTATAAAATCAAATAAAAACCGTTATATGAATATGGTTATGAAAACCAAAACACAAACATAATATCATTAGTATGACCCTGTATTGCTAGTCAGGCAATACATCGTAATTCGAAGCGTCTAGTAGTATTTCGTTAGTTTGGATTATTATAAGCCGCATGACATTGTTACCTTACTAAACCAACAACGGGTAGCTAACCCGATACCAATTTTGCCCATCTAAAGTAGCGTGTCGTCACAAAGGTCACGCTATGGAAATCTTCTCATACATAAATTCGCTTACCAATCAATGTGGCACGACGGGGATCAACCGTCAAGGCACGAACTGGGGTGATCGTCCCCAAATAGTACTATTAAATGCATAAGCGTCTACCAAATCCCGGTAGTTCACAATTCATGCTAATGGGACTTTTAGTGACATAACCTAACTTTAATAATCCATTTAATTTCATCTATCGGGTCCTTTAATCATTTATCGGGTCATTCAATCGGGTCATTCAATCATTCGGGTCCAAAATCAATAAACAAACTATCGGGACAAATGGTGTCCTATTTATTAAAAACTAACATGTTATCTCCCTCGCGGGTTTATAAAAAATTTATAAAAACATTTAAAAGAGTGTGAGGCTATGAACTCACGTTGATGTGGGAAGACGATTATCGGCAATTCGGTCGTACGGTACGTGCTTCAATCACGGAAACCTAGACAATTAATACTCGTCTTAGACTCATGTCCAATGACTTTATAAAAATAACACTTATGTATACATATGATGATTATTTATATATGATGATCAAGTGGGTTTACATATTCTCGTTTACTCATTTTAGTGTTATATGCCGGTAACGTTTATACTAGTTTGTTAGTTTTACCTATTTACCTATTTTAAGTCCATTAAGCTTAGTATAATTAATTCAACTTGTTTTAATCCCTTTTATACCTATATTATCAGTATGTATACTTTCCATGTTGGGCCCAAATGGGTTAAGCCCAATAAGTTCTTTTTACAAGTTTTTATCTTATTTAGTCCAATTATTAGTCCAATATGCTTAATTAGCTCGTAAATGTCCGTATTTCTTATAGTTCGGGTTTTATCGGTTTTTACTTGTATTAGATACTTATATATCAGTATATGACTTTTATAAACTTTACATTAGACGGGTTTGGCCGTCTAAGTTTTATTTGGCGAAAAACGTTAATTTTACGGCGATAGCCGAAAAAGTCGTAAAAATCAAGTTTATAGTTTTTGTTACTTATAAATATTATTTCACCACCATTTATATAATTTATCCATTTAACTAACCTTTTATATATTTATATAAATAAGTTTTATAAGTTAGTGGGTTTTTATTTTACATTTTATACATTAAAATGTGAGTGCTTATATAATAATAATAAACATTAATTCCAAAAATCTGATTTTTATCTTCATGTTCACCATTTTTACCATATCTAGAGTTTTATAATGAATTAGAAGCTCATTTTTGGGTGAAATGTTCTTCATATTATGTGCTACATTTAACTTAGTTATAGCTACTGCCCATTTTGAGTTCATCTTGCCTTAACAGTCCCTACAAAACTGCTTATTCAGATTAGACCACCTAACTTGTTTTGATCATATCTCACTCATTATTTTGATTCCATTGCATGACCAACTCTCACATGTGTATAACATCTTGTACTTACTGTAAATGGATCATACCATGCAATTTTATCAGTTCTTGTTTTAGTTATATACTGTTTTTATACAGCCAACTAAATAATCAAGATTTTAACCTCATTTCTTATAGTTATTATCATTTTTAAGCATATCTATCAACACTTGATCCCCACACAACATTTTTATCATCATATATACATCATATACATATAATAAATGAAAGAAAATACACTTGTTCTTTACAAAATAACAAGAGAAAAATGGAGAGGATGATCTTCTTTACCAACCAAGTGTTTTCCTTGTTTTTGGAAGACAAGAACTTGATGAACACAACAAGTAACTCCAAGACCATCAAATATCAAGAACATATGTTGGGAAATCAGCCCTAGGACACAAGCAAATCACCTCCAATGATGTTAATATGGCCACCAAATGATCAAGGCTTCAAGAGAACTCCTTAATAGAGCTAGTAAACATGTGTTTCATGGCTAGAAGAGATCAAAAGGGGTGTTTGTTGCCTTAAAGTGGACGGCAAGGGTGAGTGGTTTGAGAGAGTTTGGTGTTGGTTTGCATGTAAGGAAAATGGAAGTGAAAAGTGTAGCTAGTTTTGAAGATAGTGGAGTGGTAGAAAGCTTAGGATGTAAGCTAAGCTTACACATGTAATAAGCTATCTAACTTGATGCCACCTCCATGGTGTGGTGTCAAGTGTGCCGTCCAACCTTAACTAGTGGGGTGGGACAATGTATTTTGTCCCATCTCACTAGTTTACGCGTATTTCTCGATTCTAGTTTTCTCGATTTGCGTGCCCTCGGGTCGTTTTACGAAAAACGTTTTTATAAATTATGAACCAACGTCACAAAACGAATCCAATAAAAATTGTCTCATCAAAAACGGAGTTCGAAAACGTAAATACGTAATCCTAAGGTTTCCGGTTTAGTCGTAAAGGACGTTAAAAATAAAATCGTAAGTCCTAATCTCTTCTCGTAAATTTGTGAGTTTATGAACTAACACAAATTTAAAACTCCAAAATAATATTCGCGGATAAATTTATTTTTTGAAATGTCGGACTGTCACCAAGGACGGTGTATGTAAACGTAAGCACGTAACGTTGAATCCTCCGGTATAAACGTAGTCGATGCTACTTCAAGACGTAAATCCAAATTTCTTCCCAAAAATAAGTGAGTTCATATTGTAACATTAAAATAATGTTTTCAAACAAATATCGAGAATAAAATATCAACCATAAATTGACGGAGTATCACATACTTGCTTTTCGTCGTGTGTCTCAATCCTTCATATTGATCTTTGATAAATGATTCTTCACATCACTTTTGGATCTTTAGCAACAAAATGTAGCCCTCATGCCTTGTTAGGGCCTTTTCGGACTTGCCAATCTTCGCATCCTGCTTCAATAAGTTATGCCTTAGCTATGAAATCTAATTAATACCGAGCAACTTTTAAACGATATTGGGCTAGAAGCTAAGTAACTTTTCAAATCGTACAACCTTATTTATTGCTGATAAATTTATTAGCAAGCGATGGGAGAATAGGCTTATAATCAACTCACATAAATTCACGAAAGAATACCAGACTTATAATTGACTCTATCATCTCTCGTTCTCCACAATTTAAAATCTCAAGGAATGAGACTCGTGGATGCTTAGCCAATTAAATCAAAGTTTTGGGTTTTCGAGTCATCTATAGGATCTTGCAAATTCTTAGACTTTTTCAAGTTTAGAAATCGCATTTTAAAGTTCCCTTGATAAACGACTCTCTAGGATCAATTATAGGAACTTGCGAAAAGTTCTTGTTCTTAACCCGTGAGAGTTAAGACTTTCGCGTTTTAAAGTTCCCTACATAAAAGCCTACCAAAACTTGACTTAAACACGTTAAGGATACTAGCTAGAGTAAACTTAGTTAAGTAAACTCGGGTTGAGTCAAAATATTCACGACTTTGAAAAATTTTAAAACCACTTTATTGAAAATTTATTCTCGCAAGGAAAGAAAATAACCATAACGAAGGAAAATACAGCTATATAACTAGGCCAAAATAGATTAAAAATTTTGAAAAATGTCGAAAAATATAATTTTCGGTTAAATTGAGGACAAATTCATGGAAAAGACCACTTACTTCGATAGAAGTCCCCCCTACACTTGATATAAACATTGTCCTCAATGTTTAAGCATGTGGGAAAAGTCTCCCCTACATTTATGACATTGTGCACGTTGGTTAAATCAAGCTAAGGAAGAGATAACTAACGTGATCAATTTCAAATGTGAGTATGAAGAAAATTGAATCACGATAGTTGAGAGATAGAACCAGATTGCGGATAACACGGGAGCACGGTTCTTCAAAGATTCCAAAAGTGCACTTATCCCTGTAATCACATCACCATACAAATACAAGCAACCTATATAGCTACCCCTACACTTAGGAGGTAAAACGGAAAGGGATAGATCACGGGTTGCCTCCCGAGAAGCGCTTGTTTTTGATAACCGAGTCACGAGCCTGACTCGACCCAAAACTAGTTCATGGGAAACGTGGTGAGGGATGGAATCATCTCATGAGAGACGTCCTCACCAAAGTACAACTTCAAACGCTGGCCATTCACCTTAAAATTGGGCCTATTTGGCTGAGAAAGCTCAATGGTGCCATAGGGAAAGACTTTGGCGATGGTGAATGGACCAGACCAGCGGCTCTTCAACTTGCCCGAGAAGATCTTCAACCGAGAGTTAAAAAGTAAGACTTGATCACCAATGTGGAACTCTCGGTTCTTAATTCTAGCATCGTGGATGATCTTGGTCTTCTCCTTGTAGATCAACGAGTTCTCGTAAGCTTCATTCCTCAGTTCATTTAGCTCGTTGAGTTGAATCTTGCGAAGATCACCGGCTTTGTTGATGTCGAAGTTAGCCCACTTCAAGGCCCAGTATGCCTTATGTTCCAGCTCGATATGGAGGTGGCATGCCTTCCCGTATACAAGACGATAAGGTGCACAACCGATCGGCGTCTTATAGGCGGTACGGAAAGCCCACAGAGCATCATCTAACTTATCGGCCTACGCGGCACGATGCTCTCCCACATTACGTTCCAAAATTCGCTTCAATCCACGGTTGGATATCTCGGCTTGACCGTTGGTTTGAGGATGATAAGCGGCGGAAAGACGGTGATTGACACCATACTTAGCCATGACTCTTGCAAATTGATCATTGCAAAAATGAGTCCCGCGGTCACTGATTATAGCACGAGGAACACCGAATCGAGCAAACAGTTGCTTCAAAAAGTTCACAACCACCCTCGCGTCGTTCGTAGGGAGAGCCTTAGCTTCAACCCATTTAGAAACGTAGTCAACGGCTACGAGGATGTACTTGTTCCCTTTAGATGATGGAAATGACCCTATAAAGTCGATGCCCCATACATCAAAGATTCACATTCTTGTATGAAATTTTGAGGCATCTCATCTTTATGTGTGATCTTGCCTTGTCTTTGGCAAGCATCACAATGTTTAACCATGTCGTGAGCGTCACGATAAATGGTGGGCCAATAAAATACAGAGTCGAATACTTTCTTCGCGGTGTAATTAGGACCAAAGTGACCACCAGTGGGTCCTTTATGGCAAGCGTCAAGGATTTGTACCGCTGCCGGCCCATCAACACATCGACGAATGACAAGATCCGCACATTGTTTGAAGAGGTAAGGGTCGTCCCAGAAATAATGTTTAATGTATTTAAAGAACTTTTTCTTTTGTTGGGACGTTAACCCTTCCTTGAGAATTCCACCCGCTAAGTAGTTTGCAATGTCCGCAAACCACGGGGTGTCATCGAGATTTAGATTGATAGACATTAAGGCCTCAAGGGGAAAAGAGTCATTGATCTCTTGATTCGTATGATCCCCTTAATAAGGATCCTCAAGTCTACTTAGATAATTCGCGGCTAGGTTTTCGGCACCCTTCTTGTCACGAATTTCAATGTTGAATTCTTGAAGGAGCAAAACCCAACGAAGAAGTCTTGGCTTAGAATCTTGCTTAGTCAACAAGTACTTCAACGCGGAGTGATCGGTATACACGATGGTGGTAGAAAGGACAAGATAGGGGCGGAATTTTTCAAAAGCATACACTACATCTAAAAGCTCTTTTTCGGTAGTGGTATAATGCAATTGAGCCCCCGTCATTGTCTTGCTAGCATAGTGGATTGGTTGGAAGTGTTTGTTCACTCTTTGGCCCAAAACCGCTCCAATAGCAAAGTCGCTAGCATCACACATCAACTCAAAAGGTAGCTCCCAATTAGGGGTAACCAAGACCGGTGCCTTAGTTAGCTTATCCTTAAGAAGATTGAAGGATTCAAGACACTCTTTGGAAAAGATAAAAGGAGTATCTTTTTCCAAGAGGTGGGTCATCGGGCGAGCGATTTTAGAAAAATCTTGAATGAATCGACGATAGAAGCCCGCATGACCAAGGAAACTTCTCACACCCTTCACGGTTGAAGGTGGAGGTAATTTGGCTATGACATCCACTTTAGCACGGTCCACTTCAAGACCGGCTTTTGAGATTTTGTGTCCTAGCACAATGCCTTCTTTTACCATGAAATGGCATTTTTCCCAATTTAGAACAAGGCGAGTGTCTTCACATCGCTTAAGCATACGTTCTAATTTGGCAAGGCAAGCAGAGAAAGAATCACCATAAACCGAGAAATCATCCATGAAGACTTCCATAGTTTCTTCAACCATGTCACGGAAGATAGCCATCATACACCTTTGAAATGTCCTAGGAGCATTGCATAAGCCGAAAGGCATTCTTTTATAAGCAAATGTTCCGTAAGGACAAGTGAATGTGGTTTTCTCTTGGTCTTTGGGATCGATGGGAATTTGAAAATATCCGGAGAAACCGTCTAAAAAGCAGTAATAGTCATTACCCGCTAGACGTTCAAGCATTTGGTCCATGAAAGGAAGGGGAAAATGATCCTTTCTCGTAGCATCATTGAGTTTGCGATAGTCTATACAAACTCTCCACCCTGTAACGAGACGAGTAGGAATCAACTCGTTGTTTTCATTGGGCACAACGGTGATTCCGCCTTTCTTAGGCACACAATGGATGGGACTAACCCATGGTGAATCCGAGATAGGATAGATCATTCCCGCATCAAGAAGTTTGATGACCTCTTTTTTGATTACGTCATGGATCTTAGGATTCACCCTTCTTTGGCTTTGAATAGTGGGTTTAAAGTCGTCCTCCATGAGAATTTTATGTGTGCAAAAGTGAGGATCAATTCCACGAATATCGGAGATTTTCCAAGCAATCGCTTTCTTGTGATTATTTAGCACGGCGATAAGTTGGGATTTTTCTTCTTCTTTCAAGTCCTTAGCGATGATGACGGGTGACTTCTTGCTGTCTTCAAGGAAAACATACTCGAGATGAGACGGTAGGTCCTTAAGCTCTAAATCCAAAGGATTTTCAATGGAAGGCGCAGTCAAATTTGGTTCATCGATAGAGATGTCCTTAGGAGATGGTGGAGAAATATGGTCCTCATTGAGAAGTTTCTCAATGGTATGAATGTCTTCATCCCAATTGGAGGGAGAATCGTCATATTGCAAATCCACATCTCCCAGAGTTGCTTCAAATTCTTTTAAGAGGAAATCACTTTCTCCAAATGGAGTTAGTGATGGAGCAATAGAGGCAACGGTCTCAACAGTGGGTAGAGAAGAAGAACCACTTTTACAAGCGTCTTTGAAATTTTCTTCACAAGCCTCATCAAGAACGTCAATAAATTAACACTCTCGTTTTCTGAAGGCTGCTTAGAAAGTTTACCCATGTTGAAGACGATTTTATAGTCACCAACTCTCATGATTAATTCGCCCGCGGCTACATCAATGAGAGTGCGACCGGTCCTCAAGAATGGACGTCCAACGATTAATGGAACACGAGGATCCATTTCGTAGTCAACGACAACAAAATCCGCCGGAAAGGTGAATTTGTCAACGCTGACGAAGACATCTTCGGCTATCCCCACAGGATAAGCAACCGTACGGTTAGCTAATTCCAAAGTCATTCGTGTGGGGACTAGCTCGGGGAGAGATAATTGCTTCCAAACACTTAATGGCATTAAGTTAATACTAGCACCTA
Source organism: Glebionis coronaria (assembly GCA_025667525.1). NCBI lineage: Eukaryota > Viridiplantae > Streptophyta > Magnoliopsida > Asterales > Asteraceae > Glebionis > Glebionis coronaria. The sequence goes on along the minus strand of CM046878.1, from coordinate 551,456,913 downwards.
GATCGGCTAGGGCCATACAATTCTCTACCCCAGGGAAGTTGCAAGGAATCAAGAAATGACCCGGATCACCAAGTTTGGTTGGTAATTTCCTTAAGAGTACTGCGGAGCAATTCTCATTAAGTTGGGTCTGAGCAATATCGAGAAGTTTCTCCTTATCACTGAGAAGATCTTTAAATATTTTAGCGTATTTCGGCATGTGAGCGAGAGCCTCAGCAAAGGAGATATTGAAATTCAGTTGGTTAAACATTTTGAGAAAGTTAGAAACCTGAATATCATCCTTGTTCTTCAATTTCTCTTTCCTCAACCTCGAAGGATAAGGTATATTGGGTTGAGATGAAGGCTTTGGGATAGAATTCTCACGCACATCCTTAGGTGGTGGAGGGATAAAAGTAGAAGGTGGTGGAATATAAGGTGGAGGAATAGAAGAAGGAGACTCGTTTTCCTTTGTCACAATCACCGGTGTAAGTGTAGGAAGCTCGGGTTCCTTTAAACGTTTTCCACTGCGAGTGGTAATTGCTTTCATCTCCCCTCTTGGATTAGCAACAGTGTTACTCGGAAGAGAACCCGATCCAGAGGCTTGATTACTTGGGAAGAAACTAGCCATCATGTTCCTCAAGTAATTCGTTTGACTTGCCAAAGTGTTTCGCATATCAGCTCGATGATCATTCCCTTGCTTCACCATATCTGCTTTCATGTTGAGCATTTCCAGCTGAAGATTTTGCACTATCGCATCATTAGTCCTCATGTAGGTTTCAACATCTTGGTGTAATGCGGTGAGTTGGTTGGGAGGAGGAGCATGGTAGGCGGGTGGTTGATAAGCAGGTTGTTGGTAAACTTGGTTGTTTCTTTGAGGTGGATATGGGTTTCTTTGGTTTTGATATGGAGTTGGAGCACGAGGTTGGTTTTGATTATTGTGATTGAGGTTGTTTGAGTTTTGTGGGGGAAAACCGGGTGGTGAAAGAAAGTTGTTTGAGCGATAGCTGAGCAAGTTGCGGTCACCTTGAGGACGTGCTTGATAGCCTCCTGGAGAATAGGTACCGTTGGCGGCATACACATTTTCCGGATGTTCGTGAGTCGAAGGAAAATCGGTGTATGAGTGAGATCCCCCGCATATATCACATGATTGAGTTAAATCACTAGCTTGGGCAGTGATAGCTTTGGTATTATTGGCGGCTTGGAGAGCAAGTGATTCAACAAGTGAGGTAAGCTTATCAAGTCTCTTGTCGCTCTCATTTGTGCTAGCACTAGCCACATCGGTCCGAACACTCTTGGTTTGCACTCTAGACTTGTTCTCAATAATATCCCAAGCGGCATTAGCAGACTTAACCAAAAGATTACCCCTCGAGGCACTATTTAATGAATCTTGGTCATTCATGCTTAAACCATTGTAAAAAGTATTAATTTGGTGCACTTTGGTAAAACCATGTTGTGGGCACTTTCTTAAAAGTTCTTTAAAACGGTCCCAAGATTCACTAAAAGTCTCATCGTACTTTTGTTCAAAAGTAATGATTTCATTCCGCAAAGCTGTAGTACGAGAGGGTGGGAAAAAGTAGTTTATGAATTTGGTCTCTAAGTCCGTCCACGTAAGAATACTTTTTGGCGGTTCCTTATCAAGCCAATGCCGGGCTTGTCCCTCTAAGGAGAAAGGAAAAAGTTACAAGCGAATTACCTCTTGTGAAACCCCATTATACTTAACCGTATTAGTGACTTGAAGAAACCTCTTAATATGGTCATGAGGATCATCAATTGAACGCCCCAAGAATGGTTGAGCAGAGACCATTTGAATGAAGCCGGATTTGAGCTCAAAGTTGTTGGCTCCAATCGCAGGTATGACAATAGCATCGTTGTTGCCCTCTACATGTGCTTGCAAAAGTTCGATCATTGGACGATTGTCCGGTAGAGGTTCATTGTTGTTATTATTCATGTTGGGTTGAGGTGGATTATTATTATTGTTGTGTATACCGGCCATGTCTAAGTTATCGAGAGTCTCGGGCTCGGGATAAGACGTTGATCGAGTGCGCATACACCTGCAAAAGAAATAACAAAGCAGAAATATTTTTGGTTTTTATGTATTTAATTTTTTTTTTTGAAAATTTTATATTTTTTAGGATTTCTAAAATTTTTAAAGCAATGAAAGTAACATTCAAAGATGAACGGATCCCAAAATCCAACGTGTCTCTCACTAAAAACCGTTAATCTTAACGAAAAGAGCCGACAGCGGCGCCATTTAATACAAGGTTTTTAAGCTCGTATGAAAGTTCGTTAATCCGATCTTTTCAAATTGATTACCGATCAAAAGTGCGACTCAATTGTTCTTGGTGGAAAGTAAAAGGGGATTGGTTTTCTATTCTACTAAAAAGGGTTAAACGAGCAAAAGGATAAAAATACTCTAGAAACAATTATCTAAAAAGTAAATCAATCAAATTAAAATCAAATTAAAAACAATAAAGTGGAAATTAAAATTAAACAATAAATGAAAACAAACTTTAAAAACTTAACCTAAAATCTTAATTTCAAAAACTAATAAAAACAGAAATCATTCATTCGGAATAAATCTCTTGATTCGTAATAAATCTTTTGATTCAGAATAAAAGTGCTTATCCGGAATAATTAGCTCATCCGGAATAAATTGGAAAACCTTGGTTCGGAATGTTTGTTTATTCGGAATAAAATTGCTCATTCGGAATACCTTGGTTCGGAATGATACACTCATGCGGAATAATCACTTGGTTCGGAATATTTCCTTCATCCGGAATATATGTGCTCATCCGGAATACTTGCTCATTCGGAATAAAAAGGAAATCAGCTGGTTCGGAATAATTGCTTGATCCGGAATAATATGATGAAAAGCTTGATTCGGAATAATTGCTTGACTCAGAATAACTAAACAGGAACCTTCATTCGGAATAAATTTTTTATACGGAATGTTTGTTCATCCGGAATAAATGGTTGATCCGGAATAATAAGACAAAAGACTCATCCGGAAAAATGGCTCATTCGGAATATAATGTTCATCCGGAATAAACCCTTGATCCGGAATAAATGGTTCACCCGGAATAATCGTTTATTCGGAATAACTTGGAAAATCACTTCGTTCGGAATAAATTCCTTGGTTCGGAATCTGGGTAAACAGGGGATATAAGAAGAACAGGGAACTAAAACAAGAACGAATTTTAACCAAAATCAACCAAGTTTTTATCAAAGATTAAACCAAGCTAACCACAAATCATCAACTAATGATAAACTTCAAACCAAATTAAAAAAACACAAAACCCACTTGTTTTTAAAGATCAAAATCAACAAAATAAGAAACTTAAAACTTAATATCAATAAGAGAAAGATGAACAAGATTAAATGAAAGATGATATTGAAAGATTAAGGTTAAACAAACAAAAGGGAATATTAGAAACTTCAAGAACTATGATGGATTCAAGAAAAATAAAAATCACCAAACACCCTAATGGTGTTGGTTTTTGTTACGAAATAAAAGGAAGAAAAAAAAGGAAATGAAAAACTAGTCTCCAAGTTGTGAAGGGATCTTCTATATATAGGCCTTGGGCTTGGTTGGTGAGTGGGCTTTCTTCCTTTCTTTTTGTCTTCTCGTCTTTTCAGTAAAGTTGACGTTTTCGATTCTGATTCGGGATTTGTCGATGAATAAATTCAACTCGTCTTTAAATTTCTTCGTTTAATAGACTTGAGTTCTTCGAAATATGTAAATCTTCCATCTTTGGTCCTTTTCTTCGATAAATCTTCAAATAGGCCCATTGACTTCAAATCTTTTGCATCTCTTGGACAATAGACTTCGTCTTGAGTCTTTTTCTTTGATAAAACCCATGCAATCCCATGTTTTCTTTAATATTTATCCGGTTGGCTCTGAAAACACAACAAACACACAAACCACGCATAATTCCAAACAAATGATATTAAATACGCGTTTTGGTTTCGTTTTAGCAAGAAATAAGTGGTAAAAGGATGGGTGTTTTCACACCTATCAAATCCCCTACACTTAACCATTGCAATGCCCTCATGCAATGCATTAATTTTAAAGCAAGGTTTACATTTCCCATCATAAATAACCCACCTTGGCCTTCATTAAATTCTAAACACTAAGGAAACCAAAAGAACAAAACGAGTAAAGAATTCAAAGACTTACATTGGGATTTTAGGTTGTCATGAATGTTCATCATTCTCAAGTTTCACGTTCCCCATACCAAGCTTAAAAACGAGATCATTGTTATTATAAGTTAGCAAACTAACACGAACTCATGTGGCCCAATTATTCACTTAGACTCCTTTACTCCTAGGTGTATCTCTTATATTTTATTGTTGTCTTGAATGATCACGAGGATGCATTGTTTGACTTATTACGATAGTTATTTAAGCTGAAAACAAAGTGGGACGATTTAATCAATAGTTAGCTAAAGGACAAAATCTTTTAAAACTGCTTCTCGGGACCTCATAATGTTCATATCTTGGCATAACTCGCTTCACGATTTGAGATCTTTCTCGGAACGATCTTTGGCAGCGACTTCATACTTCAAATCTTTGAGAGACGTTCTTGAAATTATGGTCTTCTCTTCATAATAGGAATTTCTTCACTTGAAGTTTTGAGAGCTTCTTCATATTTGGACCACGACTTCTTTATTTTTCTCCAATCTTTATTTTGGATTTTGATATACAACGATCTGCCTCCTTTTAGGACTTGGATCTATTTATCCTCATACCTTGCTAGGGTCTTTTCGGATAGACTTCTCCATGATCTTTTGGGGAGTACTTGCTTTTCGTCATGTGTCTCGATCCTTCATATTGATCTTTGATAAATGATTCTTCACATCACTTTTGGATCTTTAGCAACAAAATGTAGCCCTCATGCCTTGTTAGGGCCTTTTCGGACTCGCCAATCTTCGCATCCCGCTTCAATAAGTTATGCCTTGGCTATGAACTCTAATTAATATCGAGCAACTTTTAAACGATCTTGGGCTGGAAGCTAAGTAACTTTTCAAATCGTACAACCTTATTTATTGCAGATAAATTTATTAGCAAGCGATGGGAGAATAGGCTTATAATCAACTCAAATAAATTCACGAAAGAATACCAGACTTATAATTGACTCTATCATCTCTCGTTCTCCACAATTTAAAATCTCAAGGAATGAGACTCGTGGATGCTTAGCCAATTAAATCAAAGTTTTGGGTTTTCGAGTCATCTATAGGATCTTGCAAATTCTTAGACTTTTTCAAGTTTAGAAATCGCATTTTAAAGTTCCTTTGATAAACGACTCTCTAGGATCAATTATAGGAACTTGCGAAAAGTTCTTGTTCTTATCCCGTGAGAGTTAAGACTTTCGCGTTTTAAAGTTCCCTACATAAAAGCCTAGCAAAACTTGACTTAAACACGCTAAGGATACTAGCTAGGGTAGACTTAGATAAGTAAACTCGGGTTGAGTCAAAATATTCACGACTTTGAAAAATTTTAAAACCACTTTATTGAAAATTTATTCTAGCAAGGAAAGAAAATAACCATAACGAAGGAAAATACAACTATACAACTAGGCCAAAATAGATTAAAAATTTTGAAAAATGTCGAAAAATCAAATTTTCCGGTTAAAATGAGGACAAATTCATGGAAAAGACCACTTACTTCGATAGAAGTCCCCCCTACACTTGATATAAACATTGTCCTCAATGTTTAAGCATGTGGGAAAAGTCTCCCCTACACTTATGACATTGTGCACGTTGGTTAAATCAAGCTAAGGAAGAGACAACTAACGTGATAAATTTCAAATGTGAGTATGAAGAAAATTGAATCACGATAGTTGAGAGATAGAACCAGATTGCGGATAACACGGGAGCACGGTTCTTCAAAGATTCCAAAAGTGCACTTATCCCTATAATCACATCACCATACAAATACAAGCAACCTATATAGCTCCCCCTACACTTAGGAGGTAAAACGGAAAGGGATAGATCACGGGTTGCCTCCCGAGAAGCGCTTGTTTTTGATAACCGAGTCACGAGCCTGACTCGACCCAAAACTAGTTCATGGGAAACGTGGTGAGGGATGGAATCATCTCATGAGAGATGTCCTCACCAAAGTACAACTTCAAACGCTGGCCATTCACCTTAAAATTGGGCCCATTTGGCTGGGAAAGCTCAATGGTGCCACAGGGAAAGACTTTGGCGATGGTGAGTGGACCAGACCAGCGGCTCTTCAACTTGCCCGAGAAGATCTTCAACCGAGAGTTAAAAAGTAAGACTTGATCACCAACGTGGAACTCTCGGTTCTTAATTCTAGCATCCTGGATGATCTTGGTCTTCTCCTTGTAGATCAATGAGTTCTCGTAAGCTTCATTCCTTAGTTCATTTAGCTCGTTGAGTTGAATCTTGCGAAGATCACCGGCTTTGTTGATGTCGAAGTTAGCCCACTTCAAGGCCCAATATGCCTTATGTTCCAGCTCGATAGGGAGGTGGCATGCCTTCCCGTACACAAGACGATAAGGTGTACAACCGATCAGCGTCATATAGGCGGTACAGAAAGCCCACAAAGCATCATCTAACTTATCGGCCCACGCGACACGATGCTCTCCCATAGTACGTTCCAAAATTCGCTTCAATCCACGGTTGGATATCTCGGCTTGACCGTTGGTTTGAGGATGATAAGCGGTGGAAAGACGGTGATTGACACCATACTTAGCCATGACTCTTGCAAATTGATCATTGCAAAAATGAGTCCCGCGGTCACTGATTATAGCACTAAGAACAGCGAATCGAGCAAACAGTTGCTTCAAAAAGTTCACAACCACCCTCGCGTCGTTCGTAGGGAGAGTCTTAGCTTCAACCCATTTAGAAACGTAGTCAACGGCTACGAGGATGTACTTGTTCCCTTTAGATGATGGAAATGGCCCCATAAAGTCGATGCCCCATACATCAAAGATTTCACAATCTTGTATGAAATTTTGAGGCATCTCATCTTTATGTGTGATCTTGCCTTGTCTTTGGCAAGCATCACAATGTTTAACCATGTCGTGAGCGTCACGATAAATGATGGGCCAATAAAATCCAGAGTCGAATACTTTCTTCGCGGTGTAATTAGGACCAAAGTGACCACCGGTGGGTCCTTTATGGCAAGCGTCAAGGATTTGTACCGCTGCCGGCCCATCAACACATCGAAGAATGACAAGATCCGCACATTGTTTGAAGATGTAAGGGTCGTCCCAAAAATAATGTTTAATGTCTTTAAAGAACTTTTTCTTTTGTTGGGACGTTAACCCTTCCTTGAGAATTCCACCCGCTAAGTAGTTTGCAATGTCCGCAAACCACGGGGTGTCATCGAGATTTGGATTGATAGACATTAAGTCCTCAAGGGGAAAAGAGTCATTGATCTCTTGATTCGGATGATCCCCTTGATAAGGATCCTCAAGTCTACTTAGATGATCCGCGGCTAGGTTTTTGGCACCCTTCTTGTCACGAATTTCAATGTTGAATTCTTGAAGGAGCAAAACCCAACGAAGAAGTCTTGGCTTAGAATCTTGCTTAGTCAACAAGTACTTCAACGCGGAGTGATCGGTATACACGATGGTGGTAGAAAGGAAAAGATAGGGCCAAAATTTTTCAAAAGCATACACTACATCTAAAAGCTCTTTTTCGGTAGTGGTATAATGCAATTGAGCCCCCGTCATTGTCTTGCTAGCATAGTGGATTGGTTGGAAGTGTTTGTTCACTCTTTGGCCCAAAACCGCTCCAATAGCAAAGTCGCTAGCATCACACATCAACTCAAAAGGTAGCTCCCAATTAGGGGTAACCAAGACCGGTGCCTTAGTTAGCTTATCCTTAGAAGAAGTAAGGATTCAAGACACTCTTTGGAAAAGATAAAAGGAGTATCTTTTTCCAAGAGGTGGGTCATCGGGCGAGCGATTTTAGAAAAATCTTGAATGAATCGACGATAGAAGCCCGCATGACCAAGGAAACTTCTCACACCCTTCACGGTTGAAGGTGGAGGTAATTTGGCTATGACATCCACTTTAGCACGGTCCACTTCAAGACCGGCTTTTGAGATTTTGTATCCTAGAACAATGCCTTCTTTTACCATGAAATGGCATTTTTCCGAATTTAGAACAAGGCGAGTGTCTTCACACCGCTTAAGCATACGTTCTAAATTGGCAAGGCAAGCAGAGAAAGAATCACCATAAACCTAGAAATCATCCATGAAGACTTCCATAGTTTCTTCAACCATGTCATGGAAGATAGCCATCATACACCTTTGAAATATCCCAGGAGCATTGCATAAGCCGAAAGGCATTCTTTTATAAGCAAATGTTCCGTAAGGACAAGTGAATGTGGTTTTCTCTTTGTCTTTGGGATCGATGGGAATTTGAAAATACCTGGAGAAACCGTCTAAAAAGCAGTAATAGTCATTACCCGCTAGACGTTCAAGCATTTGGTCCATGAAAGGAAGGGGAAAATGATCCTTTCTCGTAGCATCATTGAGTTTGCGATAGTCTATACAAACTCTCCACCCTGTAACGAGACGAGTAGGAATCAACTCGTTGTTTTCATTGGGCACAACGGTGATTCCGCCTTTCTTAGGCACACAATGGACGGGACTAACCCATGGTGAATCCGAGATAGGATAGATCATTCCCGCATCAAGAAGTTTGATGACCTCTTTTTTGATTACGTCATTGGATCTTAGGATTCACCCTTCTTTGGCTTTGAATAGTGGGTTTAAAGTCGTCCTCCATGAGAATTTTATGTGTGCAAAAGTGAGGATCAATTCCACGAATATTAGAGATTTTCCAAGCAATCGCTTTCTTGTGATTCTTTAGCACGGCGATAAGTCGGGATTTTTCTTCTTCTTTCAAGTCCTTAGCGATGATGACGGGTGACTTCTTGCTGTCTTCAAGGAAAACGTACTCGAGATGAGACGGTAGGTCCTTAAGCTCTAAATCCGAAGGATTTTCAATGGAAGGCGTAGTCAAATTCGGTTCATCGATAGAGATGTCCTTAGGAGATGGTGGAGAAATATGGTCCTCATTTAGAAGTTTCTCAATGGTACGAATGTCTTCATCCCAATTGGAGGGAGAATCGTCATATTGCAAATCCACATCTCCCAGAGTTGCTTCAAATTCTTTCAAGAGGAAATCACTTTCTCCAAATGGAGTTAGTGATGGAGCAATAGAGGCAACGGTCTCAACAGTAGGTAGAGAAGAAGAACCACTTTTACAAGCGTCTTTGAAACGTTCTTCACAAGCCTCATCAAGAACGTCAATAAAATTAACACTCTCGTTTTCTGAAGGCTGCTTAGAAAGTTTACCCATGTTGAAGACGATTTTATCGTCACCAACTCTCATGATTAATTCGCCCGCGGCTACATCAATGAGAGTGCGACCGGTCCTCAAGAATGGACGTCCAACGATTAATGGAACACGAGGATCCATTTCGTAGTCAACGACAACAAAATCCGCCGGAAAGGTGAATTTGTCAACGCTGACGAAGACATCTTCGGCTATCCCCACAGGATAAGCAACCGTACGGTTAGCTAATTCCAAAGATATTCGTGTGGGGACTAGCTCGGGGAGAGATAATTGCTTCCAAACACTTAATGGCATTAAGTTAATACTAGCACCTAGATCGGCTAGGGCCATACAATTCTCTACCCAAGGGAAGTTGCAAGGAATCAAGAAACGACCCGGATCACCAAGTTTGGTTGGTAATTTCCTTAAGAGCACTGCGGAGCAATTCTCATTAAGTTGGGTCTGAGCAATATCGAGAAGTTTCTCATTATCACTGAGAAGATCTTTAAACATTTTAGCGTATTTCGGCATGTGAGCGAGAGCCTCAGCAAAGGAGATATTGAAATTCAGTTGTTTAAACATTTTGAGAAAGTTAGAAACCTGAATATCATCCTTGTTCTTCAATTTCTCTTTCCTCATCCTCGAAGGATAAGGTATATTGGGTTGAGATGAAGGCTTTGGGATAGAATTCTCATGCACATCCTTGGGTGGTGGAGGGGTAAAAGTAGAAGGTGGTGGAATATAAGGTGGAGGAATAGAAGAAGGAGACTCGTTTTCCTTTGCCACAATCACCGGTGTAAGTGTAGGAAGCTCGGGTTCCTTTAAACCTTTTCCACTACGAGTGGTGATTGCTTTCATCTCCCCTCTTGGATTAGCAACGGTGTTACTCGGAAGAGAACCTGATCCAGAGGCTTGATTACTTGGGAAGAAACTAGCCATCATGTTCCTCAAGTCATTCGTTTGACTTGCCAAAGTGTTTCGCATATCAGCTCGAAGATCATTCCCTTGCTTCACCATATCTGCTTTCATGTTGAGCATTTCCCGCAAGATTTTGCACTATCGCATCATTAGTCGTCATGTAGGTTTCAACATCTTGGTGTAATGCGGTGAGTTGGTTGGGAGGAGGAGCATGGTAGGTGGGTGGTTGATAAGCAGGTTGTTGGTAAACTTGGTTGTTTCTTTGAGGTGGATATGGGTTTCTTTGGTTTTGATATGGAGTTGGAGCACGAGGTTGGTTTTGATTATTGTGATTGAGGTTGTTTGAGTTTTGCGGGGGAAAACCGAGTGGTGAAAGAAAGTTGTTTGAGCGATAGCTGAGCAAGTTGCGGTCACCTTGAGGACGTGCTTGAAAGCCTCCTGGAGAATAGGTACCGTTGGCGGCATACACATTTTCCGTATTGTCGTGAGTCGAAGGAAAATCGGTGTATGAGTGAGATCCCCTGCATATATCACATGATTGAGTTAAAGCACTAGCTTGGGCAGTGATAGCTTTGGTATTCTTGGCGGCTTGGAGAGAAAGTGATTCAACAAGCGAGGAAAGCTTATCAAGTCTCTTGTCGCTCTCATTTATGCTAGCACTAGCCACATTGGTCCGAACACTCTTGGTTTGCACTCTAGACTTGTTCTCAATAATATCCCAAGCGGCATTAGCAGACTTAACCAAAAGATTACCCCCCGAGGCACTATTTAATGAATCTTGGTCATTCATGCTTAAACCATTGTAAAAAGTATTAATTTGGTGCACTTTGGTAAAACCATGTTGTGGGCACTTTCTTAAAAGTTCTTTAACACGGTCCCAAGATTCACTAAAAGTCTCATCGTACTTTTGTTCAAAAAATAATGATTTCATTCCGCAAAGCGGTAGTACGAGAGGGTGGGAAAAAGTAGTTTATGAATTTGGTCTCTAAGTCCGTCCACGTAAGAATACTTTGTGGCGGTTCCTTATCAAGCCAATGCCGGGCTTGTCCCTCTAAGGAGAAAGGAAAAAGTTGCAAGCGAATTACCTCTTGTGAAACCCCATTATACTTAACCGTATTAGTGAGTTGAAGAAACCTCTTAATATGGTCATGAGGATCATCAATTGAACGCCCCAAGAATGGTTGAGCAGAGACCATTTGAATGAAGCCGGATTTAAGCTCAAAGTTGTTGGCTCCAATCGCGGGTATGACAATAGCATCGTTGTTGCCCTCTACATGTGCTTGCAAAAGTTCGATCATTGGACGATTGTCCGGTAGAGGTTCATTGTTGTTATTATTCATGTTGGGTTGAGGTGGATTATTATTATTGTTGTGTACACCGGCCATTTCTAAGTTATCGAGAGTCTCGGGCTCGGGATAAGACGTTGATCGAGTGCGCATACACCTGCAAAAGAAATAACAAAGCAGAAATATTTTTGGTTTTTATGTATTTAATTTTTATTCTTTTTTTTAAAAATTTTATATTTTTTAGGATTTTTAAAAATTTTAAAGCAATGAAAGTAACGTTAAAAGATGAACGGATCCCAAAATCCAACGCGTCTCTCACTAAAAACCGTTAATCTTAACGAAAAGAGCCGGCAGCGGCGCCATTTAATACAAGGTTTTTAAGCTCGTTTGAAAGTTCGTTAATCCGATCTTTTCGAATTGATTACCGATCAAAAGTGCGACTCAATTGTTCTTGGTGGAAAGTAAAAGGGGATTGGTTTTCTATTCTACTAAAAAGGGTTAAACGAGCAAAAGGATAAAAATACTCTAGAAACAATTATCTAAAAAGTAACTCAATCAAATTAAAAACAATAAAGTGGAAATTAAAATTAAACAATAAATGAAAACAAACTTTAAAAACTTAACTTAAAATCTTAATTTCAAAAACTTAATAAAAACAGAAATCATTCATTCGGAATAAATCTCTTGATTCAGAATAAATCTTTTGATTCGGAATAAAAGTGCTTATCCGGAAAAATTAGCTCATCCGGAATAAATTGGAAAACCTTGGTTCGGAATGTTTGTTTCTTCTGAATAAAATTGCTCATTCGGAATGCCTTGGTTCGGAATGATACACTCATGCGGAATAATCACTTGGTTCGGAATATTTCCTTCATCCGGAATATATGTGCTCATCCGGAATACTTGCTCATTCGGAATAAAAAGGAAATCAGCTGGTTCGGAATAATTGTTGATCTGGAATAATATGATGAAAAGCTTGATTCGGAATAATTGCTTGACTCAGAATAACTAAACAGGAACCTTCATTCGGAATAAATTGTTTATCCGGAATGTTTGTTCATCCGGAATAAATGGTTGATCCGGAATAATAAGACAAAAGACTCATCCGGAAAAATGGCTCATTCTGAATATAATGTTCATCCGGAATAAACCCTTGATCCGGAATAAATGGTTCACCCGGAATAATCGTTTATTCGGAATAACTTGGAAAATCACTTCGTTCGGAATAAATTCCTTGGTTCGGAATCTGGGTAAACAGAAGATATACGAAGAACAGGGAACTAAAACAAGAACGAATTTTAACCAAAATCAACCAAGTTTTTATCAAAGATTAAATCAAGCTAACCACTAATCATCAACTAATGATAAACTTCAAACCAAATTAAGAAAAACACAAAACCCACTTGTTTTTATAGATCAAAATCAACAAAATAAGAAACTTAAAACTTAAGATCAATAAGAAAAAGATGAACAAGATTAAATGAAAGATGATATTGAAAGATTAAGGTTAAACAAACAAAAGGGAAGATTAAAAACTTACAAGAACTATGATGGATTCAAGAAAAATAAAAATCACCAAACACCCTACTGTTGTTGGTTTTTGTTACGAAATAAAAGGAAGAAAAAAAAAGGAAATGAAAAACTAGTCTCCAAGTTGTGAAGGGATCTTCTATATAGGCCTTGGGATTGGTTGGTGAGTGGGCTTACTTCCTTTCTTTTTGTCTTCTCGTCTTTTCAGTAAAGTTGACGTTTTCGATTCTAATTCGAGATTTGTCGATGAATAAATTCAACTCGTCTTTAAATTTCTTCGTTTAATAGACTTGAGTTCTTCGACATATGTAAATCTTCCATCTTTGGTCCTTTTCTTCGATAAATCTTCAAATAGGCCCATTGACTTCAAATCTTTTGCATCTCTTGGACAAAAGACTTCGTCTTGAGTCTTTTTCTTTGATAAAACCCGTGCAATCCCATGTTTTCTTCAATATTTATCCGCTTGGCTCTGAAAAAACAACAAACACACAAACCATGCATAATTCCAAACAAATGATATTAAATACGCGTTTTGGTTTCGTTTTAGGAAGAAATAAGTGGTAAAAGGATGGGTGTCTTCACACATATCAGTCCTTTAAGGACTAAGTATTAACCACACAACATACACAACTTCCAAATAGACACAACTACTTGGATCTTCACAGCAACAACACAAGAATGAAAAAATAAATGTTTGATCTTCAATGGATCTTTGAGGTAGACACAACACTTCAAGGATGAAGGTGTTCTTCTCTTTGCACTTGAGAGGAAGAGATGGGAGGAGAAAGATTCACTTCTAAACAAGTAGTAATCAACCAAATAACCAAGGATTTGAAGGATTTAAGAAGGTTAATTGAATCTAGAAATTTATATGCAAAAGAGGTGAAGAGAACATCTGAGAATGATCCACTATTTAAAGACAAAGCCCCAACGGCTATTTCTGGGCGCGGTTCCTTAAAGGTGCCCGCGGTTCCTTATTGATAAGGAACCGCATAGCCATTTGAGGAACCGCCAGAGTAGACTCTGCTCCCTTTTGTCTTTTAGTGGTGCAGTCACATCTGGTGGAATATTTATCCCCAAAAGATATTATAAGTCATATGGAATATGCCATTTTTAAATTTTCAAATATATAATTTAATAAAACATTTTCTTAAAAATAAAGTTTAATAAAAACTTTTGTCACATTTAATAAAAGGTGAGTTTAAGAAAAATTAAATCCTTGATCACTTAGTTACGTTGAAAACTTGTTTGTTCATATCTTAAGTGATAATGGTTGAAATGAAAAATACTTGAACTCAAGAATTCGCTTTTTTGTTGTTTTCGTAAATGCTTATTTTTATATATTGTCGTAATCAAAACAAAGCGAGAACGAAAAATGCATGTAACGTTTTTAGGCATCATTGCATTAACAATCTCCCCCTTTTTGATTCCGACAATACATAAAAGCAATCACATGAAAAAAAAGATTTTCGAAGACGAGTTTATTTCATTTCTCCCCCCTTGTCGAAGCAAAAAATTGCTTAAAGTATTTGTAGAAGAGAAGAATCGGAATTTGCAAGTGCTCCCCCTTGGTGCTTACTCCCCTTTCTTGGGGCACCAAGGAATCGAGCTATGGTGACAAGCTACATAGAAGGGTTAGAAGAAGAAAAGAGACACCGAACATAGATATAGCAATGGTCACACAATAAGAGAAATAAGATAAGAAAAGAGAAGTTAACCTAGATCCATAATAAGTCATGTTAAAAAGAAAACATGAAAAAGATACAAGAAAACAAGTCATACAAAGATGTATGAAATACAAGTCTAAAGAAAAGCATATATTTAATCCTCGTTAAACTAGAATTCTAAGATTTGCTTGAATTAGATATCATGGAGATAAGCAATCTACATGCTTAAATAAAAGACAAGGTGGTAGCGAAAGGTGGTGGTGGCTAGTTAATTGTCTCATAGTCATAGTGAAGAGGAGGCTTGACTAGGAGACTTTTGATATAAATCAACTCCTCATAGATATGAGCCATAGCAAGATGTTGATATTGACAACAATGGAAATATTTCCCATGATGCATGACATTATCATGTGAGGGAGGAAGAACACAAAAGGGTAGTGGTGGAATAGAAGAGTTTCCAAAATCAATTTTATTAGAAGGAGAAGAAAGTTGATTGAATATGTTGAAAGCAATTGGGGAAAATGAAGGAGCATCAAGGCTTTCTTTGGTGAATAAGACATTCTGGTTTGAGAAAGGATGCAAAATGCTTAGGTTTAAGTAGAGAAAGCACAAGATAATTTTGGGGTGGTCTTTGAAATAAAGATTCCAAAATGTGTTGGATCAAATTTATGTTTCAGAAAGATCGAATTTTAAAGTCCCTGTCCGCGGTTCCTTATCTTAACCTGTGGTTCCATATATATATGCAGTTGTGGGTTATTTAAAGAACCGTCTCAAGAGGGCGAGTTTTAGAGGATGAGGGGAATTTTCCAATTCAGCAAATCCTAATTTTCTACTCTATCTCATCATAGAGGCATGCTAAAAGCAATAGTAGACTAAGAAACACACAAGAACTCAACACATTTTTTTGACAAAGATACATGGATTTAAAATAAAATCGATGTTGGAGGTGTGTTAATCTAGACATATAGTCATGACACAATGATCCTCCATAGTTCAATTTTGTTCTTACTATATTTGAGAGACTCATACATATGAATTATGTATGCTTGATATCAATAGCAAGAAGCCATGAAAAACGTTTTTAGATTGAATTAACAACACAAAAACATTTCTCGACCATTTTCGAAAGAACTTTGAGATTTTTGAAAAAGAGAAGAGGAAATTTTCAAAAAGATTTTAAGAGACTTAATAACTCAAAGAAGGAAAAGACTCAAAAGAGAAAAAGACTGGACTAAGAAAATGCACAATTAAGGTATACGTTCCATCAAACCTAGACCTAGACGCAAATAATAAAAAGGTTCCCTCTTAAGCGGCTTAGTAAAGATGTCGATAAAGTTTTGTACCGAGGGAACCTTCTCAATCGAAATGTTCCCCTTTTGAACATTATCCCTAAGGAAATGGTGGTGAATCTCTATGTGCTTAGTTAACGAATGTTGCACGGGATTCTTACTAAGGTCTATTGCACCCTTATTATCACACATGATGGGAACATCATTTAGTGTAATCCCGTAATCAACAAGCGCTTGCTTCATCCATAGAGCTT